>CM037877.1:30790196-31513032 GCA_021292165.1 Shinisaurus crocodilurus
GTTATATGTATCCCATTGCAAAATTAGGAGCATCTGAAGAGAGCTTGGTACTGTAGTAAGATACTACATGGCAATATAATTATTTGTTCAGATGATAGGCATTACGGCTTTGTATAAAAGAGACCCCTTCTCCCCAGATAGATATATAGGTCAGGGGAGAAATAAATTCAGTTGTCTGCATTTGCATTAATGCTGAGCCATGGTTTATGTTAACCATGGTTGGTTACTTTAGCCATGAATTGTTTTGCGGACGAGCAAACAAATCACAGATTATTTTCCCTATTTCTGGTTTGTTTCTTTCTGGCCCATTTTGCCAGCCTTCAGAGTGGTTTCATTTTCAGGCTGCTCTTACTGGGCACCTCTCTTTCAGGGTGGAGAGCAGTGCAAACAAGCTAGGGATATGCCATGGTTCTGGGTTCAGATATCATGAATTCCTGCACTGAGCAGTGGGTTGGACTCGATGGCCTTATAGGCCCCTTCCAACTCTATGATTCTATGACAAGCCATGGTTTGAACAAACAAGGCAGACTTCATAAGCAAACAACAAGCCATGACTTCTATTTATGGTTTATAGCTTGTTAACAAGCCAAGGTTTGTTTGTGAGAATGGGTATATATCAACTGAGTACTTCTGGAGATTACTTTATTGATTACTAGAAAAATTGATTAATCAAAAGTAGTATATATTTCAGAATACTTTGGAAACAGAAGAGGGTAGACAGAATTTCTTGTCTGATCCTGAAAAGTAACAGGAAAGAAATAGTGCAAGAGAGGCTCAATGCCAATTCAAGCCTCAAGTGTGAAAAACATCTAAGTCCAATGCTCTTCCCACTATTTTACATGGCTCTCATTTTACAGTGCACTTTTACCACTGACCCTCCATGGCTTCGCACAACATGACAAGCAACCAATGATAATTGACAATGCTTGCTTGTCGTGTGTGAACCCGGTCATGGTTAGCAACTGTTGGTTCTTAGCGTGGTTGGCAACCATGATAAGAACCAACGGTTTGTTGTAGGGTTTGTTTGACCCACAATGGATTGTTGTGTCATCTGAACCAAGATGAAACAACCCATCGTGGGTCAAGTCCCACAACAAGTGAGCTTCGTGAGAGCGCCCATTGCCGCTCTTCACAGGCACCTAGCCAGAGATTGTGGCTGACAGCTGCCCCAAAGTGCCCAAGTGGCACTTTGGCGTGGCTGTCAGAGGTGTCCCCGATCTCTGCTCTGTGCCACCACCCCATGTTTGGGGCAGTGGTGCAGAGTGGAGATATCATCCCTACCTCCTGCTCTAGTGGAGACCTCTCCAGCAGCAGGCAGGGATGACCTCTCCGCTTTTCCCCGCTGCCCCATGCTCAGGGCAGTGGTGCAAAGCAGATCAGGAACCTCTGCTTCCTGCTTGTGACTGCTCTGTGCTGCTGTCCCATGCTTGGCACCCCAAGCCATGATCTGGCACCCCATGATCTGGCACCCCGCCTCCTGCTTGAGAGGAGACCTCTCAAGCAGGAGGCTCCCCATCCTTCCTGTTGTGCTTCAGGGCATGAGCCCTGTTTGCGCAATGGGGACTCTCTGAAAGCTGCGGTGAGTCAACATTGGCTTGTGATCATGGCTGTCAAAGAGAGGATCCTCATTCTTCCCCACGGTGTCCCCTGGGATACTGCTGGGAGGAAGGAGGGAGGAAAGCACCCATGATGAGCCCAGTCATCTGTCAGGCTCATCGTGGGTGCTTGGCATTTAACAGCAACCCATTGTGCTGGCATCTTCTGGATTATGTAATTGTCCGTGTTAGAGATCGCCGCGATGTACTTCTTACTAGGGCCATGGTGAGTGCCGACGACTGCTGGACAGACCACCGACTAATCCACAATGGTTATCAACATTGCTCCCCAACGTAGGCTTCAAGGAAGGAAACCAAGGCGTAAAATGAACATCCAAGTCCTTCAAGATCCTATTAAGCAAACTCGTCTTCAATCACTTCTTAAGGAACATCTACCTACGGAACCTCATGACAACATTGAGGACCATTGGTCTAAGCTGAAAACCTCCATTATTGCAGCTTGTGAACAAACTATTGGATATGAAACTAAGAAACATCAGGATTGGTTTGATGAAAATGACAATGAGATTAAATATATAATTGACCAAAAAAGGAAAGCCTTCCAAATATGGCAAAATGATATTAACTGCGCTGCCAAGAAAAAAACCTACGCTAGCGCAAAGGCTGAGGTCCAAAGAAGAACAAGAGAACTTAAGAACGCTTGGTGGAAAAAAAAAGCTGAAGAAATTCAACAACTTGCAGAATCTCATGATGCACGGGGCTTTTTTAAGGCCACAAGGGCCATTTATGGACCAAAAACCTATGGTACAAACCCTTTACAATCAAAAGATGGCACCAAACTCTTAAAAGACAAAGAGTCTATTGCACTGCGTTGGAAAGAGCATTATTATGACCTTTTAAATCGTAAGTCTAAGGTGGATAACGAGATTTTTTCGCAAATCCCGCAAAACAAATTAAAGAGGAACTTGCAATACTCCCCACTTTGGATGAAGTAAAAAAAGCCATTAATCAAATGAAGAACAACAAAGCTAGTGGACCAGATGGGATTCCTGCTGAAATCTTTAAAGAAGGGGGCCCCGAACTTGTACAACATCTTCATAAACTCATCGAAAAAATCTGGATAAGAGAAGAGATCCCAGAAGACTTCAGGGATGCCATAATTATCACCCTCTTTAAGAAGGGTGATAGAACAGACTGTGGAAACTATCGGGGCATTTCTCTCTTAGCAACCGCAGGTAAAATATTTGCTAGGATTCTCGCAAACCGTCTTCTATCTATTTCAGAAGAGATCCTCCCTGAAACTCAATATGGTTTCCGCCCCTCTAGAGGGACAGTAGACATGATTTTTACTGCACGTCAGCTCCAAGAAAAATGCCGGGAGCAAAATCAACCCCTTTATATGGCATTTATCGATTTGGCTAAGGCCTTTGATACTGTAGACCGTACAGCTCTCTGGACTATCCTTATGAAAATTGGATGCCCCAATAAATTTGTGAATATCTTGCGACTTCTCCATGACAACATGACGGCAACGGTTTTGGACAACAACGGCTCTCATGGTGCTCCATTTAAAGTGGGATCAGGTGTTAAACAGGGATGTGTTATCGCCCCAACATTATTTGCCATTTTCATCGCCATGGTTTTACATCTTGTCAAGGGGAAACTTCCCACCGGTGTGGGAATTATATATCGAACAGATGGAAAGCTTTTTAATCTCAGCAGGCTGAAAGCAAAAAGTAAGGTAATTACAACCTCCGTTGTGGAACTTCAGTATGCTGATGATAATGTGGTCTCCGCACATTCAGAGGATGATCTCCAAACTATCCTAAATGCTTTTGCAGAAGCATACGAAAAACTTGGTCTCTCACTTAACATCAAAAAAACCAAAGTGCTTCATCAGCAAGTGCAAGCCAATCCTTTGGTGATGCCATCTATCCAGCTTGGCGGGACAATACTGGAAAATGTCGATCATTTTCTCTATCTTGGCAGCTATCTTTCTGTTACAGCTAACATCGACAGTGAAATCCAGCATCGTCTGAGCTCCGCAAGTGCCCGCATTTTCTCGAATGAAACATAGAGTGTTCGAGGATCGGGATATTTGTAAGAAGACCAAAACACTGGTTTATGAAGCCATTGTATTACCAACTTTATTGTATGCCTGCGAACATGGACTATCTATAAACGTCACTTCCACCTCCTTGAAAGGTTTCATCAACGTTGCCTCCGGAAAATCCTGCAAATTACTTGGGAAGATAGGCGAACAAATGTCAGTGTACTGGAAGAAGCAAAGACTACTAGCATTGAAAAATGATCCTTCAACGCCAACTTCAGTGGACCGGTCATGTTGTTCGAATGCCTGACTGCCGTCTCCCAAAGCAGTTACTTTACTCCCAACTCAAGGATGGAAAGCGGAATATCGGTGGTCAATATAAGAGGTTTAAAGATGTTCATAAGGCTAATCTAAAAAATGCAATATAAACATCGAAAACTGGGAAGCTCTGGCCCATGAACGATCTAAATGGAGGTTGGCCTTTCACAAAGGTTCCATGGACTTTGAAGAAGCCCGAGTGCAAGGTGAAAGGGAGAAACGTGCTAAGCGAAAAGCGCGTCAAATGAATCCTTTACAGGACCATCTTCTATCTGATAACCTGTGTCCTCACTGTGGGAAGCTGTGTGGATCTAGAATTGGCCTCCACAGTCACTTACAGACCCATCGCTAGAGTCTACACAATCTTCTTTAGAATTTCCTCCTTTTATCCCGGAAGACAATCTTACTCGGTCACGAGTGATCGCCTGATGATGATGATGATGATTGTGCTGATTTACCACGATATAGGTTGCCGTTATGTGCCAACCCACCCTCCATGCCTAAATTGCCATTGTAATGTTTTGATGACCTTTGTCCAACTCTTGTCTCCTTGCAAAAGTAGAGATTTCCCTGGGTCTCTGGCAAATTGCTATGATTTTTACTCCCAGATGATGTTTTAACTTCCACCTGTAATTTGGCTCTGCTCTGCTTTCAAGTTTCGAGATTGTTGGGTTTTTATACACACACTTTTATACATACAGAACAGAGAAATGTTGGGTCCTCTGTGACTCTTTCGGTTTTCTTAGTTGCTGTCTTCTTTTTTGATCACTGCTACGTTTTCTAGTAGGCACAAACAAGAATTCCCAGGGGGGTAAAAATGTCTTAGCAATACCTATAGGAAGGTGACATGGAAGGTAAATCACCGTTCTGTGCTCAGTTCTCACACATTTGATATCTTTCAAGTAAAAGAGAGTTTGAATTAACAATGATGCTTTACAATCCCTGCTACTTTCATTTATATATATTGAGACACTAAAATCTGACTCATCAATCAGCAGGCTTCATTATTATTGACACATACATTAAAAAGAAGAGATCTACATGTCCTATTCATAGTGAAAATAATTTTACTCACATACACTTTCTTCATAATTCCAGGGAAAGTAGCTACAAAAGGGGGGGGAAAGATAATTGTACTTCTAGGACTTGGAGCATATCTACCAGAAGACAATCCCTGTGATATTGCAAGCACAAGAAGTTCATGATAACGTGTTGTCTTGCTGAATCATACCAAGGGTCCATCTAGACCAGTGTTCTCCAACTTTGGGTCCCCAGATGTTTTTGGCCTACAACTCCCAGCATGCCCCACCCCCAGCCAGCTATGCTGTATGCATGGGGGATGCTTGGCATGAGACAGGTGGGTTGCTAACTAATGGGGAAGCTAGGCCACTGTGCCAGGTACTTTGGGACTGTTGAAGAGACAGACATTTTATTCTCAGGCAGTCCTCTATAGAGCTATCCCCTGCTGATTGTCCACAGCATCTGTTAATGCCTTTGAATTAAAGGGGCATGGGAGTTTAATTCTTGGATTGGATCGGAGTCTTGCCTGCAGTGCATCACAGCTCTCTTACCTCCTCTCTCCCTGAGTACCTTAAAATGTGCATATGTTAATTTGGAACCAATTCTCTTGCAGCTAATGTCCCATATTTACCAACACCTTCAAAATATATTAGGAGAAGCAGGTCCTGCAACAAAAGGTTGCTGTGCAGAGTGCTCCAGTCAGCCATGCCACCTTCCAGGATACCCGATTTTCCATCCCCCCGCAACAGACACTCACCGTTCTGTGGCCATTAAACATCATTGGTTTGTTTAAGGTTTTTTGTTTGTTCCTAAAGGGTTTTTGTTTTGTTTTTTGTGTTTCTGCAAACCTTGGGGTCCCCTCAAGCTTGCTGGTACCTCTTGCTTGTGTGTGGCTGATGCCGTTTTGGCTACATCAGGACTGGCACTTGGAGAATGGTGGATAAGGCTATTGGTAGCTACTGATCCTGATGGCTACATAATTACCTCTGGTATTGGAGACAGTATGCCTCTCTATACCAGTTGCTGGGAAACATAAGCAGGAGGATGCTGTTATGCTTAAGTCCTGCTTGGGGGCTTCCCACTGGGGCATCTGGTTGGCCAATGTGTGAACAGGATGCTGGATTAAACAGGCCTTTGGTCTGATCCAGTGAAGTCCATTCTCATGTTATAATGAATTCACTATTTGTATATAGGATAAACCCAACTTGGAATCAGGCTCAAGAATGCTCTCCCGCCCCAGTACTAATGGCATATCCTCCAACATTTCACAGATCAAAATAGGGACATACTTGCAATATCTCTTTTTTCATATCAAAGCCCATTGCCACCTCCCTGCAACAGCCAGTCAGCATTCTGTGGTCACCGAGCATGCTCAGCCCCCATTGGCTGCTTTGGTTTTTTTTCACCCCCTAAAGTTTTTTGTTCTTCAGCAAACATTGGGGTTCTCCTGACCTTGCTGATACCTCTCTCCTGTGCATGGATGATGCCGTTCTGACTACAAAAGGACCGGCACTCAAGAACTGTGTTTGTTTGTTTGTTTGTTTGTTTGTTTGAGAGGGGGGGAGCCAGTGTGCTGTAGTGGTTAGAGTGTTGGACTGGGACTTGGGAGATCCGGGTTCTAGTCCCCTTTCAGACATGAAGCTCACTGGGTGACTTTGGGCCAGTCACTGACTCTCAGCCTAACCTACCTCACAGCAGGGTTGTTCTGAAGATAAAATGGAGAGGAGGCGGATTATATAAGCCACCTTAGGTCCCTTGCAGGAAAAAAGGTGGGATATAAATATAATAAATAAATAATAGGTAGGAAGATCGATCGATCGATCGATCGATCGATCGATAGACAGACAGAAAGAAAGACAGACAGACAGACAGACAGAGGCTTTTGTAGCTTGAATTCTGCCCCAACCTTGTGTATGGAATGTGCAAATACTTATCCTGCATATTCTGGTGTTGTGGCTCTGACCATGGAGAAAGAGACTGCTGAAAGGGTCCCAGGACTTAATGCCACATCCCTCCCAAGCTCCCATTTAGGGAAGAATCACTGCTTTGTTGAATCGTCTTTGTCCGCATTTATCAACAACAGCATGCTTTCGTATTTTCTTGGCTGTCATCCTCCGTATGGCTCTGTATGTCTTGAGAACAAAGGCATGCAGATTGTTGTTTCTGGATAGGAATTTTGTACTTCTTGCTGTTACCCAAAACAATGGATCACTGCCAAGCTCTTTCGGCTCTTCCCAGGGATTATGTAACACGGTTTTAGTGATTTTTCCCCCCAAGACCTAACCGCTTGCATTGTATACTCCACTGACTGAAACATCAATTAGACAACATTTCAAATGACTCTCATCGCTCTTGTTACTAACCAGGGTTGCCACCCACCCGACTTTAAACGGGCCGTTCCCCTTTCCCACCAGAAAGCACATTTAATTATTTAGCCCGATGTGTACAAAATGTGCATCCATGCCACCCCACAGGATTAGGGGGATCCTGCTCATTCATGATTGGCATGGATTGTTCATATTGGAAAGGGCTGTGTCAAAAGCAGAGTGGTGGGTCTGAACCAAATCCCTGCCTTCTGTTTCAGCGAGGAGAAGCTCTTTGAGAGGCTAAAATGACCATCATCCAGCACTTGGGGACCTGCTCCAAGACAGCATTTAATCCTTAAAACAAAGTGATCAGATCCTCACAATTATAACGTGCTTGTCATAAACCCTGGAAAACTTATTCCAGGACTGGGGGCACAGCCAGCTCCATGTGTTGGAGGGTCTTTGGGCAAGACACCCTCAGTGGGCCCCCTCCCTCAGTGAGTCTTCCTTCTCGCCACCATTGCTCCTCATCCTCTTTCTCGCTGTTGTTACCTCTTGCTTGCTTGCAGACAGGGAGCAGGGAGCAAGCCGGCTGTGGCATCTACTGCTTCTCCTTCTCACCACCACCAACATTGTCTGTTCCAGAGCAAGAGGCAGGTGAACAAGCAGGTTGCAAGGGTGAAGAGGAGGAGCAAGTCCAAGGGCTTTTGTTAGTGGGCCCCAGCTGAGGTGTGGGCCCTCAGCAGATGCCCAGCCATTCCTACCCTTGATGGAGGGCCACATTCCTGGGCAGGGAATGTGTGGCCCTCCAGATATTGGTGGAATGCAACTCCCATCATCCCTAGCCAGCATAGCCAATGGTGAGGGATGATGGGAGTTGCAGTCCAACAACATCTGTCCTGCATCCCTGCCTTACTTACTTTGTCCCACTAGGATGCTGAATGGCTGGATTATCCATATTTTGCCAGCTTAAAAGGTCATATCTTAAAAGGTCATACCTTTGAGCAATTGCAATCATGTCAGCCCTAGACCAAGGAAATGGACATGGCCTTGCTTGACATGTGAATTAGCCCAGGTGTGTTCATACTAAGGATGTTTGAATAATTGAGAGCCAGTGTGGCATAGTGGTTAGAGTGTTGGACTGGGACTCTGGAGATCCGGGTTCTAGGCCCCACTCAGCCATGCAACTCACAGGGTGACTTTAGGCCAGTCACTGACTCTCAGTCTAACTCAGTGTTCTCTAACCTTGGGTCCCCAGATGTTTTTGGCCTACAACTCCCAGCATGCCCCAGCCAGCTATGCTGGCTGGGGCATGCTGGGAGTTGTAGGCCAAAAACATCTGGGGACCCAAGGTTGGAGAACACTGGTCTAACTTAACTTGCAGGGTTAGTGTGGTGAGGAGAAAATGGAGAGGCAGAGGAGGACCACGTAAGCCGCCTTGGTGGAAAAAAGGCAGGATATAAACATAATAAATAATAAATTTGATCGTTGCAGATTCTGATATGAATTGGCCTGATCCACACCTCCCAGGTGAATCTGTGGATCACAATGTAGTTATCCACTGGCTCTCAGGCTTCCCAAATGTTTCAATGCCATTCACAGCTCAAAAAAGTATCAAAATTACCCAATTCGGTTAGGGATTTG
This sequence comes from Shinisaurus crocodilurus, assembly GCA_021292165.1. NCBI lineage: Eukaryota > Metazoa > Chordata > Lepidosauria > Squamata > Shinisauridae > Shinisaurus > Shinisaurus crocodilurus. Next base: position 30,799,091 of record CM037877.1, read on the forward strand.
GCCGAATCCAAAGAATGCTCCTAGCATGCAGGTGTGTGTGTGTGTGTGTGTGTATCACACTTACTTTGATCTTCTTGACAGATTAATGAAAGGTTTTGAGGTTCATCATCTTTCAATTTGTATCAGATATAATGGCTATTGACTCTGTACTTCTACTTTCTACCTCTCTTAGTCTTCAAGGACCTTCCATTGGCTATAACCAGTGTTCCTAATAAACCTTTGTCCTTGTTACAGTCACTTAACCACAATCATTATCTCATTCTTTGCTAAGCAAAATGAAACTCAAGCATTTAACGAGGTCCTAGCCCTTGAGTGGATCTTTTCAAAGCCAGCCAGCCTACTCAGGGTCGACAAGAAGTGAATTCAGTTTATTCAATATTGCATTTTCATACTGATTACCTCTCAGTTTGTTATACAATATCAATATCTGCTGGGCCCAGTGGGTGGGGGCCAAAGCTCTGCACATGGGGCTTCCATATGTGTACATGGAGACTTCTCAGTCTCTCTTGCTTCCCTTTGGCCATCTCATGTATGCGCTCTGGCATGCCACCTCCAGTCTGCCTGCCAGCAAACACTCAGCTGGTTATATAGTGCCCCCTGCAGGTCCTGCACATGGGACAAATCCATCAAGTAGCTGATTGTTATTTTCTGATACTCGATAGGAGTCATCGATCCAGTGAACTGTCCCCCATGAGCCTGCAGGGCCAGTATTTGAAAATGATCATTTCTGCCAAAGGGAGAGGGCCAGAGCCTTAACACTTCAGTCTCAGCCCCAGCTCAAACAAAGCCTTAGGCTGCAATCCAATCCCCACTTACCTGGGAATAAGCCCGATTGAACTCAGCAGACATGTAAGGATGGCACTGTTAATATATGTAACTGCATTTGCTCCTGTTCATCTCCTGTTACCCTTTCCTCTCCCACCTTCTTCTCCCTCTGCTTCCCTGCCACTTGTCTGATTTTAGATTGTAAGCTGCCCAGGGCAGGGATCTGTCTTCTTTGCTCACATTGTTTTGTCAAGAGCCATGTAAGAGTGATGGCACTATAGGTATTTTATTTATTTATTTATTACATTTATATCCCTCCTTTTTTCCTGAAAGGAACCCAAGGCAGCTTAGATAATCCTCCTCTCCATTTTATCCTCACAACAACCCTGTGAGGTAGGTGAGAGGCCGGGAGTCAGTGACTGGCCCAAAGTCACCCAGTGAGCTTATGGCCGAGTGGGGACTAGAACCTGGATCTCCTGAGTCCCAGTCCATCACTCTAACCACTATGCCACACTGGCTCCCTATATACTATTTATTTCATATATAAATACTAAAATACTGATGGTGGAGTTGTGGGAGATCATCATCATTTGAAAGGGTGTTATGTTACTCTCCAGGAGTCACTCCACTGGGAAAATTTTGCTGGGGGGGGGAGTTTTAGGTTTAGTTGAGGGGATATTTCTTTTTCTTGCTTCTGATGCTGTGAATGTACCAATTGTGAGTGATTTACAGTTGTATGATCTCGCAGCATATCAATGCCCAGAAGAATTAGTCTATAAAACAGTCAATAGAAAACCATTTAGAGGGGGAGCTGGATGAATTGCATACTATCTTTTTATCTAGGCAAAAATAACCAACTGGAAGTATTGACTTACTTTGCAAACGTTTTCTGCATTATGGAGGGAAAAAAATGCCATGTGGCATTTGATGTAGATCTTGGTCTCCTCTCAAAAACACAGGAAACACCTTCCTTGACGTCTTTTTTTATTTGATCCACCCCCAGCCCAGCTGCTGCCACTCATACATACATGAATACCTCATCTATACAATCAACACATTTTATAAATAAAAACATAGTCAAATCCTCATGATACCCACCAATAAAAAGCTGCAAGTAAACCAACCAGGCACAAAATCCATAGGGGTAAAAGGCAACAGGTTGATCAGAGCACTTGGAAAGGCCTGCAGAAAAGGAAGGCATTACAACTACAAGCCTTTCCTACACTTACAAGATTGGGCATTGATGGCTGTGTCTGGGAAGTCTGTTCACTTGGGGGGGAGGGGGGTCACAACCAGAAAAGGCCTTGACTGGATCCTATGCATGATCTTTCTGGCACATGAGTATAACTGAGGGTATGGGTCAGTAGACATGCTTTTTATTTTCTATGTGATCACTTCCATTTGATCCCAGTAGTTGTTTGAAGGAAAACTGACCTGTAGTGCTACATAATGAGATGGATGGATTCAGCAGTGATTTCTATTACCACAACTAATGCAAAGTCCTGTCCCTGTCAAGTGAGCTAGAGATGCTTGGCTCTGTCCTGTGTGTGTGTGTGTGTGTGTGTGTGTGAGAGAGAGAGAGAGAGAGAGAGAGAGAGAGAGAGAGAGAGAGAGAGAGAACACTTGGGATCTTAGTTTTAGCTGTGGCCAAAACGGAGTTGCAACATATCCTTCTAAGATCATTGGAGGAGAAATGGTCCATAGAATATTAAAGTCTGTTCTCCATAGTACACTCATAGATATAGTATTTCAGAACTTAAGAAGAGCCATGCTGGATCAGACCAAAAGCCTCTCTAGTCCAGCATTCTGTTGCCACAATGGCCAACCAGATGCCTTTTGGGAAAATCACAAACAGGATCTGAATGCATGCAATAGCACCCTACCACTCATGTTTCCCAGCAATTAGTACTGAGAGTCAAACTGCCACTGATATTGGAGGAGATATACAGCCATATTGGAGGAGATATACAGCCATCCTGACTAGTAGCCATTGATAGTCTTATCCTCCAGGATAAGCAATGAAAATTGGTATAACAAGCCCATTCTTTGTGGCTCAGTTTAGCAAGCACACAACCACTTTCTAAGGCTGGCCTTTCTACTTCAAGGCACTCCCTTGAGCTCAAAGTTTGACAGCTCTGCCCCTATAGGATGGGGGATGATCTTCAAACTATCCTAAATGCTTTTGCAGAAGCATACGAAAAACTTGGTCTCTCACTTAACATAAACCCCCCCCCCCAAAGTGCTTCATCAGCAAGTGCAAGTTAAAACCCTTTGGTGATGCCATCTATCCAGCTTGGCGGGGCAATATTGGAAAATGTCGATCATTTTCTCTATCTTGGCAGCTATCGTTCTGTTACAGCTAACATTGACACTGAAATCCAGCATTGTTTGAGCTCCGCAAGTGCTGCATTTTCTCGAATGAAACATAGAGTGTTCGAGGATCGGGATATCTGTAAGAAGACCAAAACGCTGGTTTATGAAGTCATTGTATTACCAACTTTATTGTATGCCTGCGAAACATGGACTATCTATAAAAGTCATTTCCACCTCCTTGAAATATTTCATCAATGTTGCCTCCGGAAAATCATGCGAATTACTTGGGAAGATAGGAGAACAAATGTCAGTGTACTGGAAGAAGCAAAGACTACTAGCGTTGAAAAAATGATCCTTCAACGCCAACTTCAATGGACCAGTCATGTTGTTCGAATGCCTGACTGCCGTCTCCCAAAGCAGTTACTTTATTCCCAACTCAAGAATGGAAAGCAGAATATCGGTGGTCAGTATAAAAGGTTTAAAGATGTTCTTAAGACTAATCTAAAAAAATGCAATATAAACATCGAAAACTGGGAAGCTCTGGCCCATGAACGATCTAAATGGAGGTTGACCTTTCACAAAGGTTCCATGGACTTTGAAGAAGCCCGAGTGCAAGGTGAAAGGGAGAAACGTGCTAAGCGAAAAGCACGTCAAACGAATCCTTTACAGGACCATCTTCCATCTGGTAACCTGTGTCCTCACTGTGGGAAGCTGTGTGGATCTAGAATTGGCCTCCACAGTCACTTACGGACCCATCGCTAGAGTCTACACAATTTTTTAGAATTTCCTCCTTTTATCATTTTCTTTTTGTAATTTTATCCTGGAAGACAATCTTACTCGGTCACGAGTGATTGTCTACTACTATAGGATGGGGTTACAGCCAGCTCCTAATCATCTGAAATCTGAAAGGATTGGCTAAAAGTTGGTGCCCTTGTCAAAAAATTGAAGCAGGATTGACAGCTTTGTAGATACATATTTATATTGTACAACTATCTGAGCTCACCTGAGCTCACCTAGATCACAGAGCTAGTCTGAACAAGCTGGCTGGCACTTCAGAAGTTAAAATGTTTCATATGCTTAAATGGTGAAGAATTATAATATACGGTATCTTGTTTTCTATGGAAGGGAAAACTCCTGGCTCTGAGCCATGTACTAGCCAATATTTATCCACAAATCCAAGAGTTTTCAAACCAGGAGGTGCATATAACACCCACTTAGTTTAATGAGTTGTAAAGGGGGCACAGGGCCAGGCTACTAATATACCACCCCTACTCCATAAATAAAATAAAAATAATAAAATCCATACATTTCGAAAAAACATTTATCTTTAAAAATTCCCACTTTATCAATAGCAATGAACATAGTTACTACCTCAGGAATCGTACCCAAGTCCATTCATTTTAATGCTTGTCAGCTAAGCCTGAAACAATATCATCAACACAGATTTATCCAGTATTTGGTGGCTGCACCAGCCAAATAATTGGATATAGAAGCAGAACCAGCGGGGCCAGAAGAAATGACTCAGTTTCATAAAGGGAGGCCTATTATCCACAAAGCCCAGAATCTTTCCTGCCACTAGCTTCCCGGATCCCACTGCCACTTCCCAACATCACAGCCCATCATACTTTGGTGCAGCTTTCCCCAAACTGGTACCCTCCAGGTGTGTTGAGCTATAACTTCCGTTATCCCCAAGCCAGCTGCTGGTAGCAGCCGGGGATGATGGGTGTTGTAGTTCGCCATGTCTGCAGGGTGCCAGGTTGGGGAAGGCTTCTCTACTGTGACCGAGAAATACAAGTGGGGACTATGAATAATATTTATTTATTTATTATTCGATTTGTGCCCTACCTTTCTTCCTAAAATGGCACTCAAGGCAGCTAGATGGGCCAACATGAAGCCATTCGCCCATCTAGGCCAGTGCTGTCTATTCTGATTGGCAGTAAGTATCCAAGATCTCAAACAATAAATCTTTCGCTGCCTTGCTGAGAAATCCTTTTAGGTAGAGATGCTAGGGACTGTGGGCCTTCTGCATGCCCAGTGTATGCTCTAGCACTGAGCTATGGTCTTACCCTCTGATAGATAGAAGCAGGTTTCATTCTTAGAGGCATTCTTAGTCCCCAGAGGCAGGGAGCATAGTTAGTCCTAACCAGGGATGTCAGGAAAATTTGCAATGGATTCAAATGAGTTTGGATTTCTATGCATCCGACCTATGGATTCCTCAGTGGACTAGCTTTTTATGAGTCATGCAGATTCCGCAGACTTACAGACTAGTTTTTGACTTGGGGGGGGGGGATTCTCACAAATTTGCAACTGCACATTAGCACTAATGCACATTAATGTTAATGCACACTTGTTAATGTAATAATGACATTAACGTTAATGCACACTTGCATTAATGAGGATTAGTGCAAATGTGCACTTGCCCAAGTGGAACAAAATTATTGTACATCGCTTTTTTTAAAAAAAATCCAATTCCAATTGCCTCACCAAAAAAGAAGACACCAATTTACATAACATTTGCACATGTACATGTATATGTGTAGGTGCAAATTTAGAAATAATAGGTATAATTTAAATAGAAATACAATATGTCTCACCATAGTAGAGAAGACTGACTAGGTGAGCTATGTGCCGACTGCTCAGTCTGCTGTCCAGGTGCTCACTGTTGATGAGCAACTTCACGGCTCCTGCTGCTCTCCCTCTTTTTTGGTGCTTTGACTTTAAACCAGACTTGGACTGGACAGCCTATCACACAGAGGACACCTTCAAATAGAGGACTGTCCTCTGCCAGCTCTCCAAAATAGAGGACCATCCTCTGTAAAGTAGGACACCTGGCCACCCTGTCAGTCCTGGTGTATGATAATTTTATTTATTTATTATTTTTGTAGGGAGCGCAGGTGTGTGTCTTTCAAGCTGGAGTTCCCAGCCGTCAGAATCTGTCGCCTTATATATGGTGCCATTAATACTTTGTCTCTCTGTAAACCTGGCAGCCAAAGCTTTGCCGTGCATTATAAAATCCTGGTGTGAGAGCTTGTTCCTCAGTCTGACCAACTTGTCACTGGGAGTAGCGGTACAAACTCCTGGTGCCTTGCCTACTGCCTTTTCTAGATGCACCCCTAACATTGGCCCCTTAGATCCTGACCTGCCGTCTCCAGAACTCGACCTTTGACCTGGCCCTAACTATGTCCCTTGTTTGCATCCCTGGGCAAGCAGCTAGCTTCTTTGGGTCTCTGCACCTGACCAGCAGCCATGGTCAGACTTCAGGCCTGCAGGATCTATGTTGATTTTTTTTTACTAGGGCCTGAAGTACCACCAACTGGAGTTCGGTGCAAAACAATTAAAGAAGAGAGCCCAGAAGTTTGTTTTGAACGGACCTCAAAGTCCTTTTCCATAGAAAAATCCACTCCTGGTTAGGTGGCCAGGTGTCCTCTTTACAGTCCTTTATTTGAAGGGCTACCAGAGGACCACCCTCTGTTTGGAGGCAATGCATCCTCTGCTGGAAGGGCTGACCTGTCCCATTCCAGTTTAATAAACATAAAGAACCAGATGAACTGTTGCCCATCAACAGTGAGCACCTGGCCAGCAGGGATGTTGAAGAGTCCTTGGTCTCGAGTCACGAGTCTAGTCACGAGTCTTTGGACCCGAGTCTCGAGTCCGAGTCCGAGTCCTTGGTCCAAAATGGTGATTCCCGAGTCCCAAGTCACTCCCAAAGCTGACTCCACGAGTCCCTATTAAAATCAATGGGGTTTTTCCCAACAAAATAAGGCTACTTCAGATGTGTGGCTTAAATAAATTCTAGAAACAAGTGTGCCTTTTTATTTCAAAACTCTGCAACTGATTTTGACAAGAACAGACCAGGCAGACAAACCCAAAATAACCAGGCAGGCAGAGGAGGCAGGGAACCCCAAACAGGCAGGCAGAGGCAGCCAAACCCAAAATGTCTGAAAGCTTGCATTTTAGGAAAATGATTTTTAAAAATAAAATCTTCACTGGCGATCGCACTTCTCTCCACTCCTTCTGGCACAGCCCAGGGATGTTGAAGAATCCTTGGTCTCGAGTCCCGAGTCGAGTCTCGAGTCCCATTAAAAATATTGGGACTCGAGTCCGAGTCGAGTCAGAGGGGGGACTCAGTCCGACTTACGAGTCGAGTCCTCGAGTCCGAGTCCCCATCCCTGTTGGCCAGTGGGCTGAACAGGCAAGCACACAAGTCATCTGGTCACAACCTTCCACAGCATGGTGAGATGTACTGCATTTCTATTTAAATTATAATAATTATTTCTAAATTTGCCTCTACATGTATAAAGTAGCATAAGCAAATATTATGCAGATCACTGTCCTCTTTTTTGGTGAGGCATTTCCTCTTTTTCCATGATTCACAAGTGGCCACCCTACCCAAAGCTTTCTTCATTTCAGCAGTCTAATTTAGGGTGGGGGAGGGTCACTTGGCTGCTGTTATTGCTCAACAATTGGGAGTCAGAAACCTTTGTCAATCCACTACGAATCACCCATAAGCCTACCAGTACATCCAGATCTACTTTCTGCCCACCCCTGACTGTGAGCAGGTCCCTGCTGAAGCCTGACAAAGGTCCCCTTGTATCTTCATGATGGGGGCAGATTCTGTCACACCCTACAGCTTTCCTTACTGGAGTGTGTCATTTACTCACTGACCTGGTTTGCACAACATGGTAAGCCACCATAGGTTAATTCACCCACGGAAACTCCATGCCGCACGCATGCTGCCATTTTGCATATGCAAGCTGCAGCGGGGGCACGCCGTGGCTTGTTGTGCCATGTGAACCTGATGAGGGCGAGTTCTTGGCATGGTTAAGAAACCACTGAGAAGCCATGGGCTGTTTTAGGATTGTGGGTGATTTGTTAACCATGCCAACCAACCACCCTTGCCAGGTTTTCATGGCATGACAAGCTGCGGTGTGCCCCCACCATGGCCTGCATATGCAAAATAGTGGCTGGTGCACGTTATGGAGCCACATGGGGGAATTAACCCATGGTGGCTTGTTGTGACATGCAAACAGACCAAGTAGCGCCAAGTGATAAAGTGAGCAAGCTGAAACTAGGGGACACACACAAGACACAGGATATACTTAAAAGAGAGAAAGAGAGAGAAAGACCATTGTTCCTTTTTGACTTTCATTTCTAAGCAGGAAGAAGGAAGTCCCATCCCTTCGCTGAATTAGATGAGTCCCTTAGTTCCAATATTATTAATTACTGAAGTTGCTTTATACCATTTAGGACAGCAGCAGTCTATCCTTACTAGTTCCCTGTGAATTAACTCTTTCACTTGCTGTTGGTTAGGTTAATGGGATTGCCCTCGACTGGCAACTTCTTTCATTTAAAAAGAAAAAGCAAAGAAAATAAAAACATTATTATACAGTAACCGTGGCTTTGTTTGGGGAAGATAAACGCATGCTATCTCTCCTATGGGGGGGGGGGAGCACGATACCCTGCATAATTCGCAAGTGCCTGTAATAGGAAGAAAATTAAGGGGTTAATTTTGTCCTTTAATCTATTGTTATAAGCCTAATTATTTTTGCATGTCTTCATTTCATTAACAAATTGCTGCTTCTTGCCTGCATCTCCTTCCCCATTGCTTTTGCTGAAACCTCCTGGTGGGAAGGGACAGATTAATTTTGTTGTGCTGTAATGAAACTGTATGCTACATTAGATTTAACCATTTGGCATGTGCTGCCAATATCACCATTACGTGTAATGCATTATTTTTTGTGAGTCCCAAACTCACACGGGCCTTCAATGTTCCCCTCTAGATATTGCAATGACAGAGCTGGCAGGCCAGCCAAGTTAAACAGTTGTCTTGAAGTTCCACAATGCTCGGTAAGTTTGTGCTGCACTCTGGACACCTGAGTTCCGTCACGGCAGCAACTTTTACCCAACAGGCATATTTATATGAAAGAAACAAAAACAGGAAGACTTTCTGCTGCAGTAAGAATCCATTGCTGCAAGGACCAGTGCCAGCTCCAGGTTTCTGAGGGCTCTTGCATCCCTCCCTCAGTGAGTCTACTTTCCCATAACAATCTTCACTAGCTGTTATCGCTCCTCCTCCTCTTTCTCAGCATTGCTACTATTTGTTTGCTTGACAGACAGAAAGCCAATGAGCAAGCAGTCAGTGGCATCTGCTCCTGCTCCTTCTCACCACCACAGTTGTCTGGGCCACAGTGAGAGGCAGGTGAACAAGCAGGTTGCAATGGTGAAGAGCGCCGGGAACAATTCCAGGGGGCTTTTATCAGTGGGTCCCTGCTACGGTGTAGGCCTTCAGTAAATGTCCAGCCATGCCTCCCCTTGATGTTGGCCCTGGGACCAGATACTGAAGCTAGATTGACCATTACATTGACCTGCCTCATTCATGTCAAACAACATCCCAACTTTACAACTAAACCCTACTTTTGAGTATTGCATCGGTAGCAAAATGCAAAGCATACTGTGAGGTTATACTTTTAAAATTGATAAGTTGGAGACAACTGGGAATGATGGCCTAATTGGGGATATTTTTCTTCTTTCTAAGTAGATGTGTGCTGCTTGAGCCTTGCAGATGTCATCCATCACCTCTGAACATGTGTGTGAGAGACAGCCTTTTTAATCTCTTCCTGTAATCAGCTCCCAGGAGCCCAAGCCTTGAGATCTGTATAAGGGACCAATATTATTCTCACTGAAGTAATGCAGCAGCAACGCAGGATGTTGTCAGTGCACAGAAATGTTGCTGGTCCTGAAACCTTCTGCAGTTGTGGCTGCTACAGGCATCAGTGTGTGTGCTTAATAAGCTGAGCGAGATTCTCCATCAAACCCTGACATGATGGCAGAATGAAGCTCAGCGCAAGCTGATGCTCTGATCCCATTATTGATAAGCGCTTATAGCTTGTCAATGAAAATTAGGGCTGGTTAATCCTGTACATTTTTCACTTGCAATTTTTAATTACAGGGAGCAGAGAGTAATGGATATATTGTGAGGCGGCTGTGGGAAAGTGCTGCTGCATATTAAAACAAAATGTGCAGTGATATAGTTTTGTTTTCTCAAGTGTCCTTGGAAAATGCAAACGAGTCAGCCAGGCAACGCCACGGCAGTTCAAATATTTTCCTCAGTTGGCAAGGCTTCCCAGGAAGAAAATCTTTCTTTGTTTGCCAGCAGACAATATTAATGACAACGACTGGACCTGAAAGGAATGAGTGCACAAAAACTGCATTATAGGAACATTAAGGGGTGTGTTTGCTTGGTCTGATTTATTTGGAAACCACAAATGTGAGGAAATGTAGTGTCCCAGTCGAAATTCTGGGCTGATTCTCTCTGTTTTGTATACTTAGGTACTGTGAGCATAACATGTAGAATATCTTGTATAAACTGAACAGCTTTTCCTGGTGATGCCTTCACATTTTTTGTACAAAGCAGCATAAGCTGCTCACTTGCGTCCTCCAATGTGCCCTGTGTGCTAAAGATGCAAAATCTTGTTCGTTTTTGTGTGGGACCTTTGATGAGGAGGATCATTTTATAAACTGACTTTCACACTTGCAAATCATTTGCATATTACCAGACATTACACACCAAATAACAGTTAAGGATACCTACCGGTACTTGATATTGCCAAAATGATACAGCCCTGCTACATGGATTGAATGTCTTTGACAAGTTTCTCTGACCGCACTTTCAATGGCAGAATATCAACCACACAAGGGGTTCTCTTCGAATGGCATGCCATATCCATCTGTTTCCTTTTAGCATGTCTCCAAGATCTGACCTTGGAGTACCTACTGCTATTATATCTTTGTCCATGATCTGCTCTCTCTCAGATCTGCTCTTTCCACGTGGCCATGTCACTCCTCTCCTTACATCCAGTGGTGTGGCGGCTGGCGACTCCAATGTCAGTGGGGCAGTGTATTCACTCCGGCTCATAGTCTGAACTTTTAAGGAGCTAGCTGGGGGGGGGGATATGGTTCAGCACCATGGATAGCTCCTTTAAACCCTGTCCCTGTGAGCTTCATGGCCGAGTGGGGACTAGAACCCCGATCTCCTGTGCCCCAGTCCAACACTCTATCCACTACTCACCACACTGGCTGATTTGTATCCTTTTGTTTGTTTGTATATCTTAAATTGCGACCTGCCTTGAGTGCATTGGGAGAAAGGCAGTAAGTAGATCAAGGGAGTCCAACCTCTGTCAGCCGAAGGGCTGAATTCTATTTTGGAGAAGCTCTTGGGGGCCACATCCCAGTGGTGGGCAGGGCTGCAGGCAAAAGAGGGGTGAGGTCAGAATACCAAAATTATCCCCAAACCCAGCATATTGTAGCTTAAAGCTCTTACTGGCAGTAATTAAGCCTCAGGAGAGGCATTTCAACCTTTTAGAATGGGGGAAAAGCTGTACAGAAGCTAGAAAACCACCAAATGATTGGTGGTTGGGGGAAGGAGGTGGGACCCCCTGAGGAAGGGAGTGGCCTTCTGGTGAACTCCAGAGGGTCAGATAGGGACCCCAAGAGGACTGAATTTGCCCCCAGGCCTGAGGTTCTGCACCCCTACAGTAGATCAATGCAGTGAATAAAGGTACTGTAAAGAGGGACTTGTATTTTCCCCATTATTAAAATGTTGTGGGAGGCTTTAAACCCTGTCACCTAATATTGCAATCCATTCTAGTGGCAGCTCTCTCTGGAGTCCAGCATTTTACGAAAATAAATGTTTATTCTGTCCAACCCTAGGCTTTTGAGTTGAAAATGAGGTGCCAACAATAAAATAAAAATAACAAAATATAGGCCTTCCGTTAATTAAAGTGGGCTAATGCTTGGCTATCTAATGCCTGAAGCTGTTAGGCAGCCAATCTTATGGCAGCTGTACCAATGTTATGATTGTTAACATTTACTTTTAAAATGCTGGGTAGAAGTAGGAGCAGGTCAGGAGTGGAACTTGACAGAATCTAGTAGGGCAGAGTGTGGGGTCCATCGACACTTCAGAGAGAGAGAGAGAGAGAGAGAGAGAGAGAGAGATTCTATTGCTGGGTCTACTATTCTGCTGGGTTCTTGCTATTCCTTCCAAGAATACAGTCAGAAACAGACCTTCCTGTGAAATCTGTTAACTTGAATACTCCCAAGTCCCCTGAAAAGGCATATGCAATTTTATATATAAGAGCAACAAATTTGTAAGACTCTCGCGAAGTCAACTAAGTTAAAGGTGCAATCCTATGCAAGTTTAGACGGAAAAAAGGCCTACAACCCCCAGCGTGCCCCAGCCAGCAAGCTGGGAGTTGTAAGCCTTTTTTCTGTCTAAACTTGCATAGAATTGCACCCTAAGCTGATTAGCCAAACAAAGCAGACAAAATGCTGTCTGCTATCCTATTCTAACTAATTTCACTCACATTACCTATTTTTTCAGGCTATGAAACACAGATCTTACATTCCTATGAACATCTGGTTAGACAGCACCTTTCTCCTTGCTTTCCTATGTCCTCAATCTCCACACACTTCTAACTATTCTTCTAAGGCCATAATCCTATGAATGTTTAGACAGAAAAAAGTCCCACAACTCCCAGCATTCCCCAGCCAGCATGGGAGTTGTAGGACTTTTTTCTGTCTAAACATTCATAGGATTGCACCTTAAGTGATTCTTCTAACTGTAAAACTGGTCCCAGAACCTCACCATTAAATAAGGCCTCTCATCTCTAAAATGTACAGTGATGTTTGTGACAGATCCATTACCTTATCCAAGCCAGCATTTCAGAAGGTCCTGGGATGATCACAGCCTCAACGAGCCTTCCTCAACCTGATGCCATCCAGATGTTTTGGACTTGAACACCCATCAGCCTCAGCCAGCATGGCCAATGGTCAGGAATGCTGGGAGTTGTGGTTCAAAACTTCTAGAGTGCACCAGGTTGAGTTAGACTGGCTTTGTCCATTCCAGGACTTATACTAGACTTGAAGGATACAGATGATTCTATTAGAAGTAACAACAGGAGTCTCTTTCTGTGTGGCTGTGTCCCAGGAAGGAACCTGAACAATAAACTCTAATCATTACGCTTATTCTGCATCGAGATTCTTATTCATAAGAGTCTCAGGCCTTCTGTCTTTAACATGTGCAAATTCCACACCCGGACCAAAAGCCACCAATCCTATAGTTCTCTAGTGTAGCTAGTGAAAGGAATGGTATGTTTTGAATCCCCTCTGTCCCCCTAAGCCTAACCTTATCTAACCTATATTTCTTTTCCTTAAATAATATTTGCTTCTACCCCAATAATCAACATGCTGCATCGAAAATATTCTATCTTATTATTCTTCATCTATTTAATGTATGGTACTGAGTTGTCATACAGCTATTCCCAAAATGTTAGGGTTAGAATACGGTTGTTAACATTTGATTATAAATATATATGTTAGAACTAGGAGTGGATCAGGGTTGGAGCCTGATGTTGTCTGGTAGGTCAGAAGGTGAGATCAATGGCAAAATATATTTGTTGGGACAGCTCTGGCTTTTATTGGCTTCTCAGACCCCATTACTGGATACTTGCCAGAATGAAGCTTTTTTTTTTGGTCTGGTCTGTGAAATAGTAATGACATCAGATAGGGACTGGGAATACTTGCCAAGCCGACACTAAAGTTCTGTATTTAAATTTCTCGCCCCTGGAAACCAAACAAAAAGTCTGCAATGACCAGAATGTATATTCCGTTAAAATGGAAATCTTCTACTTTCTATGCTGCATTAACCACATTCAGAACCAAGCCACCCCAGGCTAATCCTTCAATCCCAGGCATATTACTTGGATTAAGTTCCATTTATTTTAATGGCACTTACTTCCAAGTAGGCCTGGTTAAGATTTTAGCCTGAAAGGTGTTCCTAACCATCACTTTTGAAAGCTTCCTCTGCACCTGGACAGGGTGTCACCATAAAGAGTTGGTTTCTTGAACTATGGAACCCCAATAAGGTAAAAATCTAGCTTTGCTGCCCACCCCTGGACTAGAGTATAGCCACTAGAGCAGTGTTCTCCAACCTTGGGTCCCCAGATGTTTTTGGCCTACAACTCCATAGCTGGCTGGGGCATGCTGGGAGTTGTAGGCCAAAAACATCTGGGGACCCAAGGTTGGAGAACACTGCACTAGAAAAATGCAGCTTTGATAATGTTCTGTGTACTGCTTGATCAAAAGGTGTGACATTAGCACCCTCAGCCAACAGTGGTCTTAGCATATCCCGTAAGATTCTCACTTGCCAAGATGGCTCTGACTCCCCCGAAGACATCCTCTGCTAAGATAGCCAGCATTTATTGAAGCAATCAAATACCATGATTGGCAGCAAATATTATTTCCCCCTCCCCCTGCATTCCTATAGCTTATTGGCAAACAATGTATGAATTAATGATGCTTCTCTATCTAAGCCATAGAAACTGGTGTAAATCTACTAAAGCCGCCTGGATCTCTGAGGGATGAAATTTACTTCTTCCATCTCCTCTTTCTGTCTGTTGGGAATTCATTAGTGAGGCAACAGGATCTCAGTGATTTCACCAATTATTTTGCTTTACCAGGCTGCAGCAAGGAGACTTACACACGCACGCACGCACGCACAAACACACACACACACACACACCAGTTCATATGCAGTCCCACCGACAAATTCCAGTGATGAATTTGCATTTAAAGGTCACTTCACACGTGATGAATTTCCTACATGGAAATGAATTTCTACCTACCATCAGTCAAGGGCTTCCTGCCCGGCTATATGCAACGAAAATACACATATGATATGTGCATGGATTACCATGACAGAGTACATGTTATTCCATGTAAGAAATTTGTCACATGTGAAGCTGCTCTGTGTCAATGGGACTATGGGCGCAATCCTATGCTGACTGGGGGATGTTGGGGCTTGTAGGACTTTTTTCTGTCTAAATATGCGTAGGAATTTGCCCGAAGCTAGTCTTCCCTGACTTGATGCCTTCTAGATGTGTTGGACTACAACTCTCATCATTCCCAGCCAGCATGATAATTGAGCACCATGGTCATAGGGTCCAGGGGAGGAGAGAAAGTAAGCAAGTAAGATTTCTAAAAAAATCATGTTATATTCATCACTGACCTAGCATTAACATTAACATAAACCTGGAAACATTGGTTATGTGTGCAAACTGATACTGTATAATAAGGGCATAAACATGATCGTGTACATACTTATATGTGCTGTATTGTGAATATTTGTTTATTTAGGCCAGGGGTGCAAAGAATGCAGCCCACAGGCTGCATGTGGCCCACCAAGCCATTTCTGTCTGGGGCTCCCCTTGCTAGTGCAAGTTATCTTCAATCTCAGATGGGAGATCAGAGATAAGCAAAGGATTCCCTTGCTAATGCTAGCACTAGCAAGGGAATTTCTTCCTTTACCTCCAATCTCTGATAAGCAAGGGATTCCCTTGATTGCACTAGAAAGAGAAACCCCAGGACTTTCCTTGCTAGCACTAGTGCTAGCAAGGAAATCCCTCCCCTTCTCTCTGATGAATTCCTTGCTTATCTCCAATCTCCAGGCTCCATCTCCAGGAACTAGCGCTAGCAAGGGGAATCCCCCTTCCCTTATCTTCAGTCTCTGATGAATCCCTTGCTTATCTCTAATTTCCAGGCCCAATCTCCAGGACAATCCCTGAGGTTTCTCTTGCTAGTGTTAGCTAGGGAATTCCTTCCTTTATCTCCTATCTCTAATGAGAGATCGGAGGAGATAAGCAAGGGATTCCCATGCTAGCACTAGTGCTAGCAAGGGAATCCCCAGGCTTCTCTCTGTGTGTGCACACACGTGTTTCTGTGTGTGTTTGTATGTGCATGTTTGTATGTGTGTGTGTGTGTGTGTGTGTACAAGTGAGCATGTATACAGCCCCCTGGGGCACAAAATGGTTGTGCACCCCTGATTTGGACCTTCTGTTCAATATAATCAACAGCCCCTAAAAAAAAAGTATTACCAGTAGCGCAGATGAGAAGATACTCCATACTGTTTCAGGGTCTGGATAAATTCAGAGTTTACTATAAGACTGAACTCAAGGCCAGTGCAAAAGCCATTTACTTCATCAACACCCAGCCAAGGTTCCCTGCCCTAGCTGCCCAGGGTAAAGAGGAACTGGATCACATGCAACAGATGGGAGGCATTTTGGAAATAGACACCCAGAGGATTGGTGTGGGGGGCTGGTAGTTGTAATGTCATATGTAATTAAAGTCTGTTTTAATTTTGTTTTAATTTACAGTCCTCTTTAAGTTCCAGGAAGGTACAGATCTCTGTTCACTGAGTGCAACACATTCTCCTTTCTATAGAACACATATTGGGGCAACTTGGAAATGATACTGTCCCCCCCTCCCAAAACTGGATGTCCTATCAGGATTTTGGTGGATTCCATTATCTTGCTGAGTCTGCACTATTAACTACCTCATTACACCATTTGGATGATTCTGCTCTAATCAATTCTTGCCTGGCATTTCTTTGGCTCCCAAGCATTTCCAAAAATGTATGTCTCAAACTTCAAGGAAGGCCTTGAAGGATCCCTGTGCCAGATAGATTATATCATCTTTGGATCCACACAAACATGGCATGATGAGCGACTCTTTGCTCTACTAAAATGGCTGGAAGAATCTGACATCACACTCAACAACACATGTGAGTTTTCAAAAAAGGGAGATCAAGTTATTGATGGCACAGTGGTTCAATCAGACCCAGACAAGGTCCAAGCCATTGCCCAGAACCCTGTGGATTCAAGTATCACTTAAGTCTGCATCTTCATGGGTCACATATCTGAGAAAATTCCTACCTCACTTGGCAGAGAAATCAAAGCCAAAGAAAAACTATTGAAGTCCCAACATTCATGATATTGGGGTACAGCACAAAGGACAGCTTTTAGGGACATAAAAAAGCCCTAAGCACACCTCCTCTTTTGGCCATTTATAATCCAAACAAGGCCATCAGCTGATACTTGAGCTGATACCTGGGTTAGAGGCAGTTCACCTCCAGGAATAGTCCCTAGCCTGCTGCTGACCCATAGCATATGCATCAAGGTCACTCACTTCTATCAAACAGTGATATGCCAACATAAGAAAAGAAGCCTTGGCCATCATGTGGGCTTGTGAGAGCTTCAGTGACTTACTTTTGGGTCTAATATTCTAGGTAGAAACTGGCCACAAACCTCTCATTGCACTGTTGAGGTCCAAGATCTTTGATAAGCTACCACTGAGAATCCAACAATTCTGCATGAGATGTATGAAATTTTACCGTACTTCATAATCTCTCAAGTAGCAGGGAGGAATCTCATCACAGCAGATACTCTCTCCAAGGCTTCACTCCCTAACAGCTTACCAAATGACTATGCCAAAGAGTAATGTCTGCCTGAAAAGTTTGTAGCCTCGGCCCTTACATATCGGCCCACAACATAGAAATGTCTGCAGGGGTTAAGATGGAAACATGAGGCAGATGAGATATTATGCCATGTCATAGCCTGCTGCAAAGATAGTTAGACAGAAAATGCAAAAACAGATGCATCATATTTCTATTGAGAAATCTTGGGAGACCTCACACTGAACAGGGCCCTGTTGTTAAAAGAGTCCAGACCTGTTATCTCCATCTCCTCACAACAAGACATCCTCAACAAACTACATGAGGGACATCAAGGAATCTCAAATTATATAGCAAGGGCCCAAATGTCCATGTGGTGGCCAGTACTGAGTGAAAAATGCGATATATGCAAACCAATCACCAAAACCATGTGTTCTCCTGAACTTTGGTAGAAAGATGGGACTGACCTCTTTTATCTGAGGAACATCCCTTATCTTCTGATGATAGGCAATTTCTCTAAATTCATTGAAATTGCTCAGCTGCCCAATTTCAGGTCCGGAATAGTCATTAAAAAAACCTGAAGCCCATCTTCCCCCACTTTGGGATGCCTGAGCATGTCATCTCTGATAATCGGTCACAATTTTCATCATACCCTTTACATGATTTGCAGAGGCCTATGGATTTCAGCATCTTACCTCCATCCCACTGTTTCCCCAGAACAACAATGAGGCAGAATGTGCTGTCCAGTCTGTAAAGCATATACTGTCCAAATCTTGTACCATGCCCTATTGGCATATTGGTCAACACTCTTGGCAAATAGCTTCAGCCCAGCAGATCTGATTCTAGGATGGAAGCTTCATTCCATGGCCCCAGTGTTTGCCTCTCAACTAATTCCATCTTGGCCTGATTGCCACTTACTTCAGAAATAGGGTGCTCATTTTAAAACTTGCCAGAAGGATACCCATGACACACATGCTATGCTATAGAGCTAATCTGAAACTACTGGAACCAGGACACGTCGTCTTAGTGAAAGATTCCCATGAAAAAGGGGTGGTGCAGGGACCCCTCAAACCATCTTGGTCACAATCAGGCAAACCTACTTTTCAGAGATTCTCAGTGCCCTTCCAAGGTGCCATTGCAACACAGTCTGCAGAAGACAGTACCCAAGATATATACTCCTAGGGCTGTTTCTTTGAGGGGTGAATAGAGCAACTGCCATGGGTGCCAAATTCTGGGGGTGGCAAACGACCGCCTGAAGGTGGCGGCAGCGGGTGGCAGTGGTTGCAGCAGCACTCTGGGTCCTCCTAGCTGATGCCGGGAGCTGCAGCCACATGCCCTTCTGCTGCCAGCCGCGGACATGCCCCTCTGCTGCTGGACCATGTATAGAATGGTGGACCAACGCCTAGCTCTGGTTCTCAGAGTGAGGCATTGGCCTGCCTGGCACTTGGACAGCTGCACCAATGCCTCACTCTGAGAACCACTGAGAGCTAGGCATGAGGCAGGGTAGGCCCTCTGGGACACCCCATTGGCTGCTTCCCTGCTGCAGCAAATTCCATAGCAGAAAAGCAGCTGGTGAGGCTCTTCAAGGAGCCGGCCCAGTAGCAGCAGCCCTAATGCCTAACTCTGAGGGGTCCTTCCTCATAGTGAGGCATTGAGGTGACCTTGGAGATTGCCTGAGATGTAGCCAAACATCCAGATAGCCTACCCTGGCCTTCACAGGATTTTACAGTATTAATTATAATAGTATATTCTTGTTTAGCTGTTTAAATTTGTTGGGTTTGCCTTGTTGAATTGTTAGAAAGGGGGAGGTGGTATCAGCAGTATAAGCAGCAGGGCTGCTAGGTGGGGGTGCTGGGCAAGGAGAAGGGGAAGGAAAAATAAAGCTAGCTTTCAGATTCAGGCCAACATGGTGTCCAGGCTCTCAGTTAATTCCACAACGATGATGGCTGGATTGTTTGTTTGGGTGCAAAGGGCAAGCTATTAAAAATCCTATGGGGTTTAAAAAAAACTTGATTGAATTTTACGAGACTTACATCCAATATAAATTACATTGGGTTGGTTCCAAATAACACTGAGTGGAAAGAAAATAGCCACTAGCACTGTTCCACCAACATAAGAATTCAGGGAGTGCTATACTAGGCAAGTTCTGTAGCAGTTTGCACTCTTCCACTTGTGCACAGGTCTGTGAAAGCTCTTGCACAAGTTGGACATCATCACTGGATTTAGTTTCACTACTCCCCTGCAGCACTCTTGTTGTGTCATGAATTATTTCTATGACATGATTTGGCCAAAGAGGTCCCGAAGGTGTTTTAGAAAGTTTAAAATTCAAATGCAAAAAAAATAAATAAAAAAAAATAGAATACAAGTTAATTTTACCTAACAATAACATTAAAAAAAGAGCTAGAGAGGTATATAGCATCAGTGTTAAAAAACAAGCAGCTCAGGAATCATAACAAGCTCGGTGAAAAATAATGGTCCTTATGATCTGTTAGAAGGAAGAAAGAGAGGAGGCCTCTTGGGGGAAAGAATTCCATAGTGCAGGTGCCACCACGGAGAAGGTACCGTCTCACATCCCCACCAGCCATGCCTCAGACAATTATGAGAGCAGAGCTCCCTATGAAGATCTCAGCTGGTGATCAGTCAGTCTCATATGGGGGTAAATGGTCCTTCAGATTTCCAGGACCCAAGCTTTTGAGGGCTGTCAAACAGCCTTTCCATGACTGAAATATACTTTCTACCCATGGAAGGGATCCAACGCATTGTATATAATCCTGGTGTCATTGTATCATGTTGTAATTCTGGTGCAGTGTAGTAGCTAAGTCAGGGGAAGGCAATATAGTGCCCACTGGCACCATCGCACCCCAGACACCATTCTTGGAACCCAACTCTCTTTTTTTAAATTAACACATTTTCTTACCAGCTGCTGTGAAATAGGTTTCCGTTGGTGCTGAAAACTGTGGGTTCAAATAAATTGTTTAGTCTATTGGGGCTCAGACCCCCACCTCTGCCTTCTACTCAGTCTTTTGGGCAGGTTACTTGTCCTTTGGCAGCCATTTTGGAGTGTTCCCCAGGACAGTTTCTCAGCTTGCCCCATGTGCCTGTGGCCCCAAAAGGTTTCCTGCCCCTGGTATAGGCCCTACCCACATACCAACTGCACACAATCTAAGCACCTCCACAGGGCTGGAAAGTGGCCATTGGCCAAGGTGGCTGGGGATATTGGGAGTTGTAGCTGAACGTATCTTGAGACCACCAGGTTGGGGAAGGCTGTTTGGGCAGAGGCAGTGACCTATGTATTTGTATATATGTACAACACCTATTATATTTTAGATATTTTAGACAGATATTTCTGGCTTGTGCTCAGCCTTTCGGGCAGGTTACTTGTCCTTTGCCACACCTCCCATGGTAACCATTTTGTGGTGGTGCCCAGGACAGTTTCTCAAATTGCCAAATATGCCCAAGGTCCCAAACAATTGCCTTCTCCTGAGCTAAGCGAATGAGCTACAGCAGCATGTCCAATGCTTCAAGTCTTGTCTGACATGAGTTCACTAGATGAGCTTAAGCAGGCCATTCTCTCTTAACCCCTGTTCCCTAATATGCAGGGATAATATTTAGGCCTGAGCTGAATATTCTCAATTTTTGCCTCAAGGTATACATTTTCAGCAGAAGAGAATTAATCAGCAAACTACTGAAACCACTCACAGCCAATATTTTGGGGAGCAGTTTCGTGCAGTTCCTCCCCACACACTGCACTTTTACTGCAGCTATCCTCAGCAATGACTTTCTCAAACAAGATGATGTGGTTCTGCACACAGAGACCTTCAAAGTGGCAGTGCCTATAATGCAGGCCGAATGTTACCCTGAATTTCCCCACTCCACAGGCACCCCTGCTGCTGTGGCTGATAAAACAGCTTTTTATAGACAGAAACACAGAGTGCGCCAGCTGCAATGTGTCATCAGCATTAGGCAACAGCATCCACAGAGTAAGGGCACCCAAAGGAGCATTCAAGTTTCTCACTAGAGTGCCCACACTATGGCTGTGTATCCAATTGGGCGTGTAGGCCCACGTGATCCAATGTGATGGTTCCCATCTTGTGGATGTCCTTGGGATCAATTTAATGTTGCCATAGTAACAAAAACCATATCACTCAAAGGCTTTCTGGAGTAAATGGGCTGTATACCCCTTCTGGAATGTTGTGAGGGAAGGAAAAACCCAGAACTCCTCAAGAAGGTCATTCCGTTACCTCAGGGTAATTACAATAAAATATCTGCTTCCAGGGCCAGCATCGGCACTCAACTTCCTCAGCCAGATGCTGGGGGTCTGTATACCCTGGCAGGGCCTATTGGCCCTGACACCTGCATTGGGACCCCCACAGTAGGCAGCTATGAGCTGTCATTTGAAATTTCCCACAATGCTCCAGAGCAACACTGCATCACATGCTTTGGGGCATTGTGGGAGATGCAAAATGGCAGCCTCCCAGCACCAATCAGGCACACCGCCACTGGGCACTCAGGCACTTGGTGAAGGGGTTTTTAATTGGTTGGGCACTGTCTTTTCCTTTCTTTATTTTTAATTTGTGCCTTAATGGATCTGTTTTTATGTTATGTTTTAATTAAGAGTTTGTTTCAAGATCTGTATTTTATTATTGTTAACCACCTTGAGTGCCATTTTTGGCAGAAAGGCAGGATAAAAATAAAATAAATAATGATGAGTCCTGTTTGGGAAGTCATGTCAAATGTTGAATCACTTGTACTTCTGCAAGCTCCACTAAGTAATCCCTTGCAAGTTTAGATAGAAAAAAAGTCCTACAACTCCCAGCATACCCCAGCCAGCATAGCTGGGAGTTGTAGGACTTTTTTCTGTCTAAACAACATGCATAGGATTGTACTCTTAGTTGCTATAAGGTAATGTCCAGATCAACCCTGGATGCCATCATTTTCTACGTCATTTTCTTTTACATTTTTATTTGTAAAAGTGCCTAAAATATAATAGGTGCTGCACATATACACAAATAGTCCTACAACTCCCAACATGCACCAGACAGCATGGCTGGCTGGGGAATGCTGGGAGTTGTAGGACTTTTTTTCTGTCTAAACATGCATAGGATTGTGCCCTTACTGCATTTTAAATCTAGCAGCCTAGCAGCCTAAACCTAGGCAGTGACCTAAACCTAGGCTGCTAGGTTTTACTCTGGCTTTTTAAAATTTATTTATTATATTTATTATATTTATGCCCCATCTTTTTTCCTACAAGGAGCCCAAGGAGGCTTACATAGTCCTCTTCATTCTCTCCATTTTATCCTCACAACAACCCTGTGAGGTAGGTTTTCCTCTATTTTATACTGCAGTTTTAAACTTTTAAACTTCCATAGCATATTTTATGTTGTATTTTATGGCTTTAATTGTTGTGAACTGCCCAGAGAGCTTCGGCTATTGGGCGGTATAGAAATGTAATAAATAAATAAATAAATAAATAGTTTTCATTTTACTATTCCATTCATAGCTGACGTTAAAAACATAATTTGATTTGTTATTCATGTATTAAGATCATATTAATTTTCATTATTCACATTTGATTCCCCCCCTCCCTCCCTCCCTCCCTCCTTCCTTCTTTCTTTTTTTGCTACCATCTGCAAGCAGAGATGCCAGCAGAGAAGATTTTGGCAGCCACCTCCTGACAGCTGCCATTTTATTTTCCAGATTCTGGAGCATGGGGGTGCTGCTGCTGCTACCAGAGGTATCTTATTAGAGCAGTGTTCTCCAACCTTGGGTCCCCAGATGTTTTTGGCCTACAACTCCCAGCATGCCCCTGCTGGGAGTTGTAGGCCAAAAACATCTGGGGACCCAAGGTTGGAGAACACTGTATTAGAGCCTTGTTGGGGGGGGGGGACCAACTCAGCAAGGCCTCCTCCATTGGCCTGGCTGGCAGCAACTGCTATTTGGCTCCTGCCCTCCAAGAACAATGCCCATTTGCAGCCACTTGTCCTGGCTTCATCAGGGAGAGAGCTATGAGAAAGGCGTCTTCCTTTGGCATCAGAAGAGGAAGGAATCCAGCAAGGCCCCATCCTTTGGCCTGGCTGGGAACCAGCTGCCATATGACTACTCCTCTCCCTGATGGTGGCTAAAGAAAGCAGCACAGATCCAAGTTTTTAATGTGATTTCATAGAATAGTTTCATAGATCATAGAGTTGGAAGGAGCCTACAAGGCTATCGAGTCCAACCCCCTGCTCAAGGCAGGAAACTAGAGGAGGGGTCTCCCATCCAAGTAATAACCAGGCCTGACCCTGCTTAGCTTTCCACGCTCAGACAAGCTGAGCCAGCATAAGCTGTTGTAAGCCACCTCCTTGAAGGCTTTTAAAGTCAAAAGGTGGGCTAAAACAATAATAATGCCGTAAATATTAGAAATAAGGTAAGCTCCATCCCACCCCCACCGAGTGACAAATGGGTTTGAATGTGATAGCAAAGATGAACTAATTTTTACCCATTCATAACTCATCGTAGGGGTTTGATAATGACAGGGGGGGACTGGTGGTGAGTCCTATTTTGGTGGGGCTCCTTTTCCATTGCAGGTTTTATTTGGAGCGTCATAGGAGCCATCCATGGTGCTGAACTCCATCCCCAAAATAGGTTCGCCACCATGGAGCACCAGGGATAGTTCCTATGAAGCTTCAAATAAAAGCTGAAAAACCTGTAATGGAAAAGGAGCCCCGCCGAAATAGGAGTCGCCAGCCTCCCATGGATAACGAATGCAAGTTGCACCAAATGGGCCCTGCTCGGTTCAATTTTTCATTTGCTTTTAAACTAATGCACCCCCCCCATGAAAGTGTCTCGGTCAGGGCTGCCCCCACACCCTCTCCAAGTGTTCACTGTATATGCGCTCTGGTTGCTGAAGATGGCTATTGACTTACAGTCTCTTGATGATACACCCCAGAGCACTCACTGGAGCTCGATGTATGTGGCTTTGCTACATAAACAATGGCGTTGTAATTCAGCCATAGTTCTTTCTTCCTCGTAGGCTTTTGAAAATAGTACGATACGACAAGGACGGACGTGTTGACTCTCATTAAAAATAATAATATAACAAACTACATATTGGCTGAAGATGAATAATTACGAAGCAAGCTGAGTTCTCTACAAAAAGTGTTTTATATTTTACAGGATGTAATGTGAGGCAGCTGCATAGTCAATTAAATAGCATTCACTGAAGTCAGCAATTAAAGCATATGCATGAGAATTGGGTTGAAATTGCACATCAGGCAAAACACTTGGGGTGGAGGGGAAGGGAGGCATTGATTTACGGAGGGCTCCTGTCAGATGGATTGTATTAGGACCTGTTTAGCCTTCACCTGTCATTGACCCAGTGCACTTAAAATATATCTTCCCTGTTATCACAGATTCTACAATAAAACTGGATTCTGCAGTAATTCTGCTGAAAGACACCTTGTAAGGGAAAGCAGCAACCATCCCAGCCAGCGATGCTGCAGTTTCATTGAATCAAACCTCATTCTATATTTGATAGATGATTGAATGAATTAAATAATTTCCACACAAGTAATTTCTCTAAAGAGACATGACTGAAGCAGGGTTGGGTTGATTTATTCTCCCAATAATTTTTTTTAAAAAAATTTGGTCCTAAAATGGTGCTTTTGGAGAGAGGAAATGTTTCCTGAACAATAATTAATTGTGAGAGTATTCATCTTTTAAAAATCCTGCTTGCTGCCACTGTTCCCCCTATCGGCTGCTGCTTTGGTGCCATTCCCCCCACCCCTGCCTTCTAGTTACTGCTTTGTTCTTCTTCTTGGATGAGCTGGACGATTGCATCAAACCAGGAATCATATAGTACATGGAATTATATCATGACATGATATAGACAAGCAGAGTTTGCTATGCAATTATTTCAGTGAGGGAAACCAAAGTCAAATGAGAATATAGGCAATGCTTCTGGGGAATGGAGGTACAGTAATACCTTGGATTGCAAGCATAATTCGTTCCGGAACAGTGCTTGTAATCTAAAAACACTCTTATAGCAAAGCGAGTCTCTGGCGGGCATGAGCGGGGCTGATTACAGCCCGCTACGCCCGCTCAAGGCGAGCGGTTACATCCCTACGCAAGACCTTGGTCGTTTATCAAGTCAAATTTTTTTTAAAATTTTTGCTTGTCTTGCAAAACGCTCTCAGACCAAGTTACTTGCAATCCAAGGTATTACTGTAACTGGGAATCATATAGGGCTTCTCTACATGAAGCCTTTAACCTGCCAGTTATCCGAGGCTTCTGCTTCTGGATTCTTTGGAGGATTAAGATCGGCTCCTTTACACGTGTTTTTCCCTCTGGGTTTTTTTCTTTCTCTGCCTTTCTATATGTTCCATTACACAACCACAAGGCGGCACTGCGGTATAGTGGAATTGCGCAAATACATGAGGGCCGCATTCCGGTTCATTCCACCATTTCCAAATGATAGCACACTTTCCTCGATCTAAAAAAAACAAGCCGTGGAAATCGTTGCAAAGAACGGGAGAGGCCCTGGAGGAGGATGACGTCGTATAAAGCACCCGCAAACTACCATGAGTGAGGAATCACAGGCACACAATAAATGCCTTGTGTAGAGAAGCACATAGTGAATGGGATGATGTCACATCACAATGAAACCAATATATTGCTATTATGTAATGTCACTGAGGGTGAACAAAGCCAATTGAGAGACAGAGTGAGAGATGGGGAGAGAGAGAGAAGGGGGGGATGTAAAAGCATAGACAAAAAAATTTTCCACAGGTAGTGCCAATAATAATAATAATAATAATTGAAAAGAGGCTCTCTCAGACAATGCTCCAAATGTTCCCAAAATAAATTACAAGTCATTTTGGCTCAGCTCCACACTGAAACTTGCTTAGAAACCTAATTTCAGAAACGTGAATGGCTGGGTCTGTGTCGTTAGTGGTGAGAATAAGGTTATCTCTGTACATTCAGAGACATTCCCTTCTGTACTCCAAAATAATAGCCAAGTGAGTCTGTGGCAGTAAAGAACAAAACAAAAAGAAGGCACCTGGGGGAAGTATTATAATAATAACAATATAACAATGGAGTTGCATTCTCATTTTTTGAATTGTGCTGTTAGAAAATTAAACCTTGCTATGTATAATTCAGAGTGCAATCCTATGCAAGTTTAGACAGAAAAAGTCCTACAACACCCAGCATTCCCCAACCAGCAAGGCTGGCTGGGGAATGCTGGGTGTTGCAGGCCTTTTTCTGTCTAAACATGCATAGGATTGCATCCTAAATCTTATTCAATTCAATAATTTGGAATTAACTTAGTTTACTAGTTCCTGCCCTACCTAATTTCTATAAAGTGGTAAAGAGAAGCATGATATGGATGCATCCAGCTGTTTGTAATTTGAGCAGTTAGTCCCCTTCAGAAGTACATTTTGTGCAGGCATTTACTCTTCCCTTAAGGTTCAAGCTCATGGGAGGCCTGTTCTTCCTGTTTACAACCCAAGTTGGTGCTGTGTATAGCACTGATTGGCTGGTTCCTGTGTCATCATAAGGCCCCTTCCCTCTAGAGCAGGGGTTGGCAACTTGTGGCCCTCAAGGTGTTGTTGGACTGCAACTCCCATAAGCCCTAGTAAGCATAGCCAATGGTGAGGGATGATGGGAGTTGTAGTCCAAAAACATCTGGATGGCCACAGGTTGCCCACCCCTGCTATAGATCAATTTTCTGTCATGGTCCACGACAGGTACCCCATAGAAACTGAAGAAGCCTCCAGTGATAGTGACTCTGGGGAGGCATCAGAAACAGTTCCTGTTACTTCTGAAGTGGGGCCCACTGCCTTGGAACCCATATCTTGTCCACACAACCCCCCCACAAGGTAGAGATGCTACTACCTTCTGACTCTGAGGAGTGGACTTTGGACTCCGCTAGTGAACAGGGAGATCCTGGGGAGCAGTCCCCAACTTGCTCCCCCCCTCTTCTCCAATCTTCATTCCCTAGAAGAAGCCAATGCCTGCAAGAAAAGGCTGCTGGCCCTTTAACAGCCAGATGCCGCACCTGAAGGGATGGAGTCTCCAGAGAGCCTCTCTTGGCCTGATTATAAAAGCCAGCCAGTTGCTCCCAGACTCTGCTAGAGTAATTTGTTAGCTCTCTGGGATTGCTGACCAAGGTGCTGAAAGCTAGCCATATAGTTCCAGATATGACCCAGCCATCTTGACCACACTGAGCCTCTTTGCCTGAGCTGTCACTCAGGACAGATGATGGATTCCTAATGGAGCACGACATTTTCAACTTTAAGAAGGGCTGTTTTTAAATAAGACAAGGAATGAACATTCAATTGGATGAATGTGCTGCACTTTAAAAGAAAGGTGGGGCGGAAAGGTGAATAGGGCTGGTTAACTGAAGTATGGGGGGAAAGCAAGACAACCAACTGAATCAGTGCTTGTTTCACTGGTTTTTATGTCTGTCACTAGAATTCCAAAAGTGGGATGAAGTTGTGGTCATCCTGCTGGAGAAATAAGGCCTGCATCTCCTGGCTTTTGGTACATCTGTACACACTTTGCAAGGATCAGTTATTCATTCTCCATGGTGGAATGTATGGCCAAGGTTAGTAAATAGAAGGCATCCCTATGCTGAGTTGTGTGGAACAAGTACATTTTTGACCTTGATATCTATATACTTTCCTGTTTAAGATAATCCTGTCATTGCTCAGATGATTCCTCTCTGAATAATTCTGGCTCAGGTTTTTTGTTTTGCTATTTTATAACCTCTTGTTGAAGGTAAACTGGCCTGAAGCACCTGTGACAATACCATATAGGAGTGGCAAAATGTTTAGGCTGCCACCTCTGGGATGCATCTATGCAACATGCCACAGACACCTTGCAATTAAAATGCAGCACAGTTGGGCTTCTCCTGGCGGTCAGCAAATGTGTGCTTCACAGAGGGGAGTGCATAATGTGAGCCAGAAGAGCTTAATAAACAGAGGGAAAGGGCAATGAAAGCAAAAGGTTCATGAAATGGTGGGGCATTGCTGTGGCTGGAGGGAGTGGCCCAAGAGTGTCCCCCCCACCCCAAAACACGGGGTTGTATCCAATGTTAATCCTACTTAGAGTAGACCCATTGAAATGAATGTGACTTAAGTTAGTCATGATTAACTTAATTCCTATTCATTGCAATGGGTCTACCCTAAGTAGGCCTAACATGGGATACAACCCCATGGGTGCCCAGGAAGAACTGTATCCCTTTCGTTTCTGCACCTTGCTCAAACTTGCAGTTCAGGGTGGGGAAAAACCCCAAAAGTGTTGGCCCTGTTTCTAACTGATCTGACATACGCAGAACTTTGCTAAAGAAAGGTCTGATGCTTTGGGAACCTCCTTCTCTTCCAACTCACTCCCAGTAAGGTGCATGGAAGGAGAATCCCCTACTCTAGCTCACTTCAAACTCAGGCAGCTCCCTCTCGTATGAGAAGATTGCCAGTTATTCCCCAGAGATCTGCTCTTGAGCATCCAATGAACCTTACAAGAACCAATTGTTCTAACTTCAGACAGGAGGCTGATGCAGACCTCCTTCACCAATGAGGGAGATTTGAATGGCCTTTGCTTTAAATGGACTCTGACTTAGAATAGAAGACCTGTACTGCCTGGGCAACATATTTGGGGGTTCTTCCAAATTGACAGCATTCGTATGTGACAGAAATAGTGAAAGTAACTTACAAAAATTCATTATATTAAGGGAAACTGCTTGCAAAAATGCACATAGTAGGCAAAATGCCATACAAAAATGAGTATATTAGGAGAAATGCACAGGAAAATGTGTATGGATTTTTGTGCAGACTTTTTTTTTTTTTTTTTAAGTCACCAGCTGATGTGGAAACAGGATGGAACTGGAAAAATGAGAAACTGAAAGGAAGTGAAATTGACAGATTTGGCCATTCATTTTGTGACATTTTAGGAAAGCTCATGCTGTAATAAATCCATTAGACTTTAAGGTGACACAAGATTCGAGCAGTGCAATCCCATGCATGTCTACTTAGAAGTAATTTCCACTGAGTCTCACTGGGACTCACTCCCAGGTAAGTACACTTGTCTAGGATAAGCCCCATTAAAACTAATGGGACTTATTTTTGAGTATACAAGTTTAGGATTGCGCTGTTAGACCGCAAACCTATACACACTTACCTGGGAGTAAGTCCCATTGAACTCAGTGGGACTTACTCCAAGTAGACATGCATGGGATTGCACTGTTGGTTACTTTTCCTTGACAGATACATCATTGAAGCCATCCTAATCTGTTTTTGACGGTATTCTTTGCAGAGCTTACAATAAAGCTGCAAAAAAATAAAATAAATATCTGCCTAGTTAGTGGTTATTAGGTATTAAAACAATCTTCGCATTCATTAAAATAGAGATGCAGCCTGAGAAGTATTGTTTAGAGGAGGAATAGATGAAAGGGAAATAAACATATTTTTACAACTTCTGTAGAAATGGCTAATCATTAGCAAGAGTAGGAATTGGAAATTTTTATTTATTTATTATTACATTTATGAATCATCCATCTGGCCAGTCACCCGGCCACCCTGGGCGATAGTCCTTTTTGAATGGAAGTAATTCAGAATGAAAGGAACTCTCATGACAATGTCCAGTACTACATGTATTAGAAAAAGAGTTGTTGTTGTTGTTGTTTAAATCATCATCATCATCATCATCATCATCATCATCATCATCATTTATTCAATTTATATCCCGCCTATATACCACTACTCTAGGCAGCGTACAAAATAACAATCAACCAAACAGACAAGTATACAACAAAAACATATGTCAAACACAAAAACAGCATAAAAATTCCACTAAAATTCCATAAAAACAGTATAAAAATTCCATAAAAACAGTATTAAAATTCCATAAAAACCCCATAAAAACAATAAAATTCCATAGTAATATGACAGAATGTTATAAAAGGAAGGCCTGCTGAAATAACAAAGTCTTCAGTGCCTGCTTAAAGACATTCAAAGAAGTCAGCAGGCGTATTTCAAGTGGCAGGCCATTCCACAATTGAGGGGCAGCAAAAGAGAAGGACCTCCGACGAGTAGCTGCCAGCCTCACATTAGGCAGCTGCAGCAGATGGCCCTCCGAAGACCTTAAGTGGTGGGGTGGAAGATAGGGGAGGAGGCGCTCCCTAAGGTACCTTGGGCCTAGACCATGTAGGGCTTTAAAGGTAAGAACCAGCACTTTATACTTTGCCCGGAAGCAAATTGGCAGCCAGTGTAAAGATCTTAAGACCGGTGTTATATGGTCTCCATGGGGTGTCCTGGAGACCAACCTGGCCGCCATATTTTGTACTAGTTGAAGCTCCCGAACCAAGTATAGAGGCAGCCCCAAATAAAGCGCATTACAGAAATCAAGCCTAGAGGTTACCAGCGCGTGCACCACCATTACTAAATCATCTTGAAATAGTGTTCTTATTAGCATCTATCTATATCATCTATTTAAACATTAGACGCTGAAGAAAGAGACAAACTGAAAATATGTATCTTTGGTCACACTGTAGCATGACCAACAGATCTCAGGGTTGGGCTATACAGACAGGAGCCAAGTTGATTCTCAGCAGCCCCCATGAGGATTTACAGGGGGGGAAATGAATAGCTGTAATCTGGGACATCGTTGCAAGAAGGGAATTGGTGGATTGGAGCTGAGGAAAGGACTTGAACCTGTCTATCAGACTAGATGGGAGTTTAGCTACTAATGAAGAGAAAATGCAGGAAGAGATATAATCTCAGCATCATGATGGTCATAACTGTAGACATATAGGTTACAGAAATCATTTTCATTAAGTTAAATAGCAATAGAATGGAGCCATTAGAAAGCAAGAATGTTCCTTGCTTATTGTGCAATCCTAAGCACACTCACAAGTCAGCTCCAGTTGGCTCAGTAGGTCTTACTTCGCCATAGGGATTACTTCTTTCTTACTTCAGTAGGGCTTACTTAACATGCTTCAGATTGCACTGCTAATCTTCTGTCATTGTCAAGGAAAAGAAATGTCTTACAAAGTTTTATTTATTTGCATTAAAACAGCAAAACCACTTTAATTTAAAACAATGGTTTTTTTTAGTAGCACCTCATAAATTTGTCGACATTTCACATTTTACATATAACTTTGCTGGCTTGGTCCCCCCCCCCCATCCATAAGAGTTCTTGTTTACAAAATGTAGGTATATAATCCTCTTTTTGCTCTTTAAACAGGCTTTCCCACTCCAATGAAAATATCTCCAGTTTTTATTTATTGCACTGAAGTAACAAAATGAATGCAAAGATATCAAAATTAAAATGCACCATATGGCCAGAACTCCATATGGAAATGATGCACAGAAAGAACAGGAATTATTTTTCAGTGTTTTCTCAAAAGAAGAAACATTTCAAATGACTGAGGAGCAGCACTTTTGCAGTCATGATTGACTGATAAGCAGATTGGGAAAGAACAGGGAACTCTTCCTTTCAGCCTAACAGATAATATCTTCATTGATCAGGGAGAAAAACACCACTGAACACAAATCTACATGTTCTCAGACCCCCAATAGAACTCTGACAGGTGCTCTTCATACACATATGTACACTTGTATAAACTGAATTGCATGATGGGAGCCGTTTCTCCAGCCATCTGGGCAGGGCCACCAATCACGTTTTCTCCCCACCCAGTTAGAACCATCACTCTCACTGGGGTGCCAACCAGGTGTTAAATCCTCATGATTAAGATTATGCATGTGTGATTCTGGTTTTCTTCACTCACATACAACTGCCATACAGGATACTACCATGGGGAAGCAGCTCTTAGAACTCTTCCTGTATGTCTGAAGGGCCAATGAAGCACATGCTTTTCTGTGGAAAAGTGCAGAAGTCAGAGCTTGCCCTACCATTAGGCAGAGCTGTGTGCCACATGACCTCATGGGGTGGCCAGGTGTCCTACTTCACAGAGAACAGTTCTCTATTTTGGAGAGCTGGCAGAGGACAGTCCTCTATTTGAAGGTGTCTTCTATGTGATGAGCTGTTCAATGCAAGTCTGTTTTAATGTTAAAAGCTCCATAAGGAGGGAGAGCAGCAGGAGCCCTGAAGTTGCCCATCAACCGTGAGCACCCGGACAGCAGACTGCGCAAGTGACACAGGTCACATAGTGAGTCTTCTCCACTATGGGTAGACGTATTTCTATTTAAATTATAGTTCTTATTGTTCAGTTTGCACCTATACGTATACATGTGCATGTTATGTTATTGCACAACTTTGTTATGCAAAGTGAAGTGATGTCTTCTTTTTTGGTGATGCAATTCCTCTTTTTTGGCAGTGCATAAGTGGCCACCCTAGTGGCCTGCCCTGCACCCCCTAAGCTACTTTGCTGGCTTCAGGTGTAGTGGAGAATGCTGTCCCATCAGCAGCATTGAAGAAAGATTCAACTGCCAATCTAGTTGGATTCTGTACATGGAATGGGAAGGGACGCCATCTTCTTCTTCACTTCAAGCAGCAAAATATCTTGGGCCAGCCTTGCCAGAAGCGGAATGCCCTGCCATATGATATACACTGTTCTATGTATCTCTGAAGAGTCACCAGCTTCACAAAGTTATTTGCCCGATCAGTAGAGTCAGAACTGATTAAACCATCCTTGGATTATCGCCATTGTCTGAGCGTTTCACAGATTAAAGTGGAAACTAGTCTGATAGCACACATGAGCAAATGAATAAAAATGGATGTTTCTAACTGTTTTTGATTAACTGAGCCTGGCAGTGGCTTGATAAACATGATAGTATTTTATGATTTTTAATGAGGTGCTCTGTGTGTTCATTTTCATTTTTTAAAAAATAATAATAATCTTCTGACATTTAATCTATATATTTCTGGCAGTCACGGACTGAGACTTCTGGAGAAGGAAAATAGTCCACAGGAATCCCAGCCTGAGATATGGGTTTCTTGTCAGAAGAGGTCTCTGAATCCAAAAGAAGAACCATTGTTTTAAAGCTTGTTTTTGGCTTTGAGGTAACATTTTTGGAGCAGTGGGGGTGGTTTGAAAGTGCCCACACCACATTCAATTTGTATTTACTTACAATGTTTATATATACAATATGTATATACATCCTACCCTACCTTTTGGTGTGGCAGATCCACAAAGCTGCTAACAATAGAGGTGACATATGCAAAACAAAATTAACATACTTAATACTTAAAACAGGGGTGGAGAGCCTCAGACCCCGGGCCAAAAATGGCTCTCTGTGGGCCCCAATCTGGCCCTTCAGAGTTTCCCAGAAGGCCACCCCCTTTCCCCCAAGTACTGATTGCTTGGTGGTTTCCTGGCATTGACAGTTTATCCCCATTCTGAAAGCTTGAAATGTCATTTCTAAGGCTTAGTTAGTGGCAGTGACAGCTTTAAGCAAAAATATGCAAGTATTTTTGGCATTTTGGCCCTGCCCCTATTGCTTTGGCCCTGTCCTTCACTGAAATATGGACCTCTGAGAGCTTCTTCAAGTTGGAATTCGGCCCTTGGGCTGAAAGAGGTTCTGCACTCCTGACTTAAGAAATCTGTTACAAATTCATCACAGGAGTCCAGTAGCTAAAAATCGTTATCCCTCATATGCCTTGTTAAAATGCAAGTTTTGGTGGTGCTCCAAATGCCAGTATCAAAGGAGCATGTTGGACCACAGTAAGGAGGGTGTACCAAAGGATGGTAGCCACCACTGAGAAAGCCCTACTCAAATGGCCATAGATCTTAGAGCAGAGGCTCATAGATTATCCAAGGACACGAGGGTGGATACAAACATACTTTTCTTTCTTTCTCAGGGTAAGCTCTAAACAACAACAACAACAACAACACAGTTCTGGGTGTCCAGTTTCAATAGGGGAAAAGGTGGCCATGAACAGCACCTATTGGCTAATGCTCATAACATCATTTAAACATCACCCTTGCACCTGGGCCAAAATTTTACCATTTTAAAAAATATGTTTGTAATGTTCTTTAGGGAGCGATAAAGTGAAGAATGGACAAATAAATGAATAAAAGCAGAAGTGTTGTTTTTTTGAAAAAGCAAACCTTCTATCTGATGCTCATGGGGAAGGCCAAGATAGGAGGTGGACCCAGCTATCAAGGAGGTGGAATGTCCATCCACAGTGCAAATCAGGCTCATACCATGGGCTGAAGAACCTTCTGTGATTTGCTCTTAAAATCTTTCATCTGCCTTCACCCATTCAAAAGTTCATTTATAAGGCCCACAGTTTGTAGCCAAATGAAAAGCATAATACAAGTGCTCAAGATGCAGATTACCAACTGGTGATCGGGGGGGGGGGACCCCATGTCTGTGTTTCCATTTAATGAAAGATAAATAATATATTCCCCATATCTTAAGGCTAAAAGTGTAATCCTATGCATGTACAGACAGAAAAATGTCAGTCACCTCCAGCTTTCCACAGCCAGCCATTCCTAAACAGCCATTTCTGTCTAAACATGCATAGGATTGCACCTTAAGTGAGGGTGTTTTTTGGCGGGGTCCAACTTCCAGTTTCTAGTTTGTCTCAAAACTTTGTGGAGAATGGTTACATTCTATCTTGTCCCCAAATGAGGTCTCCAGAGCCACACATACCCACAAAATGGAATACAGTTCCTGAGGCTCAGTCAAATAATAATTTGAAAGGATTCAAAAAATAAATCTGGACATGGTAGTTGCCAGAAAAAATGAAGATAATATAGGATGTTGGAGAAATCCGCAACAGATTGAAATGAGTCCAGATTTCTTGGAGTCCGCCCCATGGATTCCACAGCAGACTGGCTTTCCCAGGTTTTTTTTTTTATTTTGCATATTTTTGTGCAAAATTAGATGCAATTTTTTTACACAAAATAAAAAAACTCTGATCAAAAATGCACAAATTCCCTATAGAGTAAAGCGTGACAATATACATTATGTGGGTATTGTGCATTTTTGGCCAATTTGTGCATTTTCAGGAGTGCAAACGGAGAGAAAGCCGCTCTGCCAGCGATGTGCAGATTTTTGGGCAACTTTCACTCTGCCATCTGCTGATTTGCAGACTCAGAATGTGCCCAAATGTGTTTGTGTGTATTTGTGCAAATTTGCATGAGAGTCAACCCCAGAAGTCAGCCTCCCCCAGCATGGTGTCCTCAGGTTGTATCAGACTACAACTCCCACCATCCCCAGCCAGGCTGGGAATGATGGGAGCGGTAGTCCAATACATCTGGAGGGCGCTAGGTTGGTGGAAAGCTGTCATGACTTAATTCCATGGTCGTGGTGGTGGTATTGTCCTTATCGTTTTCCAAACAGTGTTTTTGCATACTTAATATGCATTGTGAGAATGATGTGTTGCGTTTGTCTGTCTGACCCTGACTGCCAATCCATTTCTTTGGGTGAACCCTACAGCCAGTGGAGGCTGGTGACTCCTATTTCGGTGGGGCTCCTTTTCCATTGCAGGTTTTGCAGGTTTTACTTGGAGCTTCATAGGAGCTATCCATCGTCCTCCATGGTGGTGAACTTATTCTGGGAATGGAGTTCAGCACTATGAATAGCTCCAATGAAGCTCCAAGTAAAAGCCACAAAACCTGCAATGGAAAAGGAGCCCCGCCGAAATAGGAGTCATCACCAGCCTCCCCTGCCTACAGCAAAACATGTAGATGTGGAATGTTCCGAAAGAGCACCGAAGGAGAGAGAGGAAACAGCTCGGGGATATTTACTTCCAGAAGAGAAGTAAAACTAAGGTTAAGCAAAGAGTGTGGGAAGCCATTGCACAGAGGAGGACATGTGTGAAAGGTCCTTGGGCCCCCTTTTTAATGGAGAAGTTGTTATATAACTCAAAAGATATGCATTTCAGGAGTCAGAATATGATGGAACTTTAAAAGCCCACAAATGAAGGTTACGTGAATAATAGATCTAATCCCATCACTAACAACCTACCAGTGGATGGCAGCTTTGACTGAATAGAGATATACTGACTCAGTTCTCATGGAAACCAGGTGAAGGAATTGCTAAGGAAATAGCTGAGGGGGACATGGGAGGATACTGACTAGTAGTGACAGGTAGATGCTAATTAGCAATCAAAACATAATTGAGATAAACAGCTGTTTTTTCATCACATGACTACCATCGAGACAGGAGAAGTATGAAGATCAACCAGGATATGCAATCAGTTCTTCTTTGACACTAGAAATAATAGTACTAATAATACTAATAATACTAATACTAATAATACAGAACACAAGAATATAGTTCATAATATAACAAGCTCTAGCAAACATAAAAGGCAGAGTGGAAGAGATAAGAAAGAGAGACAAGCTGACAGGCTGGAGAAAGCTGGATATGTAGAGAACCAACTACATAGAGTATAGAAGGAGGAACAGAAATAATATGGAAGTGAAAGGGAGAATGTGGGGGGGGGGGAATCCCATCAAGCCCAGGCAAATCTGTTTGAAAATCATTAAGTACCTCCCAACCTGAACCATGTCCAAAAAGCATTCCTTGAAGGCCAGTGTGTGTACAATCACTCCTTTCAAGCCTCAGAGAGCACACAAGGCTGCCGTATAATTCTGAGATCTATATAATGCATGCTGCAGCATTTCAACATAAATCAAGCCCAGCAAAATGTGTGTAAAAAGACTATAGCAAGTCTTCCCCAGACTGGCGCCTTCCCAGACATGGTGGATTGCAACTCTCATCATCCCCAGCCAGTATGTACCAATATGATGGGAGTTGTAGTCCAACATATCTGGAGGGCACCAGGTTGAGGAAGACTTGCTATAGCCTTTTCACACACATTTTGCTGGGCTTGATTTATGTTGAAATGCTGCAGCACATGGAGCAATTCATGCTGGACTACAGAGAAGGCTGGACTACAGAGAGCAGAGAGGGACAATGTGCTAAAGTAGAAGTGTAGATGAATTTTACTTTCAGACGGGTGGTGCTAAGTACCAAAAAGATCTGGGACTCAGGCCCATAGGACCAAAAAAAACAAACAAAAAGCACACATTTACGAATGCTAATTTACATATACTCTAAAGCAGGGCTCTCCAACTTGAGTCCCCAGATGTTTGCTGGACTACAGCTCCCAGAATCCCTTGCCATTAGCCATGCTGGCTAGGTATGCTGGGAGCTGTAGGCCAGCAACATCTGGGAACCCAAGGTTGGAGAGCCCTGCCCTAAAGTCTGTAAAGGACCTTGTCTCCTAAGGACACCCCTATTTGTAAAAAGGGGTGTAAGGACGGGGAGAGGAGGGCATTTGATTTTAGGGGGTGGGAAATCTCCGGCAGAAGGATTCAAAGGAAGGAGGAAGCAGGAGGTGAAGCACATATGGGCAAAAAGCCAGCTAATCCAGGGGGATCAGATGCAACAGAGATCATCAGGGCTCCTGTACCTTGATTTCAGCAAGTGCCTATGGACAGCAGGGTGGTGGGGCAGATGGCCTCCCAGAGATTCAGGGCTCCAGTCTTAGTGGGCAGCCCCCTAACACCACCTCCACTTTCAGACATCAGCAGATCAGCCAAATTTAGAGCTGCTGCTTGTGTTACTGGCCCTACTCTCCTTTGCATTTAACAGTGGAGTGACATACAGTACAGACTTTAAGCAGATGATGAAGATTTCCTCATCACTTTAGCCTCCAGGCCAGGTAAAACTTTGCATGCAACACTTCTGCATATCAGGCTGCTGTTAAAGGCACAAGAGCAGGGTTGTTAAAATGCAGTAACTCTAGCCAAAGTTGGGTATGTGTTGGTGCCAGGCTGTGGGCAGCAGTCTGAGATGACCGAGAAGCCAGTGGTCAGGTCAGGATTGAAGAGCAAGTCAGGACTGAGGGGAAAGCCAGGAGGCAGCATTGAGGAGCAAGCCAGGAGGCAGGACTGAAGAGCAAGTCAGGACGTAAGAGAAGGCAGGGCCAAAGAATAACCAAGGATAAGGAACACACCAGAGCTCAGGAAGAGCCTTGTTCAAGCAAGGCTCAACTGAAACAGGAAACCTTTTATACTCCTTCCTGTCTAGGAGGATCCATCCAATGGTCATCTTGGGTGGACAGAGCCAGCATGGTGCCAGACAATTCTTCACTGAGAAGGCTGCCCCGCACAGTTCAGTGATTCACCACGTGGGGCAGCTGCTATCCAGCAGTTCCACTTCCTAGCAGTATTTAATCCAGAGGTGGGGAACATGCATCCTTCGAGATGCTGATGGACTCCAACTCCCATCAGCCTCAGCTAGCATGGGCAATGGTCAGTGATTATGGGAGCTGGAGTCTAACGATATCTGGAGGGTCACATTAAATTACATCTTAATTTAAACCATAGTTTTTCAGAGCATTGTAAGTGGCATGACAAAGTCATCATTACTTCTGGTGTAAGCACACCCATTCCTCCCCCCATTTTTATCTCTATCAAAGAGGTGTTTTGAAGTACTATTATTTACAAATTAGATTTTTTATCTCACTGTTACTCCAGGGAGCTCAAGGCAACATACATAGTTCTTCCCTTTTGTCATCACAACAACCCTTTGAAGTGTGGATTAGGCCAAGAGATAATGGGCAACCAGTAGGGGAAATGTTTATTTATTTATTTATTTATTTATTTGTTATATTTATACCCTGCCTTTTTTCCTACAAGGAACCCAAGGCGGCTTACATAATCTTTCTCCTCCTCTCCATTTTATCCTCACAACAACCCTGTGAGGTAGGTTAGGCTGAGATTCAGTGACTGACCCAAAGTCACCCAGTGAGTTTCAAATAATGAGCCCAGTGGACTTTAGAACTGAGTGGAGATTTCCATAGTCACCATTTTACAATCTAATGAATTATTATTGATGCTTTATATTGTATTATATCTATATTGGTGTGCTTTATTTCATTCATGCTTTTCAAAATCCATTTGGATGAAGGGTGGTGCAGAAATATTTTAAATAAATAAAGACCTCCGCGATGCCATAATGGCCAATGCAGTCCAACACAGCTGGAGGGC
Organism: Shinisaurus crocodilurus; assembly: GCA_021292165.1. Taxonomy (NCBI): domain Eukaryota; kingdom Metazoa; phylum Chordata; class Lepidosauria; order Squamata; family Shinisauridae; genus Shinisaurus; species Shinisaurus crocodilurus. The sequence goes on from CM037877.1 coordinate 30,838,402, forward strand.
ACCAGGCTGGGGAAGGCTGGTATATTGAACGCTCTGAAATACCCACCCTCTGCCTCCAATCGCAGTTACATACCATATCTAAGGGCATTTGCTTCTTAATAAACACGTAAGGATTACTCTATTGGACCTGGACTTTTACTTTCAAAAGTTTCTCACAGGCACACTGAAATCATTCCAAAGCAACTCTATCATTAAAGCAGGCCTTGGCTAGTGATTTTGGATTCGTGTGTAAAGTCTGACAGTAGCCAAGAAGAACTGCGTGACCAACATGGAACAACAGATGAGCAACTGAGCAATTCAACTGGGCTAAGGGGGGGGGGTTGTTGTTTTGTTTTAGGATATGTAGTTGGACAAGTAGAACAATCTGGTTGAGTTGTTAGGAAGAAGGGAGGGAGGGAAAGTCAAACTTCAAAGGGATAAATGTCAGATCAGATTATCCAGACTAGGAGATTCATCCAAAATTCTGAGCATCGGGAGTCTCTATCTTCAGTTTGAATAGGCAGCTTGACAGCAGAGTGACCTTAATAGGATCAGAGCGTGGGCCACTGGGGTCAGCAGAGATGATCAGAGTTAGAATAGGATCTCAAGGCTTTGGAGCAGAGAAGGAAAGAACAGAAGCCTGGGTCTGGGAGGAAGAATGATCAGAGAGCAAGGTCTGGGTTTGGGATTAAGGAGAAGTGAATTCATTTTCTGGATCTCCTAATGCTTCCCACCCAAAAAAGGAGGGGGAAAAACTGTTGGCAAACCATTCATCCTCAGATCCTTATCCATAAGAAAATAACACAGATTTCATTAACACATATCCATAAAAAGCTGCTTTATATTGAGCAAATTATACCATTAATTCCAAGATTAATTACAAAGACATAGAATATTATATTTTTATCCCACTCTTCCATCAAATTGCTCAGGGCTCAGGAATAAGGTTCTCCCCCTTCTCTTGAATCCACACAACAACGCTATGAGGTAGATGAGGCTGAGCAATGGCAACTGTCCCAAGGTCACCTGATTAGTAAGCTAGCTAAGAGTGGGCTAGATGGAACAACTATCAGGTGGATCCACAATTGGCTAAAGAATCGGACTCAAAGAGTGCTTATCAATGGTTCCTTCTCAAACTGGGGAGAGGTAACGAGCGGGGTACCACAGGGCTCGGTCCTGGGCCCGGTGCTCTTCAACATTTTTATTAATGACTTGGATGAGGAGGTACAGGGAATGCTTATCAAATTTGCAGATGACACAAAGTTGGGTGGAACAGCTAATACTCTGGAAGACAGAAACAAAATTCAAAGTGACCTCGATAGGCTGGAGCGCTGGGCCGAAAACAACAGAATGAAATTTAACAGGGATAAATGCCAAGTGCTGCACCTAGGGAGAGGAAACCAAATGCAGAGTTACAGAATGGGGGACACTTGGCTCAACAATACTACAAGTGAGAAGGATCTTGGAATTGTGGTAGATCACAAACTGAATATGAGCCAGCAATGCGACGTGGCTGCAAAGAAGGCAAATGCAATTTTGGGCTGTATTAATAGAAGTATAGCTTCCAAATCGCGGGAAGTGATAATTCCCCTTTACTCGGCACTGGTTAGGCCTCATCTTGAGTATTGCGTCCAGTTCTGGGCACCTCACTTTAACAAGGACATAGACAAACTGGAGAGGGTTCAGAGGAGGGCAACAAGGATGATAAAGGGACTGGAAACAAGGCCCTATGAGGAGAGACTGAAAGAACTGGGCATGTTTAGCCTTCAGAAGAGGAGACTGAGGGGAGATATGATCGCACTCTTCCAGTATTTGAAGGGATGTCACACAGAGGAGGGCAAAGATCTCTTCTCGGTCATCCCAGTTTGCAGGACACGGAATAATGGGCTCAAGTTACAGGAACCTAGATTCCACCTAAACATCAGGAAAAATTTCCTGACTGTCAGAGCAATAAGACACCCATGAGTGGGGATTTGAACCCAGCTCTCTGTAAACTCACTCCAGCTACTACACCATACTGGGTCTCCATGTACTAATAAACGCATGAGATGTTCAGATGCAAAACTAACTGGGAGGTCACATGAGCATATAACTGGAGACTTTGAAACATCCCTCTTAATTACATCGGCATACTTTTTCGATTCTCCATAGTCACTCTAGCATTTGAGGCTGTAATCCTATTCATACTTGCTTGGGGAGTCTGTAGATGAGTGCAGGAAGGGACAGATTCATCTAGAAAATGATCACAGGTGGCTATTCAGTAGAGCAACTGTGTCTGTCTAGAGCCACGAGTGGGCATCCTTTGGCCCATGGGCCTAATCCAGCCCTGGGAGGTTTGGGTTCCCTCTGCAGGCCCTGCCCACTCCCCCAAGCCCCACCTCCTGGCCTCGAGAGTATCAGAGGCTTTGGGAGGAGGCAGGGAATCTCGTCGTTATCTCCAGTCCCTGATGTCATTTGGCCTGCGGAGGGCTGGGCAGCAGGGGTGCGTGTCATCCAGCAGCACCACCCCTGAATTTCCTAGAACATTTAATCCCTGTGGGGGGGGGAGGTCACTTGCCATGCCTCAGAGGACCCTGGTCTGCCTCGACACCCAGAGTCCCTCCCTTCTCAAATGCCCTTTGGCTGATGGGACCCATCTCACCATTGGCTGTTGCATTCCCCTAGTCTCCTTTTGTAACCCTGGAGTTTTGGCCAAGGTGCAGAATGAGTGAGAAATCAGCCCTAGTTCTGCACCCTTCTACAGACTGTCTTTGTAAACTATTAATTTTGGGGACATTCCTGTTTGTTGAGTCACACTTATCATTAAGAAGCATTAAACTTAGTGGAATTTTCTTCTGAGCAACATGGTCTGACAAGGGTGCACAACCTCATGCCCTGGGGGCCAAATCTGGATTCCTCAGATGGCCAATCCCCCTTGCCCTAGCCCCACCCCTTTCCCCTGATCACCAATCATTTGGTGGTTTCCTGGCTTTTGCTAGTTACTGGCAGAAAGAGATTGAAGCTAAACTATGCCGGAATTTTGGCCCTGCCCTTTTTGCCTTCAGCCCTGCCCACCACTGGAATGTGGCCCCCAAGAGCTAATGCAAAATGGAATTTGGCCCTCAGGCTGAAAGAGGTTCAACTCCATCTTTTGTGAGATTAAAAGATAATAAATCCAGCAAACAAATTTCCCAGCAATTTTGTTCTCAAAACCAGTAAACTGTAAACACGTTTTACACAAATTTCTATTGAAAGGACCACCTGCTCCCATGTGAACTTGCCCCATATGTTAAGGTCATCTTCAGAGAAACCTCTCAAGCTGGCCACACCTTCAGAGGCTAGGCAGGTAGCAACTGGGAATAGGTCTCCTTTGTGGTGGCACCCTGGTTCTGGAATATCCTCCTAAGAGAAGCTTTCAGGCACCAGGTCAAATCCGTTTTATTTACCCAAGCTTTCGATAAACAATGATTTCTGGTTTTATTGCTGCTATTGTCTCAGTCTATTTTTATGTTCCCTTTTTATTAGCTACCGTATACTCTCAGAGTCAGTGTGGTAGAGTGTTGGACTGGGACTCGGGAGATCCGGGTTCTAGTCCCCACTTGGCCTTGAAGCTCATTCGGTGACTTTGGGCCAGTCACTGACTCTCACCCTGACCTAGCTCTGACAGGGTTGTTGTGAGTATATAAGGGAGAGGAGGAGGACCATGTAAGCTGTCTTGGGTTCCTTGCAAGAGGGAACAGTGCTTGACTGCATTCCCACTCCACAGTCTGCCCTACATACGTAGGCTTGTACACATGCAGATGCATGTCTCAGGCATGGATTTCAATACACTGTTCACGGTGCATGTGGAGAGGGCTCTTAGAGTGCAATTCTAAGGGATGGAGGCTCTATGTCTAGACTCTATAAGAGCCTCCATCCCTTAGATGGTTGGAGCTGGCCAGAGCCAGGCAAAGTGGCAGGAGCAGCAGAAGCTTGTACGTCCTCCGGTTCTTCCGCTTTCCTGTTTAGAGCTAGATGGGCCTCAGAGCGCATCCAGCTCACTTACTCACCCAGCAGGGCTGGCCCTACCAGTACGCAGGTTGATGCACCCACATCGGGCAGCAGAGCAGGAAGGGTGGCGAATTGTGCTGCTCTCCCTGCATCTGCCAGTGAGTGTTCTGGGGAGCACTGCCAGCCATTCCCCCACTGTTGCATTTGCCACAGCAAGAGAGCAACTGGCAGGACTGTCTCTAGTGCAACCTCCTGGGGGCACCCCCAGCCGCTGCCACTTCTTCTCACTGCAGGCGGCGGCGGTGGCAGCCATACTTGCTTGACCAGCACCCACTTGCTTGTTCCTGCCCCGTGACCCAGCTGCGGGGCTCCTGTGAGAGGTTGGCTGATCTTTCGCAACCGTTCAGCTGACTGCTTGCGAGACCCCCCGCAGCTGGAGCACAAGGCAGGAGCGAGTGAGCCAGTGAGGGACCGGCTTGCTGGCCAAGTGGGTTGGCTGGCCGGCCAAGCAAGCAGGGAAAGGAAGCGGGGGAAGGGGGAAGAGAGCAGCTAGCCCACCAGGCACCCTCCATGTCGCACAGCACCACCCAGCTGTCCAGCCCACCGGCAGTGGCAGCAGCACTGCTGCCTCACTTGAGGCGGCAAAATATGTTGGGCTGGCCCTGTCACCTGGGCCCGGGGGCAGGAGAGGCAGAGCCTTGTGGATCTTCCCCTTTCCATCAGTATGCTCCCTTTTTATCCCTACACAGAGAAACCACAGTTTTTTCTGTGGTGGCTGAGAGGGGCGGGGAGAAAATCTTCACTTAGAATTCCCCTCTCGAGGTCGTAGCTGGGTCTACAGCCTTAGGAGGGGAAATTTACTATATTCTATGGTGCTTGGGACACTTTCCCTGGGATCCTAGGATTTATTTTATTTTATTTATTATATTTATACCCCACCTTTTTTCCTGCAAGGAACCCAAGGCGACTTACATTATCATCCTCCTCCTCCTCCTCTCCATTTTATCCTCACAACAACCCTGTGAGGTAGGTTAGGCTGAGAGTCAGTGACTGGCCCAAAGTCACCCAGTGAGTTTCATGGCTGAGCGGGGACCAGATTGTACCATTCATGTCTGAAAAGGGCTGCAGCCATCTCATCAACTCCATTTGCAACTCTTTTGGAGTTGGGGCTTGAGAACAGCAATCTGAAATACCTCTGTACATAATAATTATGAGTGCATAATTTTGAATAATTGCTATAATTCACAAATATCTATTTTATACCAAGGTTGTCACAATTGCAAATATGGGAGTGGGGAAAGTAAGACAAAAAATAATTAGTAATGAATTATTTAACATTTTGATTTGTAGGCAACAACAATCAACCTGAGCCTCGAAATGTGCCACAGTAGGTTTGATATGAGAATGGTGCCAGTATAACATGGTGCAGAAATGGTCGTAGCCTTGCTTGAATCTCTGAGTGATGATTAGTAGAGACAAATGAAGGACATCAGCCTCCAGATTGCAACCTTGCTACATATCAGGATCACACCCAGATTACTAATTAGGAGCCAAACCACAGTGTGCAAGCCAACTCCTATGCAAACCCACTGAATGAGTAAGATGTGCTCTGGAGCAATTCTTGACAGACTGCACATATATAGCGCAGTGTGTTACTGTGAAAAACAAATACACACATACATTCCTGGCTACCCACTGCATATTGCAAGTGTAAATTGTATGCATATGGGAAGTAAATTTGCATAGTTGCATCATTATGGTAAAAGAAAGGACTCATCCTCAAACTGTGGGATATTCACCCAACATCTCTTTCCCAAAAATGTTTGCTGTGCAGGCTGGAGAGATATGGGCATTCCCTTCAAATGTAAACACAATCTCTTGGTCGACATCATCTGCATAAAGACCTGGGATAAATGCAAGATGTTGCTCTTTCATACTGGTTCTGTTGATGTTTCCAAATCCATCTTGTCTTCAAATTCATCTTATGTGAGGAGGAAGATCTGAAGAAAAAACGAGGGTGTGTGTCAATGCTTGGGTTTGGTCCAAATATACTTGCTCACATGTTCTCACTTAATCCCAGGCATGTATATTCAGGTTGGGGGGGTGGGGAAAATCATTTTTTTGCATGTTCCCCCACAGTGAAGATGGTGAGGTTGTTTGCTAACAGGAATTGCTGGCCTACCTTAGATGCTGGCCCTGATCTTAGTCATAAAGGACTTTAGAAAGCTACTGTGGAGAACCTGGTCTTGGGGTGGGGGCCTCTACACTAGGACAGACCCACCACTATGCCCAAATGTGAAGGATCACCCCTCTCCACTGGTTATCGCGCTCCCTTCACTTCCGCTACCACCATTAAACTACAACCCTTTATTTAAAATACGCCCTTTCCCCTAAGGTAGCTGATCATTAGACATGAGACAAATCAGATCAGAGGCACCAGGAAAGTAAACAAAGACATACAGTATTTTATTTAAAAGAAAACAAGAATGCTTTTTTTAAAAAAAGTTGTTACTCTATTCAAATAGGGTTTCGATACTTTACTTTTACCACCAAACAGGTGTTAGGAGCCCCAGTTCCTACCACTAACCAATCTTAAGCCAATTCCCCTTTCAAGCTCCACCCCAGTTAACTCACAGGCCTAACAACAAGGGCTTGAAAGGCAGTCTTCTTTCTGGTCGGGTTTGACTTCCACCTGGAACCTCCAAGGCTGTTCACCAGGCTTCTCCTGAAGTCTTCAGTTTGATCCAGCAGCTGCTCAGTCTTCAGACCAGTGCCACCAGCTGTCATTCAGGTTTCAGCTCTTTCCCCAAAAGGCTGCTCCTGGAGTCTTCCCGTCCCCCCGCCAATTGCAGACCTTCTTCAGCTTCTACCTTGCATGCTCTCAGCTCAACCTCTCAGTCTGGTAGCTACTCTTCTTCCTGGCTAATGTCTTCTTCAGGCTCCCCAGCCTCTCATGAAGACACCTCCCGATGACCCTCCCTCAGGCAACTCTCCTTTCAGACTCCTCCTGACAGACTCCCCCCAGATATACTCCCACTGCTCCTTACATTTGCTCCAGTCAGACTCCTCCTGCCAATCAGCTCTGGTGTGGCCAACATATTCCGTCACCTCACCTCTAATTAAACTTAGGACCAATGGGCATCCATAGAATGTTCAGTTATTCTCCGATCAGGTGGTACCAATTTCGATCCTACCTTCCCATATATAAAGACAGAAACCTGGCTTCATTTTCACTGCTTAGTAGGCAACAGTAACTGCCAATTTCCCAGCATACCATATTTATGTAACCTTCCTCAGGCATAAGTCTCAAGTAAAAAAGCATACATTTTTCTTCCATTGTTAACCACTTTAGACCTCCTTGTTACTGAAACAAAACATAACAGTGAAACTTTTACCACAGTTTTTCACAGTTTTGCTTTATATCAGGCCACTTCACACATCACGATAAACCAACCTGAAAATAAGCAACAGTGGACTGGTTGTTCGCTTGCTAACGCATGTTACTCCTGACAGACAATCAGGCACTCTGCGGCTTGCCAGGGCCTTTAGTCCTTCCACCCACTCCTGACATGCATCCCATGGGCCTTTGAGGCACAACCTCAGCAGCCTACTCTGCTACACTGCTAGAGTTTATTTTGTAGATTTTCACACACACACACACACACACACACACACTTTCAGGGTGCATTTGCAAATGTAACTTTAAAAAAAACTTTCAGGGAGATTTGTGCAAATTCACTAAAGTGCAGTAACTAATTTGCTTTAGCAAATTTGCATGAATCTTTCCAAAAGTTTAAAAATAAAATTTAAAAAAAGTTAAATTTGCGCAAATCTCCCTGAAAGTGGGTAACAAATAATGTTAAATTTGCGTAAAACTCCCCAAAGGTGAAACAAAAATGGTGTTGCTGCCTAGGGAGGCAACAAAGTGGAGGAGTAAATTGACTAGTGTCATTTCAAGATGTAATAGAGAGGGGATATCATTAGTGAGATCATGAGGAGCAACTGGTGTTGTTTTTTTTTGCCACTCTTGCCATGTGGTTCTGCAGCCCTTTCTGACAAGCCATGCATAAGCCACCTTTCCAAATTCACACGTCACCACAAGCCACCCTGAACAACCCAACAACAAGCCATGGGCTCTCAGGGTGGCTTGTGCGTAGTTAACAAATCACACTGAGGAAACAGCACCAGATTCTGACATCATGACAAGCCACGCTGAAACAAACAAACAAAGCTGATAACCCACCATGGTTAGTCATGGTCATGCCGCCAACCACCTACCTTCCCACCGCCCCCGCTGCTGGCTGCTGCTGCCGCCACCGCCTCCTCCTCCGACGCGATGGGACCCCGCGCTTTACGATGGGAAGGTAGGTGGTTGGCGGGCGGGCGGGCGCGGGGGGGGGTTGCGGCGGCGGCGGCGGCCGGCAAGCGGGCGGGGAGGCGCGGCGGAGGCGGCAGGCAGGGCAGGAGCGCGCCGGAGGCGAGGAAGGGGCACAGAGTTTGCGCCCTCTTCCGCCACGCGCCCTAGGCAGCCGCCTGGGTCTGCCTAGCGGTAGCGCCGGCCCTGCATGCGAACCAGGTCACTGACTGGTGAGGGCTCTCTTGGGTTTCAGACGGGGGGGCCTGTCAGGGGGGGCCCTGTTGGGGTATGGGCCCTCGCCCCTCAGCAGGTGCCCAACCATACCTACCCTTCACGCCAGCTCTGAACATAGCCCTCTCCCTAATTCACTAGTTTATTACATACAGGGAGTTGTTTTAATGTGGGAGAACATTCAAAACTACAGTCTTCCACCTGAAGTCTGAAGAGCTCCAGTCCAGAATTTTACCATCTCAGTCTATCAGTCACCTCATTTTGCATAATATGTAGAATGGTTCTGCTTTTATGACACCTCGGTACACTGTATACTGTATACAGTACACCTGCATGTTTTACCTATGCTGGCTATATGCAAAGACAATCATGCACAACTACCAATGTGCAGAGGGAAACAACACAGTGGCCTTGGATAGCATCAAGAGATTCAGCCCTGCACTTTGTTGGAGGTGTTTAGTTGGAGGCAAGAAGCCAGCAGAGAGGTGGAAAGTTTGCGATAAGAAAACATGAGAGATACAGTGCCTTGCAGAAATATTCACACACACACACCCTTTGACTTTTCCACATTTTGTTGTATTACAACCTGGAATTGAAATGGATTCAGTTGGTATTGCTACTACTTGATGCAGCACAAGATATTCAACACTGTGCAGGTGCAAAATATTTTTATTGTGGCACAAAAGTTAAGTAAATAAAAACAAACTGGTCCAGCACATCTGGAGGGCTCCAGGTTGGGGAAGGCTGCTCTAGTTTATGCTTAAACAAGGAAGTATGCATTTTGAGACCAACCAACTTTCTTGATCTCAGCACTTGTAATAAGGAAGAAGTTTAGGAAATTATAGTCCTGAATATGGTACACCTTTGCACAGCAGTGAATTCACATTCCACACACACACACACACACACACAAACAAACAAACACAGAGAGAAGTTATCACTTGAAAAACCCACGCCACCCCGTCTACATCATCCAGCCACATAGTTGGGGTGCATTGTGTGGTTACGTACTATGCTGGTGACACACAACTCCTGAAGGAACTCATGCTGCTAGCAATTCGGATGTGTGAAGTGAGCTTCCAAAGAGACTAAAGCAGGGGTAACCAAGCTGGTGCCCTCCAGATGTTTTGGACGATGACTTCCATAACCTGCTGTGACCATTGGTTGTGTTGACCAGGGCTTATGGGAGCTGAGTCCAAAACATCTGGAGGGCACTAGGTTGACTACCCCTGGACTAAAGGCTAAGGGGGTATAAGTGTCGGAGGCGGCGTGCCTGTGTACTCCAGTTGCTGGAGAACACAGGCAGGAAGGTGCTGTTGCACTCATGCCCTGCTTGTGGGATCCCATGGGCAGCTGGTTGGCCACTGTGTGAACAGAATGCTGGACTAGATGGACCCTTGGTCTGATTCAGTACAGCTCTTATGTTCTTAACCTTGAGAGAAGTTCTTTCCTGCCCACATAGGGCAGAGCTGCTTCTGCAGTTATAGTATCCCCCTTTACACACACACACACATGTTGGAGGATATTGGGAAGGAGTCGGTCCTGTACTGGTTAGGCCGAAGCAGAATTTTCCCCCTTATGCACAGCCTGGTTATTGAAACTGGTTATCACCATGTGGGTTGCTAAACCCTGGTAAAAGGCTCTTTATTGCAAGTAGGGGAGGCACTGTATTGCAGTGGTTCCGGTCCTTCCTCTCTGGAAGGTATCAGAGGGTAGTTCTCGGGGAGGAGGCTTCGGACCCTCGGCTGCTCACTTGTGGAGTGCCGCAGGGCTCCATCCTCTCCCCGATGTTATTCAACATCTACCTCAAGCCGCTGGGAGCTATCATCAGGAGGTTTGGGGTGCGGTGTCATCAGTATGCGGATGACACGCAGCTCTACCTCTGTTTCAAGTCCTCACCGAGGTTGGCCGTTGAGACCCTGTCCAAGTGCCTGGAGTCAGTGGCTGGCTGGATGGGAAGGAACATGCTGAAGCTGAACCCCGACAAGACCGAGGTACTTCTGGTGGGAGACAAGGGAAGGTTAGGGGATGTTGACCTGGTGCTGAATGGGGTACATCTACCCCTGAAGGACCAGGTCCGCAGCTTGGGGGTCATTCTAGACTCCCAGCTGTCCATGGAGGCTCAGGTGGCAGCTGTGAGCCGGGCGGCGCTGTATCAACATCTGATATGGCAGCTGCGCCCCTACCTTCCTAATCACCTGCTCCCATCAGTGGTTCATGCCTTGGTCTCCTCTCGCCTAGACTACTGTAATGCGCTCTACGTGGGGTTACCCTTGAAGACGGTCCGGAAGCTTCAGCTGGTACAGAACGCGGCGGCTCGCCTGATTAAGGGCAGCCGCCGGCGTGATCACATCACGCCAGTGCTTAATGAGTTGCACTGGCTACCTGTTGCTTGCCGAGCCGAATTCAAGGTGTTGGTTTTGACCTTTAAAACCCTACACGGCTCCGGCCCAGCTTATCTCAAGGAGCGCCTCCAGCAACATCAAGTAGGCCGCTCAACAAGGTCTGCCACGGACGGCCTTCTCCTTATTCCATCAGCCAGAGCAGCCAGGCTGGTGGGGACTAGGAAGAGGGCCTTCTCTGTGGCGGCCCCCACATTATGGAACTCCCTCCCTAGTGACCTTCGCCATGCCCCCTCCGTGATGAGCTTCCGCCGTGCATTAAAAACATGGCTGTTCAGGCGGGAATATGGGGTGGGTTAGCTTTTTAATGAGAATTTTTTATATTGTTTTAATTATTATATTTTATTGTGTTTTACTGTATTTTAATTGTACATCGCCCAGGGTGGCTGGGTGACCGGCCAGATGGGCGATTGATAAATATAATAAATAAATAAATAAATAAATTTAAAGGAACAGATTGTCCAAACAAGGTTTAAAACTAATAAAGACATTCATTAGTTTTACTTATAGTTCATTTATTCATATCCCTGTGTGTCTATCATGTTGGAGAGGAAGAGACAGAGCGGGGGGGCGGTTCGCACGACACGGGAACCCGGTTCCTGTGTCGTGCGAACGCCGGCCAGGGGCGCCCCCGCAGGACAGCCATGCACAGGAAGCATGGGAAGTCACCATGGGCAGTAGAGGGATAAGCCCCTACCGCGTGTGGCCACCCTGCAGGCGGCCATCCCGCGGGGGCCTCCCGTGGTCACACAGAGGCAGCAGCCCAGAGCGGCTGGAGCTGCAGCTGCTCCGGCCTATAGGGGCAAACGGCGCCGTTGGGCATCCTGAGATGCCGCCCCCTAGCGCCGGGAAGCCCACGCTGTGGTGTGGGGACTGCCGGCTCCACCGCGGTCTGCCCACACATGCAGGGCGCAGGTCGTCTGCAGCGCCCCGCCGGACCCAGCAGACGGCCCCATGGTGCCTCCCCCACTCACCGCCCAGATCGTATGAACCGGCCCAGAGAGAGAGAGAGGACGACAGAGAGGCAGGAAGTATGGAGGAGGGGTTAGAAAACAGACACCCTGGGGATTGTTCAATTAACCCTTTCCTCCACTGTAACTAGTGGTTACATTACCTGGTTGATTTAAGCAGGCAATATTACAATTTCCATCAACACACAAACACGTCAAGGCAAGATAATTGTACTGGGGAAAAGTTACCTTGCTGGACATTTCCCTGATGTAAGTCATCTTAGAGCACCCTTCCCCAACCTGGTGCCCTCCAGATGTGTTGGACTACAGCCCAGCTCCAACACATATGGAAAGCACCAGGTCGGGGGAGGCTGTTTTAGAGCTATAAGGTTCCCTTCCGGTCAGGAGCTGGCAACCCACAGCTGGTAGAAATGAACAGTTAAGCAGAGAGAGCAGGTCTTGATAGCTTGTGTGAACTTGGCAATATCGTTCTCTTGACATGAGCTGCACGTTCTTTGCATGACCTCCACAGGGTCAGAAAACAAGGAGTCTAGATATGGGCAGAGAATGAGCAATGTAAATGAGACGGATTTAACTGAGGTTAGCCTAGACGTTTCCCCCTTGGGTTTTTCTGTTCACAGTACTATGAAGGACTAGCATAGCAGGGAACAAAAGCACCATTCTCGTTTCTGAGAAAGCCGGCAACCCTCACCCCCTGCCCTCCTAACCCTGCTCAATATGTATTTTTTAAACTTGTGCTGAATAATACAAAATCATAGCTATAGACTACAGAATATCCTGGGTTGGCATCTGACCTGAATTAAGCCTCGTACATCCCTGCAGGATCCATGTTAGACAAGGCAGAAATCAGTTTTGCTCTCAGTGGTAAATAATATTAAATAATAGCTAATCCTAATATCATTGTCATACTCTTGTTTGCCTGGAAGTAAGACTTACATATTCCAGTAAAATGGACAGTCCCAATCCCAATGTTTGCTCAGAAGTAAGTCTCACAGAGCTCCACGGCACTTACAGTTTAGTAAATGTGCTGAGGATTGCAGATTTACAACACAATCCAATCCATGTTTACTCAGAAGGAAGTCACATTGTGTTCAATGGGGCCTACTCACAGGTAAATATGCATAGGATTGAAGCCTTAGTCCAAAGGAAAATGCACATGCAACTACAGCTTTAGACAATGAGATTGAATTCATAGTAAACATGTTTAGATCAGGCTATTCTGAAGGAGATTGGGATGCTTTTTGGTAAAATCAATAGTTTCTCATTTAAAAACATACATTGTTAAAGAATTTCCCAAAGTGATTTACATATCTTTCTTCTTTAAAGTGTGTGTGTGTGTGTGTGTGTGTGTGTTTGCGCGTGTGTGCACGCGCATGCTCTAGGGCCACCAACCAATTTTTAGTTGAGTAATCATCTGCCTTTCAAGTCATTAATCAATTACTTAATTGATTATACTTAAATCAATTTGCATATTACAAAACTTCAACTGATTAGTCTGTTACTTAACTGAGGAACCATCTTTTCCAGTACCCTGCCAGTGCTTGCACCAGCAGAGCAGGAGATGGAGAAGAGTACATTCCCCCCCCCCCTTTCCTTTTGGCCTTACACAGCAGTTTCTTCTTTATTAACTGTTCCCTGCCATTGCTCTCAATGGGAAATAAACTGCATGGGGCTGGCATAGTTGCCCCCAATACAATCCGCCCCGCACACTCAGGTCCTCTGGGAAGAATTTACTTCAGCCAGCCAAAACTAGGCTGACGGGTGTTACCCAGAGGACCTTTTCTTCTTCTGCTCCCAGATTATGGAATGGCCTGCTGGAGGAGCTTCGTCAATTTAGCAGTATCTTGGAATTTTAAAAAGCCATAAAGACTGATCTCTTCCGGCAGGCCTATCCGGTGGAATTTTAGGATGCTTTTAAGATGTGTTTAAGATGTTTTTAAGATGTTTTAAGATGTTTCATAATGTTTTTAAGTAGTTTTAAGATGTTTTAATAGTATGTGTTGTGTTTTGATTAGTTTATGTATTTTATATTTTTGTTGTTCCCCGCCTCGATCTAGACGGAGAGGCGGGTAAGAAATAAATTTATTATTATTATTATTATTATTATTATTATTATTATTATTGGGGGGGTGTCAAGGAAAGGGGGGATTTGGATTCTGTGGATCCTAAACTTCTCCTGGAACACCCCCGGAGCACCTCCTTTTTGCCCTTTCTGATGCTGGATTTCCAACAAAAGGGGAGTATCAGCTGCAGACTTTCATGGAGGAGGCTTACCAAGGCAGATCTTCTTCTCTGAAGAAGAATTCACTCTCCACCCAATGAGAAGATGTGTAAAATTCTGTTGCTGCTAGGATGCCCTCCAAGGGATCATAGGATTGTGCCCTTAACCTGATTAATCAGAAGTTAGGCAGGTGGCAAAAAGGGAAGATGACCTTTTCAGTGATGGCACCCTGTTTATGGAACACTCTCCAGAAAGTATTGGGAGGCACCAATGCTGCTGTCCTATAGATGTTGCTTTAACATCTTTGTATTCTCCCCACCATTGAACTGAATGACTTGTGTTCTTTGCTGTTGCTGCTTTTTATCTGCTACTTTTATTTTATTTTATTTATTGTTTGTTTTATTGTTATATTGTTTTAGTTGGATTATTAATTGTAAGCTGCTTTTGATACATTGGAGCGAGCTATACATGTTTAAAATACATTAAGCTTAAATGGATTAATACACAAATTAAAGTTGCATCCAATCCTAAACACACATATGACTGGGAACAAGCAGCGGTCCCCAACGCAGTGCCCACAGGCCCCCAGAATAATATTGTTGTTGTTGTTATTATTATTATTATTATTATTATTATTATTTATTGTTATTTCCCCCGGTTTTTTTAATATACGTACATTGATTTGTATGTAATGCATACAACTTTCTAGCAAATATACAAAGGCTTCAACAAAAGCGGACCAAATATCCAAATAGGTATCCAAACACTCTCCTCCTATAATACAATGGCAACACTTTCAATATATGATATGAACAGGTGACATATAGATGCCAACTCCCCTCGCCGGATCGGTCACCTTGAAGTGGTGAGTGGGCTTGCGTGTTCCGATGAATCCTGTGAGCAATGCCAGTCGGGAGCTATGTACTCCCAGTAGGGTCACCCATGGCGGTAAGGTCCGGGGAGAGGAACCAGACAAAGAACGATCCAAATCATAAAGTCCTCAACGGCAGAACAGGCGGAAGATAATTAAACCTAAATTACAACGGCTGTGAAGGCGGATGAAGGCTGCAGCAGAGAATGGTTTTCCAATCGTCAGGGTAACCGTGCCATTGGATCTCTGCCGTACTCTGTCAAGTTTGTGTGGTGATTCGTTGTGCACCGATCTCCCCACATAAAACAGTTTCACGCACAGGCGTCTTCCAACCCAACCCATCCAACCCAACCCAACCCAACAAACAAACAAAAAAAGTCCCATGGCGACTGGCGAATGGCGACGGGGGCAGGACTGTGAATCTGGAAGCCCCTAGTCATGGACCAGCACATGGGCGGTGGATGCAGACTCAGTCGCCCTGTTCAAGGAACGAGGTAGTCGAGCAGCTCGGCAGCTGTATCCATGACTGAGCAGCCCTATTTAGGATCCACTCTGCTCACCCCGTATGGGGAGGGGGCTAGAAAAGGTGCCCTAAACATAGTCTACCTCTTTCTCCCCTGACTGGATTACCGCGTCCAGTGGGGTCACCATTTTAGCGGTCGAAAAAGACATTTGAATTTTGGAACATGGAATATACGGACATTGCTGGATAACATAGATAGTGAACGCCCTGAGCGTAGGACTGCTATTATTGCAAGGGAGCTGAGACGGTTTAAAATTGACATAGCAGCACTTCAAGAAACTCGAAGGGCAGGAGAGGGACAGTTGAAAGAAGAAAAAGGAGGTTATACCTTCTTCTGGAAAGGACTACCTGAGCAGGACCGACGAATACATGGAGTAGGCTTTGCCATCAAAAATGAACTAGTGAACTCTTTGTCAGAAGTTCCTACTGGCATTAACGAACGCCTGATAACTCTTCGATTAAAGCTCGCCAATAACCAACAGGTAACTATTCTGAGTGCTTATGCGCCAACATTAGATGCTGATGATGACATCAAGGAAAGTTTTTATACCCAGTTGGACACTCTCCCGTCAGATACCTAAGGAGGATAAAATTATCCTCCTGGGCAATTTTAACGCAAGATTTATGGCCAGAAACTATTGGAAAAGACGGAGTTGGTAATAGCAACCTGAATGGACTCTTACTTTTGTCTATATGTGCAGAGCATAATCTCACTATTACAAACACGCTCTTTCGACAAAAGAATAAGTTTAAAACATCATGGCAGCACCCACGGTCAAAGCACTGGCATCTTCTGGATTATGTAATTGTCCGTGTTAGAGATCGCCGCGATGTACTTCTTACTAGGGCCATGGTGAGTGCCGACGACTGCTGGACAGACCACCGACTAATCCGGTCCACAATGGTTATCAACATTGCTCCCCAACGTAGGCTTCAAGGAAGGAAACCAAGGCGTAAAATGAACATCCAAGTCCTTCAAGATCCTATTAAGCAAATTCGTCTTCAATCACTTCTTAAGGAACATCTACCTACGGAACCTCCTGACAACATTGAGGACCATTGGTCTAAGCTGAAAACCTCCATTACTGCAGCTTGTGAACAAACTATTGGATATGAAACTAAGAAACATCAGGATTGGTTTGATGAAAATGATAATGAGATTAAATATATAATTGACCAAAAAAGGAAAGCCTTCCAAATATGGCAAAATGATATTAACTGCGCTGCCAAGAAAAAAACCTACGCTAGCGCAAAGGCTGAGGTCCAAAGAAGAACAAGAGAACTTAAGAACGCTTGGTGGAAAAAGAAAGCTGAAGAAATTCAACAACTTGCAGAATCTCATGATGCACGGGGCTTTTTTAAGGCCACAAGGGCCATTTATGGACCAAAAACCTATGGTACAAACCCTTTACAATCAAAAGATGGCACCAAACTCTTAAAAGACAAAGAGTCTATTGCACTGCGTTGGAAAGAGCATTATTATGACCTTTTAAATCGTAAATCTAAGGTGGATAATGAGATTTTTTCGCAAATCCCGCAAAAACAAATTAAAGAGGAACTTGCAATCCTCCCCATTTTGGATGAAGTAAAAAAAGCCATTAATCAAATGAAGAACAACAAAGCTAGTGGACCAGATGGGATTCCTGCTGAAATCTTTAAAGAAGGGGGCCCCGAACTTGTACAACATCTTCATAAACTCATTGAAAAAATCTGGATAAAAGAAGAGATCCCAGAAGACTTCAGGGATGCCATAATTATCACCCTCTTTAAGAAGGGTGATAGAACAGACTGTGGAAACTATCGGGGCATTTCTCTCTTAGCAACCGCAGGTAAAATATTTGCTAGGATTCTCGCAAACTGTCTTCTATCTATTTCAGAAGAGATCCTCCCTGAAACTCAATATGGTTTCCGCCCCTCTAGAGGGACAGTAGACATGATTTTTACTGCACGTCAGCTCCAAGAAAAATGCCGGGAGCAAAATCAACCCCTTTATATGGCATTTATCGATTTGGCTAAGGCCTTTGATACTGTAGACCGTACAGCTCTCTGGACTATCCTTATGAAAATTGGATGCCCCAATAAATTTGTGAATATCTTGCGACTTCTCCATGACAACATGACGGCAACAGTTTTGGACAACAACGGCTCTCATGGTGCTCCATTTAAAGTGGGATCAGGTGTTAAACAGGGATGTGTTATCGCCCCAACATTATTTGCCATTTTCATCGCCATGGTTTTACATCTTGTCAAGGGGAAACTTCCCTACTGGTGTGGGAATTATATATCGAACAGATGGAAAGCTTTTTAATCTCAGCAGGCTGAAAGCAAAAAGTAAGGTAATTACAACCTCCGTTGTGGAACTTCAGTATGCTGATGATAATGTGGTCTCCGCACATTCAGAGGATGATCTCCAAACTATCCTAAATGCTTTTGCAGAAGCATACGAAAAACTTGGTCTCTCACTTAACATCAAAAAAACCAAAGTGCTTCATCAGCAAGTGCAAGCTAACCCTTTGGTGATGCCATCTATCCAGCTTGGCAGGACAATACTGGAAAATGTCGATCATTTTCTCTATCTTGGCAGCTATCTTTCTGTTACAGCTAACATCGACAGTGAAATCCAGCATCGTCTGAGCTCCGCAAGTGCCGCATTTTCTCGAATGAAACATAGAGTGTTCGAGGATCGGGATATTTGTAAGAAGACCAAAACACTGGTTTATGAAGCCATTGTATTACCAACTTTATTGTATGCCTGCGAAACATGGACTATCTATAAACATCACTTCCACCTCCTTGAAAGGTTTCATCAACATTGCCTCCGGAAAATCCTGCGAATTACTTGGGAAGATAGGCGAACAAATGTCAGTGTACTGGAAGAAGCAAAGACTACTAGCATTGAAAAAATGATCCTTCAACGCCAACTTCAGTGGACCGGTCATGTTGTTCGAATGCCTGACTGCCGTCTCCCAAAGCAGTTACTTTACTCCCAACTCAAGGATGGAAAGTGGAATATCAGTGGTCAATATAAGAGGTTTAAAGATGTTCATAAGGCTAATCTAAAAAAATGCAATATAAACATTGAAAACTGGGAAGCTCTGGCCCATGAACGATCTAAATGGAGGTTGGCCTTTCACAAAGGTTCCATGGACTTTGAAGAAGCCCGAGTGCAAGGTGAAAGGGAGAAACGTGCTAAGCGAAAAGCACGTCAAATGAATCCTTTACAGGACCATCTTCTATCTGGTAACCTGTGTCCTCACTGTGGGAAGCTGTGTGGATCTAGAATTGGCCTCCACAGTCACTTACGGACCCATCGCTAGAGTCTACACAATCTTCTTTAGAATTTCCTCCTTTTATCCCGGAAGACAATCTTACTCAGTCACGAGTGATCGCCTGATGATGATGAGATGCCAACTTCAAATGGATAAATGGATTTGAAGTTGGCATCTATATGTCACCTGTTCATATCATATATTGAAAGTGTTGCCATTGCATTATAGGAGGAGAGTGTTTATCCTTCCAGTTTTGTAGTATTAGTCTTTTAGCTGTCAGAAGGACATGGATAATCCATTTCCCCTTCCATTTGTTAATTTCCATGAAGAAGGTAAATAATTTAAAAGAGCGTGGACATCAGTGAATATTAAAGACTGTTCCAGTACAAAATTTATCTGTGCAATAGCCTCTCCTCCCAAAAAGAAGCAACTACTGGACTTTGCCAAAACATATGTGTGAAATAAGCATTAGCTGTATTGCACCACCAGCAATTAGCTGAAGTAGACAATCCCTTATTAAAGAGTCCTTGCAGTGTTGAATAGACACAAAACAAAAGTTTTTGCTGAATAAGATGCAGCCTAAGATCCATAGGTAGATGCCAAAGCAGTGTTCCACTGATTAGACATTTTGTGGTGGTGCCCACAGCAGTTTCTCAAATTCCCAAATGTGCCTGATATAGGGGTTTAGACAAATTCATGGTGGGAAAGGCTATCTATGGCTACTAGTTAAGATCGCTATAGTATAAGTAAGGGGAGACATGATAGATGTGTACAAAATTATCCGGTGTGGGGAAAGTAGATAGGGAGATGCTTTTCTCCCTCTCCTACAATACGAGAACCCGGGGTTATCCCATGGAGGAAGTCCTTCTTCACACAGTGCATAGTTAAACTGTGGAATTCACTAGTTGGTAGTGATGGCCACCAACCTGGATGGCTTTAAAAGGGGATTGGACAAATTCATGTCCAATCAATGGCTGCTAGTCCTGATGGCTATATGCTACCTCCAGTATCAGAGGCAGAATGCCTTGTACACCAGTTGCTGGGCAACATGGGCAGGAGGGTGCTGTTGCACTCCTGTCCTGCTTGTGGGCTTTCCAAAGGCATCTGGTTGGCCACTTTGGGAACAAAATGTTGAGCTAGATAGGCCTTTGGTCTCATCCAGCCACAACTCTTTTTATTTGCTTATGACCTATACTTCCAAGTAAACATGTATGGGACCCCACTGAAATCAATACTGCTTACTTCAGAATAGCACAGACCAGCACAGACCAGAGTTGCATACTCTCCGATTGCCTCGAATTTGCTGGGACAGTCCCAGTCCCACAAACACTTAAGCCATCATGGCTTCTCACTTTGTTATGCAGATTCACGATTTGTTATGCAGAGCCCCACATTTCCCTGCCTCCTCCCGCAAGCTATTACCGGTAGCTTAGTTACAATTTTCCCCATGGAGCCTTTAAGCAGGAAAGGAGCAACCTAGGGTGTGTGTGTGTGTGTGTGTGTGTGTGTGTGCTCTACCTGCTGCCTCTGACCAGGCCCCCTGGTAAGTAAGTAAGACCCATTGAAGACATTTGTACTTACTTCTCTGTGCATAGGATTGCACTGTTTGTTTTAACTTAAGTCAAGTTAGTTAAATTCTGTAAGATTATTCCAGTTTAAGTGTTTCTTTAAATCTAAATTGTGTGAACAGAACACAAAAAATGCTTTTGTGGAGGAAGGGGGGGCTGGCTGACCTGCCACACCCCCACCCTTTCCTACCCAAAGGACCCAAGACCCCCAGAGATCTCAAGGTACCAGATTGCCAGACTCAGCTGTCTGCAATCCTACTTGAATCTCTGTTCAGGGACTTGCCTTTGTCTATAACCTGGGTTTAGTTACTGAACCAAGCAGCGCTATCCACAAACACCATGTGGGGTAAAACCAAGAAAGGTTTATTCTGGCAGCATTTTACAACAAAAGGTGGGAAATGAGAGAAGCACAAAATGGAGAGACACTTTGGTACAAAGTAAAGCTGCAAAATAACAAAACCTGATTCCTTAATATCTCCCAGGCACACAACTCTGTTACCTGGGGGTCAGTTCTCTTCCAGGGTTAGATCCAGCACAGCCTCGCTGCCCTGGAGGACTACTTCACCTACCCGAAGGTCCGAGATGGGTAGCCCTCCACAAGGTGTGCCTTTCCAGAGCCCTCATTCAGCTAATTTCACCAGGAGCTACCTGGGGTCGTATCCTGAGGCCCCCCGAAGGCTTGGACCTCTGCTTGGCTTGCTGCCATTGCTCCACAGCCAGCAACCACGCGACGAACAAAGACAAAGACACACAGGCTACACTTTGGGAATATACCTTTTCCCCCTCCCCCCTCCTTCCTGTAGCTCTACTGCCTCCAGCCAATCATGATGCACTTCACCTGGCCAGGCAGGGAGGGGAACTCATGACTTACTGGGCCTGAACTATATTTGCATTTGAAAGCCGTAGACCCAGGCGCCATGTCTCATCCTATGCACATTTCGCCTCCTCCCAGCCCCCAACCGGCCTTACTTGTTTTTCACATGAGGAGGCGTGTGTGTGTGTGCATGTAGGAACCCCCAAAGGCTCCTTCCTTCACAGCTTTAAACTGGGGCCTTTCCACAATAACAAACAATAACAAAGCTGTTCAGCCTCTCAAAGTTACTCCTTGTACTTAAAAACCAGAGCTGTAGTGGTGTTGGAGCAAAATGCTGAAGGGACTCAAAAACCCCAATGTGTCTTTTTGTATTTCCCCCCTCCTCTGCATCTCCTTCTTTTCTTCTCCTTCTCCAAGTGCCCAGAAAATGCGGGACCAATCCCGACAATTTTAAAACAACAAAAAAAGAGAGATTGCCCTATTAGCACTGCTCCCCCCCATGAAGAACACCAGATATCAACAATTAAGGGTTTAAGTAAGGTAAAAAATAAATAAATACAAAAGCCAATAATAAAATATTATAAAATAATATAATAATGTAATAATTATAATATATAAGATTTTGTGTGTTTCCTCTAATCACTTTTGTACTTGACCATGCCTTTTGGTTGCCTTGCCTGGCCATACCCTTGGCCACACCCTCTTGATCACACCTTCATGTTGCTTACCTCTTACAGATTCACATGTGTGTCCCTATTTTCATCTGTGGAATGTTGGAGGGTATGGAGTTGGGCTTTTACAGCCCATTGAAATCAATGGGCTTTACCATGTCTTATGCCTTGCTGGACTGTGACCCAGGAGTACACATGTTACACAGACTCATATACATAAAATACTGTAGGATTAGGAAATACAGAAGCATCCTTCAGGACTTTTTTTTTTTTACATAACATGAAGAAGCAGGCAGAGCATCATGCCTGGCCAGTGAACAAACAAACTCTGTTTCCATTTGACAAATGCATCTGTTCACCCAGGGATATATATATTTCCCAGTCTGGGGAACAAAAATGCCCATTACTGTGTATTCTCCTTGTCCCCAAGCCCTCATATATCTCCCGGCAGCTCTCCTCAGCATTTCACATTATAGAATCAATCTCTATTTAGGTAAGAGGGGGAGATATTTATTTCTTAATTTTTTTAATAATGTATTTTGTGAGTTGTTACTGCTCTTGGTGTTGTATTATTTATTTATTGCGCCTACGGGGTGCCCTGCCACATGGTAATAAGAGGAGCTACAGAAACAAGAGACCTAAGCAAAACCACGGTTTGCAAGATTGCAACACTGTAGGCCCTATTCAAAAATTAACAGAAGGAAAAGAAATAAACTGCAAAGCAAGGACAATGCACCAAGCCTTTTTCCTACAGAATGTTTGCTAGAGAAAGCAGATTAAAATGAAATAAAATAGTTAATCATAGGAAAACCAACTTTCATATAAGATAAAAGCTTTCCCATAACCTCTCCCAATCTTCCTCCCACCACACACACATGCACAGGACATCGTCCAAAGAGCCCCTTTAGGATGGGGCCAAACCAAATAATATCTGTCCCCAGATCTATCCCATACATGTAGTGCAGTGTTCTCCAACCTTGGGTTCCCAGATGTGTTTGGCCTACAACTCCAAGCATCCTGGGAGTTGTAGGCCAAAACATCTGGGGACCCAAGGTTGGAGAACACTGATGTAGTGGGAAGTGAGAGCAGCACCTTCCTTCCCCACCCACACAACATCCCTGCCCTACTTCCAACCTTTGCATGACAGCGAATAGACTTGGCAATATATACTGCAGGTGTGGGCTCCCCAATCCAGATTGGTATCGCAGGTGAGGATGGCTTAAAGCAGTGATGGCGAACCGATGGCACGAGTGCTCTCTGTGGGCACTCGAGCCATTGGTCACCAGATCGCGAAAAGACCGTCCCCTTCTGCAAAACACTAATGATCTTGTTCTTTCTCACAGTGTGGAACAGAATGATTTTATTCTAGAATTCCTGTTACAGAATTCTTTTCTACATTGTTATCACATTTAAAAGATTTTGAAGAATGATGCACAGAGCATGGCTTGGATGTAAAGCCCTAACAGTTGACCTGAGTGCTGCATGTGTTGCTCTCAAACTAACGGAGTATGAGCCAAGGTTTGACAAATTATCAGCATGCATGCAATAGCAAAAATCACATTGATTGTGCAAAAGCATGCCCAATGCAAACGTTTACCTAATGCAGTGTTTGCAGTCCAATACATAAAGTGTTTAAAATATGTTAAGCACGTTTAGTTTTCTTGTTTATCTTGCTCATCCTAGTACAGGTTGACTTTTACTTTTACTAATCCGACACCTGTAGAAGCAGGGAAAGGACCCGGAGTAAAGCTTGCCCCATACAATTTCAGTCTGGCATATAATCATATTACAAGTTGAGAATCCCTTATCCAAAAATACATGTGCCTAATTATTTAAAAAGTTTGTATAAATTCCCTTCAGGCTATGTGTACAATGTAGTACTATAATAATGTTTTCAGGTTTAATTGCAAT
The DNA here is from genome assembly GCA_021292165.1 of Shinisaurus crocodilurus. Taxonomy (NCBI): domain Eukaryota; kingdom Metazoa; phylum Chordata; class Lepidosauria; order Squamata; family Shinisauridae; genus Shinisaurus; species Shinisaurus crocodilurus. The sequence goes on from CM037877.1 coordinate 30,862,159, forward strand.
GATGGCACTTTGAAATAAGTAAGTTGGTTTTGTGTTGCAGTTTGGGCACTCGGGCTCAAAAAGGTTCGCCATCACTGGCTTAAAGCATCCCCTACCCTCACACTAAGATCCTGATCCAGAGCAGAGGCCCTGCACCTACTCTAGGGCATCCTTCTTGGGGGGGGCAGATGTTTTGAACTTCAGCCCCCATCAGCCCCATCCAGCATGGCCAATTTAGGAATGCTGGGGTTTGTAGTCCAAAATATGTGAAGAGCACCAGATAGGGGAAGGATGTTCTAGAGCAGGGTGGGCCATATGTGGCCCACTGCTGCCCTCTGCCACAACCCCAAGTTAAACAACAACAACAAAATGGCATCTGTGGCATTATGGAGCACCTACAACGGTAAAATTTAGCTGTTTGCAAGCTAAATTTGGCCCTTTGGGCAGTCCGTAGCCACTAGCAAAAAAGCTAAATTCAAAACTTTAACAAAGAAGCTAAATTTAGCACTTGTAGTGCTACGGAGTGGTTTGCTGCCACCAATTTTTTCACTTTTTAAAAAGCCTGGGTGAACAGGTGCATTTTCAGGAGGCATTTTTATTTATTTTATTTATTTATTACATTTATACCCCACCTTTTTTCCTCCTGCAAGGAACTCAAGGCAGCTTACATAATCCTCCTCCTCTCCATTTTATCCTCACAACAACCCTGTGAGGTAGGTTAGGCTGAGAGTCAGTGACAGGCCCAAAGTCACCCAGTGAGTTTCATGGCCGAGCGGGGACTAGAACCCGGATCTCCTGAGTCCCAGTCCAACACTCTTACCACTACGCCACACTGGTATGCCAAATTCCAAATTTTCTGCCTCCCGAACTGCACGAGGGAGTTTTTTCCACAGGGTGGGTGCTGCTACCGAGAAGGCCCACCGTCAAGGTATTGCACAGAGACATTCCAATAATCTTGGAATGGCCTCCTCTGATTATCTTAATGGTCAGTTGGGTGTATATGAGGGAAGGCGGTCTGCTAGGTATCCTGGTCCTAAGTTATTTAGGCCTTTATATGACAATACCATAACCTTGAACATGGCTTGGTAGCCAATAGGCAGCCAGTGCAGTTCTTTTAACACAGGTCTTCTGTGAGCATAGCTGGGTGTCCCAGTGAACACCCTAGCTGCTGCATTCTGCACTAGCTGCAGCTTCCGGATCAGGCTCAAGGGTAGCCCCACATAGAGCACATTGCAGTAGTCTAATCATGAGGTTACCAGTGCATGGATCACTGTGGCTAGATTATCCCTATCCAGGAATGGGCGTAGCCCCTCTGCTCTCCCAAGAACGAAGATGATAATAGTTAACTTGTCTCACAAAGGCTGTAGTTAGTGAGACTGCCAAATTTCATAGTTTTTAAAAAAAGAATTTTTATTAATCATAATTAAAAACAAACAAACAAACACGTACATGACCAACAACAAACAAAACTAAACTGGACTTCCAATCTTCTTACACAGCATATAGGCAACTATAGTTAATCTTAAAAAATTCTCTATTTCAAACATTTAATTCTAGTTATGGCAAAAAGAGAACACTAGAGATCTCCTCCACCCTACATATAAATCTTAACTGTTTAATTGTATAACCAGCATTTATATGTAAACTTAACTATGATTTTCACTTGTTATTGTTTCCAATTACACTTAAAGCATATTAAAAATCCCAAGCATAAAAAATAACTATTCACAACTTAGTAAGTAACCACATGACCAGAGTTTTCAATATTCTTTTTTCAACTCTCTCCACCAAAACTTCTGACCAACACAATTTTACCTTAAGCTAAGAAATGAGTCTCAATTTAAAAGAGGCCCTTCAACCCCCTTTTTTCTAAGTAACATACTACAAATTTTAAACCCATCCAGATATTTCCAGACAAACCAAATACATTACAATTAGCAAATCTGTACAACATCCTTAATACTTCCAAGTCAGCATAGAGCATATAAAAGTTTTAAACCCCAGATATTTCCATACAAACCCAATACATTTATATCATAATATTTAAAACCAGAGTATATTTCAAAATCAACAAATGAAGCAATATTCCAAACCCTTTATTTTTCCTGGTAAATCCACTACAGTCTCTTTTATTTCCCCTTTCCCCTGTCAGCCAAATTTCATAATTAATTGACTCATTTGCAGAAACTCATCTTGCCTATAGATGTAGAGGGGGCTCTTTTGGCAGACAGAAGCTGCCACTATTTTTCTGGTGTTGTGACTGATTTTGTGAGTGCCAGAACATGGAAAGCCAGAATCCCAACACACATCTGAATGGATAATACACATTAAGATGGTTGTTGTACTTTAATACTGGTACCTAGAAGACATGATATTGGACATCAAATGGGTATTATTTTCAAAAAGTTAGCCCTGCAGACTTCAGACTTGAGGTACAGGCTATTTGACTGCCTCGGGAAGTGGTGAGCTCTCCTTTGCTGGAGGTATTTAAGCAGAGGCCAGACAGCCAAATATCAGGGACGCTGTAGTTGCATCTTGCTTTGTAGATCTTGCACTGAGCAAGGGGTTCAACTGGATGACCTCCAAAGTTTTGTGAACTGCCCAGAGAGCTTCAGTCAATGAGCAGTATAGAAATGCAATAAAATCAACCAATTAACAAATAAAGTCCCTTCCAACTTCTAAGTCTGAAATCCTACACACACTCCTATGTCTTACCTAGGAGTAAGTCTCACTGAACTCAGTGGAGCTTACTTCTAAGTAGACATGTATAGGATTGTTTTTTAAGCCTCTCTGCTCTCCCAAGAATGAAGAGACTCTCACAAAAGTTGTAGTTAGTGATACTGCCAAATTTCATAATTAATTGGCTCGTTTGCAGAAACTCATCTGTTCATATTGCTTACCTTTGTAGCGAGCCTGGATCAATGTATTAAGAATTTGCTATTAAGCGGAATTGATTGCAACCTTCAGAGCATGTGCAGTCTGCAACACCACCTTGAAGGACCTGGTGATGCTTTCCTCTTCCTCTTCACCACTGCAGCTCTGGCTCTCGGAGGAGGAGGAGGAGGAGGAGGAGGACTTGGCGATGCCATACTTCTTTCTGTCTCCTCCATGATTGGCAATAATGAGTAAACATTACATAGAAAGGCCATGTGAAAACAATAAGTCAGGAAGGTACATAATATAGTGATGCATGATGCATTGTGCCGCACTATGGGATCCCAAACTACAGCTCCCAAGATGCACTTTGATATTGTGCATGCACAAAAAACCCCATATACATGGAATGAAATTTTGTGTTTAAAGGAGAACTCTCATCCGAGCTAACATGGGTGAATTCATTACTTCCTGAGTAAATAATAATTCATTTGGGAAAAGTTCGCCCATCACTAGTTGTAGTGTGAATTAATCAGTGTTTGTAGAGGGCTCTGAGATGAAAATGCCATCCAAGGTGTAAGCGTTAGTACTACTACCCAGGGATGTTGAAGAGTCCTTGGTCTCGAGTCACGAGTCGAGTCATGAGTCTTTGGACCCGAGTCTCGAGTCCGAGTCCGAGTCCTTCGTCCAAAATGGTGACTCACGAGTCACGAGTCACTCCCAAAGCTGACTCCACGAGTCCCTATTAAAATCAATGGGGGGCTTTCCCAACAAAATAAGGCTACTTCATATGTGTGGTTTAAATAAATTCTAGGCACAAGTGTGCCTTTTTATCTCATAACTCTGCAACTGATTTTGCAAAGAACAGACGAGGCAGACAAACCCAAAATAACCGGGCAGGCAGAGGAGGCAGGGAACCCCAGACAGGCAGGCAGAGGCAGCCAAACCCAAAATGTCTGAAAGGTTGCATTTTAGGAAAATGATTTTAAAAAATAAACTTGCTGTACTTCCTAAAACTTATCCATGTTGCATTTGAGGAACATGATTTTTTCTAAATGTTTGGCCCCCATTCTGGAACAGTGAGATCTCATCACAATTCCACCCTCACTGAACACCTGCTCCACTAGTGATGAACTTGCTGGAACCAGAAACACACTCAGAGCAGCCACACAGAGTAATCTCAGGTCCTTCTTCTGCCTCTCCCAAGTAAGCAACACATCAGTCAAAATAAATCTTGACACACTGTTGGGGCTGCACTCCTGGTAGCCATCCATAGTGGCCGAGCAGCGGCACACCTCGCTTCCATGCGCTCTTCACCGGTGATCGCGCTCCTTCTGGCACAGCCAGAAGACTCGTCAACAGCCCAGGGATGTTGAAGAGTCCTTGGTCTCGAGTCCCGAGTCGAGTCTCGAGTCCCATTAAAAATATTGGGACTCGAGTCCGAGTCGAGTCAGAGGGGGGACTCAGTCCGACTCACGAGTCGAGTCCTCGAGTCTGAGTCCCCATCCCTGCTACTACCCTTCCACAGGTAGTAATTCTGGGAACAGAGCCAACATATAGCTGGAGTATGAAATATTTCTGTACTGCTAAACCACTCAAGACAATATTCTTCTTTTCTGAAATTTGTTGTTGCCTGCCCCTGTGGCTTAATTTTATTTTTGTCATCAGAGAAAGAACTTCCAATGGCCCCTATGTGGAAACAGGGAGAAGGCTTGCGCGTGGGGGAGGAGAGAGGAGGCAAGCACCTGGTCTGGTGGGTCACGGGAAGAGCCAATGGCTCAGAAGGGCGGGGACCCAGGTAAGAGCTTATTTAAGCTCCTGGGTTCCCGCCTTCAGTCTCTTTGCTCCTGTGTTTTTCCAGCTGAATCACATCGTCCTCCTCCTCCTCGATCGTCCTCTGGTATCGTTCCTTTGTTAGAATCATAGAAAAAGTAGAGTTGGAAGGGGCCTACAAGGCCATCGAGTCCAACCCCCTGCTCAATGCAGGAATCTAGGTCAAAGCATCTCTGACAGATGTCTGTCCAGCTGCACCTTGAATGCCTCCAGAGTGGGAGAGCCCACGACCTCCCTAGGTAGTTGATTCCATTGTCTTATTGCTCTGACAGTCAGGAAATTTTTCCTGATGTTTAGGTGGAATCTAGGTTCCTGTAACTTGAGCCCATTATTCCGTGTCCTGCAAAGTGGGATGATCGAGAAGAGATCTTTGCCCTCCTCTGTGTGACATCCCTTCAAATACTGGAAGAGTGCGATCATATCTCCCCTCAGTCTCCTCTTCTGAAGGCTAAACATGCCCAGTTCTTTCAGTCTCTCCTCATAGGGCCTTGTTTCCAGTCCCTTTATCATCCTTGTTGCCCTCCTCTGAACCCTCTCCAGTTTGTCTATGTCCTTCTTAAAGTGAGGTGCCCAGAACTGGACGCAGTACTCAAGATGAGGCCTAACCAGTGCCGAGTAAAGGGGAATTATCACTTCCCGCGATTTGGAAGCTATACTTCTATTAATACAGCCCAAAATTGCATTTGCCTTCTTTGCAGCCACATCGCATTGCTGGCTCATATTCAGTTTTGTTTTAAAGCACACGCCACCTGATAAACTGCCCTTTAGCATAGAAAATGAACTTGAAATTAGCATTCTTTGAATTTTCAGCAAATGATAACTACAAGTTGACTGCTTGTGGTGTAGTTTAAGAACATGGATCTGTCACTTTATCAGTCTCACTCACTTGTATTTTTTTTTTTTTTTTTTTAAGCATTCACAAATGGATGTGCCAACAGGGTGGCTATGTTATGTAATTCACATTGCTTGGACTGGCATGGTTGCTGTTTTTCCAATGGAATCTACTTTCAGGTAACTGTGCTTAGAATCACACCAGGGATGGGGACTCGGACTCCAGGACTCGACTCGTGAGTCAGACTGAGTCCCCCCTCTGACTCGAGTCCCAATATTTTTAATGGGACTCGAGACTCGACTCGGGACTCGAGACCAAGGACTCACTCATGTTCCAAAATTGTGTTCCTCAAATGCAACATGGATAGGTTTTAGGAAGTACAGCAAGTTTATTTTTTTAAAATCATTTTCCTAAAATGCAACCTTTCAGATATTTTGGGTTTGGCTGCCTCTGCCTGCCTGTTTGGGGTTCCCTGCCTCCTCTGCCTGCCTGGTCTCTTCTTAACCAGTTCCACAGTTTGAATTGTCCAAGACAAGGCCTCTGTCTGCCTGCTTTGGGGTTCCCTGCCTCCTCTGCCTGTCTGGTTATTTTGGGTTTTGTCTGCCTGGTCTGTTCTTGCCAAAATCAGTGGCAGAGTTTTGAAATAAAAAGGCACAGTTGTGCCTAGAATTAATTTAAGCCACACATCTGAAATAGCCTTATTTTGTTGGGGGGAAAACCCCATTGATTTTAATAGGGACTCGTGGAGTCAGCTTTGGTAGTGACTCATGACTTGTGACTCGTGAGTCACCATTTTGGACCAAGGACTTGGACTCGAGACTCGGGTCCAAAGACTCGTGACTCAAAACCAAGGACTCTTCAACATCCCTGAATCACACATGGGCAGCATTCTCCTGTGCAAGTGTACTCAGATGTAACTCTGAGTCTGGCACACAGGATTTGCTCCCATGTAAGTGTGCATAGGAATTGATCATGTCACCAACAAAAATGCCCATTTATTGGCCATGCTGGCTGGGAATTATGTGGGTTGCCACCCTATACATCTGGGGGGCACCAGGTTGGGGAAGGCTGGGCTAGAGCCATGGTAGTAAAGTGGGTAGTTAGGGTTGGGGATACCCAGGCTGAAATCCCCACTCAGCCATGAAGCTCACACATACACACACACACACACACACACACAATTCTATACCGCCAAATAGCCAAAGCTCTCTGGGTGGTTCACTTGGTGACCTTGAGAGAATATAAAGGGGGGGGGTCATGTAGGCTGCCTCAAGCTCCTTATAATATGTACAATTAATATATTCTTGAGAATTTTGATTACTATAAAGTAGGGGTGCACAACCTTTTCAGCCCCAAGGCCCACATCAGGGGTCTGCTGGGGTGGTGGGGTCCACAAATGTATGCACACACACACACACAACTCACAACATACAACTTACTCTCACTCTCAATCACACACATACCACTCATTTATTCATGCTCTCTCTCTCACTCACACAGACAGACACCCCACTCCCACACTCTGTCAGTCAAATCCAACTCCTGCTCAAGAGCACTTCAGAGGGCAGGCACCTGCTTTGACCAGATACAACCAACACTCCCCCTAGAAGTCACAATTCTCAAGCTACCCAGCCATCCAAGAATCCTGGCTCCTAGCCTTCTTCTCCCTCCTCTAATCCACTCTCTCATAGTCTCCAGCTGTCACAAAAACCCTTAGGCTGTCCCGGCTTCTCACTTAGTCATGCAGAGTCCTGAATTTAAACTTTTTAAACTTTCCTTAAAGGGGCCATGCCATGGGCAAAATTGCAGCTAAGCTAATACTGCAAGGTTAGCTGCAATTTTGCCCATGGCATGGCCCCTTTAAATGTAGCTCTTTTTAAGCTCAAACAGCTCCACAGAGAGACAGATGCTGGGAGGATGTGTGTGTGCACCTGTGCACACACGCTCTACCTGCTGAAAAGGAGGCTGCATCTGGTGGCCTGGACAGAGGGAGGGAGAGGTGAATGAGCAAGTTCTCCTGTGCAAGTGTACTCAGATGTAACTCTGAGTCTGGCACACAGGATTTGCTCCCATGTAAGTGTGCATAGGAATTGATCATGTCACCAACAAAAATTTGCTCCCATGTAAGTGTGCATAGGAATTGATCATGTCACCAACAAAAATGCCCTGCTCAAGAGCACTTCAGAGGGCAGGCACCTGCTTTGACCAGATACAACCAACACTCCCCCTAGAAGTCACAATTCTCAAGCTACCCAGCCATCCAAGAATCCTGGCTCCTAGCCTTCTTCTCCCTCCTCTAATCCACTCTCTCATAGTCTCCAACTGCCCCGAAAATTCCCGGGGCTGTCACAAAAACCCTTAGGCTGTCCCGGCTTCTCACTTAGTCATGCAGAGTCCTGAATTTAAACTTTTTAAACTTTCCTTAAAGGGGCCATGCCATGGGCAAAATTGCAAGATAGGAATTTATGACATGATTCCTATCTTTATATTGCCAAAGATTTTATTTTCTGACCGAGCTGACTCTGTGCCTCTAACAGGTGAGTTTACAGTGTCAGAAGGAAATGCAAGAAACTTCTCCTTCTCTCTGAAGCTCCATGTTGAATTTGTGCCAATCCTGACCATTTTAAAACAAAAAAAAGAGATTGCCCTGCAAGCACTGATAACCCCCCCCCCTGTCAAAAACACCAGATATCAACAATTAAGGGTTTAAGTAAGGTAAAAAAAATTACAAAACCCACTTATAAATGATTTAAAATCCTTTAAAAATCCTTTAAATTTGTTGTGTTGCAGTTAAACAATACAGCAGATGCATGGGCTAATTTTACGGTGTATTGGAATTTCATTTTTAGACATACTCCACTGGATAGAAATTTATCTGTGTAATTTTATGTAGTAAAAATCCTTTAATTTAATTTATTTATAATTCCTGTACTTTCTTTCTCCACAGAGCAGACACATGGCAACTTATAACAACAAAATAAAACAGCAGAATAATATAAAGTATAAAATACAATAAGAGAGCAGGTAATTAAAACAAGACAGAAGCAATACAATAAGAAATTCTAAAAGGTCTTAACTAAAAGTGCCCACTGAAATGATGATGATGATGATGATGATGATGATGACGACGACGTCTGAAGTGGGCAAAAAATGAGGGAGTCAAACACACTTCTCTGGGGAGGCCATTCCATAATATGGGCACCCTGACCAAAAATATCTTCTTTCTTCTTGTTCCCTCTCAAATTGCTTGATATTTTCACATAGGGCAAGGTCTCAGCCTGGGAACTCAGCCATCTGAAAAGCTTGGAAGCAGCAAGACTAGGTAGCAGCAGCACTTTGCAGCCCTCCTGCTATCCGCTGGCTGTGAGGCAAAACTAGAGACTTGGGGGATTTTTTTTTACAGAAGGAGGAAGAGACGAATCTTCAAAAGGATGAATGGAGCAGCTAGAAAGAAGGTGATACACAGCACATGCTCTCTTGCTACTTCTGAACTCTTCAAGAGACGGACCAAGGAAGCCCAACGTAGGACCATGTAAAGATGTACGGATCAGTCTATTTGCCTGCCTAGTGTTAAGTATAAGTCAACATCAATACTGTAATTGACTAGTCCTGTAATCCAAGGTCATTATTTTCTGGACTGCACCCCATAACAAAAGCCCATCCCTGCAGAGGTTTGTCCTAACTTATTGTTAGGGGTGGAGAGGGAGGCAGAGCAATATGTTCGGACAAACCAGAGGTGGGGGATAATCATACCGACTCTAATACAGGCCTGTGGCTCACGCTGGCTCAGCTTGTCTGAGCGTGGAAAGCTAAGCAGGGTCAGGCCTGGTTATTACTTGGATGGGAGACCCCCTCCTCTAGTTTCCTGCATTGAGCAGGGGGTTGGACTCGATAGCCTTGTAGGCTCCTTCCAACTCTATGATCTATGAAATCTATCTATGAAATCTTACAGGGTTGTTGTAAGGGTTGCAAGCAGGTCATGTGTGTGAAGTGCTTTGAACATTTGAAAGCACAATGGAAATGTTAAGTGTTGTTATGACTTGATCCTTCTTTTGACCCAAGACACCAGGGATTGAACCTCAGGCCTTCTGCATGCAATGCAAGTGCTCTACCACTGAGCAATCATCACTCCCCTCTCCCCATAGGAACATATGAAGCTGCTTATACTTCGGCAGACCACATAGTCCACTGCTGTCCACTCTGACTGGCAATAGCAGGCTCCCTTTTATAGTCCCACCACCTGAGATCCTGCATCACTGGAGTTGCAGGGGAGGGGACCGAATGTAGGGCCTCTTCCATGGACAGCACGTGCTCTGCCACCGAGCTACGAGGCAGAGGAGGTACATTAATTCGTGGATATGAATGGGACAATGAAAGGAAAACAAGGGTTTTGCAGAAGATGCAGTCTTTAGGAAGCGATAGTTTTCCCGGGCTGGTGTTTTAGGAAGTATACCAACATCTAGGATAACCATGGAAATTTTTTGTGGCAGCCTCTCCCAACCTGGTGCCCTCCAGATGTTTTGGACTACAACTCCCATCAGCCCCAGCCAACATGGCCAGTGGTTGGGGACAATGGGAGTCCAAAACATCTGGAGGGCACCACATTCGGGAAGGCTAGTTTATGGCAATAATTTGTTATAAATGCCCCACTGTTTTCAACTTTTTATGATCTCAGCTCAGGCTGTGACAATACTGAAATGCATAGCAAAACATAGCTGTTTCTAAAGTAACTCTAACATGATGTGAACTTGTCTCGATGGGTCTTCATCCCCCTGTCATCCCACAGGGAAATCTTAAGCCATCAGACTTTGAAAGAATGGCCACTAGTTATGTTTTTGATGTTTCAAAAAGAACAGAGGGAAAAGATTACTTTCTGACATGAATACCAACTAGATAAAGTATCCAAAGGGTATTTATTCAGCACATGAATTAAATTTCAAGGCTTCAGAAATAAACATCAGTGGATTAAAAAAAAACAAACCTTTGTCAAACCCTGATGTGTTTTTTCTTTCCTTTTTTTTTTTTTTTACAACATTGTTATTTACTAAATTTCTCTTCCCTCCAAAAACACACACACCCCAAAACAAGATTGCATTTGGCATTGATGGGGATACATAAGGTTATACTTAATGTGGTGTTTGGAATGAGAACACCTGCTTAAGTATTATGACAGCCTTGCTGGGCTACAATTCCCATCATCTCCTGCAGCATGGCAGGGGATGATGGGAGTTGGAGTCCAACACATCTGGAGGGCAGCTGGTTAGGGAAGGCTGTATTATAAGGTGCTCAGTTAGTAACAAAAATAATGCTGCGGATCTGCCAAGGGTTTTTGCATCATGTACCCAACCCACTAGAAGGCCTGTCCCACTGCAAGAACCATTTTGGCGCAGAGCTAAAACAACTGAGTTCAGAAACAATTTTCTTCCCTAGCACACAGAGGTATTATTAGGAGAGAGATTACCTTTCTTTTACTAACCTGCCCATTCGCATCGTCATCTGGGGGCTTGTTCCAGCTGGCTCAGCCTTTAGAGATGAGGAAGCTGGCAACTGGGTTCAGGGCCTTTTCTGTGGTGGGACCCCATCTTTGGAACACCCTTCCCACAGATATCCAGTTCGCACCTATGTGTTTATCATTTTGGCTCCAACCGTAGGCTATTTTATTTCCCTGGTCATCTGCTTCAATCACATTGTGATTTTATGTAAAATTGGCTGCTGTGGTGGCATTTTAAAATGCCATTTCTGAGGTCGGTCTGTTTTTAGTGGCTTAGTTCCATCAATGCTTTATCACAATTTGTTTTAAGCTCCTCTGCTGTAAGCTTCCTTTAGCATGTGTGGTGAAAAAATTATGTTTGATAGGAAGAGAGAAATAAATGTTGCCTGTCTGAGGCTGTAGGTTGCCAGAAGGTACAAATTAGTCAAAAGGAGCTGAAGTGCAATCTCCTGAGCCCAGTTTACATAACCAAATAGTAAACCTAATGGTGTCTTTCTACCAGTGGAACAGACACCATGGACAGATCAAATTTCCCCTCCCCCTGCAGCCTCCCCACCTCTGCAATCTGCTCCAGGTAGTTGGAGGACCCTTTGGCAGGGTCGGTCCTACTATTACGTAGATTGAGGCAATATAGCCTTAGGTGGCAGATGCTGAGGGGGTGGGCAGCGCTGGCATCCTCCTGAACTCCCAAGCTATTCCCCTCTGTTTGAGGACAGAGCTGTGTATGCCCCACAGCCTGTCCTAGGCCCCCTAAACTGGCCTTCTGCCTTGGGTGTGGTGGAGGACACTATCTCATTGCCAGTGTTGAAGTAAGATTCAGCTGCCAGTCCAGCTGGCTTCTGTATATGGAACGGGAAGTGGGCACCATCCTGTCGTTCACCTCAGGCCGCAAAACGTCCTGGGTCAGCCCTGCTCATTGGAGCAGTTTTGGAGCAGGGAAACTCCTGTTGCGTGAGCAGCTGTCCGCTCGAGGAACATCAGCTTTAGCCCCTAGTTCTTTCTTCTTCATGAGTGCACTGAGAAATCATGGTGATGCTCTTCCTTAGGAAGCAGGCTAAGGGTAGCCCCACAGCCAAAGCACACCTGATGTCATATGTGTCTTTTCATCGCATGTGCAGGGTTTTTAAAAATGCAAATAGAATTAGCTTAGGGTGGGGTTGGTGGAAAGATAATGGGGTCAGAGCAGGCATAGAGAGGAAATTTGGCCGTTTGCTCTTCTGCTGTAGTCCTGGAAAAATACCCTCTTCAGAAGGTGATATTTTTGGGTGGATATCTCTCATGGGCACCAATGTTTCATAGATCATAGAGTTGGAAGGGGCCTACAAGGCCATCGGGTCCAACCCCCTGCTCAATGCAGGAAACAAGAGGAGGGGTCTCCCATCCAAGTAATACCCATGCCTGACCTTGCTGAGTTTTCCATGCTCAGACAAGCTGAGCCAGTGTGAGCCACAGGCCTGGGATAAAGAAAGGAGAGATTTTTCAGAGAGATTTTTCTCAGGACAGCAGCAAGAGAGGAAATGTTAATTTCCCTCACTATGCCTGCTTTGATCCTCTTAATTATCAGTCATCCCTCACCACCACCACCCAAGCTGATGCTATTTGCATTATTTTTTAAAAAAAACACACCCTGCATGTTAAATGCAAAGATGCATATAACAACGTCATGTGCTAGCTTGGCCTTCTGCTGTACAATATGAGCGGCGGTTCCTGACTTCACTTCACTAACACCCATATTTTCCATCACAGATGTACATGTTCGTATGCTTTGTTACCCTCTTCATTCTTGCTACAATGTCCTTGCTCTCAAAGTGCCCTTTACTCAGCACTGGTTAGGCCTCATCTTGAGTACTGCATCCAGTTCTGGGCACCACACTTTAAGAAGGATGTAGACAAACTGGAGAAGGTTCAGAGGAGGGCAACAAAGATGATAAAGGGACTGGAAACAAGGCCCCATGAGGAGAGACTGAAAGAACTGGGCATGTTTAGCCTTCAGAAGAGGAGACTAAGGGGAGATATGATAGCACTCTTCCAGTACTTGAAGGGTTGTCACACAGAGGAGGGCCAGGATCTCTTCTCGATCATCCCAGTTTGCAGGACACGGAATAATGGGCTCAAGTTACAGGAACCCAGATTCCACCTGAACATCAGGAAAAAATTTCTGACTGTTAGAGCGATAAGACAATGGTACCAATTACCTAGGGAGGTGGTGAGCTCTCCCACTCTGGAGGCATTCAAGGTGAAGCTGGATGGACATCTGTCAAGGATGCTTTGACCTGGATTCCTGCATTGAGCAGGGGGTTGGACTCGATGGCCTTGTAGGCCCCTTCCAACTCTACTTTTCTATGATTCTATACTTAACGGGTTAACCGGCACTGAGAAAATGCCGTTTATGCGGCTTCTGTGCGTTTAGAACACAACCGCTATGTAATGAATGACATGGAACCGTGCTTAGGTAAAAGAATATACTTTATTTACTATGCGGTTAATGGAGCGGAACTAATAGACTACCAGGAATTTCACACTATAAACATCGCAGGTCGTAACCTGACCAAAGCGGAAAGCTTCAATATACAAACTCTAGTCTAGAGGCTTAGCATATCACAGAAGAAGTAACCTTACATCAGAGAATCTGACTTACGGACTTAGCGTAGCGATCTGCATAGCCGGTCTCCAAGCGCACCCGCCCGGGGTTGGAAGCTGCTTGACCCTAACCGGAGCCAGGGACCTGACCTGTCCCAGCCTGCACCGAGTTCCCAACAACCCTTGGACCTTTGGTATGTATCTTTTCTACTTCTTCCCGCCCCCTTCCCGCCCCCGATGACCAGGTGGGCTGGGTCCACCCTGTCGGGCGGTGGCGTCTCTTGAGGTTGACGCCTCCTGGGTGCTTTGGGGTCCCTTGGGGTATTTTGCAGCTCTTTGAGACTGTGCCCCCCACCCTCTCCGGAATGTTGTGCAGATGTGGATTGGGCCTCCGTCTGCCCAGAACTGTGTCTCCTATGCCCCGGGTGGGGATTATGCATCCAGATGGCGAGTGGAACGAGAAAAACAAGTCAGGGTTCAATGTGTCAGGGTTCAATGTGTCAGGGTACAATGTATGCTCAGACTTTCCCTCCACACAAACTTAAAAAAAAACCCATTAAAAAACCATTTGGGACAAAGCAAACTTAAGATTCCAAAAATGAGAAATGGAGAGTCACTGAAATTAACAGACTTGTCCATCCCTACAACAACAAGGGTAAAAAATGGGCACAGCCCCAAATTTGAAAAAGACCCAAAGGCAGTGCTGTGGGAGAGAGAGAGAGCCCAGCTTGTATTTTATTCCCATTTTTTGAGCCATAATGTTTCCATGTTTCAAGGCATGGGTAGCAGCAGCTATGTTGCTCATCCCCATATGACATCACAGACACTGCCCAATATCACTGAAGCACAGTTCCTGCATGAACAACCCCTCCCACCCACCACCCACACATCACTAATCCAGAAAGGTCCTTCCCACATAGCACAGTGATCCTCTCTCAAAAGCTCGATGAAGTCAATGTCCAAGTGTGAAGGTGCAATCCTATGCACATGTACTTGGGGAGCAACTCCTATTGAAATCAATGAAATGTAACATTTCATTGTTAACATGTTAGGATTGGGCTGTGAGAAACACAATTTGCAAGCAGGGGATGTGATAGGGAGGGGGGAACCAGGGAAGTGCATGGGTGATTGCGTAGGTACGTATGTTCAGGAGAATTTGCAGTGCAAGCAATTAAAGCTTTGTAGAGGTTTTCACCTTCCTTGCTTTCCATCCCTGGTAAACAGTTACATGCCAAAGGTTTAATTAAGTTGTAGCATATATTTTTTTCCTTTTAATTTTAACTACTTAGGGTGCAACCCTACATGGCTTTTTTCTGTGTAAACATGCATGGGATTGTGCCCTTAATTAATTTCCATCAAGTCAGCATTGCTAGATCTGGAGCTGGGGCTGCCATTTATTCTTTACCTAATTCAGTAGAGACACCACCAGATCGTGGTGAACAGGTTTACAAATATATCAACGTAAATTGTTATTAATCAGTTTCTGACAACAAGGCCAAACAGGGATGTAATGTCAGAAGGTCTGACTCTCTTAGGGCACCATCCTATGCATGTTAACACAGAAAAAAGTCCTTGAATTCCCAGAATTCCACAGCTGGCCATGCCGGCTGGGGAATGCTGGGAGTTAGAGGACCTTTTTCTGTCTAAACATGCATGGGATCGTGCCCTTAAATTCTATTGAGTTATACCTGCTCATGTCATAACTTGCGTCTGTCCCATAGGTCTTACATTCTGAGGATGCATAAAAATCTAGTATTTGGTTAATCAGGTTAACTTTTTTATCTGGACACCTCTGTGTATGTATGAATGTGTGTTGGGTGAATGTACAAATTACTCTAGGCAAGGTACATTCTTTGGATTTCTCTTGGGATGATACATGAAATATTCCACAAAGCAGTTTGATGCAGCAATTAAAAACAAGGGAATGAATTACACTAACAACTGTCAAGGAGAGAAAATTAATTCCCTCCTAACTACACCGCTACTGTACTTAGAGTACCCTGGGTGATTATGAGTTGATTGCAACTGGAGTATTGCCAAACAACTGCAGGCAAAGGCAGGTAATGCCAAACAATGCCGTGATCACAGCCAGAGAGAGAGAGAGAGAGAGAGATCTGATTCTGCCATCTTGAGTTCCTGCAATATATACTGAAATAAAAACAATTTAAGGTATTTCAGCTCCTCTCTAACTCACTCCTGTTATGGCTATTTCAATGTACAATGCATTCTCTTCTTTTTTCTCTTCCCCCCCCCTTTTTTCACTTCCCTATTATTATGGTTATTATTTAAAAAAGAAATCCCCAGAAAGATCATTCCAAAGCAACATCCAAAACTGAGATGCATTTCTTGCTATAACTCATCAACTATAAATTAACACAATGTACCTAAACACCATTTTTGTCCTGCCATATGATCTGTTGCTTCCCTCAATTCAAAACAATAAGAAACAATGTTTCACATTTGTATACAATAAATATTCCTATAATATACAATAATAGGATGCCATTTTACTCTCTTTACAGAGAGCCAGTGTGGCATAGTGGTGAGAGTGTTGGACTGGGACTTGGGAGATCTGGGTTCTAGTCCCCGCTCGGCCATGAAACTCACTGGGTGACTTTGGGCCAGTCACTGACTCTCAGCCTAATCTACCTCACAGGGTTGTTGTGAGGATAAAATGGAGAGGAGGAGGAGGATTATGTAAGCCGCCTTGGGTTCCTTGCAGGAAACAAGGCGGGGTATAGGTAAATATAATAAATAAATAATAAATAAATAATACTTCAAAATAACCCCACCTATATTTTGCTCTTATATAATGCGTGAATTTGGTCTTAACGACCAGATCCCACATTTTGTCAAGCCCAGCTATTCAAAGAAGGTAAACCTTGAGACCTCCGGCTCTTTGCATAAAGTAATCTAGCTGTAATCATCATATAAGATACTAATCTCATGTGTTCTTGGTAAACTGATCCTTCAATGTAATTCAGTAGAAAGAATACAGGATCTGATGGAGGTTCATATGTTAAGATATTTTTCCTATTATAAACTTGGAGACCAATCCTATAGGGAAGGGAGAAAATGTGGTGACCAAGAACCCTTTTCTATGCCTGCCAGCTCATGCCAGGAGAGTAGAAGGTGGTTGGTGGCTTATTTTCAGTTTTCATTTGGTCTTTCATGGCCATAATTTTTTTTTTAAAAAAATCCTCTCACATTTTCCAAGTTGGGGGAGGGATGAACTCTGTTGGCTCCACGGCTGGTGTAGTTTCTTTGCCCCCCCCCCATTCTGGGGCTCTGCCAGGAGAACAAAACAGAGAGCTTCAGCTATTGGGCGGTATAAAAATGTATTAAATAAATAAATAAATAAATACATCAGAAAGGGTTTGGATTCTGCACATGAGCAGCCTCTCCCAGTACACCCCCAGCACGTCTCTCGACCTTTGACATCGGAGGAGCACCAGCTGTGGACCTTTCTGCAGCTGCAGGTAGGATGAAGCTTGGATCTCCCACTCCAAGGATGGACCTCACTCTCCACCATTGGATGGGAGATCCCAAAAATGCTGGGACCTCTGGGACCCTTCTAGGACCATATTTAAGACTGCATCCTTAATTCCCACCCTCCACTGTGTTTTATAGCCAGAGGACATCCACACCATAAATCACAGTTCTCACCCACTTCCCCCCCCCACTAGATTTCCAACAAGGTGGTAGATATCTTATTTATCTCTCCTGAAGTTAAATAACACTGTCTTCTTTTTCATGCAAATAGCCTCATACGCCCCCCCCCCAAATGACACAACAGCTAGGGCATTCTGGGGGAGAAATGGTAGCCACACGCCACCAAATTCAGCACTGCTGCTGCTGCAGCCAAAGCAAAGAGAGAGAGGGAGTGAAGAGATGATGTCCATCATGTAGAAAACAGCCAGTGTGATAGTAAACTCTGATAGTTCATTTCTGTCCATGTTAGACGCAGTCCATTGAAGAATTCACATGAGAGTGGAGATTCTAGTTTACTAATTTCAGATTATAATTTATTCTCTTTCTGCTGTATTTGCATTTCCCCCCTTTCTCTGTAAAATATGTCAGTCTAAGTCTGATCTGACATTGCTTTACCTTTCTTAAGCTTGCCACTAGGCAAGCCAGAAAGTTCTTTTGCACAAACCCCTTAGAAATGTATGCCCATTCATTTCAATGGGGCTGCACAGCAGATGACTTTCCTGGTGGATTTTGCCTGCCCATCCTCTCCATAAGTTGGCACCAACTTCAATAATGGACACTTTCTAAGGATGCTATGTGCGTTACTCATTAATGTGAGCTGAAAAGCAGGGAAGGCTTAGCTGCCTCCATTTTGTTCTGACTAACTGAATGGAAGTTCATAGGGTAAGAAGCTCTTGTCATCATGAAGAACCATACAACATATTTCAGGATGTGAGTAATTACAATTGGCATTTCAGAGGCAGAGCCCCCCCTGGCAGACGTGGTAATCATAGTGAAAAGCGATTACAGTGACATTAACAGGGTGAGAATCCTGCAGAGACATTGGAAACCTGGGCTGGGTTTTTCCCCTTTAGAAATCAAACTGCTGAAGGAAAATTAGGAGAAGGACTGTTGCTCAGTGATAGAGCATCTGCTTTGCATGCAGAAGTTTGCAGGTTCAAACCCCAACAACTCCAGGTAGGCTGGGAAAGAGGAACCCTGCCTGAAACACCAGGGAGCCACTGTCAGTCTGCTTAGACCAGGGGTGGGCAGAAAGTAGATCTCCCGATGTTTTGAACTTCAACTTCCAGCATTCCTGACTATCGGGCCATGCTAGCAGGGCCTTCGGGGAGTTGAAGTCCAAAACATCTGGAGTGCTACCTTCTGGGTGCCCTTGGTTTACATGATACTGAGCAAGCCAAGCCAATGGTCAGACTCAGAGTAAGGCAGCTTCCTTTGTTACCTATGATGTAATCTTGTAATTGGCAAGTATAATAGATCTAGTGTGGTGTAATGGTTAGAGTGTTGTACTGGGACTGGAGAGACCTGGGTCCGTGTCCCCACTCAGCATGAAACTCACTTTGGGCCAGCCAGTCACTGACCTGCAGCCTAACCTACCTCACAGGGTCGTTGTGAGGTAAAATGAAGCAGAGGAGGATTATGTACACTGCCTTGGGCTTCTTGGAGGACAAGGCTGGATATAAATGTAACAAAATAAATAAATAAATAAATAAATAAATAAAGATGATGCATGGCTTATTCCCAAATTCAGCAGCCATGGTGGCTTTAGAGGAATCGCCTTTAGCCTTCCACCAACCTAAGGGCACAAGTCAAGCCACTATTAGTGATGGGGCGTGTGGAAAAGCAGAGTGCCTCGCGTGTGTGAGATGGAAGATTTAAAATCTTATTCTTGTGTGCAGACGCCCATAAATCCACACACAGAAGTTCAGATCCTTCTCCCCCTCTCCCTGCGCAGCTTTCCAGCGTTTCGGTTGTCAGCCAGCTCCCTGTAATCTGACACCAGCCCAGCTTCCACCGTTTGCAGATTACTTCAAGTAGCAAGGAAATAACTCTGTAAACTCCACAGGTCTATTTAGCTACCTGTTTATTTGAATAGCAAAGTATATGCTACAGAGTATACATTTCCTAGTTACAGTCCATGTGCAGAGTACAATGCATAGCAAGCATTTAATCCAGTGGAGCAAGTTGAGATTTACTCCACTCAACAAAGACGTTACATGATTGCATTAGTCCAGCAAGCACTAGTCAGAAGACAAGAGTGAAAGAGAGAAGTTCAGCATCTCTCTAAAATGGCTTCAGACAGAAAAACAACAAGTCAGTACGTCACCAGAACATACAAACCATGTGACAGGCTCATACTGTTTCCCATACACTCTAGTGACCCCTGTGAAAGCACGAGATTCATAGAAAGACATAACAAACTTGTTTACCAGCCATTCTGTTCCTTCCATGTGAAAACAATGTGCCACAGCTGGTGAATGTGATACATGTCACAACAATTAGGAGAAACCCTGTATCTTCATCACTGAGCTCAGAAATGTCAGGTATAATAATAAATGTATTTTTTTTAAAAAAATAATAATAAACAAATAAACCCCATTACATTGTTCATTCCTAAGGGCAAGCACTTCTTCCTTCCAAATATATTAAATTAAATATTTAAAATTTAAAATGGAGACTGTTTTCTTTTCAATATATTTGAGGTTGCCTAATTTAAAATGTGAAAGGGCAATTTCTCCCAGGAAACACCTTGGCATCATGTTTAAATGTTATTTGGCAATGAAAACACTTCAATGAGCCGGCTAATACTGGGGTGGGAGGTGGGGGGTGGAAACGGCATCCATTTTGCTAATGGTAATCCTGTTTTGCTCATTGTCTGGGAGAATGTGTTTGTGTTATTGCTAGTGAAGTTTCAGAATTGGAGTAGAGGGACAAGGGTAGTTGGGGATCAGGGAGGCCCCCAGCTCTCTTCTTCACCAAGTTACAACTCCTGCCTCTGTTCCAGCTCCTTCCCCTTCTCCTCCCCCACAACCTCACCGGATTCTGTCCTTCCCAGTAGATCTTTTTGTCATGCAATAAATGTGCCGTTGTTGTTACTCTGCTGTTGTGAGGATTCAAATGACTTTCCCCAAGGATGCCCATCCAATGTGGGGACATTGCATTGCATTTCCCTGGCACTCAAACGCCAAATCTTGGGTTGGATCCAGAGCAACACTTGGAGGTGACCTTCGCCATTCCTCCTTCCCCCTGCATCCTTCTGTGCCTCCTGAAAAGCTAGCGTGGAGGGCTGGGTGGTGGTGGGGGACCCTTTAGACTAGCAGGGGTGAAGAGCTTCTTTCAGCCTGAGGACCGAAATCCATTTTGGAGGAGCTCTCGGGGGGGTGCATTCCAGTGGTGGGCAGAGCCAAAGGCAAAGGGGCGGGGCCCCAATCCCCCAAATACAGTAATGCCTTGGATTGCAAGTAACTTGGTTTGAGAGCATTTTGTAAGACAAGCAAATTTTTAAATATTTATTTAATTTTTTTTTAACTTGATATACAAGCGACGTCTTGCAATACAAGTACTGTAGTACGGCTTAAATTAAAAATCTCTGTACAAATTTTTTTGGGGGGATTTCGTTTTGATATAAGAGTGTTTTGGATTACAAGCACATTTCGGGAACAAATTATGCTCTCAATCCAAGGCATGACTGTACCAGTGCATTGTAGCTTAAAGCTCTTATTGACAGTAGCTAAGTCTTAGGAGAGGCATTTTACCCTTTTCAAATGGTGGGGAAATGTGGAAAAGCCAGGGAACCATCCAGCAATCAGTGGTTGGAGGAAATGGGGCAAGCCCAGGGGAAGGATTGTAGTCCTCTGGGGAAACCCAAAGGGACAGATTGGGCCCCCAGGAGGGTTGGATTTTGCCCCTGGGCCTGAGGTTCCCCACCCCTGCTCTAGAGCAGTCTGAGAGGTGTTGCAGGGGAGTGTTGCAGGGTGAAGAAAGCATCAGCAAAGGGAGCCTTTGTTGGGCCCCAGTGGCTTCCATCAATGGAATGACCAATCTGGATCCAACCCATTGACTGGGTTCAGACAACACGATAACTTACACTCAAGGCTTGAATATGAGTGTGGGTTGTTGTTGAAATGTGGGTTGTTGCTGAAATGTGGGTTATTGTGTTGTCTGAACCCAGCTGAGCTAACAGGCCATGGCTTATTAACCATGAACAACCCATGAAGAGAACCCATGGTTTGTTGTTGGGTTGTGAACTGTGGGTTGTTCACCATGGCTTGTTATCTTAGCTGGGTTCAGACAACATGATAACCCACATTTCAACAACAACCCACAGTTCAACAACAACCCACACTCAACCCATACTCAATCCTCGAGTGTAGGTTATCATGTTGTCTGAACCCAGTCATTGTGTCCTAGTTAAAATAACATTGTGCCCTTTCTTTTCCACTGGCCATCTGAGCACAGTATGTTGGTACTTGCCATGCAATGAGTTGAAGAATTTTGGCTCTGTTCACATTGTTCAGTTTCCTACTTCTATACAGTCTTCATTCGGAGTGTCTGCCTCTCCAATTAATTCATTTTGCACCATCTTCTGTCCTCATTACATTTTTATTATAAGAATTAATATATTTTGCCATTTGCTATTCTGGTGAAATCAGGAGAGGAGCCGTGAGAATGAATACATTTTGTTCCACTTTGTCCTCATTATAATTTTAAGGTGTTCTCAAGAATGGATTAATTCAATGCCACTTCTCACTCTTTATCATAAGAATGAAAGCTAAAATAGTTATGAAACTCTGCCAGGCATTTGTCTGGAACTATCTTGTGTGCTGCAGCCTGCAAGATAAAACTGCATCAAGAAAAGGGGGAAGTTTAAAATGTTCTATATGGGTTTATAAATGTATATAAAATAACTGGATGCATCTGAGACAAAGCTGAAGGGATAAACAAATGAAACATGACCCAGTGCTTGCGACTGTCTCAAGATCATAATCGGGCATTCAGGCTGGATACTCTAATCACACAGATATGATTTTCATTAAATTATTCTTTCCCCAACAGACAATAAACAACTACTTATTGATAGATGGCTGGATACTGGGCCATTAATATAAAATGCCAGCATTCCGCTTTACCAGAAACACGTTAGAATCTCAGTGGCTAGGTGCATTTGCAGTAGAAATCTAGTTTATATTAGGACCTTCCCCTGGATCACGCGCAGCTGTGGGCGGGGAGAAATTTTGCGGATGTGGGGGGAAGTGAGGCGAGACATACATACCTGTCGACGCAGGTATACAGTCAGCAAGGGGGCGGGACTACAGAAGCCAATATTAGGCCTCGCAGCCCAGTTTATATACAATAAAACAAAGAAAAACATTGGGGGCAATTAGGTTGCATCCTACACTTTGAACAAATACGCATAAAATGGAAGTTGTTGCAGCACACACTGAGGGGAAAATATACAACTGCAAACCACAAAGTAGGGACCATTGCCTGAATACAGCTTTGTCGTTGCAAGTCTGGAATGGATACTGCGGGTGGAAAGGGACTTCTGCATCCTCCTTTCCCCCTTGCAGCCCCCGGCCTGCACACTCTCCAAATCTGCTCTTGAGGGTCCCCCCAAGGGGATGCAGAACTTCTGCTGGTGGAATGGGACTTGCAAGACGATGTGGAAGTCCAATTCTGCCAGCGGTAGCCTCCGCTTGAGATATCACGATGCTGGATCCAACCCTACATCTTTATGTTGAATGGAGAGCCAAAGTATAGATGAATTGTCCTGTGTGAAATACAAAGCTACTTGGGGGGAAAGGGCCATAGCTCAGCTGCAGAGCAAAAAGTCCAAAGTTCAACCCCAATCATCTCCAGATAGAGCAGGGAAAGACACCTGTCTGAAACCCAGGAGAACTGCTGCCAGTCAATGTAGGCAATTCTGAGTTAGATGAGCCAGTGGCCTGACTTGATATGGTCTATCGGAGCTTTCTATGTGCATCTTCTTCCCTGCCCCTGGTTCTGTGGAGAACAAATATATAGGAGAGTCCAGGTGCAGGAGGCCACGTAGACCAAACAACTTTTATCTGAACTGTGTCTTTCTCTTTCCCCTCACATGTGGCCCTCAGAGCAAGCTCCCTTTGATGCCCTTTGTGTGGCACCATCTTATCAAATAGACCAGAGATCAGAGATAAAAGTAACACTCTGAAGACTGTCTTGACCTAGTGAGGGACTCCAACCACAGCAGTAAGACTAAGAAACAGTACTTATCAAAGTTCCACACTCCACTCCTGTTTTCCTTTCCGAAATCTAATTCATTTTTTTCAACTTCAACTTTTATGAAGAGTGGGCCAGCCAGCTGGAATTCAGAATCTGACTGCATTTAGGTGTAATGATAAACTATTGTTTATTGTTACATGAATGAGCCTGAGCGAACCTCTGGTTCTCCCACTCTCCCTCCCCCTTCCTCCACCAGTGAGGCAGCCAGGAGGAGATCCGAAGCTTTCACTTCCATTTTTAAGTAACTACACCTTAGCTTTGTGTCTGAACTTGGACAAACTGTGGTTAGTCTTAACTATAGTTTAATGAACTCCGAACCTTGGTTTATGAAGCTGACGTGTTTCAATTAATTATAGTCAAGATTAACCACAGCTTTGTGTTTGGACATAACACTAAACTGTGATTAGTTGGAAAAGGGAGGCAAAAGCTTCCACTTGGTTCCTCAAGGCTGCTCCAGAGGAGGAGAAGGGAGCTCCCCACAAGCACAAGCCCTGGACTTATTTACATAATGATACACCATAGTTCATTGTTACGCCTGAGTGCAGTCTCTGTGTAAAGTCCGTGATCCCCTAATCCCTCCCTTGATGGGGCAATGGGGCATGTAGGCTTCATTCAGTCACCCAGTGAATGTTCTTGGTCTGTTTTATAAAGAGATTCCCTTCGTTTTGTTCTCTTTAAAAAGGAAGCAAAAGAGACTGTCATTCCCTTATAGCAGTGTTCTCCAACCTTGGGTCCCCAGATGTTTTTGGCCTACAACTCCCAGTATGCCCCAGCCAGCTATGCTGGCTGGGGCATGCTGGGAGTTTTAGGCTACAAACATCTGGGGACTCAAGGTTGGAGAATGCTGCCTTATAGTGTTACTCAGAACTGAATACAAAAAGCTGTACTGTACTGTTCCTTTCCTGAGTATTTCAAGAACTGTTTCTGATTGGGGGGCAGGGGGACAAGAAGGTAAAGAGCTCGTTTTTTGTATTATGCTCAGTGTGGCGCCTCTCTGTACATGCATGCTGTATGCAGAAAGGCAGAAAGCATTGATTCAGTTATTTATTATAAGAATACATTCTCAAAAAAGAAATGTTGCAGCTCTTTTTGTTGTTTTGTCTTCTGAAAACAACAAGTTGCTACGATATTTTTGGTGTATTCAGCAGTGGATGTTTGGTATTTGTAGTGTTCCATAATCACTGCTTCCCTATGCAGTAGAAAGCTCCAGGGGGCAGCCTTTTGTGGGAACAGCTTTATGGTGAGGAAAGTATACTGGAACCCAATGATGCATTCTATAATTTTATGTATGCACTGACAAATGTACAGACTGAACACATAGGAAGCAAGTGTGCAGGCAGACAATCCTATTCCTAATGCCTGAGCTTTATGAGTTCACCACTCCAAGATTCTGGCAAGCTCCTACTTCTGCCAGTCACAACACCCTCAGGAAACCTTCCCAGTAACTTCCAAACTCAGACTGGTTTCCTCTGCTACATACATCTAAGTTGCATGCATGCATGCATAATGGGTTGGATCCAGACTAAATTAATTGAGCTTAGATCCCACTGAAAGCAATGGGATTTCACTGTGATAAATAGAATCAATTATTTCAATGGAATTCAAGTTCAACTAACTTGGTCTGGATCCAACCCTATTTCTTTCAGACCCGCCCAGGGCAGGCAGTGGTGGGTAACACAATGTCAGAAGCTTGGGAAAGTAACCCTACCAAAGCTGGTCCTATCCACCACCAAGTGCCAGCCCTATACAAAACCCTGGAGTCTCGAGAAGGGGGGGGGCAACCTGGTGCCCCCCCCATATTTATTTATTTATTACATTTCTATACTGGGGCACAATAGCCAAAGCTCTCTGGCTGGTTCGCAACAATTAAAATCATAAAATACAACACGGTAAGATACAATATAAACGTTTAAAATTACAGGATGAAATAAAAATAAAAATAAAAATAAAACCTAGCAGCAGTACAAAGATTTAAAATATGGTAACAGATTTAAAACAACAGAAACTGAAAGACTAAAATGCCTGGGATTTTCACCTGGCACTGAAAATACCACAACGTAGGCACCAGGTGAGCCTCTCTGGCGAGTTCATTCCACAGCCGGGGTGCCACAACAGAAAAGGTCCTTTTCTTAGTAGCCACCCACCTCACTTCCTTTGGTGTTTTGGACTGCAAATCCCATCAGACTCAGCCAGCATGGCTAATGGTCAGGGATTATGAGAGCTGACATCCAAAACATCCGAAGGGTACCAGGTTTCTTATCTCTGGTCTAGAGCCATTTTGCATAACTCAAAAAGCATCCCAGACAAGCCCAGCCAACAAAAACACAGTGGCTGTGTCTTTTGAGCAGGGTCCATTGCTCAGTGGTGGAACACACACTTGGTCCCCAGAAAGTCTCAAGTGACCAGTGAAGGCTGGTGGCTCCAATGTCAGCGGGGCTGTGTATCCATGCCAGGTTTCACTCTGAACTCTTAAGGAGCTATCCATGGTGCCGAACCTAGTTTGGGGAATAGGGTTCAGCGCCATGGATAGCCCCTTTAAAGTTCAGACTGAAATCCAGAGTGGATACACAGCCCCACTGACATTGGAACTGCCAGCCTCCACCGCTCAAGTCCCTCCCCCCTGCCACACCCCAGCATCTAATTTCAGGTAGTGGGGCTGCGAACATTCCTGCTGGAGACCTTGGACAGCAACTGCTGGCCATAATAGACAGCACTCGACCACAGCAGTAAGACTAAGAAACAGTACTTATCGAAGTTCCACACTCCACTCCTGTTTTCCTTTCCGAAATCTAATTCATTTTTTTCAACTTCAACTTTTATGAAGAGTGGGCCAGCCAGCTGGAATTCAGAATCTGACTACATTTAGGTGTAATGATAAACTATTGTTGTAATGATGTACTATTGTTGGCCAATTGTCCAACTAGGTACAGGGCAACTTCATACATTCGCTGCTTTTGTGCAGTCCTCCCCCCATTCTAAAAGGTTGAAATGCCTCTCCTAAGGCTTAGTTACTGGCAGGAAGAGCTTGAAGCGAAACTATGAAGAGAGCCAGTGTGGCGTAGTGGTGAGAGTGTTGGACTGCGACTTGGGAGATCCGGGTTCTAGTCCCCGCTCGGCCATGAAACTCACTGCGTGACTTTGGGCCAGTCACTGACTCTCAGCCTAACCTACCTCACAGGGTTGTTGTGAGGATAACATGGAGAGGAGGAGGACTATGTAAGCCGCCTTGGGTTCCTTGCAGAGAAAAGGCGAGGTATAAATATAATAAATAAATAAATAAATAATGCTAGTTTTCAGGAATGTTGCCCCTGCCCCTTTTGCCTTTGATCCCGCCCCCTTGGCCTTCAGCCCTGCCCACCACTAGAATGCAGCCCCCAAGAGCTTCTCTGAAATGCAATTTGGCCCTCGGGCTGAAAGAGGTTCCCCATCCTGGTTCTGAAATGTGAGAATGGATCTCTCAGGATCTATCGCCTCCTCCCACCTTGGGCGCTCTGCATCTACTTGTCAACTCTTCCTCTTTCAATCGCGTAAATGCCGTCAAGCGGCCACCAGCTTGCCACAACCGGATCAACAACCCCCTGCGTTCCTTCAAAGACATCCCTTGCTCTGAGAAGTTGGGAAGCCAACTGAGTTCCTGGGAGCAGCTGAGAGAGAGAGAGGCGCCTGCATATTTCATTCCTCTTTAAAAAAACTTCCACTGCCCTCAAAGAATGGCTGGCTGATGTCTCCTCCACTCACATTTCGTTACAGGATCTGTAATTAGCAACTAATAGAATCCCTCCCTCCTCCCTGTAGGCCAGCAGCAGGTGCTCCTATTTTCAGATGTATATGAAATATCTGCCAAATCATTTGGCAGATTTCAGGGAGAAATGTGCCAAATTACCTGTCACAGCAAAAACTGCCTTTTTAAAGGAAAGATAAATGTTTCTGGCCCTTTATTCGTACTGAACAACAGTGCCTCCAAGTGGCCATTTGCACCGACCACAGGTCTCTGTATGCTCTAGATTTCCTTGTGGGATCCAGGTCATGCAAACTTCACGCGTTATTTGAGGCTGAGGCTGAGGCTGCACATTCCTATTACACCGATAGAGAACCTGACGCCCTAGAACAGCATTCCATGATAGGATTTGAAGCTAGGAAATGGTGATGTTTTGTCATGTTGAAAGGTGAGGAAATTCAGGCAAGCCTTACTGAGTTTCTTCTTGTGAGATGTTAGGCTTTCTTCTCTGGGCTTTGCAAGCTAGGCTTGTAGAAGCCAGTTCCTGCTTTCAACTCTTTTCCCTTGGTTAATGGCATGCAGCTGTTTTGAGCCTAATGACTCTGTGCAATATCCAATACAGTAAAACCTTGGATTGCAAGTAACTTGGTCTGCAAGTGTTTTGCAAGACAAGCAATTTTTTAAAATAAGTTTTAACTTGATAAACAAGCGACGTCTTGCAATACAAGTACTGTAGTATGGTCAAGAAAAATGAAGACTTTACACTATCATTCTTTATTGCAGCTTTAAAAATATGTGTACTGTACAAATTTCTTATGGAGAATTTCGCTTTGATATACAAGTGCTTTGGATTACAAGCATGTTTCCGGAACGAATTATGCTTGCAATCCAAGGTGTTACTGTACTGTACACATTGGAGTTTTCAGACACATCTAGAGTTCAAGGTGCCCAATGTTAATCTGGCACTGAAAGGGTTTAGATTTAGGTTTGGTCCATTAATAAGGAAAAAAAGGTTGGAATTCAAACTGAACCACCACCACCTTGCCTCAATATAACGAGATCTACTGTTTTATTTATTTATTTATTTATTTGCTTTCATGTATACACCACCTTTCTAGCAAGGCAGCTAACAACAATAAAAGGCAACTTTTTGAAATTATATATAGATATATAATTATATATATAATTAAAATAATCCTAGGACAAATATATTAAAACCACAATGATAGAAGAATAAAAGCAGCACCCAACCCCAACAGACTCTAGCTTACGTGCCAAAGGCCTGCTTGAATAAAACCACCTTTGCCTGCCAGTGGAAGGACAGGAGAGAGGGAGCCAACCTTGCTTCCCTTATCAGGGAGTTCCAAAGCCTGGGAGCAGCCACCGAGAAGGCCCTCTCTCATGTCCCTACCAAACATGCCTCTGATGGTGGGGGCACAGATAGAAGGGCCTCCTTCAATGATCTTAAAACCTGGGTAGGCCTGTATGGGAGAAAGTGGTCTTTTGGGTCACCTGGTCCCAAGCTGTATACATGCATGATACACTTAGGGTGCAATCCTAGATATCCCTAACCCCTAGATATTGTCTGAGGGGGCATAGGATTATGGGGATTCTCCCCTCTGAGGTCAGAGGCAGTGCAGAGATCCACCTCCCTTGCCCTGACCCCTTGCAGCTGGCATGGAAAGAACTGCACTGGCTGCCAGGGCCGGTGCTACCATTAGGCCAACTAGGCAGCTGCCTAGGGCGCCGGGCTAAAGGGGGTGCCAGGAGCATAGGGTTGGAGGGAGGGAGGGCTCAAGTGGGAAGAGGGGGGCGCTAAATATCTGATCTTGCCTAGGGCACCAAACTGCCTTGCACCGACCCTGCTGGCTGCTTCCCCAAGGTCAGAAAAGTGACCTGGGAGGAGGGAGAAAAGAGGTGTTCTGGTGGGCGGGGCGGGGCGGGGCGGGGAGGAGAATGGAGGGGCCAGGATATGAGTTATCACGATCCTCTTCCAGCCTCCTTCCCCACCCCCTCCAAAGCGCCGTCGCCCGTCTAGTGTCAAGCATCTAGCCAATCTCACGAAATCTGAAGGACAGGAGGATGGGGAGGCGAAGATCTCCCCCTCCGGTCCTCCTGCCCTGCATTGGATAACAGAAGCCTCCAAATTCGTGAGCTCCCTATCACCGAGGGCGCAATCGATGTGGTACTACCTGAATGTGGTAGTAGCAGCATGGCTAGGTGATGGTAGCATCAACATGGTAGGGACCAATGGGGCCAGAGAAGCTGCTGGGGGCAGGCCAGGTTCAGCTCAGAGACTTGAATTGGCCCTAGAGGAAGTCACGCCCACTGCCCTGTTAGTTTTACCATAACAGAAGAAGACAGAGTCATCTGGTCCAAGGAGCCATACAAAGGCAGGGCCATCCATTCCCCAGATTGTGCAAGGTCCTTCTGCCTGATTTGGGGCAATTCCTCCTTCCCCTGCAGTCCCTCTTCATGTCCAAGCACAAGCGGTTCAGGAGGGTTTCCCCAACTTACAGAGAAGCTTGCGGGGGGTGCAGGGTGCTGCAAGGGGGAGAAGAGCATGAGAAAGCCTCCTTCTGTGAAATTTCTTCCACTCGTGATTCTTAAGATCCAAGCCACTGTGTTTTCGGAGCACTATATTTTGTATTGAGAAAAATGAGGTTCATCTCCCAGAAAGACTATAGCATTTTTGTATCTGAGATGTAGATTATTACGGTTGTGTCATTATTACTGATACTTCACGGGCATAGCTTGTGATAGAGCGCATCACAACCTCCCTCCGACACCCACCCATCTGCTCAGCCACACTTTTGCTCCAAAGCCCAGAGCCGTTATGTGGATATCTTTCGTTACTTGGGGCTTGAGCACTCCCCTGCTCTCTATCCTGCTCTTCCTCGTGTGATCTCAGTATTTGATATGAAGTTGTGTGCGCTTCTGCGCTTGAGTGCTCAAGCACCTGAGCACCCCGCTCGTTATGGCATGGCTGAGATATGCTTCTTCAGCCTCACCATTTAGAGTATTTGAATGCATTTTCGATGTGCCCAGCGCCAATTCTCCTGTGTCCTTCCATCCAAGTCTTAATGCAACCTGAATATTTTATAGAAGGCTCTGTGCTTGAGCGCTCAAGTGCCCCACCCAAGAAAGGGAATAGCCACAGTAACGAGGTGATCCCACACCAAAAGGAACAAATGAACGTATTGCACTTCCACTGTGTGTTGCAGGCATTTTGAAGCCGTACCTTCCCGCAAGTGACACTGTGGGCTTTGAAAAAATAATGCAAGTGTCAGGCAAAGGTTGCTGACGGTTGCACCCAAATCTCGGCCTAGAGGCTGTGTGTTTTCCAGCTCAGGATCCGAAAAGTCAATGGCTGAGGCTAGAGAAAATGGAGTTGGTAGTGCAACAGGCAAGAGGTCGACCAGGCTCTGTTGACAAGGCGAGCCAGGATCCAAGTCTATAGTCATTCATTCATTTCCAGGGGAGGCTGGTGACTCTTACGGCAGTGGGGCTCCTCACCCATTGCAGTTTTTATCCTGAGATTTATAGGAGCTATCCACGGCGCTGCACGGCGCTGTACTCCATCCCCAAAATAGGTTCACCACCATGGAGCACCATGGATAGCTCCTATAAAGCTCAGAATAAAAGCAGCAATGGGTAAGGAGCCCCACAGACATAGGAGTCACTAGCCTCCCCTGTTCATTCATTTATTGCATTTCTGAACCGCCCAATAGCCAAAGCTCTCTGAGGAAGCCACAAAAATTAAAACCCTAAAATACAAATAAAATCCTCATGGAGCAGTATGCTATCAATGGCTACTAGCCCTGATGGCTATATGCTACCTCCAGTATCAGAGGCAGTATGCTGGGGCACATAGGTGGGAGGGTGCTGTTGCACTCATGTCCTGCTTGTGGGTTTCCTGTGGGGAACTGGTCAGCCACTGTGTGAACAGAATGCTGGACTAGATGGACGGACCCTTGGTCTGATCCAGTAGTGCACTTCTTATGTTCTTATGTACAACACAGTGAAACCAATATAAAACCTTTAACATACTTCTGTTTGGAACAGTTAAAAACAATTAACCATCAGGGCCGGCCCTACCATTAGACAGAGTGAAGTGCTTGCCTCAGGCAGCAGATGCTGAAGGGTGGGGAATTGTGGTGAGGTGTTGGAGGACAGAGCTGTGTGTGCTACTCAGCCAGCCCTGTGTCCCCTAAACTAGCTTGCTGCCCTCCGCTGTGATGAAGCTGTGTCTCATTGCCAGTGCTGAAGTAAGATTCAACTGCCAGCCTCATCCGCATCTGTGGGGTGGGGGGCACCATATTGTCCTTTCCCTCTGGCAGCAAAATATCTCGGGCCAGCCCTGTTAGCAATAAAATGCCCTATACACATATATGTAATATATGGCTGGAGTATCCAGCATGGAGCCCATGTGCACCAATGTGCCTGCAGACACCTCTCTTGGCACCCTCCAGGCTCCCTGTCCCTCCTGTTTTATTTAATGTCTCAAATACTAATTTTGCTTAAATGGATACACACACACACACACACACACACACACACTAATTTTGTTTAACTGGGAGGCTAGCATGCTGCAAAGTGAAATGCTGGCCTTCAGCACCAGCATTACTTCCAAGAAAACCTCTGGTCCTGACATGGGCCCCAAATACATTCTTAGGAAATAAAAGGGGGGCTGCAGCCCAGCGCTTTGTTCTGAAGTGTTCTGAGCTGCCCACAAAAAAAAGAAAAAAGTAAACTGGGATAACAAATATGTGATTTGGCATTTGGGGCTCATATCCCAGCTCTGCCTTGTACTTAGTTTTTTGGCTAATGTACTTGTCTCTGAACCTCATCAGTTTGCCTCCTGTAAAATAGGTATTTTGTGACTGGCCATGGGCACAGCAGCCATTTTGTGAATGGGCAAGCCCTCACATGGCAGCCATTTTGTGAGAGTGCCCATGACGCAATTTCAAAAGTCCAAAATTTTTGGGGGGTTGCCTGGTATATGGTGCATATAGATATAGATGATATAGATGCTGTATAAGTCCTCTTCAGGCAATCTTTGTCCTTTGTTGAATGCATGTGCAAGGAGAGGAGTGCTCCAGCCCTGCTCCCGTCCTCGTCATGAGTTTCTGTTGCCCTGTAGATGTTGAGGGTGACGGTCTGAACAGGAGACCCTCCTGTATCGGTGGAGGCTACACACGCTATCCAAGACCCTGGAAAATGATGGCCTTGGATTACATGTAGAACCCCCATGGATACAGGAGGCTCTCCTGTCCAGATTGTTGCCGTCCACATGTACAGGGTGATGGATGCGACAATGGGAGGACAAGGCTGGAGCACTCCTTGCCTTGCGTGTTCATACAACACAGGACGAAGAACACCTGAAGAGAACTATAGATCTATATGGAGGCTGGTCAAGCCAGGAGGCCTACCAATCGCAAGAGTTAACTTTGAAGATGCTGAGGGGGCTCTAATGCACGAGG
Source organism: Shinisaurus crocodilurus (assembly GCA_021292165.1). NCBI lineage: Eukaryota > Metazoa > Chordata > Lepidosauria > Squamata > Shinisauridae > Shinisaurus > Shinisaurus crocodilurus. The sequence goes on from CM037877.1 coordinate 30,894,702, forward strand.
AGGCAGTCCGCCCCAGGCTAGATCCTAGCTACTCTTTTGGCCTGATGAAAATGGCAGTAAAGCGGGTGGAAAACATTCCTTGTCTTCCGTGAGCGTGGGTTCAGGCTTTATTCAAGTATAATTGAAGAGGAAAGATAATAATTGGAGGGAACCCCCCTCCCCAATGCAAATCAAAGACCAAAGGAATCCCGATCTCAGCAAAATTGCATTTCTGGGTGAAATTAGCTTTTCTTCTTCTTCTTTTTTTCCACAAGAAAGAGAGGAGGTTGGGAGGGACAGGATGTTATTAATGTGGGTTGATAATGACAGATGAAATTCTTTTTCATCTGCTGCTTGAGATGTCATTTTTGGATTTTTCCTGGTTCAGTTTCCCTTTTATCACAACTTCACATTCTCTCTTTCGAGAGTTTTAATTAATGTGCAAAGCGTTCTTTCAATATGAATAAATGATTGTGTTATTTATAGCTGCTGGGGTTTTTGGTGGGGGGTTTTGGGGGGCAAAATTGAGCTGCAATCCTGTTAATTTTCCAATGTTAATGATCTGATTTGCTGTTCCAGTGAAAAAACACTTGACTCTGCATTCTCTCCCTACTTCCCTTTCCCCTATAAGTCCCATATAGCCAAACTGCAAAGGTAACCATGCAGGAAGTGTCATCTTCCTTTTATAGTTAGTAAAAAGAAGTTATATATGGCAGTATATAAGGAAGGAAGGAAGGAAAGAACGAATGAACGAACGAACAAACCTTTCCACAAAGCTGCACTTTTCAAACTCATCCGAGCAAGCCAAATTCTCCAGGGAAACTTGCAATTATCCGCAGCTCAGCAGTGACGAGCAAGCTCCCTCTATCTCTACTTGCATTCAGGTTTTCCAAGCTTTCTAGGAAAATGACAAGAACCCAAGCCTTTTCAAAGAAACCTCAGAAAATAATAAACAAGGAGGAGATTATCCTCAGCTCTCCTTGTCAGTCATCACCCCCTTCCACGCAAACATACCCTTGTGAAAAGTAGGGGGGTTGCTGGAAGCAGAGGAGCAGCCTTGTAAGTATCTTCTGAAGCATCCTGGGTCATTTCTTGCCAGGCTGCTGTGCTGTGTTGTTTTCTGGGGTTGGAGCAACACTTAGTCCTGCTTAGGGCAGACCCACTGAAATCAGTAGCATTTAAATTAGTAATGACTAACTGAAGTCCTACAGATTCCAATGGGTAAAATCCAACATAGAGCCTACTTAGAGTAGAACCATTGAAATGAATGGGACTCAAGTTACCGGTGACTAATTTAAGTCCCATTCATTCCAATGGGTTTACTCTAAGAAGGACCTACGTTGGACTTTACTCAGTGGGTCTCCTCTAAGCATGACTAAGCCTGGATCTATCCCACTGTATTATTATTTTTTATTAGTGCTGTGCCAAAAATTCCTTCCACATTCTTTTTGACCATTCTCATTCAATGTGAAACAAAAAAAAATTGCTTTTGAAAGAAATTCAAAGGAGAAGAAAATTTTGGAGAAATTCTCATGGGCTGGGTTTGGGATTCTTGTGCTTACCTTACTTATGCAGTGGCAGAGGAGTGTGTGTGTGTGTGTGTGTGTGTGCTGCCTTTCACTGTACCATCATCCCCCTGTCCGCCTGTAGCCTCCTTGGCTTCCCGCACTTCAATTAAAGCTCAAGGGAAATATTGTGATAATTCCTCCCATGGGGCTTTTTCAGATCAGGAAGTGCAGGCTGTTTGGGAGGCTGAAGAGCAATGGAGAGATGTGGAATAGAAAGGGAAAAACACACACACAGCACCCTTGACCACCTTCTAGAGATTAGCTAACCTCAAAAACACCACCAAAATGAATTATAATACACCCTGCGACTGAGGCAGAAAAGGGAAGCCTCTTTCATGGGGGAAGAAAACTTTCTGAATATTGGAGGACAGATTTGGGCCCAGCACTCACTAGCTCCACCTCTTCCCTGGAGCTGAACACAACTCTGCCTCCCTCATGCCTGCATTGCGGTGGATGCAGAATGGGGACCAGGCTGCCAACAGAGCTGATGCTCTTAACACTTGCAGGGGTAGTGCAAAATAAATAAATAAATAAATACCCTTAGAGAAAAAAGAAGAAAAAAGGGGGGCCGGGTGACCGGCCAGATGGGCGATTAATAAATATAATAAATAAATAAATAAATAAGCTGTGCTACAACCCCTGCCAATGGGAGCCCTACCTGTGAGAAATTATTGGAGAATTTATCCAAGTGAAATCAGCGAAATTGTCCTCCCAGTTTCTCTGCCCACAGATAGGGTGGAGAATTTTGAGAGGCCGTTTGCGCACAGCTATAAATCAATCAATACTGCTCTATATTATTATGGGTTTTGCCTGTTAGATGTTAAAAGGCCCCATTCTCATACTTCTCTAATGATCAGCAATCAGCATTATCATTATTATTTTGGATTCTGTAGTACTACATCTTACCTTTCTAGGTAGTCTAGAAGTACCTTAATCATTCGTGGTACATTTCAAATCATGTGTTTTGAGGGAGGGATATATAGGGCTTCTCTACATGAGGCATTTGTTGTGCGCTCATGATTCCTTACTCACGGGAGTTTGCAGGTGCTTTATACGACATCCTCCTCCTCCTCCAAGGCCTCTCCTGTGCTTTCCAAGCATTTCTGCTGCTTTTTTTTAGAGTGAAGAAAGTGTGGTAGTATTATCTGAAAATGGCAGAATGAACCGGAATGAGAAGCTCATGTATTTTCACAATTCTGCTATGCTGCAGTGCCACCTTGTGGTTGCATAATAGAATGTATAGAAAGGCAGAGAAAGAGAAAAAAAACCAGGGGGAAATACGTGTAAAGGAGCCAATTTTAATCCCACAAAGAATCCGGAAGCAGAAGCCTCGGTAAAGTGGCGGGTTACAAGCCTCGTGTAGAGAAACCCATAGTGTTGAATTTTCAGGCCTTTCCAAAGCCAGGGGCAGTTCAGCTTAAAGAAATGTGCCAGACCTATCTCAGGCAGTAGATCAAGGGTGGGTAACAGGGGTCCATAGGCCGCATGCAGCCCCTGACACTGAATTCAGCAGGAAAAAAATGGCAATTGTAGCACCACAGAATACTACGGAACACTAAAAACATTGAATTTATCTTGCAAATAAGCTAAGTTTAACCCTTTTAGCACTATGGAGTGGTTTGCCACTGAATTTCTGCAGCCATTTTGCAGTTTTTCAATTTTTTTAATTCAGGGTTCAACTGCCAATCTGGTTGGTTTCTGTGTATAGAATGGGGTGTGTGGGGGTTAACATCTTTGCCTGAGGCAGCAAAATGTCTTGGACCGGCCCTATTGTACAAGCTAGAGCCATGACTGCATATGGCAAAAGCCAAAGGAACAGTTTCTCGGGAGAGCGAGTTTTGCTGTAACTTTCATTTTGTGAACAAATTAGAGGGGAATACTGCTGGAACATATATATCAAATGCTTCAGAAAATGAACAAGTTGGATGTTTCAGCCAAGGACATTTAATCATTTCATTATGTCAATCGAAACTCCTCTCCCTCTTTACTTTGATCTCTCCTACTTCCCTTTAATCTCCCATTTTGAAAGCATAAATGCAAATGGAAGGGGAGTGGCGTATTAGCTTAATGTCTTGTGTATAATATGAAGAAGCTAGAAAAGTATTCCATATGGCAGACTGTACAAAGAAAGTGCTGTACCCTGTGGACAAGAAACTGAGGTTGGCAGTGGAAGCCATAGAGCAGGGAGGGTTGGATCTTAGGGCCAATGTCCAGGGTCCCGCAGCACAGCACCCCCCAGTGGCAGGTGATGAGGGCAGCTGAAGCAAACTCCATTTTATTCCTGTAGTCATGATGGGACTATGACAGTGATGGCGAACCTATGGCACGGGTGCCACAGCTGGCACGCAGGGACCTCTCTGTGGGCACTCGACCCATTGGTCACTAGATCGCGAAAAGACCGTCCCCTTCTGCAAAACACTAATGATCTTGTTCTTTCTCACAGTGTGAAACAGAATGATTTTATTCTAGAATTCCTGTTACAGAATTCTTTTCTACATTGTTATCACATTTAAAAGATTTTGAAGAATGATGCACAGAGCATGGCTTGGATGTAAAGCCCTAACAGTTGACCCGAGTGCTGCATGTGTTGTTCTCAAACTAACGGAGTATGAGCCAAGGTTTGACAAATTATCAGCATGCATGCAATAGCAAAAATCACATTAATTGTGCAAAAGCATGCCCAATGCAAACTTTTACCTAATGCAGTGTTTGCAGTCCAAGACATAAAGTGTTTAAAATGTGTTAAGCACGTTTAGTTTTCTTGTTTATCTTGTTAATCCTAGTACAGGTTGACTTTTACTTTTACTAATCCGATACCTGTAGAAGCAGGGAAAAGACCCGGAGTAAAGCTTACCCCATACAATTTCAGTCTGGCATATAATCATATTACAAGTTGAGAATCCCTTATCCAAAAATACATATGCCTAATTATTTAAAAAGTTTGTATAAATTCCCTTCAGGCTATGTGTACAATGTAGTACTATTAAAAAAAATTGAGTTGATTTTTTTCCCAACAAAAAACTGTTTGTATCATTGAAAGCTCTGTTATTGTTTTTTCTTTAAAGACAAAAGATGTTAATTAGTTCAGATAATTGTATGAGTTGTTTTTCTAAAACTAAAACCTCGGTATTCAGCTTTAATTGCAGTGTTGGCACTTTGAAATAAATAAGTTGGTTTTGTGTTGCAGTTTGGGCACTTGGGCTCAAAAAGGTTCGCCATCACTGGACTATGATTTAAGTGAGTTTAAATGGCAAAACTGCACATGCTCATAATTTAAAAAATAAAATAAAATTGGTGTTGGCAAACAGTGTTGTTGTAATGTATCGGGAAAGTTAGTCATAAAGCCTGGAATGGTGGTTGTGGGGGAAGAAGAGAAACATTAGTTGTGTCGTAAATCAGTCCGGTCCACAGATAAGCCATTGTTGTCATTAACACAGTCCAAGGTTGAAAGCCAAGAGATATGTCCAAAACCAAAATAAAATGAAGCCGTGTAGGAGCAGGCTGAAGCGTGGTCAGGGGTGTTCCGATCCGAAGTCAAGAAAGCATCAGTCTCAGTCCGGGGGCTGGCAGGAGTATCTGGCTACGGTCGAGTTGCAATGCCAATTGCTTCCAGGTTCCAGCACCCGAAGTGTGTTTGGGGCCTGTCTTTTAAACAGGCACTGATTGGCAAGGCAGCACAGCTGGGCCAGGCTGCAGATGTCACGTGCCTGGCCCCTCCCCAAACACACTCTGGCACAGCTGCCCCGTGTCCTCCAAACGGAGGCACAACAAGTTGCGTGTTTCACAGTGGAAGTGGAGACGCACGGTAGACTAAAAGGGGAGGGCATAAGATCATTAAGTTCAGGGTAGAAAATTACCTGGCTGCACCACGGAGTAGAAAGGTAAAGAGCTACCCATCACAGACTGTCATTGACAATACTGAGTGACTTTAAAATCAACGTCCAAACTAAGGATGCTTCAGGAAATTGATCTTTGCAAATTCCCATTCAAAATAACCTCTTGGATTAATGTGCAGTTTGGAACTTCGCTTAGCTTCAATTTCGTACTACTCTGAATATTGTGATGTAGTTCCTGGCAGTTTAAATATATCAAAATATGCATTTAAATGTGTATTTTGATGGAAAATACACATTTAAATACATTTTAATGTACATATTTTGAGGGGATTTTTGCAAAATCCACAGATTAATCTAGAAATGGAATGGAAATATGGGTAGAAATATGGGATAGTGACCCAGAGCAGAAATAGAAAGATACACCTATCTTTAATCCAGCCTTCCCCAAACCTGGTTCCCTCCAGGTGTGCTGTCTGCAATCTCATCATTCCCAGCCAGCATGGCCAGTTATGGGAGTTGCAGTCCAACACATCTGGAGGGAACCAGGTTGGGGAAGGCTGCCTTGATCAAACACCAGTTCACTCCACTGCAAACTAGTCCTTGAGATCTGGAGTCTGATGAAATTAAAGATGAATAATTCCCCCTCCCCACCTCAAAACAATCCTCCACTGTGAATTTTGATAGTAAAATTTGCTGGAATGTTTTCTAGATGTGCAAGTATCTGCATAATTTGTCATCAGCATCTGACACCCAAGGGTTTTATAGTAGCTGTCAACATTTGACAGGATCTGACATGGAGCGATCAACCTTTGACAGTAAGTGACAACCGAAATGAAGTAGCAGTCTGTACTTGACAGTTTCTGATAGCTGACTTACAATTGGGTTAGTAAATTTTGTACTCATTTCATTTGTTCATTTAATTTCTTGGAAAACATCCCATTGAAGAGGTCAATAAACAAAAGCAGTCAACTTTTGAATTTTTATGTCAGGTTTTGATTCCGAACTGGAATGATACATTTAGGAGTATGTTTTTGAACCAAAATCCAAATTGAGACATTTGAAACCTTGATAAATTTTGATTCTGCCCCTCGCCCTCGCCCTCGCCCTCCCCCTCCCCCCTGCTACATTTTGTTGTAGCTCTGATGGAGATTTAGGGAGAATGTGGACTGGGCCTTCAAGTAAATGGAGCCATTTGGAGAGAATTCCGCAGGTGGGGTGCCACAACAGAAAAGGCCCTTCCACTGGTTGCTGTCAGATGTACTGTGCAGGCAATGGAACAGCCACAAGGGTCTGATCTGTAGACCTAAATGAATGGACATTTTGATATGAGAGAAGGTGCTCCCTTGGGTAGCCTGGTCCCAAGTTGTTTATGGCCTTCTATGTCAATAACATCACCTTGACCTAGCCCAGTAACATTGAAATGAATGAATAGAACTACCATACTTCATATTTTTCATACCTGCCAATCAGGGCAATTTTGTAAGGTCCAAATGTATATTAAAAAGTCATCTCTAGAAAAGGTAAGGCTAAGCTGAAAGTTCCCTCTAGCAAACATTTTCAACACAAAGGTGGGCTTTGGGTTGGGTTACTGAACAATTTCATCAAAGAACCTGCCCCTCCCCATCCTGTTCACCTCTTTCACACCTTTTCCACAACCTGTTCATGGTCCTGGGAGTGGTGGCCACTGCCCACTGCACTCCCCAATGCTACTTGGTATCACTTTCCTCTTAATTTCCCCAATACAATACCACAGTGAGGGAAGAATTGACCTCACTCCGATATTGTTTCAGGTACTATCACATAGCCATATCTGTCTCATTGGCTATACAACTTCTTTATTTGGTTGTGAAGCTAATTCTGAGTGAGGAAAATGCTTCTCACCCTCACTCTGATTTGGCTTCATGACACCATGTAACCAATGTAATTTGGATTCATGACAAATAGCTGGAACCCAATCAGACTGAGGACAATGCTTCCTGCCCTCAATTTGTCATTATGGGGCTGGGTGAAGGGGATACTGCTAAAAAGCAGAGAAGTGTGCAGTTGCCAGCACAAACGTGGGATGAAACTGTTCCCCTTCTTCATGGGGCCTTCCAAAAAGTAGCCTATATGGAGGTCTGTCTTCATCTTTGCAGCCTGTGATCAGGGCAGCAAAGTCAGATGCGGGGACAGGCACTTCAGCTCAGCCCTAACATAAAGCTATTTTCTTTAAAAGGAGGCCAGTAGTCATTAAAAGCAGGAAACTCAATTCATCCTAACATACCTCCCACAGTTTTCCCTGATTGTGAGGAAAGTGCTTGAATTAAGTCCCTGAGGTTCACCAAAGTGAGAACTGAGAAGCTGAGAGTGCAAACCTTTGCAGGGGAAGGTGAGTGAGGGTGTGTTTAGAAACTCTAAGCAGATGCAGAAAGCCCTTGAACAAAGAGACATTGAAGATTGCCTTGCCTTCACTTCGGTGGCATGTGTTAACCACGGGCTTCTGCAAGTGTCCTTAAACACTGCATGGTTCACATTTATCTTCCCAAAGCCAATCTCCAATCATCTCCACTTCCTTTCCCTTTCCCTGCTGCTACTCTTTATTATATATGACATCTATCAGGGAGACTTGCTCTTCTGTCAGTAAACATATCCTTGACTTTGCTTTGTGTACACTTCCCCCCCCCTTGGCATGTGGTCTCTCTCAGTGGAATGAAACTTCTGTTCTGACAGCTGCTCATTCGGAATACATGGGAAACAAAATTGGAGGAAACAAACGGGATCGATCGGTGGCGGGGTGCTCAGATGAAAGCGAACAATGGAAGGGTGATTTGGGGAAATAATTGGTAAAGGGAGTGGGGGCCTCCAGGGGAGGAATGGAAGCTTGCCAGGGTCAGAGGAAGATGATGATGATGATGATGATGATGATGATGATGATGATGATGATGATGATTTACATTTATTTATCGCCCATCTGGCCGGCAAACTGGCCACCCTGGACGATGTACACAAGATAAAATACATGCTCGGGGTTCGTATAACATAAGATGGCGGAAGAATGAATGGATCATTAGATCATGGGGGAAGATCCACCCTTCCTGCAGAACATCTTGCTGCCCCAGAGCTATGTATTAAAGCCATAGGTGCTGTCTCCAGACCAGGAGTTGATAACCTCGCTTCTGATCCTTGATGGAGAGAGGTCAAAAGAGGGCTGTAAAGAGATTCATTATACAGGCAGTCCCCAGGTTATGAACGACTTCTGTTCTTAAGAATGTCTTTAAGTCTCATTTGTACGTACATTGGAACAGTACAACATAGTATACAGCATTTACACAAATTGCGTAAATTACGTATACTACACTATACTCTACGTAAATGACGTAGAGGCTAGAGCCGGGGAACCCGGAAGTCCATTCGTAAGTACGAGTTGTCCGTAAGTCGGATGTTCTTAACCCGGGGACTGCCTGTAACTGCAGCAGTACAACGGCCTCTTTAGGCCAGTAATGTCAGTGGCTCCCCAAAGTCATAGCCAGAGGTATGTATATATGTATGTACGTATGTATTTCATATGTTTATAAGGCACCTTTCCTCCAAGAAGCTCAAATGGCATACATGGTTCCCGGTACAGGTTGGGGAAGGCTTATGCTATAATAAGTTTGCAAAGTCTTCAAGGCTCCACAAAGCATTTTGTTGTTTTTACAAATAATGTGCAAAACATGGAGTTCTGAAATCTGTAACGAAAATGAAAAAAGAAGAACTAGGCACAGAGATATTCTGAAGGCTATTAGACAAAGTAACAGATGACAGGTCTATCAGTGACTAGTGACTAGCTGTGATGAGTTGTTGTCTATGTAAGCTAAATGTAATCGCCAGGCTCAGTCACAATATGCCACCAGTAACCAGTGGTGGAATGGTCAGTTTTGAAGTGCAGCAACTACAGCATGGGAAGGGGCTGTAGCTCAGCGGCAGAGCCCATGCTTTGCATGCAGAAGGTCCCAGGTTCGATCCCCGGCATCTCCAGGTAGGGCTGGAAAAATTCCTGCTTGAAACCCTGTTGAGCTGCTGCCAGTCACTGTGGACAATACTGGGCTAGATGGACCAAGGGTCTGACTGACCGTCTGACTCAGTATAAGGCAGCTTCCTATGTGCACCATCACACACATACACACACACACACACACACACACACCACCACCACCACCACCACCACCAAGCAACAGTACATAGCATAATGCCCAATTAATTAGGATCAGCATGTTTGAAATCCTATGCGTCGTTACCTGGGCGTAAGCTCCAATGAGCTCAGTAGTGCTTGCCTCTGAGTCTATAGAGAAGTTCGACTTCTAAAACACACTGAGCTTGAGCAAAAGATTTCCAGTCCAACTGAAATGCGACCTTTAACTCTTCGTTATTAATGCAAACAATCCCACAGAAAAAGGGTTGCCATTTCAGCTGCTAGGATGAAGCAGGAACCCCATCGAAGAAAAGGAAAAAACTATCCGGCCTCTGCTCGATTGGTTTCTGCATTCAATGGCTTATCTATCTATGCTAATCAGTCACAAACAATAGTAGAACCTGAAAGCCTCATTATCCTCTCATGCACCTTGCCAGAGCAAGGGGGTTCCCTCAATTACCCATATGCTCTGGCGGATGATGTCACCATCTGCTTTCTGCTCTGAAAAAAGGTCCTGGAGCTGCACTTCTCCATGTTCTTCCTCCACTTCACCAGTGGGCAGCAACCGCATGGCACGGTTATTGCCTTCATGAGCTGCTTATGGCCTTCCCAGAGGCAGCTGGTGGGCTATGGTGGGAAATAACATGCTGGACTAGACGGGCTTATGGTCTGTCCAGCAGAATGCTTCTTATCAAGGCTGGCCTACAGGTAGCCATGTGTTCTCTTTTGCAGAGGACAGTCCTCTATTTGAAGGTCTGCCGGAGGACTGTCCTCTATTTTGAAGGCATACTCGATTTGAAGACTGTCATGTCCAATTCCGGTGTAAAGATAAAGAACCATTCAGAAGGAAGAGCTGGACCAGGAAGTTCCCCATCAACAGCACCAGGACAGCAGACTGAGCAAGGCACGCCTGGTCACCTGGCCGCAGGCTTCCACACTGCGGTGATATGCACTGTATTTCTGTTTATAAAGTATAATATTTATTTCTAAATGTGAAACTACAGATATAAATTAGCATATGTAAATGTTATGAAAATCGGTGTCCGCTTGTATCTTCTTTTTTTTAGGGGGCTGATGCATGTCCTCTTTGGGGGCAATTTACAAGCTGCCCCTACCATTAGGCAGAGTGAGGCAGCTGCCTCAGGCAGCAGGCGTTGGAGGTGGGGAGCAGTGTTGGAGGACAGTGTCCATGCGGCCAGCCCTGAATCCCCTAAGCTAGCCTGTTTTCCTCAGGTATCACAGAAGACACAGTCCCATCCTCAGTGTTGAAGTAAGAGTCAGCTGCCACTCCGGTTGGCTACTGCACATGGAATGAGGTGGGGCACTTCTTGTCCTTTGACTCAGGCGGCAAAATGGCTTGGGCCAGCCCTGCTTTTTATATCTCAAAGTTGAGAGAGAGAAAGAGAGAGAGAGAGAGAGAGAGAGAGAGAGAGAACTTGAGGTCTATACAGTTTTTACATTACTATATTTTATAGCCTGGTGTATTCCTTTGTAATTGGGATTTTCTTCTCATTAAATATAGAATAAGACATAGTCTCCTATTGAACCCAAGGATGCATTCCAAGCAAATAGTTTTAGCAGTGCTATAACCTCTAAAAACCCACACAGTGTGAAAAGTTTATGAACAGCAGCAGATAGCTGAGGTAAAACTACTGTCTGGGGATTTCATAAGACCGTGTAATGTTATTGGGACAATTGTGCCCAGGAATAATTGTTTCAATCATATTCAGCAAGAGTATGGCTTTTGAAATTAAATAATTTATAATGTATATTAAGTTAAATAATCTAGACAGTCAACCCAATGCATTCCAATTGGAGGACCACATATATTAACCTCGAGGGAACAACTGCATTTCCTACTTAACTATCGAGGGTTGCTATGAATGCATTTAATGTACATTATTGCTGCAGTAAATTGAAAAGCAAGATAAGAATTCCTAAAGTTACTGCTGACCATGATGGACTTCGGTTGGGAATCCATGTAACCGCGTAGAATAGACAGTGTCTAGTTTCTTAAAAAGAGGATCCTGAGCAGCCTTCCCCAACCTGACATCTAGGATTGCAACTACTACTCAGACAGCATGGCCAATTGTTGGAGATGATGGGAATTGTGGTCCAAAACATCTGGAGGGCTCCAGTTTGGGGAATGCTGGTCTGGATTCTAGAGGAGGGGTGTTGAACCTCTTGCAGCCCGAGGGCCAGATTAATTTCGGAGACGTTCTAGTGGGTGGGAGCATAGGACCAAAGCAAAGGGGACAGGACAACATACCCAAAATACCAGGATAGTTTAGCTTAAAGCTCTTACTTGCAGTAACTAAGTCTTGGGAGAGGCATTTTAATCTTTTAGCTTGGGGAAAAAAAATGCAAAAGCCAGGAAACCGCCAAACAATTGGCATTTGGGGGAAAGGGGTGTGGCCATCTATGGTACCCCTTAGGGCTGGATTGGGACCCCAGGCAGGCCAGATTTGGCCACATTATGCACCCCTGCTCTAGAGCTCTAGGCTGTGTGGAAGTCTGAGAACACTTTCCTCTAATTACACACACACACACACACACACACACACACAATTTATTTTTAAATTATATTTATATCCTGCCTTTCCCCTCTTGCAAGGAACCCAAGGCAGCTTACATAATCCTCCTCCTCCTCTCCATTTTATCTTCACAATAACCCTGTGTGGTAGGTTAGGCTGAGAGTCAGTGACTGGCCCAGAGTCACCCAGTGAGCTTCGTGGCCAAGTGGGGACTAGAACCCAGATCTCCTGCATACCAGTCCAGCACTCTAACCACTATGCCACACTTGCTCTCAGCATGATATATATATATGAGATGGATTTTTGCTGGGAGCCAGTGCAGCAAGACCCATCCCTGGGCTGGTTGGTTAATATCAGAAAGCTGCAGTCACATGGGAAGAGTCCACACTGTGTTTCCTTGTGTATTTATTACCAAAATTTAAAGGCCACCTTTCTAAGTAAATGCCAGCTCAAGGCTGTGACTCTCTTGCCTCAGCATTAGCAATACTAGTTTCTAGGAGGGGATACAGCAATGTGGAAGGAGCTGCAGCATAGGCTTCTTGTGTCTATGGATGCTGAATATTGCTGAGTCTCATGGAAAGAAGCCATGCTGCTGAAAGAAATGTCACAAAATTGTGACATGAAGGAGGCCCTCTGCACGCATTCAGAAGTACTCCCATCTTTAAATGTCTGATGACCCAGGGCTAAGCCTTAGCATTGGATCTGGGCTGGGTTTTGGAAAGCCCTGGCATAGAGTATGTTCAGAGAACAAAGTGCAACAAACATTTCCCCCCAAAAATTAGATTTGATTTTAAATTTTTATTCTTTAGTAATGTTTCCAGGGTGAAAGAACCCCTTTTTAAATATGGGAAGCTTACATGATTGGTTGCAAAAAGCATGCAGGTGCTACCTAGAAGTGGATTTGCCATGTGACCTTCCAGTGTGTGTTATTGGGCCATATAGCTGAATCCTCTCTTGCCCACAACACTGAGACGGTTTGCAGATACACACACACACACACACACACACACACACAACACATCTGGGGTTGGATCCAGATTTATGCTGGATCAACCGTGCTGGCAGAGGTGGACTTCCCTACCCCCTTCCTTCAACAACAGCCTCTCCAGCTCCCTGAAAATGCTACACAGAGAGTCAGGAGACCCTGCTGAATGAGGTGAGCTGTGGTGGTGGGTGAAGGGGATCCCCAAAAATTGGGCGGAGGGACCTTCCGTGATTGCAGCCTTTCCTTTCATGGGAGATCTCTTCCTCCTGTGGATCCCGGATCCAACCCTTGATCTTTAGATTTCCTGGACCAGCATGGCCTTCCTGGGTTTGTATTTTTGGTTCTGCTTGCCATGCATCCTTGAGAAACTAGATCTCTGAGACAGCTGCCCATGGAATCTGCTACTTCACATCAAGGGATGGGCAGCCAGGGCAGACACTGGAGGTCTTGCTTCAGGATTCATTCATTCATTTTTATGGGGCAGACTCCTCCTCCATTGAATTGCTGTGGCTGGCTGGGAATACCAGGCCCCAAATGTAATTGGCCTGGTTCACATGTAATGACAGCCCATGGGTTAAACAACCTCTTGAAAAGGACGATATCTTCCATGAAAGGAAGGGTTGCGATCATGGAAGGTCCCTCCACCCAATTTTTGGGGATCCCCTTCCCCACCACCAGAACTCAACTCATTCAGCAGGATCTCCTGACTCTGGATCATTTTCAGGGAGCTGGAGGGGCTGCTGTTGGGGCTGTCATGCACAAGTGGCGCACTGCCTCCCATGCACCTGCCATTTCTGCTTTTAATCAGCAACCCACACATGGCTCTGTCATAGGTTGCTGAGCATGTCATCCAAACCCGGACCGCTGGGTGGTTTAGGGGCTAAATAACACAATGGTTAACACATGGATTATTCCTGGGTTAACCTCTGGGTTGTTTATCCGCTAAACCACCCAGCGGTCTGGGTTCAAACGACACACTCAGCAAGCTAGGATGGAGCTGCTCATGGGCTGCTGATTAAAAGTGGAAGTGCCGGGTACATGGGAGGCAGCGTGTCCCACTCTCTCCTGCTCATGCATGGCAGCCCACGCACGGGTTGTTTAATTCATGGGCTTCAATATGTGTGGTTGCCCACCCTGACCAGAATGCTCAGGGGGATCTTGAGATGGAGAATGAAACTGGAAAGACATCCTAAGGAGAAAGTATGGGAGCAATGGGTGACTTCAGTTACCACGCACAGCCTGTATAAATGTGTGTTCACAGTCATGCTAAAGAGGCAAAATTAGATACTCTAAAGGCACAATCCTATGTATGTTTAGACAGAAAAAAAGGCCTACAATTCCCAACATTCCCGGTTGCTGGCCAGATGGGTGATTAATAAATGTAAATAATAAATAAAATAAATAAATATACCCCAGCCAGCATGACTGGCTAGGGCATGCTGGGAGTTGTAGGCCTTCCCCCCCCCATCTAAACATGCATAGGATTGCACCCTAAATGACTGTGCCCTAGAGTAGAGGTGGGCAGATTTCAGCATTGTGGGGTCTTTTTTGTTTTTTACTAGAACCCTGAGGTCCACCAACCTGAGCCAGCTGTGAAATAGCAAGGGATGAACATACACCTAGAATTAAGGGACAGGTTGCCTCTAAGCACATGCTTAGTCCAGGAATTTGTTTTCAGTCCCAGCACTGAACTCACAACCTTTCACACACAAATCCGCTCCAGGTTACCCACCACCACCACCACTGCCAAGCTTTCTTTGTTTTAGCTACACAATTTAGAAGACATTGGAGCAAGTGGAGAAAGAAAAAGCCTATTTGTTGTTCAATGACAGGGAGTCAGAAATTCCTGTAGATCTACTGAAAATCACCCAGAGATCTACTAGAAGATCCAGATCTACCTTCTGCCCATCCCTGCCCTAGGACAGTTGGTCATGGAACTGACCAGAAGGGAGGTGTTGCCAACTGTTCAAGCCCCACCATTATTTCAGAACCAGTACAATCCACTTGGACTAGGAGGTGCCATTCCCCAGTCTCAAAAAGGCAAGAAGCCTTCCAACACAGGGTTCAGAAGCTGCATGCCACCCTTCTTATATACACATCTTCTGGCTGAGTGAATCATTTTTCATCTCCTGTGCTGCTGCTGCATCATCATCATCACATCTATATCCCTATAACCCACTTCTTTTCCTCATGCAAGGAACCCAAGGTGGCTTACATGACCCTCCTCCTCTCCATTTTATCCTCACAGCAATCCTGCTAGGTAAGTTAAGCGGAGAGTCAGTGACTGGCCCAAAGTCACCCAGTGAGCTTCATGGCTGAGCGGGGACTACAACCCGGATCACCTGAGTCCCAGTCCAACACTCTAACCACTATACCACACTGGCTAATCTTATGCCTCCAGCAATTTCCTCATATCACTTGCTAAAAGGTAAACATGTCTTTGGTGTGGCCCCTTCCAAGTAGGAATTGTCTGGCTGGGAATGGATTTTGCTGCTTAAATGTTAATATAATACCACTCCACACCACACACACACATGCACGCACACACATATGTACCTCCAATCAATACCTATATGGAAAGAATTCAGAATCAATCTTCCCTCTGGATGGCACCTATGAATCCAATCAAAGAACCAATGAAACATCAGGGAAATGGAGATTCAACTATTTTTTTTATTGTAATCCCTAAACCTAGACAAGAAATAAAAACAGAACTAGAAGCCTATGAAATTTTAGGAATCTTTTCTTCAAGGAATCCTCAATGAGACACTGCCATCTTGCGAGTCTCTTCTGATTCATCTTGTGATTCATCAGGTAACCCCCCTGCAGATGTTGAGGTTCCCCTTGCCCAAGTTCTACGGTCACTGGGTGGTGGCAGCTAACAATAAGAAAGTTGAGAGAGGGATGTGGCAGATTGTGCACAGGGCAGTTGGACTCCACAGTCCTGTCCCTCTGCTGAAATCTGATCATCCTGTATTTCAGCACCACCACTACTCGCCACTTGCTCCTCTTTCTGTTTTGAGGAAGGCCCCCTCAGTGACTGGGTTCATAGATTCATAGATCATAGAGTTGGAAGGAGCCTATAAGGCTATCGAGTCCAACCCCCTGCTCAATGCAGGAAACTAGAGGAGGGGTCTCCCATCCAAGTAATAACCAGGCTTGGCCCTGCTTAGCTTTCCACACTCAGACAAGCTGAGCCAGCATCAGACAACACGATAACCGACACTCAAGAGTTGAGTATGGACTGTCATTGAGCTGTGGGTTGTTGTTGACCACAGACAACCCATGAAGAGAACCATGGTTTGTTGTTGGGTTGTGAACTGTGGGTTGTTAACCATGGTTTGTTATCTCAGCTGGGTTCGGACAACATGATAACCCACATTTGAACAACAACCCATGGTTCAACAACAACCCACACTCAACCCATACTCAACCCTTGGTGTGGGTTATCATGTTGTCCAAACCCAGTCAATGAATTGGCATCAACCACACACTGCAGTTGCCCTGTTTGTGAAGGGCCATTAATTAAGGCTAATGGTTTAGTATAATTAAATTTGGTTGTTTGCTCTTTGGTTTGGAGGGAGAGAAGAAAGGATTGCAAGGACATGTTAATGTTCATCTTTCTTGCATGATGGAAAGCAATCTGTGGGTTATCCACATGTTTCAGCTCTGGTTTTATTCCACAGGGCTTGAAAGCAGGGAGGTAACAAGCTCAAAGCAGGGGGGAAGCAGAACAACACTGCTAGGCTATAAGGACCACAGCAGTAAGTCCTCTCAGACTGCTGCTTTCTCAGCAGGTTTATGTGAAAGAAGAGAACTCGTTTTGCCCTAGTAGGGAAGTTAATATCTTCATTTTTCTTGAGAGAGAGAGAGAGAGAGAGAGAGGGAGAGGGAGAGAGAGGGAGGGAAAACCAACAACTCTAAGTCCTTCAGGAAGATAATTAGCAACACAAATCTTAGCGCAGAGTCCTATCTGTTTCTAGTCGCACAGTAACAAATGCAGAAGGTTTAGAAGACAGTTTAGTATGTATTCAGGATGGTTGCAAAGAGAAAATCATCGCAAACACAAATGCTGCATTTCCCCCCTCTGTTTCCCCTTGTATGCAAATCATCGCCTTGGTTATACATAGCTTTATGATAATGCCTTTTTTCTCTTTTCTTTTTCTTGATTTTCTTATAGCACCACAGTTTGTTTTAAAGTAGATGGACATTTTCCAGTGATCTGTATCTGAAGAGTGGAAAACAGTACTTCAAATTACCACCATCATACAAGGGAAACATATTCACCTTCCCAGTTATTGCTTGTGGGTGAGGAATCTCCAATCAATGCAATGTCATGTGTACATGGAGCTCCCTGCCTGCAAGGGCTGCCCCATTACATTCAATGGAAGAAGCAGCTCCATCAGCATTTCTTTACAAAAATGTGCCTTTCCCCTTCCTGTTAAGTGAATTGGACATCCTCCGCATGCAGAAAGTCTGTGGGCACATCTGAGTGTACGTGGAGGACTGCATCTCGGTATATGAGTTCATTGCATTTGAAAAGGTTTAGCTACTCACATTCTAAAAACATTATACAATAGGGGCAAATAAGATGAGACAACTGAAGATCTGTAATTGGTCATTGAATCTCCCATATTTTTTTTAACAAGGGGAAGTGTAGCTGTGGGTAGGGATGCCAAAGAAATCCGCAGTGAATTCAAATGAGTTCAGATTTCTCTGATTCTAAGCCGGACCAGTTTCCCCCGAGTTGCGTGGATTCCATAGACTTGCGGATCAGGTTTTTTTACTTGGGGGGGATTTGTACAAAGTTGTACTTGTGCAAATGCACTTACACTAATGTGCATTAGTGCAAGTGCACACTTGCGCAAGCAGAACGAAATTCTTGTATATCCCTAAAAACAAAAACAAAACTCCAATTCCATCCATTAGCAGACAATGAAATGATAAATGCCTGACAATCCATGAAACCCAGGCAAAACCGATTTATCCAAATCTGTATGTGGTGGTGATGCTATTTTAGACCAGGACTGCGATGCCGTTTTCCTGATCTCAATTGCTATCCAGAACTGCTATTTGCTGCATGGGGGTAAACACTTGTGGGTGGGATACAAATGTTTAAAAATGGTAGGGGGGAAGAATTAACAGCATTGTATCCTCAGTCCAAATTTGGGGATCTTACAGCTGCATTTAGGTTTTTTTAAAAAAATGTGGAAGAGCCAAACACGGATCTCTTGCCATCTTATCTAGTTTGGTCTTAAAACTGTCCATGACAGAAGTAGTTTTCTACAGCATAAATTGAATCATTTAAAACTGAAAGTGTTCTAATTTTCTCCCCATATATCTCCCATCTCTCATTTTTTCATCCCGTCATTTTTCAAAGAACTGACAGTGTGTATAAACTGGTCAGTTACAAAATTGCATAGCATGGGCAGCATCCAATGTTGCCTGTACACCAGCGGGCCCCATCCTTAGTGCAATGAGGAGCTAGTGGTTCTTCTTAAAGCAAACGGAAATGAGCGGAAACACTTGTTTCTGGAATGGGGCAGGCCAGTGGAGCTTGCAAAAGGAAGCGTTTTAGGAAGCGCTAACTTCTCATTGCACTAGTGGGGGTGCTGTGGCTTCAATGGAATGAGCAGAAGCACAGCTGCAGTATTGGATACTGCCCCATATCTATAGTATTTCTTATAGCAAAGTTTTGTCTCCGCATCTCAGTGATACAGCAGAGGGCTGGAGTCAAGGGTAGGCATGGTCAGGCACCTGCTGAGGGCCCACAAGTCAGCAGGGGCCCACCGACACCATTGCAATCCGTGTGTTCACCTGCCTCTCACTCTGGCGCAGACAATGGTGGTGGTGGTTAGAAGGAGGAGCAGTAGATGCCACTGCCTCCTTGGTCACTGGCTCTCTGCCTGCTGAGCAAGTGACAGCAGTGTGGGAAAGAGGAGGAGGAGCAATAGCAGCTGGTGACAAATGGCAGTGAGAAGGTAGACTCACTGAGGAAGGGGGAGCATTGAGGGTCTCTTTCCCAAGGAGCCTCCATGACAGCCAATCATAAGCATTTACTTGAAGTTTTCCAGTTAACAATAGATGAATCAATACAGACGAATCACAGGAAGAGTAAGCAAAAAGAAAAGGAGCGAGCTGAACTCTTATTAGCCAATTAATCAATAGGTCTAGAAATATTTACATAGATGCTTGTCAAGTAGGGTTCCTTGTAGGGCTAGGAAATAATCCTGCCTGAATCCTGGAGAGCCACTGCCAGTCAGTGTTGACAATACCGGGCTAGATGGACCAAGGGTCTCACTCAGTCTAAGGCAGCTTCCTACGTTCCTATCTTATTACCTGTTTGTCAGCACAAGAAAGATAATTTATAATTCAATGCAGCTAACATAAAATGATGTAGGAAAGTCACAGCTTCAGCATTTTACTATATTTATTTGTTTATTATTTATTTGTTACATTTAAATCCCGCTTTTTCCTCCAAGGAGCCCAAGGTGGCATACATGACCCTCCTCCTCTCCATTTTATTCTCACAACAACCCTGTGAGGTAGTTTAGACTGAGAATCAATGACTGGCCAAAAGTCTCCCAGGGAGCTTCCTGGCCAAGTGGGGACTTGAACCAGTGTGAACCAGTCCCAGCCAGTCCAACACTCTAACTACTATTCCACACTGACTCTCAAAGTGTTTTCAAAACTGTGAATTGGGTCTAGGTTTAGTGTCTCTTGGTAGTACAGAAAATAATGATCCTTCTGGAAACTCCTGGCTTCAATCTATGCGGTAGTATATAGTTTGGCAACCTGAATCCCACTGACTCTGCTGGATTGCCACTTTTCTCAGTTGATAAAGGTTCCAGTGCTTTCCAAGGATATAAAACTGTCGGTTGTATCATGCAGATGAGGAAATGGCATTTTTCAAGTTGAAGCTATAATTGTGTAATCCTCCCACACTGTGAGGCCTGTTTGACCGAGGATTCAGGACTGAGCGTATTCTATAAATGTAAACATAGTGATTACTCCATAAAAATTATATGTGCACTCTAAAATAATACATGGTTCTTTATTGTACACTAGGTTGTTAGGCATTTACAGAGGTCGTCATGATGATATACGAATGGCAGCACAGCCCAAGACTTAAAGGCAATTAAGAGCGCAATCCTATGCATGTTTAGACAGAAAAAAGTCCTACAACTCCCAGAATGCTGGGAGTTGTAGGACTTTTTTCTGTCTAAACATGCATAGGATTGCAACCTGAGAGGGTTTTTATTCTATAAAATATTACATCCCACTCAGAAAATGCTTCTATTTAATTATTTTTCACAAACAAAGTCTCCCCCCCCCCTTTCTTCTTCCTCCTGGCTACATTACACCATGGAGGAGGTTATTCTGCTTCCATGGGTTTTAACTTAATTAATTGGCTAATCTCTCAAAAAAATAGTTTTTGTATATATAATATTTATGCATAATATCTTAATTAACAGCAAAAATGGAAACCAAGTCCATTTGCTAACTCTTGCAATTACATTTGACCCATGACATTGCCATTAGCATTTTTGAACTAAAGTACATTTTACATTTGATTTCAGGGTCATGCACAATATGCTGCATAGGGTTACATAATCTGCATAATAATGCTGCATAAACTCATGCACTAAACGTCCAAGAATTCCTTCTGCCTGAATTAAATGAGCAATGTGTTCTCCATATTAACCTCCTTCATGTGCAACCTGTAGTGATTTCTAGAGTTGTTCCAAATGTTCATTTGATATTTTAAAGAACATTTAAAGCCTGGAAGTAGTGCTTTCCGGGCAAAATGCCTCCTCCCTCCATCTTTTCACTCCTTTCACTGTTGTTTTTTTGTTTTTTTGTTTGTTTGCAGGTGTTCACTGCCTAACTGGCAGCTGTTTCTGTGCCTTTAAATTTGAATTTTCAATGTTATCTGAAAGTGCTGCTGAGTGTTTCAGTCCTGCTTACTTCTGAGTAGACATGTGAATGCATGGTATTGGGATGCTGTTTAAAAGTGCTGTTGAGTGTTTCAGTCCTGCTTACTTCTGAGTAAACATGCAGAGGCTTGTCCTGCTTACTTCTGAGTAGGCTTAAAATCAGTAAGAATCGTATTTTGGTCTGGCCCACTCTGTCTTCGGCCATGCCTACTCTCTCTTTGGCCCCACTCACAGTTGGAATGAAATCCCCAAGACCTTTGTCAGATTGGAATTTGGGCCTTAGATTGAAAAAATAACAAGATTCTCCACCCCTGCTTTTATAAACACATGCAACACCATGAGGTCTTTCTTCTGGAAAGTTGCTCCAGCCAGTCAGGGACCACATAGGTAGATTCTCAGCATATACATTGTAGGGTGGGGTTTCAGAGAGAAAATGACTTAATTCTGTGTTTATGTGTTTGTGTATAAAAAATATTCAAACTCTTCATTGGGCCAATGGTACTGATTAGAGCTGAGATCAAATTTCTCAAAATATTTTTTTTTCCTGAGAAAAATGTCTGATGTTTTTCTTTTTTTAACCACTCTAGAAAAAGGAGGCCACTTTGTAGAATTGCTTCTGAATATTCTCTGCCATCATTTTGTGATGGCTGCCATTATTCCCCCAGAATGCCCTGGAACAACAACAGGTCCAGGATGCATTGTGGAGCATGCAAAACAGTTGTTGCTGACAGTTTGCGGAAGCAGCAGAAGCAAGAGAAGAAAAAACAACAATTTAGGGGGAGGGGGGAAGAAGTTATATTACTGGCACTAGCAATGGAGAATCCCACCTGCAAGAAACTGTTGGAGAATTTCTCCTCTCCCTGGATAATTTTGGTGAAATGGTCTCCCCAGTTTCTTTCTCTGCCCACATATACGTTGGAACATTTCAAAAGTCCATTTGTGCACAGCTCTAGTACTGAAAAGATCTCTCCCACTCTTCTCTTACTTGCCTCCCTGCCTGCTTTTCTACAATCTCTGGTTGTATGTCATCTCGTGTATTTAAATTTAATCCTGTTATACGTACACTTAATCCTTTTAAACTTTTGAATTGCCCAGAACTCTTCTTTAGGCTTAGGGAAGATACAGTTATCTATAACTGATTCTGCCTCTCTCACTTTGATCACTGTTGGATTAAGACAACGTTGCACCTGAAGCAAAAAAAAAGTCAAAATAACATCACTCTCTCCTACTCATTTTTTTAAAAAAAGAAATAACACAGGGGGATAAATGTTGGAGACAGAAAAATGGCATCCAGATTAGCTGCTTCACCTTGCTCCATGATAAGCCCTACTTTGAAACAGATCGAATTAAGAATTAAGAACATAAAATGAGCCGTACTGGATCAGACCAAAGGCCTGTCAGTGGTGCTGAATCTATTTTGCGGGTAGGGTTCAGCACCATGGATAGCTCCTTAAAATCCAGAGCAGATACACAGCCCCACTGACATTGGCACCATCAGCCTCCACTGCTCCAGTGTTCTGTTCATACAGTGACCAACCAGCTGCCTATGGGAAATCCACAAGAAGGACATGAGTGGAAGGGCAGTCTTCTGCCCATGTTCCCCAACAACTGGTGTACATAGGCATACTGCCTCTGATACTGGAGGTGGCATATAGCTATCAGGACATTGACATCCTTCTCCTCCTTGAATTTGTCTAATCCCCTTTTGTTGTAAACCGCCCAGAGAGCTTTGGCTATTGGGCGGTATAAAAATGTATTAAATAAATAAGTAAGTAAGTAAGTAATCTATCCAAACTGGTGGCCATCACTACATCTTGTGGGTCATCATATTTGTATTTGCTGATGCTATTATTATGGTATATGGCTTAAACAACTAATCCATTACAGTAAAACCTTGGATTGAGAGCATAATTCGTTCCGGAACTGTGCTTGTAATCCAAAACACTGTTATATCAAAGCGAGTCTCTGGCGGGCATGAGCGGGACCGATTTCGGCCTGCTACGCCCGCTTGAGACGAGCGGTTACATCCCTACGACTTGTATTGCAAGACGTCGCTTGTTTATCAAGTCAAAATTTATAGAAAAAATTTGCTTGTCTTGCAAAACGCTCTCAGACCAAGTTACTTGCAATCCAAGGTATTACTGTATTATTTCTTGAATTTTTATCCTGCCTTCCCCACAAAGAGCTCAGGGCAGTGTGCATAGTTCCCCCTAACCTCACAACAATCCTGTGAAGTGGGTTAACATGAAAGATTTTGACTGGCCCAAGCAAGGTCACCCAGTAAGCTTTATAGGCTTTGAATCCAGGTCTTAGTCTAGCACTCTAACCACTACACCACACAGTTCTCTCATGTGGCACAGATCTCATGTGCTCAAAGTCTGAGTCACCATCGTGGCCCCAGACAATGAGATGTATGGAGCAGACTGAATATATCTTCTCCTGGCCCAAGAAATTGTCTAAAATACCACAGCCAGGCTGGCCCGACCATTACGCAGAGTGAGGCAATCACTTCAGGCAGCAGTTGCTAGGGGACAGTGGTGGCAACCTCCTGGCTATTCGTCCCGGACCCCAGCTGTTCCCCTCTCTTTGAGGACAGAGCTGTGTTTGTCATACAACTTGTCCTGGGCACCCTAAACTAGCCTGCTGCCTCAGGTACGGTAGAGGACACTACCCCATCGGCTGTGCTGAACTAAGATTCAAGCTCCAGTCCAGGCAGCTTCTGAACATGGAACAGGAAGGGGGCTGCACTTTGTCCGACAGCAGCACTGGAAAGTCCCACCGGACGAAATCCTGGTTATGTCCTCTAGGGGGCTTTTCAGAATGCATAAGCAGCCCGGGAGGCTACAAAGCACAGGAGAACAGGATTTACATGGAAAAAGAAAGAGCACATGCACACACCCCTCAGCCATTTCTTTCCAGTAAGGAAAGCCTTAAGCACTGGACACTGAGAAACTTCTCCGAAATTCTCACTCTCTCTGCGAAGTTGAAAATAAATAGATTGAAAAAATTCAGCACAGCACCAGCTAATAGTTGACTGCAATGCTCCTTCAAGACATACGAGACGTCTTGTAGATTCTGAGTTGCACCATTTGCCCTTCACTGCACTCGGTGATGCTACTGGCTCCATCGTAACATTTACCTAAGGATAATTTTACTGACAGTCTCCATCAGAGGTTTTCATCTCCAAGGTAACCTGAAACAGAATAGAGTTGATGTGGCAAATTTGCAAACTATATGGGTATCTAACAGGAGTGTGCTTTGGATCTGGCTGAATCCCGAACCAAATCGAGCTGATTTGGACCCATTTGGGAAATGGACGAGTTGAAACAGGGCTCCTCTGAAAAGGACCGAATCTGAACACTCCTGAAGTTTAAGAGAAATACAGAGACACAGACAGTGTACCTGAAAAAACGGATAAATTTCTTCCGAAGCTCTCCATATAAGGAAAACACCGGGGTGGGGAGATGAGGGGTGTAGTTTTATGACTGTCAGCACTTGCTTCTAATCACAGTGAATGGTTTTAACAGGGCTCTCCAATTTATTTATTTATTATTTATTTATTAAATTTATGAACCACACAACTGGCAGATGCCCCCGGGGTAGTTTATGGTGATAAAGAGGTTTTTCTACATGAGGCTGTTAATCAGCTGTTAATCTGCTGTATCTACTTTTGGTTTCATTGCAGAATTGAGATCCAAGCACTATACAAAGAGCACTCACTACACAAAGAGAGTTTCCTTTTTTCGCTTTTCTGCTTCATAACCTCTAGGTGGCATGGTGGTATAGTGGGATAGCACAACTACACAAGTGAAAAAAGCATTTTCTTTTCTTTGTACAATTAAATACTGCATTTTCCCTGCTCTAAAAACACTCACCAAAAGTGCTTTTTAGATACAGAAGTGAAACTGGAGGGTCACGATATTGCCTAAAGAACCTGTAAATAATTGTGAGTAGAGAATGATGAGTGCACGATAAAGGCCTCGTGTAGAAAAGCCCCAAATTCCAATGCTTTGTGGGAGTTATGTTGAAGTAATATATAACAGGACTGATCCAGTGTTCAGTGTGCTTTGCTTGTTTCCTCTCACAGGAGCAGGAATATTAAAAGAGGTTTGGTGGAGTCTGTGGGCCCTGGGATGGTGTAGCATTGGGTGGTTGCTTGGGAAAATGCTGCATGTTCTTCTGCCTATGTGCTCCACATCCATCATCCAGCCCTGCCTATTGAACTTCCTGTAACTTTGATGCCAATTCTGAGAAAACAAAGAAGTCTTACTGTTTTTCATTTATTATAACTTCCTAGCCCCTGCACTTACTGTACCTTTCTGAAATTTTGCAGGTTTCTTGCCTAGGGACACCTCTATGACATCTGCAATTTTCATACAATTTTTTTTTAACAAGAAACTAATGGAGGGGAATAAGGGGAAGTGAATCACTTCCCTGCCTCCCCACCATTGTAACACCCCTTTCCTACAAAAAAAAAACAACCATAGTGCACCTATCCTTCTGAAATTTTGCAAGTTCTTTTAAACTAGGGCCACCTCGCATGTCAGGAGTGGGAACCTCAGGCTCAGGGCTAAATCAGCTCCTCCTAGGGTCCCAGTCTCACCCACAGATGGACACACCCACTTCCCCTGGTCCCACTCCCTTCCCCCAACCACCAATCGTTTGGTGGTTTTCCAACTTTTTAGTTACAGGCAGTAAGAGCTTGAAGCTAAAGCATGCTGGTATTTTTTTTATTAGTTTGGCCCCACCCTTTAGCCTTTGGTTCTGCCCCCTTTGCCTTCAGCTCCATCCACCCCTGGAATGCAGCCCCCGAGAGCCTCTCCAAAATTGAATTTGGCCCTCAGGTTGAAAGAGGTTCCCCACCTCTACTGTATGTCATTTTCATAAGTATTACCCACAAAAAAACATAGGGGGATAACCCCATCCTTTTTGGACATCCCCCCTCCAAAGTATGAAAGCTGCTCTTGCACAAAGCTCCCTGCACCTATTTATAGGCTTGATCCCTTCAGAAGGGGCACCTATCGTTCCCAATTTCATCCAGTTCTGAAAAGAAATAAAAATGTTTTCAGCAGTTCCCTTAAAAAAGAAAAAGCAAAAAGTAAAATTTAAAGGCATGAAGCCATGAAGTCTCAAATGTTCTGTACCTATTTGTCTGAAATTTGGCGAGCATAATCCCTTCATACTATACCTGTAAATATCACCCAATCCTGACAAATAGGAAAGAAGTTATAGCCATTTGTTTATTTCCAATTATAGTAAATGGGAGGCATGAAAATTTGAATGACCAAATCAAGATTTGATTGGGACCCAAGTTGAAGTGGGAGTTCTCCAAATTGGTCCAGGATGAATTGGGCTGTTTCTCAATTGCTGAATTGGTCAGTGCATACTCCTAGTGCAGTGATGGCGAACCTATGGCACGCATGCCACAGGTGGCACGTAGGGACCTCCCTGTGGGCACGTGAGCCATAGTCTGGAACACACAACAGGAGGAGCGGCAAGTAACCACGCTGCCACGCTGGACCGCTGGGTCCCGTCGAGTCATTTTTGCGACCAGGAAGTGTCCAAGGCAGGGTAAGGGTAAGGCAGGGCAGGGCAGGGCAGGGCAGGGCAGGGCAGAGCGGAACACAGCGGCAGCCTCCCTTCATACCGCTCCTTCCCTCCCGTGGGAAGTCGTAGCAAGGTAGGGAAGGTCTCTCTCTCTCTCTGCGCTTTCAGGACTGGCCACGGCGAGGCTTAGGGGGAGGGGACGCTGGAGCCGAGGTGGAAAAAGGAGGCTGAGGTGGGGAGGACTCCCAAGCACATGCGCTCAGGGCCGCTTCTTTCCTGGCACAGGGGATTTATGGGGGGGGGAATCTCCAAAGCAGCAGCAGCCCCCCGTGGACAAAGGGAGCGTGCTGGGGCATCCTGGAAACAGCTGCAGAGAAAAGCTGGGATCCCACAAACAGGTTTGGCAGGGGGTGATCAAAGGGAGGGAAACGTGCTTCTTTAAAAACAACGCATAAAAAAACCCAACAACCAACCTTAGTCCTTCTTTACCCTTTCCCTCTTCAGGCTGGAAAGATCATGCCTAGGGAAGAGTAACCCAAGGCACAAAACTTTGCAGATGCTACATATGACTTTGGAGTTGAGCTGCAGAGTCTTGTGCAAACTTAGTTCCTGCTCAGGGATTCTCTGGGTTTTCTGCTGCTGCTGCTGCTGCTGCTGCTGCTGGAGCCATTTCCCTCCCATCTGTCTCTGTAGCGAGACAGAGATAGGCAGAAGTAGGCAGACAAAATTTGGTCGGCTCTGGATACTATGCACCATGACTTGGGTGGAACATAGGAACATAGGAAGCTGCTGCATACAGTCCATCTAGCCCAGTATTGTCACCATTGACTGGCAGTCGTTCTCCAGGGTTTCAGGTAGCATTCTTTCCTAGACCTACCTGGGGATGCTGGGGATTGAGCCTGGAGCCTTCTGCATGCAGAGCAGGTGCTCTCCTATTGAAGTACAGGTGGGTGGAGGATGCCATTTGCTGCTCCACCTCAGGTAGTAAAATGTCTTGGGCCATTCCTATCTACAAGCCACTCAAGCTTTGGCACCCATATGAATAAACAGATGAGATATGAGAAGACTGGTGGAAGACGGGGTTACCTCACTATCTGCAGTGTGAACCTTGCAGTTCATGGGGCTAAGTATGGGATCTCTTCCAAACTGGGGTGTGGTTGAGAAATTGGTACCCACCACCACCATCACCACCACCAAAAAATAAATAAATTGGAATAGTGTATCTTTTTATTAATCAGTCCAGGAGCTGCTGCTGTGAAAAGTGATCTGATGAAAAATGTATCCTACATCTCTCCATGCTTCATGTCTTTTGGACAGCAAACTGCAATTATTCTTTCCTTTCTGAGTCCTTCAAATGATGCCATGCAAATCAATCTTCCCTTGCTATATTAGCTCTCAGAATATGTTGCATCCCCCCCCCCCATTACAATCCCCAGACATATCCCAGCTACAGCAGCTCATCCCAGAGCAGAAATACTAATTTCTTTCAGTACATGGATGACTGGCCTCTAAGAATCTCCCCCAGAGACCAAGGTCAAAAGTGCATCTCAAAAAGTGCGGGAAACCTATTAGATTTTCTAGGAGCGGGCAACAGAAATGCTGTAGCACAGAAGCACTGACTGGACTTGTATTATATTAATACATAGTAGATTAGCACTGCCCTGACCTGCAACTGGGCAAATGGCCTTACAGAGAGATTATAGTTCAAAAATAAATAAATGAATGTGCTGCTTTACAGATACATGAAAATTAATACTGATCTACTGTGTGCTAATACACTGCACAGATATCAACTGAAGCCCTTTCAATCGAGGTAAGAAAAATGCTTTTCTCCCAACATCTGATTCACATGTAAAAGTTTGATCAGGTTTTGGTCAAACAACAGGGGTCTCAAACCAAGGATTCCGGCAGCATCACCCGCACATCTTATTCTCTGCTCCGAGCCTCCGCCACCAAGGCAGTTTGCAAGTCGCAGAATCTGCTAGCCCATTTCAGTGCAGCAAGGATCGGGTGACCTGGTTAGCCAATAAGGCCACAGCTGGCCTCACATAACTGTTGGCACTGGCCTGCCTTCTCCATCTGAGCATGCTCGGCCATGTGCAAGCAGAACCTGTACTGAGCTGGGATGCCTTCCAGCCTGTCTCCAGGCTGAGAGCCCCTAATGGTGTGTAAGACAGAGCTAGGCTTATGGATTATGTAGAACATTTTACTTTGTTAAAGGCTGAAAATGTATCACCTACACCAGGAGTAGGCAATGTGATGTCCACGGGTGCCAATGTGCTCCTGGGCACCTTTCTTGGCACCCAACACGGTTCCCTACCCCTCCCACTTTTTCTTTTTTTTGTTAACACATTTTCTTACCAGCAGCTGGAATTGCTATGAAATAGGTTTCTGTTGGTGCTGAAAACTGTGAGTTCAAAGTTGTTGTTTAGTGTATTGGGGGCTTAGGCCCCACTTCTGCCTTGTACTCAGTCTTCTGGGCATATTACGTGTCCTTTACCATACCTCCCATGGCAAGCATTTTGTGGTGGTGCCCATAACAGTTTCTCAAATTGCCAAATGTGCCCATGGCCCCAAAATGTTGTCCACCCCTGATCTACACCAGAAATCTCTGATCATTGACCATGCTGGCTAGGGCTGGCTAGGGCTCCTGGGAATTGTAGTCCAAAACATTGAGAGAGCATCATGTTGCCTACCCCCAATCTGATAAAAACAGAAGAGCCATGCTGGATCAGACCAAGGGTCCATATAGTCCAGCATTCTGTTCACACAGTGGCCAACCAGCTGCCCATGGGAGACCCACAAGCAGGACATGAGTGCAACAGCATCCTCCCCCCCCCCCCGTTCCCCAGCAGTTGGTGTACTGCCTCTGATACTGGAGGTAGCATATAGCCATCAGGACTAGTACCATTGATAGCCTTATCTTCTAGGAATTTGTCCAATCCCCTTTTAAAACCATCCAGATTGGTGGCTATCACTACATCTTGGGGAAGTGAATTCCATAGATGAACTATGTGCTGTGTGAAGAAGTACGGTACTTCCTTTGATCTGTCCTGAATCTCCCACCAATCAGCTTCATGGGATGATCCTGCATTGTAGTATTATGAGAGAAGGAGAAAACTGTCTCCATAACCACTTCCTCCACACCATGCATAATTTTGCACATAATGTCCCAGCCCCAAGGGGAGGCTATAAACTGACCAATGAAGTCTCTAGATTGTGACATCATTCTAAACTCATTGCTACAGATGGCAAATGTCCATTCTACTTAGAGATGGTCTACCTGTGTCAGAAAAGTAATTTTGCCAATCTGGCAGGTAGGGAAGTTAGTCACCATGTTGGAATCAAAGATGGCTGTTGCGAATTCACACCCTCATATGCGTTAGAATATTAATACCAATGATATAATCAACGCTGGAGATCAATCATGATATTTTGATTATGATATCCAGATTGGATTCAAAGCTAGCTCCTGTAAATTTAAAGGGTGTCCCCCCCCCCCAATATTAAACACTAGGGCAGTGATGGCGAACCTTTTTGAGCCCGAGTGCCCAAACTGCAACACAAAACCAATGTATTTATTTCAAAGTGCCAACACTGCAATTAAACCTGAATAAATATATGATAAAATAAATAATGAATATAATAAACAATAAATATAATATTAATAATGATAAAAGAGAGGATAATCCTGATGATAAAAATGATTTGATTGATTAAAACCCCCATGTAGATGCTTTCCTTACATTTGTCCAATTTTTCAGGCTGTAGAAAGTTTATAGTTCTTATTTATGCTAAAAATGATGAGTGGTTTATAATTCATGTATAAATAATGTTCATAAAGCCCATAGATAAAATTTCCTATATACTACAGTCTGTGGAGCTCCTAAGTCCAGGACAGGGCAAAACTATAAAAAATTACACCAGAAAACAGAAGTGGGGGGAGGCATTCAAAGAAGTAAATTCAAACCTTAACAATGCAGTACAGGAGGCTGGGTAGGTACCCTCATGAAAGCTAAATTAGTGGAACAACCATCTGACCTGCGGTTTTTCCTCTTCATGTCATCCCAGCACTTCCCACAAAAATGCAACAGGAACAAGGAAAGCAGTTTAGAAAGGTTTTCTGGTAGCTAATGTGGAGGCAAAGCTCCTTATAATTCCCCCCCCCCCCCATTATAATTTATGGAAGCAGGAGACACGAATGCTATGGCTCTCTCTCTCTCCCTTACACACACACACACACACACACACACAGATATTTTGGCACATGAGACAGACAATCCCACAAGTATCTTTCCCCATCCCTGCCAGTAAAAATACAACAATAACAAATGAAATAACTAACAATTTGCCCCCCCCTTCATGACCCCCAAAATCTGCTGCCTGAGGCAAGCATCTCATTCTGCCTAATGGTAGGGCCAGCCCTCGTTGTAGAGTAACCTTCCAGATCCAACACTGTCCATTTTTAACTAAGCCTTTTGATACCAAGGAAATTAAATGAAGTGTGTCCCTCATTATTAAGTCTGGGTTGTTTTTTTATTTCAGAGTTCTGTTTCTTTTGACAACTGTTTCCAAAACAAAGCCGTAGATTGCTTTCATGTATGGAGGCAGCAGCTCATGAGATGTAAAGCAATGTACTGGCAATGGTGGGAAGCAGGCACAGCATCAGCAGCTGGCATCCTAAGGCAGCTGCTGGGGGGGGGGGGACCTTTACCCTGGCAGGTCTCACCTCCACTGACTCCTGCCCCAAGCCCTCCATGCTGGCCAGCTAGGTCAGTGAGCCTCCATTTCCCCCCCACAATGCACTGGAGTGATGGGTCCTCCAGGGCATTGTGAGAAATTAAAATGGCTGCTCCCAGCCACCATCATCATCATCATCATCATCAGGCGATCACTCGTGACCGAGTAAGATTGTCTTCCAAGATAAAAGGAGGAAATTCTAAAGAACATTGTGTAGACTCTAGCGATGGGTCCGTAAGTGACTGTGGAGGCCAATTCTAGATCCACACAGCTTCCCACAGTGCGGACACAGGTTACCAGATGGAAGATGGTCCTGTAAAGGATTCGTTTGACGTGCTTTTCGCTTAGCACGTTTCTCCCTTTCACCTTGCACTCGGGCTTCTTCAAAGTCCATGGAACCTTTGTGAAAGGCCAACCTCCATTTAGATCGTTCATGGGCCAGAGCTTCCCAGTTTTCAATGTTTATATTGCATTTTTTTAGATTAGCCTTATGAACATCTTTAAACCTCTTATATTGACCACCGATATTCCGCTTTCCATTCTTGAGTTGGGAATAAAGTAACTGCTTTGGGAGACGGCAGTCAGACATTCGAACAACATGACCGGTCCACTGAAGTTGGCGTTGAAGGATCGTTTTTTCAATGCTAGTAGTCTTTGCTTCTTCCAGTACATTGACATTTGTTCGCCTATCTTCCCAAGTAATTCGCAGGATTTTCCAGGAGGCAACGTTGATGAAATCTTTCAAGGAGGTGGAAGTGACGTTTATAGATAGTCCATGTTTCGCAGGCATACAATAAAGTTGGTAATACAATGGCTTCATAAACCAGTGTTTTGGTCTTCTTACAAATATCCCGATCCTCGAACACTCTATGTTTCATTCGAGAAAACGCAGCACTTGCGGAGCTCAAACAATGCTGGATTTCACTGTCGGTGTTAGCTGTAACAGAAAGATAGCTGCCAAGATAGAGAAAATGATCAACATTTTCCAGTATTGTCCCGCCAAGCTGGATAGATGGCATCACCAAAGGGTTAGCTTGCACTTGTTGATGAAGCACTTTGGTTTTTTTTATGTTAAGTGAGAGACCAAGTTTTTCGTATGCTTCTGTAAAAGCATTTAGGATAGTTTGGAGATCATCTTCTGAATGTGCGGAGACCACATTATCATCAGCATACTGAAGTTCCACAATGGAGGTTGTAATTACCTTACTATTTTGCTTTCAGCCTGCTGAGATTAAAAAGCTTTCCATCTGTTCGATATATAATTCCCACACCAGTGGGAAGTTTCCCCTCGACAAGATGTAAAATCATGGCGATGAAAATAGCAAATAATGTTGGGGCGATAACACATCCCTGTTTAACACCTGATCCCACTTTAAATGGAGCACCATGAGAGCCGTTGTTGTCCAAAACCGTTGCCGTCATGTTGTCATGGAAAAGTCGCAAGATATTCACAAATTTATTGGGGCATCCAATTTTCATAAGGATAGTCCAGAGAGCTGTACTGCCTACAGTATCAAAGGCCTTAGCCAAATCGATAAATGCCATATAAAGGGGTTGATTTTGCTCCCGGCATTTTTCTTGGAGCTGACGTGCAGTAAAAATCATGTCTACTGTCCCTCTAGAGGGGCGGAAACCATATTGAGTTTCAGGGAGGATCTCTTCTGAAATAGATAGAAGACGGTTTGCGAGAATCCTAGCAAATATTTTACCTGCGTTTGCTAAGAGAGAAAT
The DNA here is from genome assembly GCA_021292165.1 of Shinisaurus crocodilurus. Classification (NCBI taxonomy): domain Eukaryota; kingdom Metazoa; phylum Chordata; class Lepidosauria; order Squamata; family Shinisauridae; genus Shinisaurus; species Shinisaurus crocodilurus. The sequence continues at coordinate 30,927,709 of CM037877.1, forward strand.
ACCCCGATAGTTTCCACAGTCTGTTCTATCACCCTTCTTAAATAGGGTGATAATTATGGCATCTCTGAAGTCTTCTGGGATCTCTTCTCTTATTCAGATTTTTTCGATGGGTTTATGAAGATGTTGTACAAGTTCGGGCCCCCCTTCTTTAAAGATTTCAGCAGGAATCCCATCTGGTCCACTAGCTTTGTTGTTCTTCATTTGATTAATGGCTTTTTTTACTTCATCCAAAGTGGGGAGTATTGCAAGTTCCTCTCTAATTTGTTTTTGCGGGATTTGCGAGAAAATCTCATTATCCACCTTAGATTTACGATTTAAAAGGTCATAATAATGCTCTTTCCAACGCAGTGCAATAGACTTTTTGTCTTTTAAGAGTTTGGTGCCATCTTTTGATTGTAAAGGGTTTGTACCATAGGTTTTTGGTCCATAAATGGCCCTTGTGGCCTTAAAAAAGTCCCCGCGCATCATGAGATTCTGCAAGTTGTTGAATTTCTTCAGCTTTCTTTTTCCACCAAGCGTTCTTAAGTTCTCTTATTCTTCTTTGGACCTCAGCCTTTGCGCTAGCGTAGGTTTTTTTCTTGGCAGCGCAGTTAATATCATTTTGCCATATTTGGAAGGCTTTCCTTTTTTGGTCAATTATATATTTAATCTCATTATCATTTTCACCAAACCAATCCTGATGTTTCTTAGTTTCATATCCAATAGTTTGTTCACAAGCTGCAGTGATGGAGGTTTTCAGCTTAGACCAATGGTCCTCAATGTTGTCAGGAGGTTCCGTAGGTAGATGTTCCTTAAGAAGTGATTGAAGACGAGTTTGCTTAATAGGATCTTGAAGGGCGTGGATGTTCATTTTACGCCTTGGTTTCCTTCCTTGAAGCCTACGTTGGGGAGCAATGTTGATAACCATTGTGGACCGGATTAGTCGGTGGTCTCTTTCCAGCAGTCGTCGGCACTCACCATGGCCCTAGTAAGAAGTACGTCGCAGGCGATCTCTAACACGGACAATTACATAATCCAGAAGATGCCAGTGCTTTGACCGTGGGTGCTGCCATGATGTTTTAGACTTATTCTTTTGTCGAAAGAGTGTGTTTGTAATAGTGAGATTATGCTCTGCACATATAGACAAAAGTAAGAGTCCGTTCGGGTTGCTTTTACCAACTCCGTCTTTTCCAATAGTTTCTGGCCATAAATTAAATTCACGCCCGACTCTTGCGTTAAAATCGCCCAGGAGGATAATTTTATCCTCCTTAGGTATCTGACAGGGAGAGTGTCCAACTGGGTATAAAAACTTTCCTTGATGTCATCATCAGCATCTAATGTTGGCGCATAAATGCTCAAAATAGTTACCTGCTGGTTATTGGCGAGCTTTAATCGAAGAGTTATCAGGCGTTCGTTGATGCCAGTAGGAACTTCTGACAAAGAGTTCACTAGTTCATTTTTTATGGCAAAGCCTACTCCATGTATTCGTCGGTCCTGCTCAGGTAGTCCTTTCCAGAAGAAGGTATAACCTCCTTTTTCTTCCTTCAACTGTCCCTCTCCTGCCCTTCGAGTTTCTTGAAGTGCTGCTATGTCAATTTTAAACCGTTTCAGTCAGCTCCCTTGCAATAATAGCAGTCCTACGCTCAGGGCGTTCACTATCTATGTTATCCAGCAATGTCGGTATATTCCATGTTCCAAAATTCAAATGTCTTTTTCGACTGCTAAAGTGGTGACCCCACTGGACGCGGTAATCCAGTCAGGGGAGAAAGAGGTAGACTATGTTTAGGGCACCTTTTCTAGCCCCCTCCCCATACGGGGTGAGCAGAGTGGATCCTAAATAGGGCTGCTCAGTCATGGATACAGCTGCCGAGCTGCTCAACTACCTTGTTCCTTGAACAGGGCGACTGAGTCTGCATCCACCACCCATGTGTTGGTCCATGACTAGGGGCTTCCAGATTCACAGTCCTGCCCCCGTCGCCATTCGCCAGTCGCCATGGGACTTTGTTTGTTTGTTTGTTTGGGTTGGATGGGTTGGTTTGGTTTGGAAGACGCCTGTGCGTGAAACTGTTTTATGTGGGGAGATCGGCGCACAACGAATCACCACACAAACTTGACAGAGTATGGCAAAGATCCAATGGCACGGTTACCCTGATGATTGGAAAACCATTCTCTGCTGCAGCCTTCATCCGCCTTCACAGCCGTTGTAATTTAGGTTTAATTATCTTCCGCCTGTTCTGCCATTGAGGACTTTATGTTTTGGATCGTTCTTTGTCTGGTTCCTCTCCCCGGACCTTACCGCCATAGGTGACCCTACTGGGAGTACATAGCTCCCGACGGCATTGCTCACAGGGTTCATCGGAACACGCAAGCCCACTCACCACTTCAAGGTGATGATCCGGCTATCACTTCCAGGTAAGCTCAGTGCCCCTCAAACTTGGCACTGGCTTTAATAGGAAGGGACCATTTGTCTTCTCCAGTGGCTGTTGGAGGGAAAGAGACAGGTATATTCCTAGGGCAAATTGTATCTTTGGATACTGACCACCTACCTACCCACCCCATTGCCTATCTGTCCCTTCCACTAGTTGCCATTGTCCTTGAGTGCACCCACCCAGTCAATGTTCCCCAGAAACTGGTGTAGATAGGAATACTGTTACTGTCTCTGATACTGGAGGTAATATATAGCCATCAGGACTAGTAGCCATTGATGGCCTTCTCCTCCATGAATTTGTCCAATCCCCTTTTAAAGCCATCCAGATTGGTGGCTATCACTACATCTTGTGGAAGTGAATTCCATAGATGAACTACGCGCTGTGTGAAGAAGTACTTCCTTTGATCTGTCCTGAATCTCCCACCAATCAGCTTCATGGGATGACCCCGGGTTGTAGTATTATGAGAGAGGGGGGGAAATGTCTCCATAACCAGTTCCTCCACACCATGCATAATTTTGTATACCTCTCTCATGACTCCCCTTACTCGCCTTTTCTCTAAGCTTAACAGTCCCAGATTGTTGTAACCGTTCATCACTGGAGAGTTGCTCCAGTCCCTTCATCATTTTAGTTGCTCTTTTCTGCACCTGTTTTTGCACTAGCATTTTCCCTCTCAAGAAGGAGAGCTCTGGCTACCCTAATGGCATCTCAGGTTGGGGATAGACAGCTGAGAGACTGAGGCTTGCTTCCACCTTGGAAGTCTCATCGACGGCAATGGTTTTCGTAGATAACATCATGTAATACTGTGCAGCAAATAAAGTTTCATGCTGGAAAAGTTCCATGCTGGCGCACAGCATCCCTGATTTCATTGCTGGGACACACCTGATGCTTTCAAATGTTCAAGAATGTTTCAAATATTCAAGAAAAAAAAGTGGTGGTGTGGGAATTAAAGAAACAGGGCTCAATTTTCACATTTGGCAAAACCAAACACAAAAATGGGGGACTGCCTTTGGTTCCGTCCCACTTTTAAACCATGTTATGCAAGACCTTCAGCAACCTGATCCATTGCTGGAGAGGTATACTTAAAAATCACTTTCCTTGCAGACAAATAATCTTCTGGTTTTCCTGTCTAGGTCTAGCTCTTGGTCTTTTGATCTTGCCAAAGATATCCACCAGACTTATTTGAGCATAAGAAGAGCCTGGCTGGATCAGACCATAGCTCCATCAAATCCAGCATCTTATTTCCCAGCGTCCAACCAGATAACCCAGGGAAGCAACCAAAGAGTGCATGAAAGCAGTCATCTATTCCCATGCTATTGCTCCCCCAGCAACCGATATTCAGTGCACTGGCAGGCTGCCTCTGGATTTAGAGATGGCTTGTTATCCTATATATCAGGGATGCCCAACTTTTTTGGACCAGAGGGCCAAACACAGCATCAGTTATGGGGCCAGGTGTTGCACATTCATGCACAATGCTCATGCACACACACACTTACACACACATCTCAGTGCACAAGGATGGGAAGGTTTCCTTCCCTCCCTGCCCACTGGGATCTAAGGACTGTTAGGGGTGGAGGTGAAAGCCACTCCCATTCCCCAGCGATCCCCACTGAGAACTTTTCTGCATGAGGCTGTTAATCCACTGTATCTATGTTCGGTTTCGTCACAAAATTGAGATCCGAGCACTACACAAGGAGTATTTCCTTTCCTACTTTCCCACTACATAACCTCTAGGTGGCACTGTGGTATAGCAGGATAGCACAAATACAGAGGAGGAAATTGCACTTTCTTTCACTTTCACAATTAAATGCCACATTTTTCCTGCTCTAAAAAAACTTGCTGAAAGTGCTGGTTAGACACAGAAATGAAAGTGGAAGGTCACACTGTCATCTAGAGAACCCATAAACAGCCGTAAGTAGGGAATGATGAGTGCACGGTAAATGCCTCATGTAGAAAAGCCCTGAGATGGCTGTTTCTCTGCTGCTGCTAGTGGCAGGAAAACAGCAGTCTCAGCAGTGGGATCGTTGGGGGTTAGGAGAGAAGCGATGGTGGCAGAAGTGGTGGGTTGGGATAGAAGCAGCAGTGGTGGGGAAATTGGTGGGTGGGAAATTGCTCAGAAGCATTCAGTAGTGGTCTCAAGGCATCCATGAAGGACTACATCTAACACCTGGGGTGGGTACATGTGGCCCAAGGGCTGCGACTTATACTCCTCTGATATATACTAATAGTGCTCTCAATTCTTCAAGTGCTGGTTTCTTATGTAGCCAAAATGGCACCACCCGCACAAAAGAGAGAATAATTACCGGGCCCAAAGAAATCCCAAGGTCTGCAGTAGTACCATATTAAAAAATAAATAAAGAAGAAGAAAGGAACAAAACAAAACAAAAATGGTGGAGGAATACTCCCACAAAACAGCTCAGTGAGGACTGAACATGATCAGAGAACATGGAATGCTAAATGACTGTTGCTGGCTGGGGGGCAGGGGGAGAAAACCAGGAGGTGATGGAATGGAGTATCCTGTAAAGGGATATGGCTGGCTGGCTGAACCCCTGAACAGCAGCACAGCACTCCACACTACAGGATTTTGTTATAGGTCTCACTTGTCATCATGGCTAATAAACCTGTGGCTCACACTGGCTCAGCTTGTCTTAGCGTGGAAAGCTAAGCAGGGTCAGGCCTGGTTATTACTTGGATGGGAGACCCCTCCTCTAGTTTCCTGCATTGAGCAGGGGGTTGGACGGACTCGATAGCCTTGTAGGCTCCTTCCAACTCTACGATCTATGAAATCTATGAAACCTTGATAGATGTATCTACATCTTCCATGTGTCTAGTCCTCTTTTAAAATTATCTAAAAGTATGGGGGTTACCCGTACCTGTAGCTGGCTCGATGTTCTCCGTGGCTCGTCTTTCCGCAGCGGCCCGATCTCGCTCTTCTGAGCGGTGCGGAGCGTTCTCCACGCCGCTCGAGCCACTGCCGCAGGAGCCTGCTGCCACAGGAACCGCCGCCGCAGGAGCTGCCAGCCCGCCACCGCAGGAGCCGCCGTCGCAGGAGCCATCCTGCTGCTCCGGCATGCTGCTGGACCCCCACGCTGTTTTTGGCGGGGGGAACCAGGGCAACAGGGCTTAAACAGACCTGTTGCCCTGGTTTCCCCCGCCAAAAACATAGCGCGGGGGTCCAGCGCGCCAGAGCAGGGTCCCGTCGCGTCACTTCTGCCGCAACGGAAGTGATGCGACGGGACCAGCACAGGCAGTGCGGTCCGCACGGACAGCTCTCTGCGGATGGCGAGGAGGCAGCAGGTAGGCCCACGCTCGCTGCGGAGAGTCCGCGCGGACACGAGCGGGCCCAGTTCGGGCCTCACCCGTGCCCTCGCAGGCAAATGTTATATCCCTATTAAAAAGAACATACCCTTGAGAGTATCTCCATTCCTGGTACTTATTTCCCCCCTGCTCCTTTGCCTTTCTGGTGAAATTTCATCGCTCCAAAGTTTACATTTCCCCCCTCTTCCTGAAACCAGCAATATACATAATACACTGCTGACATCAGCACATGAAGACCTAATGAATTCAGTGGTCTGGGCTTTCAGTGAATTTGGCTCAACATCCCTAGTGAGCAAAATGTCACATTACCTCTACTGAGCAGGACATTTCACATAAAATATTAGCAAAAACAATTAACTTTAAGCCATTAATCCCACAGATGCCACTTACAGCCACATAAGGATTTAAGCCAATTCCCTGTAAATGTCTTTGGTTTAATAGATTATATTATGAAATGTAAAATTGAGAGATACTAAATTAGCTGAAATATTATTTCTATATCAATTTTAGTCGAACAAATAGGAGACGGCGAGTAATAGGGCAAAAGATTAATGTTATATCAATATATACAGGTGCAAATTTACATATTTTATAATGCATTTCATTATCTTTTTTTTTTTTTAAAGAAAAATAATATGTGACGGTAGGATCTCATTTAGAGCAGTATGCATAAATCAGCCTTTCCCAAGCTGGTGCCCTCCAGTTCTGTTGGACTGTAACTCCCATCATTCCCAGCCAGCAGGGATATCCATTTATGCTCAAAAGAGCTGTGATGCCCTGGAATAAAGGGAAATAGTTTAAAATAAGTGCCATCCTTAAAAGAGAATCTGTTTGGCAGTTCTTTCTAATACACAGGCAGTCGTTCTCTGGGATTTACTGTAGAGGACCCCAGCAGGTCCTTTGCGCGAGTTCGGGATGGAAAGGGTTAACCGGCATGGAGGGCACCCTTCCCTTGCGGCTCTAGTCAAAGCTAAATGCAACATCTACGTTTGTTTACCACACCTTTAATGGAGCAGAACTAATAGACTACAGGAATTTCACACTATAAACAGATGAGTCACAATGGGCATCAATGAAGCTTAGCGCAGGCAATATGCAGCACTTTCTAGGACAGGCTAGGGAACAGGCTTACCAGGAACAGAATCACAGAACATCAGAGAACCTAACTCACTAGTCTCGGTCTCTCCTGCAGGTGATCACTGGTGCTGCGGCTGGGGCTGGAGGACTGCTTGCTGACCGAAGTCAAGGCTTGATCCGTGCAGAGCGTGCACCCCAGCTTCCAACAACCTGATGGTCTGATGTTGGGCCAGACCCCTTTCCCCAGACCCCTCCCCTCCCAGGTGATTCATCAGGCGGATCCCGCCCCACAGAGGGGTGGTACCAGGGGGTGTTCCTGAGGGTCATCTTGCAGCTCTTTGAGACTGCAAGATGTTTTTCACCTCTTTGGGGTGAATTGCAAATGTGCCCCTTTGTGTAAGATGGAGATGTGATCTGTTCTGGATGTGCCTCCCTCGCCCAGGGTGAGGATTATGCAGGGAGGGGCTTATGCAGAAGAAGAGAAATGGGAAAACAGGAAGGAACAAGGTTATGATGACAGTATTCTTGGAGTGCTGGACAATCAGGCTTTCTCTCCACATTTACCATCTTAAATACCATAGGTGGCCAAGTTCCTGGGGTGTAGAAGCCAAATGAACTTCAGGTTTCTGTGGACCCTGGACAAGAGGCTTTGGGTGCTTCCAGATGGACAGCTCCTAGCACTACCAGTCAAAAAAGGTATTATGCTATGCAACTATTCTGTCCTCCCTTCCTTAACACATTTCTTTGTTTTGTTTTGTGGTTGGGAAAAAGGCAAAAAAAGCAGTGGGAAAACAAGGGTGGGTTACAAGTGGAAGATGACACGTTCTTTTGAACTCCTTGAATGAGATAGGCATGATAAAAAAAGCCTCATCTAGAAGCACTCTGCAGTGGGAATCTCTTTGCTCTAGTCTCCTTCATTCCAAATCTGAGCATCAACTGGCAGCAAGTCCTGGAGAGCCAATGCCCTTTATATGGCATAGAACCGGGCTTTCATTTTTGACTTCCTGTTTCCACTTCGCCACTCTCTGCTCAGTAGACTGGAGGCAGGATCACACCAAGGCACAGGAGGCTCCCTCAGTACTGTAATGAACACTGAAGTGGCAACTGTCTGTCTCATCGTTTGGATTTGAGTGGCACACTTGCCAAAAAGGTTGGTCATCCTGATTATATACCTAACCTCACTCTTTTCCTTCCCACCAGGGCCCATTTGCTATGGATTGCGAGACACTGCCATTTTCTTTTACTAAGTTCCACTTCCTCTCTTACAGCCCCAATAGCAGTACTCCAGCAAGAGGGCTTGCACAATGTGTAGGGTGGCCACTTGTGAATCATCAAAGAGGACATGTATTATTAAAAAAAGAGGACAAAAGAGAACACTGGTTTGTATAAAATTTGTGTATGCTAGTGTGCGTGTGTGTGTGTGTGTGTGTGTGTGTATGCAAATTTAGAAATAATAATAATAATTATAATTTAAACAGAAATACAGTATATCTCACCAAGTCACCATAGTGTGGAAGACTCTGACCAGGTGACCTGTGTTCCTTGCTCAGTCTGCTGTTCAGATGCTGTTGATGGGCAGCTTCAAGGCCCAGCTCTTCCTTCTGATGGTTCTTTCTCTTTAAACTGGACTTGGACTGGGCACCCCATCAAATAAAGGGCACCTTCAAAATAGAGGGCAGTGTTCTGGCAGCCCTTCAAATAGAGAACTGTCTTCTGTAAAATAGGACACATGGCCACCCTAACAATACGTTACCCAGTAAGCTGAATAAGTTCCCCCAATCCTTGCTTCCTAATGGTTTTTATTTATATACAGGCTGGCCCAGGTTAGGGTGGGAAGCACAGTGCCCCTGCTCACACCAGCAGACTCTGGCCACCCACTCACCCACCTGCTTACCCTTGACCATGGGCTTATCTGGCTGCAGAAGCTGAGAAGTCTCCTGCCATTCTGATTTTCCTCAAATGCTCCAAAGTGACACTATGTCAGGCACTCTGGGGCACTGTGGAAAAATCGAAATGGCAGGCAGTTTGCCAGCCAATGATGCTGCTGCCATAAACCCATGGCCAAGGGACTGGGTAAGCAGGCCAAACAGCAGCACCGGTGGCACTTACTGGGGTACCTGGGCCATGGCAGCTGCCCATGGGGATGCCAGGTGCTGCCAAGATCCCTGTCTGTATGAACAAGGACAACATCAAGGGTAGGCATGGTCAGGAACCTGCTGAGGGCCCACATCCCAGCAGAGGTCCACTGCCAAGAGCCCCCTGTACTTGCTCCTCCTCTTCACCATTGTAATCTTCTTGTTCACTTGCCCCTTGCTCTGGCCCAAACAGTGGTGGTAGTGGTGGTGGTGGTGGTGGTGGTGGTGGTAAGGAGGAGCAGCAGATGCCACTGCCTCCTTGCTCACTGGCTCTCTCTACCTGTCAAGCAAGCAAGTGATAGCAATGATGAGAAGGAGTGTGAGGAGCAATAGCAGATGGTGACAGTGGGAGTGAGAAGGTAGACTGGAAGGTAGACTCACTGAGGGTGGGGGGCCATTGAGAGCATCTTGCCGAAGGGCCCTCAAAAAACTGGACCTGGCACTGTATATGAAACACATGTTGGCAAATACTTGTCACATTGACACATCCCACTCTGGGTGTACACACAAGAATAACAAAAATAATGATGTCTGGAATGGTCCTGACTGGTTGCTGACCTAGAACACTGGGAAGTGAGGAGACTCCTTCAGGGAACTTGGGTGTTGTTCACTCTGTCTCGGTTGTACAACTTCTCAAAACCAAATGATTCTTCTCTCTAAGGATCTCCAAGGATCCTCTCCAAGGATCTCAGTAAGAGGCCTATTATGAGTGCTAAATTCTCATACACACACACACATACTATATATATATATATATATATATATATATATTTAAGAAAAAGAAATTATCCTTCCCAAACTAATTTCCCTCCTGTGGATGAAACAATTTTTCTTAATATAGCAAGCAATTAAAAAGATTTGTATAGCACCAAAGTAAATGCACTTTACACAGAGAGAACGCAAATGCTTCAAGTTGTAGTATTTTTTTTTCCTTTACCAGCTCTCAGCAAGTGGCCATTTAGCTTTAATTGTTCCTAACAGTGTAGGCCAATTAAGAATGACACCGCCAGAGCAAGGATTATTTGTTGATCTGTAAAAGGTATACCAGACAGCTTCTCTTCTGCCTATGTTTTTTTGTTTTTGTTTAATTTAGTTTAGTTTAGGGGTTTTTTAGCGAGGTGGGAGAAGGGAAGAGAATTTAACCAGCTAGAACTCTCCAAAAAAATCCATGAATATTAGCAAGCTATTAGTGATAAACAAGATAAATGGACAAAGGTAGTGTAACAGAACCCTACTTACAAAGCATATACCGGTATTTGTTACAGGAAATACGCAGATACTGCTGTACATAGAATCAAAATGATAAGCACCAGGGATGGGGACTCGGACTCGGGGACTCGACTCGTGAGTCCGACTGAGTCCCCCCTCTGACTCGAGTCCCACTCGAGTCCCAATAATTTATGTGGGACTCGAGACTCGACTCGGGACTCGAGCCCAAGGACTCTGCCGCCGCCGCCGCTGCCCTCACCTCAACTCCTCCTGCCGCCGCCCTCGCCTCAACTCCGCCACCGCCGCCGCCCTCACCTCCTCCTCCTCCTCCGCCACCGCCGCCGCCGCCGCCATCGACCTCATCGCCATCGCCGTCGCCATCACATACAGCACGCCGCCAGCGCCGCCAGCGCCGTCGCTCTGTTTTTGGCGGGGTTGCTGTGGTTCCTCCCGGCAAAAACAGAGCTCCGTCGCTGGTGGCGTGACGCGGCGTGCTGTGTGCGATGGCGATGGCGGCGGCGGCGGCGATGGTGGCGGAGGAGGAGGAGGAGGAGGAGGAGGAGGAGGAGGAGGAGTGAGGGCGGCGGCGGCGGCGGCGGTGGCAGAGGCGAGGGCGGCGGCGAGGTGAGGGCGGCGGCGGCGGAGGTGAGGTGAGGGCGGCGGCAGTGAGGTGAGGGCGGCGGCAGTGAGGTGAGGGCGGCAGCGGGGCGGTGGCGAGGTGAGGCGTCGAGCGGCAGCGACTCGAGTGGCGCAGAGAATGCTCTGCGCCGCTCAGAAGAGCGAGTTTGGGCCACTCCGCCGCGGAGAACTACGAGCCCAGGGAGGGCTCGTAATACATCCCTGCCCCCGGCGGCGGCAGGAGTAGGGACGAGGGAAGGACATGAGTGGCGGCGGCGGCGGCAGCGGCAGCGGCCCGTGGAGGGAGCAGGAGGGTCTCTGCGGGAGGAAGGGCAGCTCTTCTTCCTCTCACGGAGACCCTCCCGCTCCCTCCATGGGCCGCCGCTTTGGGAGTGACTCGGGACTCGGGACTCGACTCGAGTCACCATTTTGGACCTCGGACTCTAGACTCGACTCTAGACTCGGGTCCAAAGACTCGAGACTCGACTCGGGACTCGGGACCAAGGACTCTTCAACATCCCTGATAAGCACAAGAGAAGCCTCCTGATCTAGGGCCCAGCATGCATTTGGATGCATTACATACAGTGCTGGCTCCAGGTTATTGAGGGCCCTTGGGCAAAACACCCTCAATGGCCCCCCTCTCTCAGTGAGTCTATCTTCTCACTGCCATTGTCATGAGTTGCTATTGCTCCTCGTCTTCTTCCTCATCATTGCTACCACTAGCTTGCTTGAAAGGCAAAGAGACAGTGAGCAAGTGGGGCCTACTGCTCCTCCTTCTCACCACTACCGTTATCTGGGCCACAGCGAGGGGCACATGAGCAAGCAGGTAGCAATGGTGAAGAGGAGGAGCAAGTCCAGGGAGCTCTTGTCAGTGGGACCCTGCTGGGGTGTGGGCCCTTGGCAGGTGCCCAACCATGCCTACCCTTGGCGCTGGCCCTGATTACATACATTAGGAGCGGGGAACATGTGGACTTCTAGATGTTGCTGGACTGCAACTCCCATCAGCCCTAGCCAGCATAACTGGTAGTGAGGAATGATGGTAGTCCAACAACCTCTGGAGCAGGGGTCCTCAAACTTTTTAAACAGGGGGCCAGTTCATTGTCCCTCAGACTGTTGGGGGGCCGGACTATAGTTTGAAAAAAATATGAACGAATGGATCAAGTAAAAAAAAAGGACCTGGGTCCTTTTTTTTCACTTGATAGGGGTGATTTTTTTTCTCTTAAATGGAAAGTTATTATACATTAATTATAATGTTAATAAGTGATTAAATGGAGGATGGAATGTTATTTTGATGGCAAAAGTGGGTATAAATTAATGATTTATTTATTTATTTATTTATTCCATCTATACCCCGCTCTTCAGCCAGAAAAGGCTCTCAGAGCGGCTTACACAGATTAATAATAAGACATTCCCTACCCTCAGGCTCACAATCTAAAAGACATGACACAAAAGGAAAAGGGATTGGGGGGGAGGAGGAAGAATGCCAAACATTATATTGGTGCCTGAGTTTGGCATTCTTCGTCCTCCCTCCCAATCCCTTTTCCTTTTGTGTCATGTCTTTTAGATTGTGAGCCTGAGGGCAGGGACTGTCTTATTATTAATCTGTGTAAGCCGCTCTGAGAGCCTTTTCTGGCTGAAGAGCGGGGTATAAATGCAATAAATAAATAAATAAATAATAAGTGATTAAATGGAGGATGGAATTTTATTTCGATGGCAAAAGTGGGTTTAAAAAATAAGAATGTACTACCTTTTTTGCTGTCTAAAATTGAAATACATTATAAAAGGCTACATACAAATTATAAGCGTGTTTTGCTTTTGTCTGGCTGCTCTGTGTGTGTGAGTGCTTTGTGTGGGGTAAACTGAAATACATTATAAAAGAGTCACTGACTCTCAGCCTAACCTACCTCACAGGGTTGTTGTGAGGATAAAGTGGAGAGAAGGAGGATTATGTAAGCTGCCTTGGGTTCCTTGAAGGAAAAAAGGTGGGGTATAAATATAATAAATAAATAAATAAATACAAAGTATAAGAGTGTTTTGCTTTTGTCTGGCTGCTCTCTGTGTGTGAGTGCTTTGAGTGGGGTAAACTGCGGGTGTTTGTGGGCTGAGTGTGTTCAAGGAGCTGTGTTGGGGGGGGGGAACCTGAACTTCCCAGGATCTCTTTTCAGATCGGGTCCCCCACTCACCAGTGAAGGACGCGGCTCTGCCGGTCAGCTGTGTGGCGGCCGCCCGCTTCCCGCTGAGAGCGGCTCCGCCATGTTCGGCAGCCGCTCGCTTCACCCGTTTTCACCTCCCATCCCAGCTCTGCGGGGGGTGGAGGCTGCCTCTTCGTGCCTGCCTCCCTGGGCCTGCCTTTTTTCTCCCGGGGTTGTGCTGGGCTGGGGCAGCTGCTGCTTCTTGAGTGGCGCTGCGGACGTGTGCCTGCTGTCGCCATTCTGCCTGCTGTTGCCGCGGAGATCGGCAGTTCAGGCCATGGGCCAATAGGGCGGCCGCTTGTTGAGCAGCTGGCAGTCACACAGCTCTGCTATTCGGCAGCTGCCCCGCCTCCAGCCTTAAGAAGAGCCTTGCTTCTAGAAGCGGTTACAGTGAGTGCGGGGGAGCCCACGTGGCCGCTCGTGCCAGGCAGCGCGGTCCCGCTGCTCAGCTGGTTGTGGTGGCGGTGGCGGTGGCAGCAGCAGCAGCCTCCCTTCCAGCCTTTTGCAGCTGGCTTGAGCAGAGAGGGGCTTTGCCCTTTTCGCACGGGCAGCCGCCGGGCTGGATAGAACGACAAGGCGGGCCTGATGTGTCCCACGGGCCATAGTTTGAAGACCCCTGCTCTGGAGGGTCACACATTCCGCATCCTTGATATATATGAAGAGACCTTTATGAGAAGGAAGCTGCCTTTACCAGGTCTTGCTCTTTGTCCATCTAGCCGAGTATTGTCGACCCTGACTTGCAACAGCTCTTGAGGTTTGCTGCTGGCAGAATTTTTTCCACATTCAACTGCTACCTGATCTTTTAAAAAAACAAAAACAAAAAAAGCAACCCCGGAGATGCTAGAGCAGTGTTCTCCAACCTTGGGTCCCCAGATGTTTTTGGCCTACAACTCCCAGCATGCCCCAGCCAGCTACACTGGCTGGGGCATGCTGGGAGTTGTAGGCCAAAAACATCTGGGGACCCAAGGTTGGAGAACACTGTGCTAGAGATTAAATTTGGAGTGTTCTACATGTAAAGCATGTGCTTGGCCATTGAGCTATGTTCTCTCCATGCAGCTGCCCCATTTAAGAACTGTGCTGGGATTCCCGAAAGGCTCTCAACAACTGCAGGAATCCTATCACTTTTTGGTATCCCTTTCACAGAGGACTCATTTGGCATCCTGTTTTCTTTTCTCTGTCGCTTTTCCATGCCGATACGAAGAGCAATGTTTCTGCTGGTGGTGATGAAAAGCTACATCGTGGGCTGGCTTCCCTCAAGTGGAGGCCTGCCAGACCCGATCATTGTTACAGAGACTAACTCATCTCAGCTGTCCATGAAATCTGAAATCTTCCTTGGGGTTTTATGCTGTGCTACAGACAATCAATCCAAAGATGTTGAGCTCTAGAAGTTTAACGTAGCCCCAGCTCCCATTCTTGACCCGGCAAATGGCACTGGGATTTAACCAGAGCCTTCAAGACCTGAGCGTGGAGTAGGCTAGCCCAGCTGTGAGAATCACGGTGCCAGTAATAATAGATCACATGGCTTCTATGAGGAACAAATTAAGGTTAGGCTGTGACCAAAGGATGGGAAGCAACATCTAAAAAGCCTTTGAGAGACATTATGCCAGAATGATTGTAAATCATCTCAGTGCTGAGAACATATCATTGACATGTGCTTTATTTATTCTTTTCATACATTTGATTGCAGATGGTCTTAGTTCATGTTTCTGAGAGCATGGGCATCATCAACATCCCTGTATTCTTAGCTCAAAGATTTAATGCTGATCTGAAAGTGCAGGAAACACCTTAAAAAAGGAAGTACCTTTTCTGGATTTCCCATGCCAAGGATCTTGCAGACTGCATAGCTGGTGTACTGCTCATCACATGCTGATTCCAGAGGTGCTCTGGCGTGCAAGTGGATAGCCACTTATCCATCAGCGAAGAAGAAGAACTGCAATGCTGAAAATGGGGACGAAAGAGGGCTGAGATCGGCATAAAATGTGCTTTTTCTAATTTCTGCATTGTGTCCAATGGTACCATTCTGCCAGCCGAATGGAACCACTGGCAGAATGGGTTTGCCTTTCCACCTGCCATGCCCCTCCAAATTTGCTCTAGAGAGTGGGAGACCCTCCAGAGCAAATGTGGGGTATGCACAAGGGGGAGGAGAGGATGGGGAAGTCCCATTGCACGAGCAGACTTCTGCTCATGAACGGGTTGGATCCCACCCACTATGTATATATGCACATTTGGACATAACTGCTATAATTAAAATAGAAATACAATACATCTCAGCACAGAGGGGAAGACTATGACCAGGTGACACTGCTCTGTCTGCTTTCCAGGTGCTAACTCAGCATGGGCAACTTCAAGGTTCCTGCTCTCCATTCTTATGGCTCCTTCTCTTTAAATTGGATGTGGACTGGACAGCCCTTCAAATACAGGCCACCTTCAGGTGGAAGACTGTCATCTGTAAAGTCAGACATATGACAGCCCTATTCTGCACTGTGGGTCACATGAGCAGGCAAGGAACCAACAAAATATGAGCACTTTGGAACAGGTGCACCTCCAGGCCTGCTACAGTGTCATGGCTAAAAAAAAGTACCCGATGCAGCAACATTCAAGACCTTGGAGTGAGAGACTGGCCCCATGGCAGCATGGGTACCTTACAGAAGTATAGCTTGCCAAGGCCAAGAGTAATTTATCTAGGTCTCTCTTGCTTTCCACCGCTCCACAGACCCTGGGACTACTATCAGCTGTGTGCACTGCAATTCAGTCAACGGTGAAATTACTTCCTGTTGGGAAGATGGCTATTTTTGTTTGCAGCTGTCTGAGCTGAGGTGGCTGCTTTCTGTGATGGAGTCATGGAGAAACTTGTTTCTTCCACCTGCAATACCCGTGTAAACTAAATAGAGATTAAAATTTCTACAATTGGTCAAAACGTAAAAGTGTATATCTAGCGGACGAGAGTCAAACGCCTCCCCCCCCCCCCGCGCAGTATTATTTTATTCTTCGTCCACAACACTAGAAATCAGAAAAAAGTGGTGCAAATTAAGAATATTTATAATTCCTTGTTTGGACTATATCATTTCTTTTCATTTGAAATCTTTTAGCTCTAGATTGGTTTCTTTGCATTTAAAAATAAAAGTCAGCTCCAGCTAGGGGACATGCACACTGAAGGAGGTTGTCAGACACTTACTGGATTGGGAACTCTGAGCAATGGATGCTACACATGTGGTTCCATACTTCATCCAGCACTTGGGTTCTCTACATGGTTCCTGTGGTTGGACTGGGAACTGCAAGCACAGGCATGGTTTTGATGGTTGGAGCTGCCAGTTCTGATCACTTGTTTGAGGGCAGAGGGAGCAAATCTTGCTCCAGTGCAGAGCAGATTATCGGCACTGGAATTGGTGGAAGCAGTGACCGTCTTGATCAGCACGTAGGCGTGCACTGCTAAAATGAACAAAGCTAGGTCTGTGCATAACTGGATCCTGGGCTGGAAGGTGTACAGGTCTTCAGGGCCAAACTAGACGCAATGCTAAGCCATGTGTGTCGGTGTGATGTAGTGGTGAGAGTGTTGGACTGGGACTCGGGAGATCTGGGTTCTAGTCCCCGCTCGGCCATGAAGCTCACTGGGTGACTTCGGGCCAGTCACTGACTCTGAGCCTATCCTACCTCACAGGGTTGTTGTGAGGGAAAAATGGAGAGGAGGAGGATCATGTAAGCCGCCATGGGTTCCTTGCAGGAAAAAGGTGGGATATACATATAGTAAATAATTTTTATTTTTTTAAAAAAAAAGTAAGTTGGGGGGAAATGAATAGGAAACACAGGAGGTGAGTAATTTTCATCAGGACCACAGTGTGCAGGATAAGTTTAACCCTTTCTTCTCCCATTGCAATCCCAATGAAAATCTCTACACACACACACACCTGCTATTAGCTCAGAAAGTGTAGTTCCCATTAGCACCAAAGGAGGTTTTCTTCCCAGGCCTAACAGCAGATGTGTGGGCTGATATCATTGGGGCTGTAGCAAGTGAGGAAATGGTTAAACATCATCTCCCCACATGTCATAGTCCTGATGAAAATCATCCCCCCCCCCACATGCCTGCTCTTAACTTTTCTTTTTCAAGGGATGTGGTTGCTAGTGATGTATTTAGCATCATGTCTAGTTTGACCTTAAGACCACAATTGCTTGTGATATCTTTCAACTGGCAGAGTTACAGTTTGGTACTGATAGCAGAAGCGGAAACAATTCTAAATGTTTTCAGTTGATAGCTCCACTGAAATTAGCAGGATTTTGTTTCAAGTAAAGTGAATTAAGCTTGTAGTAGTCTTGCTGCACATTTACTTTGCTTACAGGCAAAAGAGAGAATCTCAATTGGTGTATTTTGATGAGCTACAAGATGGTTTCCCTTGAGCTGATCAGCTTCACCACCAAACTTGGCACAATCCTACCGGGCATCTAGATGTTTCATATCAAGTCTGAAGAACTTACATATGGAAGGGATCCTACCCTAAAAAATAGACACATTTCACTGCACTACAGAGTAATCTGAGAGTGTGTTGATGTGCACTTAATGAATGAAGGACAGGTTGCTTACCTGTAACTGTGGTTCTTCGAGTGGTCATCTGTGCAGTCACACATATGGGCTCTGCGCGTGCGTGGAGGCCGCTTTGGGAAGATTCTAAAGCTGAGGTAAATTTTGGGCGGGAACCCCTCCCCCCTTGCGTCTCCTTTACGCGGGTTCCCGCCCTCTCCCTCAGTTCCCCTGAGACCGCCATCGCGATCCCAGTGCTAAGGGAGAACATAGGAAGAAGTTTTCCCAATTTCTTGATACCAATACCGAAAGTCGAATTCGATGGTGTTACACGGTATCAATTATAGTGCGCCCAAGGGTCCCGGTTCAGTACACCATCGAACTCGATAGTGACACCGTAGCGGGGATGGATGGGTGGGTTGTGTGATTGCACAGATGACCACTCGAAGAACCACAGTTACAGGTAAGCAACCTGTCCTTCTTCTTCGTGGTCTCTGTGCATCACACATATGGGCAGAGTAGCAAGCTGACTTACCGGTGGAGGGTCGGTGTCGTCATCATTGTAGGACCGAGGAAAGGACAGCTCTGCCAAATGCATTGTCCCTCCGGGATCGAACATCGACTTGGTAGTGCGTTACGAACGTCGAAGGCGTGGACCATGTAGCTGCCTTGCAAACATCTGTCAATGAGACTCCCCTTGCGAAAGCCGTCGAGGTTGATACGGCTCTGGTAGAGTGAGCTCGTACCGAGCTCGGCAACAGTTGTCGTTTGAGTTCGTATGCTAGCTCGATACAGTCTACAATCCACGAGGATAGACGTTGGGTCGAGACTGGCAGGCCTTTGGAGCAGTCCACCGTAACAAACAAAGAGACGGGGAGACTTCCTGATGGACTCAGTACGGGACTTGTAGAATAATAGAGCCCTTCGTACATCCAACATGTGAAGCTGATGCTCCAATGGAGTCGACAGACTTTGAAAGAATGCTGGCAATACAATGTCTTGGTTAAGATGGAAAGAAGACATGACCTTAGGAAGGAAGGCCAAGTCTGGACGCAACACCGCCTTATCCCTATGGAAACTAAGGTATGGTGGGTCCACTCTTAGAGCTGCCAGCTCCAATGCTCTGCGAGCAGAGGTGATGGCGACAAGAAATACAGTCTTCGATCCCGGAGGGACAATGCATTTGGCAGAGCTGTCGCTTAGTAAGCGAAGGTCTGATGTGTCGCCATTGGTTCAAACGGCTTAGCCATGAGTACCTGCAGAACCAACTGTAGGTCCCAAACGGGAGTGACTGGTTTAAATGAGGGGTTCATATTCTTTAGTCCTCTCATGAAATGCTTGACCAACGGGTTCGAGAACAATGTATATCCGTCTTGGCCATCATGGAAGGCTGATAAGGCAGCTAAGTAGACTTTCAACGAGCTCAGTCTTAAGCCCTTTGTGTTGCAGATGGAATAAGAATTGCAGCACATGATGGATAGGCGCCTTAGGGTAGGGTACCTCGATGTCCCCAAGGTACTCGCAGAAGGCTTTCCATTTTCTTGCATAGGAGGCTCTAGTGGACGGCTTCCAGGCTTCCCGCAACACGAGTTTGATTTCTGACAGGGAGGGAGCTCGGTATTAGATTCGCCAGGCTGTAAGCCTCAGAATGGATGGATTCGGATGAAGCAGCGAACCTTGAGCTTGAGAGAGGATCGTTGTCGAGTTCGGTAGGCAACAATACTCTCCCCTGGACAACCTGAGGAGTGGTGCAAACCAGGCCTGTCTTGGCCACCACGGGGTCACAAGTATGCAGTTCGTGCCTTCGGACTGGATCTTTGAAATGACATTGGTCAGTAACGGGATCGGAGGGAATATGTAAAACAGAGTCCCCGACCAAGTTATCAGGAACGCATCTCCGATTGATGAGCTGTTGTGCCCCGCTCTGCTGCAGAAAATGTGGCACGCTGTGTTGGCTGCAGTGGCGAATAAATCCACCATCGGAGTCCCCCACTGTCGAAAAAGGGACTGTCGAATTCGGTCCTCGAGTTGCCACTCGTGAGAGTCGAGAGACATCCTGCTGAGGGCATGCGCAAGAGTATTGTCCTTCCCAGCGATGTGGATGGCTTTCACGGAGATATGGCGAGGAATCATCCAGCTGAATATATGGAGGGTTAGGTTCGTTAGTCGTATCGAGCGGGTGCCTCCTTCCTTGTTCAGATAGGCTACAACGGTGGTATTGTCCGTGACCACCTGTAGGTGTCTCACAGCAAGTTTAGATTCGAGGGATTTCATCGAGTTCCACACAGCTTTGAGCTCGAGAACGTTGATGTGGTTCCCTCGATCTTGTGGGCCCCACTGGCCTTGCGCCGTGTGGTCCCCGCAATGAGCTCCCCAGCCCAGGAGAGAAGCATCCGTAGTTAGCGTGAGTGAAGGCGTGACGGGTTGGAACGGTAGTCCTTTCATAAGGTTGTGTCGCATCGTCCACCAAAGAAGCGATCGCTTTATGGTGGCCGGAATCGACAGTCGGGCTCGATGTGCATTCATCTCAGAATCAAATGACCTTATGAACCAGTTTTGGAGCTGGCGCATGTGAAGTCGAGCGAGAGGAACGACCGATATGGCCGAGGCCATGAGGCCGAGGAGCTGTTGAATCGAATAGGCTGTGCACGAGGTCGCCTTGTGTAATTTCGAGGCGAGGGTACGTATTTTTAGAGTTCTGTCTTTCGGTAGAAAGGCGCGACCGACAGTAGCGTCTAAGAATGCTCCGATGAATTGGATCCCTTGAGTTGGAAAGAGTGTGGACTTCTTTGTGTTGAGGCAGAGTGTGAGAGTGTTCAAAGTGTCGGTAGTCAGGCGGAGAGCGCTCCGAAGCTCCTGAGCAGAGGGTGCTACGATGAGCCAATCGTCCAGGTAAGGGTAGAGTGTCACCCCTTGAGTTCGAAGCGCAGCGCAAACCACTGTCATACACTTGGTAAAAACCCTCGGTGCCGTCGAGAGTCCGAATGGGAGTACCTTGAACTGGTAGGTATCGGATCCGATCTTGAACCTCAGGTATTTTTGGCTGTCTCGATGGATCCCTATGTGGAAGTAGGCATCCTGGAGATCGATGGATGCAAACCAGTCGGTCTTGTGGAGGAGAGGCAAGATCGACTGGAGAGTGACCATCCTGAACTTCTTGGGTGGAATGTAGAAGTTCACTGAACGAAGGTCCAGGATCGGTCGGAGTCCTCCGTCCTTCTTTGACACCGTGAAATATCTGGAGTAAAGGCCGTCCTGTGCAAGGTGTGAAGGAACCATCTCGATGGCCCCTTTGAGCAACAAGGAATCGACCTCCTCCCGCAGCACCAGGGACGGCTGCGTGGTGCGGATGCCAAGAAAAGGTGGGAGAGAGTCGAACTCGATCCTGTAGCCGTGCTGGATAATGCTCAGAACCCAACGATCGGTGGTAATTTTCTTCCATGATGGTAGGAAGAGGGATAGTAGAGTTCCAAACTGAGGTCGAGCCGGAAGGATCGGAATCGGAAGGATCGGAGTCGAGGTGTCGGTCGTGCCTTGGATCGCGTCAAACCCGTCGCCTTTGAAAGTCGCCTCCTTTACGGGAGCCCCGGTACCGTTGCTGCTGGTACTGACGGTTCGGTGCCCGGGGCTGCTGTGGACGAGAACGACTGTCCTGCCACTGCTGTTGTTGCTGTCCTTGCTGGGCCGGAGCTATTGGGGGCGGATATGGGGCCCACCTATGGCGTCTGAACGGTTTAGAAGATGGTAGCGGAAGGAGGCCCATCTTTCTTGCATTCACCCGGGCTTTCTGAACCGCATCGAGGGAGTCATCTGTTTTGTCGTTAAAGAGGCCAACTCCGTCGAAGGGCAGGTTCTCGATTTTGGCCTTAGCCTCTGTTGTCAATGTTGAGGACCGTAGCCAAGCGTGCCGGCGTAGGGCGACTGCATTCACCAGGGATCTCCCATGACAGTCCCCTTGATGTCTGGCAGTGTGAATCTGCTGCCTGGAGGTGTTTGTCGCTTCGGCCTGGAAAACCCTGGCCAAGTCTCTCTTCTCATCCGGTAGATAGTCTATCAGCCCACTCATTTTCTCCCAAAGGAAAAGCTGGTACCTAGCCATCGTAGCTTGGTACCCAGCGACCTGGATCCCCAGGGCGCTCGAGGTGTAGACTCTTCGTCCGAAGTTGTCTAACCTTTTTCCTTCGGGGTCTGACGGAGTGGAGTGTTGCTTGCCCGACCTGGACTGTGCTGACTCCACTATCATTGAATTCGGGGTTGGGTGAGAGAAGAGAAACTTGGCTGTGTCTGGCCTGATTTTGTAGAGTGCATCAAGGCGCTTTGCCGCAGGGGGAGCTGTGTATGGGGAGCTCCATGATCCCTGTACTGTCTCCAGCATCGTCGGAGTGATTGGCAGCAATGTCAGACCTGAAGGAGATTTCAAAACAGCATCGAAGAGGGGGTCGACTGCTTTCTTCTCCTCAACCTTCGTCTCTAGACCGAGGGCCTGGGCCATCCGAAAGATTTGTTCCTGGAAGGTGCCCATATCCTCAGAAGGGGATACCGCGGCCTGAGTGGAGACATTCTGGTCTGGAGACGTGGAAGACGGTGAGAGAGAAACGATCGAGTCCGAGTTCGTTAGGGGAGACCCCGGAGTCGATGACCTACGGGAGTGGGATACAGCTTCCAACTGAAAACGTCGTTAGCTGGTCCTCTCTTCCTCCAGCTTGTGATGGGAGGGCCAAGAGTCGAGACGGAGGGGATCTCCTGGGGCTCGAACGTGCCCTCTCCCGCCTTGGTGGGGTCCGTCTCTTGAGTGGCGACCTTTCTCAGGACCGGTAAACCCTTGTCTGGTATCTGTATTCAGACACAGGGGAGCGTCCACGACGGTAGCTGTCACGGGATGCCAAAGAGTATCTCGAGTCCCTCGAATCGTGAGACTTCTCCCTGTATCGTGGGGGGTCTCGCGATCTATGTGAGGCGGAAGATCTGGATGATGCCCGGTCCCGGGTGATCAACACCTCCTCGATCTCGAGTGACCTGGACCGAGTCAGTGGGGTACGAGCCCGTACTTCACGAACCGGAGAGGTGAGGGCCGGCAAAGCAGAGGTCTGTGCCAGGGACCTCGAATCCGAAGGCGAGTCCACGATCTCACCATCCGAGAACGAGAGGGCTTGGCCAGCTTCCTTCGAGCCCGAAGGAGCTTTTCGGCGTGGAGCAAGGCGGTGGGTCCCTCGAGCCCGAGGGAGCCATAGCAGGAGGAGATCTGAGCCCAGCCGGGCGTTCAGCGGTCTCGACATCCGTCGGATCCGGAGCTAGCGTCGATCTCGATCCCGAGAGCGACGAGGCCGATTTTTTCGCTAGTCTCCTCGCTTTTTCCTTCCGTTCCTTGCTCTTTCTT
This sequence comes from Shinisaurus crocodilurus, assembly GCA_021292165.1. Lineage (NCBI taxonomy): Eukaryota > Metazoa > Chordata > Lepidosauria > Squamata > Shinisauridae > Shinisaurus > Shinisaurus crocodilurus. The sequence goes on from CM037877.1 coordinate 30,950,553, forward strand.
TTCGCCTCCTCTTTCTCTCTGCGAGCCTTCTTGGCCTTGCTTTTTGATATCATTGTGGCCATGTAGGCCTCCTGAGAGTCCGCTGAGGAGACCGTGTGTGAAGGCGGCGTACTAGGCCTTGCCAAAGGGATAGGCTTTTCCGCGGGCGGTTGGAGGGCCCTCTTGTAAAGAATCGCCGTCAATTTGTCCGCCCTGTGCTTCCTCGCTTGTTTTGTGAATGCTTGGCAATGATGACAAGCGTCCACGTTATGGCCTTCTCCAAGGCAGGAAAGACAAAGTGAGTGCCCGTCCGCCGGAAGAAGCTTTGTCCCACACCTTACGCATTTGCGGAAGGGGGCTTTTGGAGCCATAATCGGCGATATTGAAAGATCCCACGACGAAACGGGGGGGAAAGATCTGAAGAAATCTCAGTTTGTAGTTGGATTCTATAGTAGAATCGAAGAATCTCTCGAAGAAACAGCCACACGCGATGGCGGTCGAAGAGGAACTGAGGAGAGAGGGCGGGAACCCACGTAAAGGAGACGCAAGGGGGGAGGGGTTCCCGCCCAAAATTTACCTCAGCTTTAGAATCTTCCCGAAGCGGCCTCCGCACACGCGCAGAGCCCATATGTGTGATGCACAGAGACCACGAAGAAGAACAATACGTATACAAAGAGAAATATGCATCACCTGGTCTTGTCGGTTAGAAATTTTCACTTGTAGGTTGGCAGCTCTGAGTTGGTTTGCTAGGTAAGGGGTGGGCAGAAGGTAGAACTCCAGATGTTTGGGACTTTAACTCCCAGAAGCCCCTGGATGGCCTTCTGCCCACCATCTGCACTAAGACATGTAATAATTTCCCCCCTATATTGTTGTACTACATTACATAGGATTAAATCCAGGGCTGTGCAAGTGGACTTCCACTTGCACAATGGGATTATCCCTTGCTCTCCTCCCTGCTCCAGCTTCCCATGCACCCCCCCCCCCAAATCTGCTCTGGAGGGTCCACCAACCCTTGGGAGCAGATCTGGGGGGCATACAGGAGGCTGCAGGGCAGGGGGCGAGAAACCTGTTCCGCCAGCAGATTCTGTTCCACTGGTGGGTGGCCATGATGGGATACAACCCACCGTTCCCTTTGACTGTGTGTGCATGCACACATGTCACATGTTCCAGTTCGCAATTGAGGTAGAATAGGGAGCCCACTACATCGCACAAGCCCAGGATTCCTCATGGCCTTGATATGTTCTTCTTCGTGGTCTCTGTGCTTCACACACATATGGGTTCTCTGCGCCTGCACTGAGATCGATCGGAAACTTCTTTAGCTGAGATGAGCCGGGCGGGAGCCCCTCCCCCTCGCGCGTGCTCCTTAGCGCGGCTCCCGCCCGTCTCCTCAGTTCCTCTTCGACCACCTTTGCGACGAGTCGTTAGGTTCTTCTCTCCGTTCTGACTATTCTAAAAGCTGAGTTTGTTATCTTTTCTGATCTCTAAAAAAGCTAATTTTTCCTTATAAAACTTATTATTCCACATTCTCTTTCACTCTTTACTCTTATTTTTTTTTAAAAAAAAAAAATCTCCAAAAAAATCCTACCTAAAACCTTCTCTCCCCATTCTTGTCCTGGTTACTATATTATCTTTATATTCTATCTTTCTGACTACTTCTAACTATGCATCTTAAGGCACCGTTTAGGAAATGCCAGCGGTGTGGGACGAAAATCCCCCCCGCTGACAAACACACGCTCTGGCTGCTGTGCCTCGGGCAGGAGCACGTTGTAGAGGCCTGTAAAAATTGCCAGGCCTTTACCAAACAGGCCAGAAAGGCCCGCCAGATGAAGTTGGGAGCCCTCCTTTGGGAGCAGTCTCTCTCCGCAAAAGGCCCCACTCCGGAGGAACGACCTGGGGGATCCCAGTCGGCCAAGAAGCCGTCAACCGACATAACGGCTAAAAAACTCGCCAAGAAGGCCCGTAAAGACAAGGCAAAGCGCCTTAAGGAAAAAATGGCGGATACAGCTGGTGAGATGGCGGGCCAGTCGACTTCGACCACTGTGGTGGTTTCGAAGCGAACAGTGGAAATGATGGAGGCTCTGACTGGTGCTTGGGATCGAGCTTCGGGACCGATTGCCCACCAGTCCACTCCGGCTTCAACGACGTCTCCTCGAGGCCGAGAGACCGAAAAAGAGCCGATGACTGCGGCAGCTTCCCTGTCGGAGGGAGAGCTTGTGGCTTCGCCGGTCCAACTGGAGGAACAGAAGGCACTGGATAGACCCCGTTCGGGCTCGAGGGGTCCTCCACCACGTCTGTCTCCGTCGGTTGGACACGCAGAAGAGCGTCGAAGAGAATACCGCCGCCGGTCACGATCCCCATGCTATCGGGCTTGTGATTCGGGCTCGTGATTCGGTCTCCATGGCTTCGAGCCCTTGATCTCGACTCTCCCACTACCGAGATGAGAGGTCGAGGTCGCGCTCCTACTACTCGGGATCGAGTTCTAGGAGCTACTACTCAAGGTCGAGACGCTCACCAAGGCGCAAGAGATCGGAACATCATTATTACCACCGACGTTCCGTTTCCCCGGACAGGCACCATGGCCGAGGGCACTCTCCATCACCACGTCAAGATGCGGCTGCGTCTCGTGCCCCGACTGAAGTTGTTGGAGAGCCAATTGCTTCGACATCGACGGCTCAACCACAGACTCTCGTGCGTCTACCGGTTGCGACTGCTGTTGCAGGCCACTCCTCGTCGGGATCGGCTTACCTGTCTGATTCGGACTCTGCGGTTTCCTCCTCCCACTCCACTTCGCCGGACGCGCAAGTGGAGTCCAAGGACGCGGTCTCCCCATCGGAGGACATGGGGAGTTTCGTGGAGCATGTCAGCCGGCTGGTGACAGCCCTGGGAGTTGAGGCGAAATCGTCAAAAGGAAAGGCCAAGGATGATATTTATGCTGTCCTTAAGACGACACAGTCGAACCAGTTGCTCCTTCCATTCTTGCCGACACTGCTGGAGACAGTGCAAGAAACCTGGAAGACTCCGGCCTCTACTAAACCGATGGCCAAACGCCTGGAGTCAATGTACAAGATCCAGGAGGAGAGAGCAAAGTTTCTGTTTTCCCATCCGACCCCGAACTCGCTCATAGTTAAGTCAGCGCAGTCTCGTGGGGGAAAGCAGCACACTACGCCGGCAGATAAGGAGGGTAAGACATTAGATTCCTACGGCCGTAGGGTCTATTCATCGTCTTCCCTTGGACTTAAGATATCTAACTACGAGGCGTTCTTAGCTAGATATCAAATGTATATCACAGAGAAGCTGGGAGACCTCTGTGATTATCTGCCGGATGACAAGAGAGACCTGGCGGCGCAATACATTAAGGAGGCGACTAGCATCGGTGCCCTGCAAATGAATACGGCGCGGCACCAAGTCGACAGTCACGCCAGGTCGATGATTGGGTCCGTGGCCTTGAGGAGGCACGCCTGGCTTCGCTCTACCGCCCTGACTCCCGATGATAGGGCGAAGATCGAGGACCTCCCTTTCGATGGCGAGGGGTTATTCAACGCCTCCACAGATGACTCCCTCGACTCGGCGCAGAAGGCTTTGACGACGGCCAAGAAAATGGGGCTCGTGCGGCAGCAACCGTCGCAATCCTTCAGACCACGGCGTTGGTCCCGGTTCCCGTACCCGACCAGGCAATATCAGTCGTCGGGTCAGTACAGGGGCGGGAACCGAAGACCCGGAGCACCACAGCCTCAAGTTCCGCAGCGACCATTCCAGCAACAGCGGTCCAGAGGCAGCAGGAGGGGAGGCGACTTCGGCCGACGTCGTCTTTGACTCCTTTGTCGGCCCAACCAAAGGACGGCCAATGCTCCAACCACTTCTCGCGTCTGCAAACGACACCTCTGCACCACCTCAGACTACTCTCTTCGGCTCTCGCCTTTACCACCACTTCCAATCCTGGAGGACCATCACGACGGATCGATGGGTGCTGAGCATCATAGAGCACGGGTACAGGATCGAGTTCAGAGTCCTCCCCCCATTCCTTGGGATCAAGACCACCCGCCCAACTCGGACTTCCACTTGCACAATGGGACTATCCCTTGCTCTCCTCCCTGCTCCAGCTTCCCATGCACCCCCCCCCAAATCTGCTCTGGAGGGTCCACCAACCCTTGGGAGCAGATCTGGGGGGCATACAGGAGGCTGCAGGGCAGGGGGCGAGAAACCTGTTCCGCCAGCAGATTCTGTTCCACTGGTGGGTGGCCATGATGGGATACAACCCACCGTTCCCTTTGACTGTGTGTGCATGCACACATGTCACATGTTCCAGTTCGCAATTGAGGTAGAATAGGGAGCCCACTACATCGCACAAGCCCAGGATTCCTCATGGCCTTGATATGTTGCTGATAATCCATACAAGGCTTAGAATTGTGTTTTGCATATAGTAAATGTGCGGAGTGCCATTTTCTGCAAAATAACCTTAATGTTGTGCTTTGATCGTTGTAGTATGCCTGGTGGCTTGTGAGAATATGCCTGATGAAAGATTCCTCCCCAACACACACACACACACACACACACACACACACACACAAGCATATATAATGTATGATACATGCATTGGAAAGCCCTTTTTGTGACTGTTGTGTTTAGAGACTACTGAATAATGCTTCTTTGCCATATCTTACTCCCTACAAGGATTAGTTTAAAAAGCCGTAGCGTAACTACTCAAAAAAGTCAGCCTTACACTAGCATATCTCCTAACCTTTGAAGAGATCAGCATGACCTTAAAGGATGGAAATTACGTCTGACTGCCATTAAACAGACTTCCATAAAAAGGCTTGTTTGATAAGGGCAAACTACAAGGAAATGTTTGATTCCATAAGCACAAAAGCAACATAAAACATGAAAGGAAATGTTAAAAAGTCAAATAATTGAATACCATAATACTGTCAGAAGACAGGGAGAGAAACAGTATCAGGTTAGCCCCTCATAAGTAATCAATATTTGTTTAGGGCAGCGTGGGTGGGAGGGACAAGATTATGGGGATTAAAGTTTAGGCAGCACTGTGTTAGTTTTTGTTGTAAAGACTTGTAAAATGTGAGTATTTTTTCTCCTAGAATTCTTGCGGGGGGGGGGTTATTCATATTTTTCAAATGTTTACCAAAAACATTTCCAATGGTAGTGGGACTCAAATTTGAACTACCCACTTATCAATAGAATTGGGAAAGGGATTATGGGAGAATAATTCCCGAGGAAGTTTGGATAAGATCCTGTTTAGCTGATACTTGATGATGCCACAATCTAAACAGAATGTATGCAGGGAAAGTGATCCTTGTTAGAGATGTGGAAACCCTGGAGCAGATATCTATCATATTTTGGGGGGATGCTCTAACATCATAAACGTTTAGAGATTCATATTGGAACACACCACACAGAAATGATAGGCTAAGTGATTCCTTAAGATCCACTGGTAGATCTTTTTTTAATTATTTAATATCCATAGTTTTATTAATCCGACAGCTACTCATTTGGGAACACCAGCAAGAATAGCAATAAGCTATAAATGGAGGGGGGCGGGCGGGCGGGCGGGAAATCCCACCTATGGAAAATGATTGGTTACTAAGGGCCAAAGTAGGCACAATTATCAGTTGCACGAATAGCTTTTTAAAAGTACACACTGCAGGTGTGCGGAAGCCCAATCTGGATTGGGACCCTGGTGTGGGTTTAGAGGGCATTAACCCTTTGTCCCCTGTGATCCAGATCAAGAGCCCAGCATAGCTGGCTGGGGCATGCTGGGAGTTGTAGGCCTTTTTTTCTTTCTAAACTTGCATTGGATTGCTCCCTAAAATCTTTTTATTTGCTAATTGTGTAAACAGCATCTTGTCTACTTTGGCCCTAAAGATTTGTGAAACCATTTACATGCTCAAATTAACTACTATTATTAGAGTCAGAGAAGGCAAACAGGGGGATAATCTTTTTATTGAAAAGAGAAGCATCTTTGTTATGTACTAGAATGACAAGGTCCAAGATAACATACGATGTCATATGTTACTAGGAGTTTGATAAGATGCCACCAGTGCCTTGATATTCACAATATTTGATTATTATTTTACAGTATTTACATTCATTTGACTCATTGTTCTATTCTATTGTTTTAATGTATTGTCAATTTGTAGTGGGGGGGGTTTTCTTGCTGGGATGGAATATTTTATTTTATTTGTAACATTTGGACCCACGCTTTCTCCAAGAACTTCACGACAGCCCTGTGAGGTAGCATAGGCTGAGTCACGTGACTTGCCCAAGGCACTCCAGTTAACGTCATAACTAAGCAGAGATTTGCTTGCACCTGTGTTTCCCACGTACAAATATGAGAATTGAACCCAAACAACTTTAGAAATACTGTTTGGAGGCTCCTCGTTCGGTTAGCATTTCATTCCTAGTCCAAATTGACTCTGTTGTAGTACTTTACAGCTGTGGGTTGTGAAATAAATGGCAAAATGCACTAAAAATTCAACATGTTCCCTGAGCAACAAAGGGACACAAGACAAATGTTACAGTATTACTGACAACACCAGTAATGCCTATGTAAGCATTTGCTTCAATAAAATAGAAAATGTAACTTTAAACCAAAGTTTAGGAAAAAAGGAACTCTCCAAAGCAGGTTTCCTTATTCTTTGAATTGCTTTGTTCAGTCTCTGTTTTTTTCCAACCATATTTAAATACATAGGCCCACATATTTTGTAGCTTTCCATTTGTGATATACACTAATATTATTTTTGTTTAAAGGTTTCTTCTCTGTGATGTGTTTCCTTCTTTTCTTAATCATACTCCCTCTAATAGCAGATTCCATGCTCACATGCTGATGGGATTGGAGCCAAAATGGGGCCACTAAGAAAGCACTGCAAGCTGGGGTGAATCTCAAGGTAGGCAGAGGTACAAAACCCTTAAAAAAAAAAAGCCACCACAGATACCGCCCCCATGCAAAACATGTATTTAAAAAATCCTCAACCCAATGAGGACTGAACATATTCAGTGACTGGGTTCACCTGACAACCCATCGTGGCTTATAAGCCATGGTGGGTTAAGCGTGTTGTACGAACCCAAGATGGGTTTGTCAGGGTGGCTTAAGTTTGGGTTGTAAGCCACCCTGACAACCCATGGTTTGTTCTAGGGGTTGTTTCACCCATGATGGGTTCTTGGTCATCCAAACCTGGATGACATGACCCATGGTGGGTGAGGACAAATTGCTAGCAGGCCGCTTGGCAAGAGTGGCAAAAACTCCTTGCCGTTTTTCCACGCGTGCCACTGCCAGCCACCCCACAAGTGCCCAAGCAGCACTTGGGGGTGGCTGGCTGAGGCTTCCTCCCCTCCCTGCCATACCCATGAGCTGTTTTAGGCTCGCTGTGGCTTCCCCCCCTTTTAATCCCCCCCCCGGAGATCATGAATGGCGGCTATCAAGCCACCTTTTGCAATCCCCATTTTCACAGCTATAAGCAGTAACTCCAAGGTGCCCCAGCAGCTGCCCATGGCTGCCCACCCTTTAAAAGAATATTGCCCTCCATAATGTGTACAAATATTTGAACACAACATTTAAAAATATATTTTTGGCTGTATTTGTGCAAATCTGGAAGTCTGGAGGTGTGCGGGTGTGGCCATGGGGACCCTGGGGTGGATACTATGCAGGGGGGTGCCTGCTGGCCATGTTCAGCAGGTACTAACCCTGTGCAGTGCCCACCGAGGCTGCAGGTTAAGTTAAATCCCCCTTTGGAACCCGTTGACAGCTGACAGAACTGGTGAGCTGTCAAAGGATTCCAAAGCCCAGAGGGATCCTTCCTTGCAAAAGGGTGGGTGCAAATACCCCTTTTGCAGCAAGATCCTTGGGTTTTTTGGGGGGGGAGCTCATGTGTCCATGAGATCATCACAGTGGAAACAGGAAAAATAGCCAATAAATGTTACCAATAGAATATAAGGTAAACAAAATGAAATATAAATCAGTAAAAATGATTAATATATCCAAGACTGCCAGATTCAACCTAAATATGAAATTCTATGATACTGGTTTCCAATTTCAGTTGTTTAAATAAATGGCTGTTAACAAAAACAAGGATTAAACATATGAAGAGAAAATCAACATTATTAACAGCCACACTTCTCCAGTACAGTCTTTTATATTTGCCTTATAAAATCTGGCATGTACCTCAGCTAGTGCTATTAAGAAAGTAGCACCTTGTCTCAAAATCTTGTTAAAAAGCAAAAAAAACACCCCCCCTAAAATTTTAAAACAAAACTATCTTGTGGCAAACTGGCCAGTTAGTTCCATTTTTAAGCATATCAACAAGGTATTTTAGTTTGTATCTGAACAATCTGGAGTTGAGGAGCATTATTCTATCACCAGATTGGCTATTAACCGGGTTGGGGCACAGCCTGAATGGTTGCTGTGAGCCAGTGGTCTGCTGTTACAGGGCTGAAAAAGACATCATCACCATCATCCCATCATCATCATCATCATCATCATCATCATCATCATCATCATCATGATGTTATCTCAGCCTTCCTCCAAGGAGCTAAGGGCAATGTACATGGGACACCCAATTATTTATGTAATAAATGTATATGCCACCCATCAACATAAAATATTTCAAAGCACCTTACTTCTGGGGTCTCCATGTGATGCCCATGGGCACCAATGTGCTCGCAGACACCTCTCTTGGCACCCACCAAGCTCCCTGCCCCCCGATATTTATTTTATTTTTGAAGATTTTTTTAAATTAAAAAAACTAGGAGGTTGGCATGTTGCAAGGTGTAGTGTCAGGCTGCAGCACCATCTTTATTCCCAAAAATGCCTCTGGGCCCCACGTCTCTGAGTCTTAACAGTTTGCCTTGTGTGAAATGAATGTTGGAGCAGAAAACTGTGGGTTCAAATGAGTGGCTTCGTGTTTTGAAGCTCAGACCCCACCCCTGCCTTGTACTTAGGTTTGGGGGCAATTTATGTTTCTTCTAGTTTCACCAGTTTCCCTTCTGCGAAATGGGGGTTTTGTGACCAGCCATGCCCACCATGGCAGCCATTTTGTGAATGGGCAAGCTCTCCCAACAGCAGCCATTTTGTGGGAGTGCCCTCAACATTCTCTTGACATTCCAAACGTGCCCTCCAACCCAAAAAGGTTGGGGATCCCTGTCTTAGTTACAAGAACCTTACATGGTAAGGTAGGCTGACAGAATGCAACTGGCCCAAAGTCCCCAGTGAATTTCATGACTGAATGGGAACTTGAATCTCCCCAGTCTAAGTTCAACAATGTGCAAAACACTGGCTCTCTGTCCAGGTTGAAGGGGTCAAGTGTATGTTAGGGTGTACTGCTTTCCTTGCCTGTACAGAAGATTTAAGATTCTTAGAGGAAATTTATTTTCCCCCTTGACTGGGATTTATATAGGCCCCATAGAGTCATCCAATTTAGTAGTGGATGAGAAAGGTCTGTCCAGTAATCAGCCTACTCTTAATCATCTTGCTTTTTTGCCTAAGGTGTCAAAGGCATCCTTGTTTGATTCTACTTTGCAGACCAGGGAACAAGGGAAGGAAAGAGAATGGCTCTTCAAGAGGTAACTAATGACTTCATTTAAACCAGGGCTGTCAAACATAATACCCAAGATCTCATTAGGCCCTTTTAGGAGGGATACCCAAAGTTGCTCAGTGAGTTTTAAAAAGGGTGCCTTCACACAGCTTACAATATCACACATGTTACTGAACTATCTTCATGGCTAGAGAGCCGATGCCACTAGTAGGGCAAATTGGGAAGGGAGGGGTTGTAGCTCAGAGGCAGAGCACCTGCTTTGCATGCAGAAGGTCCCGGGTTCAATCCCCGTCATCTCCAGGTAGGGCTGGGAAAGGCTCCTGTCTGAAACTCTGGAGGGCCTCTGCAAGTCAGTGTAGAAAAACTGGGTGAGTTCGCTTGTCACGCTAAGACACCCTGAGAATAAGCCAACACGGGTTGGCTGTTCGCTCACTAACCCTACAGATGATTGGGTGCACTGTGGCTTTCCATGGCTTGTCTCCCTCCTCAGTTCCTGTCAGTCCTCCTGCTGGCTTCTGGCATGTATCCCATATCCCAGGCATCTTTGCAGCAGAACTCCTAGTTCCCTCAGTCCCTACGTCAGCACCCTTTCTGCAATTGGTCTGCTGGGGTTGCCGGCTACCGACGGAAACTCCCCTCCCCGCACATTAGATCACCAAATGGAATTAATTTTCTGAGCCCTTATGACTGCGGTAACACATTTGCAAAGGGGTTTTTTGGCAGGCGGGAGTCTTGCACAAGTGTTTTGAGTTTCATAGATTTCATAGATCATAGAGTTGGAAGGAGCCTACAAGGCTATCGAGTCCAACCCCCTGCTCAGTGCAGGAAACTAGAGGAGGGGTCTCCCATCCAAGTAATAACCAGGCTTGACCTGCTTAGCTTTCCACGCTCAGACAAGCTGAGCCAGCGTAAGCCACAGGCCTGCTTTCGACACTCCTGAGATCAGTGATATCCCCAAGCTCAGTGTATTTTCTTCAGTATTGTTTTAGAACCTTGTAAGCCACCTTGACCACTCCTTGTTACAATGGAAAGTTGGGGGTAAAGGTTTTGCAAATGAATAAAAGGTTTCTGGCAGTGTGGGGAAATGCCTTCACATTGAACACTGACCTAGAACATTATCCTAGAGCAGCCTCCCCTGACCTGGTGCCCTCTAGATGTGTTGGACTACAACTCCCCATCCTCCCTCAGACAACATAGCCAATGGCCATGCTAGCTGGGGATGATGGAAGCTGTAGTCTAACACATCAGAAAGACACCAGGTTGGAGAAGGCTGTGCTAAAGGAAGTTGGGGACTTGCTCCATTGACCCAGATACAGAGGTCACTATCACCTGCCCTTTATTTGCAAAGATTTCAAAAGGAAATGCCTACTATTTTCAGTGCATTGTTGCTCCATGAAACGTACTGGGCAGTGGAGGCTGGTGACTCCTGTGTTGGTGGGGCTTCTTATCCATTGCATCATTTTTGTTTGAGCTTTATAGGAGCTATCCATGGTGCTCCATGGTGGTGAACCTATTTTGGGGATGGAGTTCAGCACCATGGACAGCTCCCATAAGCTCACACAAAAAGATGCGATGGATAAGGAACCCCACTGACACAGGAGTCACCAGCCTCCCCTGATACTGGATGTGTGTCTCTGATCTTAGAGGCTGAACCTCTGAAAGAATTCTTATTTGGGTGTGTTCTTTGATTCTTCCTGCTCAGGATTCCCTGCAGAATCTGGCAACTGGCATGGAATTCTAAAATATCAACACGTTTAATCCCCCCTCCAAAAAGAGAGAGAGCAGGTTTCTGACTTCATTGTAGCAAAGATAAATGGTTATGAGTGGCTTCAGTGTTCAGAAAGCAAAGATGTGTCTTGCATAACTAGATTGCCCTTCCTTGTGACTTCTAGCGATTTTTCTCCTAATTGTATACCACCTGGTAACACAAACACACTTGTTCCTGGAATTGGTGTGAAACTGACACTCTTATTTAACACACTGGATTTCAAACTCAGAACTCAAGTTTTAAGATTATTAAATCAAAAAGCATAAAACAAAGCTGTAGAATACTTACATTGCTAAGAGATCATTGAATAACCCAAGGCAAAACAAGTAAACCTTAAACAAAAATAAAGAGTTTATTCTGTTTATTGCAGAACAGAAAAGAACATAATGCCAGGCTGCAAGGAAAATAAGCACAAAGCAACATATCAGCTAATTACATTGTCCCAGCATGCAATGCAATCCAATGCATGTCTGCTCAGAAGTAAATCCCACTGAGTTTAATGGGACTTACTCTCAGGTAAGTCTGTATAGGACTGCAGCCTTAGATATCATCTATAATTGCATTGTGCTTGTGGCACTGAAGCCTTTGCCACTGATTACCTAAGCAGGTGTGATGGCGCAGAATGTCCTGAACATTCCAACTGCTCAGGGGACAAAGCTGTCAAAGTTTGCAACCCAGATTCTGTGAGGGAAAGAAAACTGTCGCACAAAAGGGACTACAGAAGCTTTGTGGGGCAGGCTGAGCAGGAGGAAGAGGTTCCAGGAGTTAAGGGACAGGGAGCCAAATGGTGAGGTGGCTGGAAGAAGAGTGCAAAGTAGGCAATGGACTGAGAAATGGGAACCTGAGAGGAAAAGATAAGTGGATGAAAAGAAGGGTTGAGAAAAGCAGCTGGGTAGACAGGCAACTAGTAAGAAGGGGCAAATAACAGAAAAGTCTCTGAAGTGCTACACAACGTTTAAGATCAGGAGGGGCTGTATACTCTCTCTCTCTCTCTGTGTGTGTGTGTGTGTGTGTGTTTGTGTACAGCGCTAGGGCAGCTGGCAAATGACAAAGTAGACAGTGGCCTAAAATGAGGGATGTGAGGAAACGAAGAGTCATGAAGACATGGTGTTGAAGAAAGAAAGCCAAAGATGCAGTAGAACGGGGACAAAATCACCTGACAAAATCAGGGGCTGTGGACTATTGGCAGGAAAGAAGTGGAAAGTCAAGGTGCTTCAGAGGGCTAGTCCAGAGTCTAGACCCTGACAGAGAAATTCTCTTGGCAGTGGCTTCTATGATCACTGCAGCATTGTCACCCAGCAACTCTAAGGGAGCAATGAGGATCAACAAGCCGGAATGAAGGTGGAGGTGGACTCCTGAATAACCAACCAATTATTTGGCTGCAGGCTTCTCCAGTGCTAAGGAATGTGTGTCACATATGACATTTTAAAAGGTTTAGTCCATTTTAGGTGGACGTTTCTCACTTTGGATAGCAAAGCAATCCTGTCGTGCAACATGAATACATGTTGTATCTCCTAATGATGGTACTAGACCACTCAGCAAGCATGAGGAGGATCCCCAGTGAAGAAATATTTCAACCCTGATGAAAAAATGTGTCAAGCACTCGTGTGCAGAGAACAGAAATGCTACCCATTAATTAATTAATTAAATTCACTCAGGTCATGATTTCAACCAGGAGTGGGCAACTTCAGGTGACCCAGGGACCATTTTTCAGCCCCCAGACCCTCTAGGGGGTGCACCCCTGGCATCACCACACTCAGATTTTGCACCAGCAAAAACATTGGTGGTTTGCCACCAAATTTGGCAGCAAACCACTAGACACTCAAAAATGCTATATTTAGCTTGAAAACAGGCTAAATATGGCACTTTTGAGTCTTTGTAGTTGTTTGTTGATGAATTTTGGTAGTTAACCACTGGTGTTTTTTTGGATTTTTTGCTGTTGTCATCTGGTGGCAGGGGCAACAGGGGTTGCACTCGGGGCCATGGGGGACATGTTACCCACCCCTGATTTAAACTCATAAGTCATCAGCTGAAGACAATACAAGGGCACAGCAAAGAGAACTAAATCCCAGGAGGGTAATCCTTCAGAAACTTACCATCAGGGGCTAAATCCCAGGGAACCCGCTGTTCACATCCCTCCTTCGTGATAATTGACCATTTATTCCTACTCTCTGCTTTCTGTTCATTAACCAGTTACTGATCCATAAGAAGACATCTCCCCTTATTCCATGACTGCTAAGGTGCTCAGGAGTCTTTGGTGAGGGACTTTGGAAGTCCAGGCAAACAATGTCCACTGGATCACCCCTGTCCAGATATTTACCGACACTCCCAAAGAACTCTAAAATATTACTGAGACAGGACATGAGAGAATATACTTTTATTTGGGAAAAACAAACCAGAATGGCTCAAACAGGGCCGGATTAAGAGCATTATGGGCCTGGTGCTGAGGATTTTGGTGGGCCTTTTTATGGAAATAAATAAAATGAAGACGCAATTTTATATTAAAACAAATTAAATATTTTAGTCAGCAAAGAAGAACAGTCAGCAAAGAAGTTACACAGTCAACAAAGTTAAGGTCATTCACAAACTCCAAATATCGCTTTCAACTAGCAACAAGCAACCTGCATTTAGCCTTCACACCAGCAACTGGTGTACATAGGCATACTGCCTCCGATACTGGATAGCATAGCCATCAGGACTAGTAGCCATTGATATCCTTCTCCTCCATAAATTTGATGGGGGAAGTGTGTGTGTGTGTGTGTGTGTGTGAGACACACACACACACACACACACACACACAGAGTTAATCCAAGTCTTTTCCCTAGTCAAAATTGCACCTGAAAAAAACATGTTCATGCTCATTAGCCCCCAAGGAGAAAAAGGTCCTATGCAGGTTTAGACAGAAATAAGGCCTACAACTCCCAGAATACCTCAGCCAGCATGGCCAGCTGGCAGATGCTGAGACTTGATGGACTTACTACTTCTGGCTAAAGATGCACAGGATTGCATTGTTATTTTTTCATCCCTCATCCCTCCCTATTCCTTTTTCCTTGTGTGCTGTGTCTTTTTAGACTGTAAGCCTGCAGGCAGGGACTGTCTTCCTTTACTGATCATATGTAAGCCCCGCCAGGAGTCTATTTGACTGAGGAGTGGGATAACAATACTCTAAAATAAATTTAGTAAATAATTAGTTTGAAATAAGTCTTTAAAATTTAAAAAGATGAGCATCTATAACCGTGCACCTGCCCATACAGGTGCTCGCAGAGTATAACATATTTTTTAAAAAAATAAAGAAGAAAAGGTGCTGCAGCAACCAGCACCAACCTCGATGGGCCCCAGCCTGTCTCCTGAGCAGGATACTGCAGTGGGCTTGGGAAAGGCGTATGATTAAAGTCCCCAAGCACCCTGCAAATATTTTACTCAGAGGAAATGCTACTGCCCCACAAACACCACACCACGTCTTGCTCAGATTCTGTTTTTAAAAAACACGGCCCACAACCACCACATCTTGCTCCAAGAAATTCAAAAATGACCCACAACTCCCACATCTTGCACAGAAAACATAAGAAACGACCCCGCCTCTAAGCTCTGGGATGAGCAGAAAGAGGCCCGGAGGCCACGAGGGTCCACTTCGGGTCAGCAAAATCCTAGTTGAGTCGCACAAGCCACCACAGCTTAGATCACGCCACCTCCAAGCTGCCCCACGGCACCCTCCCACCCATGTTCCTCAGTAACTGGCATACCTTGATCCTGAAAAGATACCCAGGGAGGAGAATTGGGCTTGGAGAATGTACAACACAGGGTGTATATCTCCTAAGCCAGAGGTGCCCTCCAGATGTTTATGGTGCCCTCCAAATGTTTTGGACTACAACTCCCACCAGCCCCAGCCAGCATGGCCAATGGTCAGGGATCATGGGAATTGGGGGAGATGGAGGTTGTTGTGTGGACAAAATGTGGTGGAAGGAGAGGGGGCAGAACCATCTGTGCTGTCCTGAGCTCCTTTGGGAGGAGGGGAGGGTGGCAGAAGTGATTCTTCGTAAGGATGATGATTTGTTACACTTGCATACCCCGGCTGTTTTCTGTGGACAATATGGATGGCAACAGCCGTGTTGAACCCTTGGTGGTTGTGGTATAAACATCCCCGTCATAAAAATCCTTGATAATTTTCTGTATTCCTAAGGGGTCTTGACCATCGGTAGAAACTTTATTTGGGTAAGAGGGTGCTTTTGCACTCCTGTCTTGCTTGTGGGCTAACTTTCCCGTGGGCAGCTGGTTGGCCACCGTGCGAACAGAATGCTGGACTAGATAGACCCTTGGTCTGATCCAGCATGACTGTTCTTATTCTATCCCCCACCCCCCAATTTAATCCCCACAAACAGACATCTCACTTATAGGCTAGAACATGAGTAGGCAACTGGTGTGCATAGGCATACCTCGATCCTGAAAAGATACCCAGGGAGGGGAATTGGACTTGGAGAAGGTGCAATACGGAGTGTGTATCCTCTAAGCCAGGGGTAAGCAATATGGTGCCCTCCTGATGTTTTAGACCACAGCTCCCATCAGCCCCAGTCAGCATGGTTAGTGGAAAGGGATTTGGGAGTTGTAGTCCAAACATCTGGAGGGCACCAGGTTGCCTAAGCCTGGGCTAGAAGTTCTAAGGGATGCTTGTGCCAAAGCACCCCCCACCGCCAAAGCACCCCCCACCCCACCACCCGTGAATGCGAGTCCTTGCCTGGCGGGCTCCTCAGTGGGGGGTGGGGAGAAAAGACGTTGCTTGCTCGCTCTTGCAGCCTTCTCTTCAAAAAATAAAATTAAAATAATTTTTAAAACGCTGCTCCGCTTTGAAAAAATAAAAGAAAAAAACCTTCTGCTGCTGCCTGCAGCGGACCCGACCGCTGTTCCTCGCGGTCGGGTCCGGAGCTGGTCTCTCCTTGCCACTGCGGCGGCGGCTGGCGAGAGAAAGGCGAGGGAGGGACCGAGCCAGGCAGCCAGGCGGCGCGGGAGGAGGGACCACGACGACGATGAGGCGGCGGCGGCGGCACGCAGGGAGCAGGGCGATGCTGCTCCGGGCGGCGCGCGCGGCCGTGTGATGCCCCCCGGGCGCGTCTCCGTTGGCCCCGAGGCTCGAGCGCGGCGGCGAGGCAAGGCGGGGGTCGGCGGGATGGGGGGGCTGGCGGCGGCGGAGGGACAGCCTGGCTGGGGCGGAGCCAAGGCGCGCAGGGCAGCCAACGGGAAAGCCCAGCCAGCGCCAGAATGGATAGCGGGCCGGGGGGGGGCTAGCGGAGCCCACAAGCCCACAGCCGGCCCGGCAGCGCGCGGTGCGCGCGCCCACTCACCCGAGCCACGCCGCTGGCTGCCGCCGCCGCCGCCGCCGCGAGGGAGCCACTTCCTGGCGTCTCGACGAGTCGACGCAAGGGCAAGTGTGGCAGCGGCAGCGGCAGCAGCCAGCAGTCGGCAGCGCGGCTCGGGTTAGTGGGCGCGCGCACCGCGCGCTGCCGGGCCGGCTGTGGGCCTGTTTGATGGTAGGGGCCTGGAGCTGCAGCTCCAATAGCCCCTATGTTAATCCGGCCCTGGGCTCAAAAGAATGTAAAGAGTCTTGTTGGATCAGACCAAAGGTCCATCTATTCCAGCTTTCTGTTAGTCAGCCAGATGCCTTTGGAAAACTTACAAACGGCACCTGAAGGCAGCAATTCTCCCCTTCTTGTTTCTTCTCAGCTAGATATACCAGAGAAATCTGCAATGGAAATGCTTTCGGATTTCTATGAATCCAATATGTGGATTCCGCAGTGGACTGGCTTTTTCTGAGACACACAGATTCTGCAGACTTGTAGACTGGTTTTTTCACTGGGGGGTAGCACTAATCTGCATTAGCACTAATGCACACTTGCGTTAATGCAAATTAGTGCAAGTAGGATAAAATTCTAGTTCTACTTCAATGAGCAGATGACAGAACGAAAGATACCTGAGAATCCACAAAACACAAATGGAATGGATTTAACAAAATACATACATTCCTATCTTCAGCATCTGTTATTCAGTAGTATTCTTCCTCTCAGGGTCCATTCCAGAGGATGGTAAAGTGTTGGACACTTGCAAGGGCCCCAAGACCAGCAAAGGGCCTACTGCCCTAACAGTGCTACCATGTACACTTTGTCCAAAGTAGCCAAAAAGATAATCTGATCATCATCTTGGCTACTCTGCGAAGTGGACATGGTAGCCCAAGAGAATTCTCAGTCTGCATGTCCCAACTCTTCCAGATGGGGGGCACTGAGAGTGCCATGCCCAAAGCCCCTCAAAATCCTGAAGGCAGCACTGCCACCTCTGAATACAGATTCCACTTAGCTATTGTGACAAATACCTGTTCAGACTCATCATTTTTATTTATTTATTTGTATCCTGCCTTTTTTCCAACACTGGGACCCAAGGCGGCTCACAACCTTTAAAATGCATACAATTAAAACAGAAATAGAAAAATACGAAAGTTAAAAATAGACTTAAATAATCAATAATATTAAAAAATTATATATATATATATATATATATATATATATATATATAAATTATTAATATATAAATTTTAATATAGCATTAAAACAGTACAATGTACTATATATATATGTGTGTGTGTGTGTGTGTGTGTGTAAAAACATAGCATTCCATCGCATCACAAGCTAGTCCCAAATGCCTGCCGGAACAGGAAAATCTTTGCCTGCCTCCGGAAGCTTACCAGGGAGGGCGCCACTCTAGCCTCCCTGGGGAGGGAATTCCAGAGTGCTGGGGCAGCCACCAAGAAGGCCCTCTCCCATGTTCCCACCAGGCGTGCCTGTCCCACTTACACAAACATGCACATACAGTCTTTCAGGTAGAGAGCAGAAGGCAATTCTATACTGAACTCAGTTTAGGGTTATCAATCATGCAAAAGAATTTTTAAAAAATCACTTGTGACAATCACTGATACCTCATGGGGTGGGGGTGGGGGAATAGAAGGAAACTCCAGCTCAAAATCTAAGGTAGGAAAAAAAATCCTTTCTTGCTACTGGAGGTCTCTGCTGAGGCAGCTGATTAGACTTTCTCCATCTGAGCTTCTTGCAGGAGACTGAGTGAAAGTCAGTTCCTTTTTTTCCTTAGCAGCATAAGCCCACTTAAAGCCAGCGAATTTATCCAAAGGTAAGTCAAGAGCAGCAGTGTGAACTATTTGAAATGACAACTGAAAGAATTGGTAGTTACAAAGTAGCTATGGTGCTAATCCTCAAACTGTCAACACTTCCCCCCCCCCTTTTTTTAAAAAGCAAGACTAATTTTTTCCCATGTGAGCCATTAAATTTCATAATCAAGAGAAAGCTGCGGTGGCAGCTAGACGTCCATCGGTGGTGACTGAGTACCTGCCTCCTTCCACCACTGGGAATAATTAGAGTGAAATGAAACTGCAAACATCAATAGCAAAGAGGGGAGGGGAAAATGTGAAGAATTCCAGTTAGAAATCCTGAGATTTGTTCTTGCTTGTTACTGTGAAATATAGATTTTAATGCCCTAAAGACTTTAAAACCACAATGCTCATTCACAAAGTCTGAAATACAAAAGAAACAAAAGCTTAGGCTTTCAAACACAAGAAAATGAGATGAAGGAGATATATCTATCTATATCTCTAGAATAAGCAGCTGCATTAATGAGTCTGTGTGTGTGTTGCCAAGGCTTATGGGGAGAAAGGGTAACCCCAGAGGATGGCAGAGACTGGATCCTTCATCTTTCCCCCCCTTTTTCTGAGCTAGTGTACACACAGCTGAGGGCAATGTGCAGTGGAATGTGAGCTTAGGACCACAGGACCATGAGATAGAGCACACACACACACACACACACACACACAAGTGATATTCTGGTCTTCCCAGAAGCCAAAGTGGAAAGTGTTGGAAATTTTTTTTAAAAGCAAAGAGGAGCTGGAAAAGCTGCTAATGTGGTGATGGACAGAGAGGGAGAAAAGTAAACCCTCGCGTTGTTCTCGCGTTGTGGAATATGACTCCTGTGCATCTTTATTATTGAAGAAGGAAGGAAGTGCTATTTCAGTGGGCTAATTCTTAGTGTTAGAAAACACTAAATGGGTGATTTTTGGGCTTGACTGAAGAGGTCCGCTTTCTTCAAAATAAACACAAAGGGGAAAGAAATGTGGTTGTGATTCTTAATATAGTACAACCTCATTTACACAGATAGCCTGGGGAACATCCAGAACATTTAGATAATCAGGGATTTGATAAATAGGAGCGCTTGAAGCACAAGGTTAGATCAGCAAAGAGCGATATAGGTGATGAACAGTGAATTAAGGTAATGAGGAATTTTGAATGATTAAGATTCAGTCCTAAGCACACTTCCTAGGAAGCAAGCAAAATGGGACACAGTAGGACTTACTTCCAAGTGAACATGCATAGGATTGCCCTATAAGATCTATTGAGCTCAATGGGACTTATTGCTTGTAAGATTGCTTGAATTCTACTATATCCAAATAAGACTGGGCTGTTTTCTAGGATGTAACCAAGAGCAAAATGCATATGATTATTACTTGCAATGCTCACCTAAATTGCAGGTCATAAGTACAAGCAATTTTGACATATCACAGCAAAACTCCCAGACATGAGTTGAGATGCCGTGTGAAAATTGCCAGTTTCTGCTCATGATAAACAACCCATTTGCTATTAATATGTTGTAGGGCTGAGCTGAAACAGGGGGCACTTTTCATGAAATGATTCTTATTGCATGAAAAGCACCCCTTTTCGCTAAGAATGTTACCTTTTCAAGACAATTTGGAAGGAGGGGGCTGAAGGGAGAAGACACCCCCAGTACACATTCAAGCTGCGTACTTGACATTCAGGTGGCAGCTTCTTTATTAGCTCCTTTGCAGCTCCAATCAACTGCATATTCAGTGCCAATTTTTTTCTTCAAATCACCCTTCTTCCTAGTAATGGTGATGACATCATGTAGCAAATCAGATGTGGCTATGTGCCAGCACCACTGAAGGCAAATAAAGCTAATTCAGAGTGAGGGCATTGCTTATTCAGGAATACTAATTCAATATTGCCCTCGCTCTGAATTAGCTTTGTTTGTCCTCAGTGATGTTGACACATAGCCACATCTGACTGCATATGTGATGGTGTCACTGTTACTAGGGAAAAGAGTGAAGCTAATAATCAGTAGCAGTATCTGATACCTTCTTTGTTTTTGTTTGCTGCAAATAGTGAAAGTTCTTGAGATCAAGGATAGTTCCCCCCCCCTGAGAGTTGAAGGCAGCTTGAAGTAGGAATCACTGTTCATAATGTGAACATTCACCCTATTTTTTTTCTGCTGATAAATAGCTTTGGGGGTGTGTGTGTTGTATTATTTGAAAAGCCTGCAAAACAAAAGGCAACAGTCCAACATAAGAAATGTGTTTGTCTGCCCTTGGAACTGATGGTTCTTTCAAACCACTTTCAATTCCCTTAAAAACTATTGATCT
Organism: Shinisaurus crocodilurus; assembly: GCA_021292165.1. Classification (NCBI taxonomy): domain Eukaryota; kingdom Metazoa; phylum Chordata; class Lepidosauria; order Squamata; family Shinisauridae; genus Shinisaurus; species Shinisaurus crocodilurus. The sequence continues at coordinate 30,971,323 of CM037877.1, forward strand.
CCCACCTAAGTAACAGATTTAAACCACCCCATTATGCATTTCAACATCCTTCACCCATCTTATGCCCAGCTAGGCATTATCTTAAAGTAAATTCCTGGGTCTTTTGTGTAAGGGCTTTTGTCTTCCTTTTTTTTAGCAGGAAAATCACCTGTGGAGATATTCAGTCAATAGCAATGAAGTGAGTGATTCTGGATATGTTTCTTTTGGTAGTACTGGGATGTCTCACTTCTAAGAGCATTAAAAAAATGTATAGTTCAGTCCAAAGTAATAGCCCAGGGAGATCTAAATCCAGTTCTGGCAATGGCAGAAATTACCATGCCAATCATTGCCAGGGGCTGCATTGGTAACTGTGTTACATGCAGGGAAGCCTGTGGTACTGAGCTCTCAGGATTAGGGGAGGAAAAGACACACAAGGGTTGGACTAGGAGAGTGAAAGTATTGTTCTCAAATGCAAGGGCTGTGAATAGATGAACACACACATTTGCCCTGGAACCCACCTCATTGGCTTGGATGGGGGCTGCTTCGGCTGAAAGCTTCAGAACAACATGGTGCTTTGGCTTGGATCCGAGGTGGAGCCTCGCCTCATTTTCCAAAGTGCCCCTCACTCTGTGTGTGTGTGTGCACACGCATGTCTTACAAATATCTTCAGCCTCAGAAATATTTTCACAGGGCAAGATTCTGGGGAAGAGAAGCTTCACAGTATAATATTGTTAGGATCAATATGCTTCCCTGCTTAATGGCTTTGCCACTCACAAAGGATGCTAGTTAATGGACAGTCAAGGTCAGGTAGGACTACAGGTTGCATCTACCTGTAGGGGTGGTGTCTGAGTGTTCTGGCTAGAAAGAGGGGGGAGCTGTCAGGAGAGAGAAAAAACGAAGCAATTTTGAAGGCAGCCATCAAAAGAGAAACAGCACTATTTATATATTTATTTTTAGAACCAGCTGGCAAGTAGGAGCTGGGGGAAGGGGTGTGAGGAGTGCTGTTGTTTTTGGGAAACTGATGCTGCTTTAAGGACTGTTGTCTAGGGATGGATGAATCTGTCAATTTTTGGTTTTTGCTCAGTTTCTAATTTATTTCAACCTTAAATTCATTTCATTTCCACATCAGTCTGTGTTTTTTCGAAAAAAAGTCGTCAACAACATTCGTATGCATTTTGTGTGCATTTCTCCTAATATAGAATTTTTTGTACACAGATTTTCCTAACATAAATGTTTTTGTGTTCATTTTTTCCTTGTACACATTTTTGCAAGCAATTTCCTCTAATTTAATGCATTCTTGTATGTTATTTTCACTAACATACACATTTTTTTGCATACTTTCGCCTAATATATGCATTTTTGTATGCGTTTTTTTTTTTAAGAGAATTGTATTGCAAAATTCAGAGAACTGCAAGTATCAAACTATAACTGCATTTCAGTTTGCATATTGGTTCTGGAAGTGCAAATTAGGTAAGTTCACATTAAAATGCGAACTGAACAAATTTCTCCCGCCATCCTAGTATTGTCTGTCTAGGTGCCTGCATACTCCCTCCTGCTCAGTTTGTATATTTATTTATAAATAAAAGTACTTCAAAAAGCATAGTAAGTCCCTGGCCCTCTCCCCTCATGAGAAAACCAACTCAGTGTAGTGGCTGCCCCAGAACTTCCCATCTCACAGGCAAGTAGGGAGTACAAAACAATATTATTCAGTTCCTGGTAGGTCAAGGGTAGCTTGCTGGACTCAGTCACAGTAAGCAGTCATATTCCTAGATGAACTGTTGTTGTTGTTGTTGTTGTTGTTGTTGTTGTTTTGCGTGGGTTCGGCACCTTAAGAGTTAACCGGCACCTAAATCATGCCCTGTACGCGGCTGTCAAAACCTTTACTTTCAGCCGTGAGTGAAATTGACAAGGAATCCCCTTGGAAACACAGGGAAGCCACAAGCTAGTCAGTTACAGAAGAGTTTAATGGAGGGGAACTAATACACTACAAGAATTTCACAGTATAAACAGAACAGTCAATACAGAATATTAAGAGAACGGAAGTATTCAATTTGCTTTCTAGGTAGGCTTTGCTCGAATGAAGAATATTACCTGACACCAGAGACTCTGACTCTAGATTCTAACGTAGCGGTTTGCTTTGTCGATTGCCAGGCGTCTCGCCCAGGGTTGGAAGTTGCTTGGCCCTAGCCGGAGCTAGCGACCTGACCTGTGCAAGCCTGCACCATGCTCCCAACAACCCTTTGTTCTGTGACACATATCTTTTCTACCTTCCCATGCCCCCTCCCTGCCCTTGATGATCAGGTGGGCTGGTCCCGCCCCAAGGGGTGGTGGCGCCTTTCGGGTGCTGGCATCTCCTGGGTACTTTGGGGTACTATGCAGCTCTTTGAGACTGCACCCCCCCCACCTCTGGAATGTTATGCACTTCTTTGAGGGAAGTGTAAATGTGCCCCATTGAAGGTATGCAGATGTGGAAGATGTGGCTTATGTATAACTGGTCTGCCCAGAATTGTGTCTCCTGTGCCCCGGGTGGGGATTATGCAGACAGAGGGGTGACAGCGGAAAAGGGGAAAACATGTCAGGGTTCAATATGTCAGGGACCAGGGTTCAGCAGTGTGCTCAGCCTTTCTCTCCACAAAAACAGTAATAGCAATATAAACAATAGTGTTAATCCATCGTATTCTCACAGGTCCACACTATTCCCAAAGACCTGCTGGAACAAAAAAGTTTTTGCCTGCCTCTGGAAACATAACAAGGAGGGCGCTACTCTAGCCTCCCTGGGAAGGGAATTCCAGAGCCTTGGGGCAGCCACCAAGAAGGCCTTCTGCCATGTTCTCATCAGACGTGCTTGTGATGGTGGCAGAACCAAGAGAAAGGCCTCCCCTGAAGATCTCAGGGTACAGGCAGGCTCATAAAGGAGAATACAGTCTTTCAGATAACCTGGACCCAAGCCGTATAGAGTTTTATAGGTCATAACCAGCACTTTGAATTGTGCTGGAAACAGACTGGGAGCCAGTGAAGCTGTTGTAACAGAGGAGTTGTGCACTTCCTGTAGCCAGCCCCAATCAGCAGTCTGGCATAAGCTCTTTGAACCAGCTGAAGTTTCCAAACACTCTTCAGAGGCAGCCCCACGTAGAGCGTGTTACAGTAATCCAAACGGACTGGGACTTGGGAGATCCGGATTCTAGTCCCTGCTCGGCCATGAAACTCACTGGGTGACTTTGGGCCAGTCACTGACTCTCAGCCTAACCTACCTCACAGGGTTGTTGTGAGGATAAAATGGAGAGGAAGAGGAGGATAATGTAAGCCGCCTTGGGTTCCTTGCAGGAAAAAAGGTGGGGTATAAATATAATAAATAAAATAAAATAAATAAACTATTCTTTTTAATACTTATACTGCCTGAAGTATTATATTTCTAGTTAATTATAAATACGGTAAAATTGCTATTTCTGGCAAGATTTTTTTTTTAAAAAAAGAGCAATTGAGGTGGGGGTGGAATCCCAATGGTAATCACTGTGACAATATTTTCCTTAATAAACTAAATCAACATCAAATGAGATAGTCTTACTTTAGCTAGATCATTATTTACTGTTAAGCCCATTCATTTACGCTAATGATTGGAACTCTATTGGGACTTGCCAATTTATTTATTTATTTATTTTAAATTAGCAAGTAGGCAGATAAGCAATAAGAAATGAACAAAGAACCTTACAGAGGGAAGCATTGGTTTATTTATTTTTTATCGTTTGGTTATTCTAAAGCAGAGGTGGGCAACACGCGGTCCCCACTGCAGCCCCTGCAGCCCTCCTGCCACTGCTGCCCTGCCAAAATGTATGCTGGCAAAAAAATCACTGATTTGCTGCTGAAAATCAGTGGCAAACCACTACAGAACATGACACTGGCGACATTTAGTTTCTTTTCAAGCTAAATGTGTTCATTGTCGTGTTCCATTAGCAATTCGCCACTGAAAATCAACAACAAATGGGCATTTTTTATCACTACTGCCAGCAGCAGGTATGTGACCCATGGGGAGGGGGTGGTCCAGGCAACAAAAATGGTCCCTGGACCTCATGAAGTTGTCCAGCCCCGTTCTAAAGGCTAAGAATGTTACCTAAAGTTTCAATTTCTTTACTTTGGTTTATAGCCCACCTCATCTTGAAGAATTAGTGAAATCCTATGCCCACTTACTTCAGAGTAAGCCCTGTTGAACTTAATGGGACTAATTTCTGAGTAAACATGCATAGGATTGCACTGTTAGGGTAAGTAATAGGCAAAGCCTTCCCACACAACCATGGTGTTTTTGTTATGTTTTGTTTCTGGGAGCATAAGGGCTTATTTATTAGTTACTAGCTTATTTACCCGGCGTTGTCCGGGTCGTCATTTCCTTATAGGCACTATTTGTTCAAAATTCCTTAAGGTAGCTGACCGCTTTTTAAAATGGTTCCATAGGAAAGGAATGGGACTACACAGTGAAATCCCTGCTTCCCCCCCCCCACCCCAGACTACAGAACAATGAAATCCCAGCTTCCCTCCCAGGACTAAACGGTGAAATCCCAGCTCCCCCGGGACTACACAACAATGAAATCCCTGCTTCACAATGAAATCCCAGCCCCCCCCCTGCAGGACTACACAACAGTAAAATCCCTGCTCCCCGGGACTACACAACAATGAAATCCCTGCTCCCCCCCCCGGGACTACACAACAATGAAATTCCTGCTCCCCTCCCCAGGACTACACAGTGAAATCCCTGCTCCCCCCCGGACTGCACAATGAAATCCCTACTCCCCCCCGGGACTACACAACAATGAAATCCCTGCTCCCCCCCGGGACTACACAATGAAATCCCAGCTCCCCCCCCCGGGACTACACAATGAAATCCCTGCTCCCCCCCCCCCGGGACTACACAACAATGAAATCCCAGCTCCCCCCCCCCCGGACTACACAACAGTGAAATCCCAGCTCCCCCAGGACTACACAACAGTGAAATCACAGCTCCCCCCCGGGGCTACACAACAATGAAATCCTGGCTCATTCCCCCGGGACTACGCAATGAAATCCCAGCTCCCCCGCCCCCCCCTGCTGCAGTTCATATGAACATTCTGTATGACGTAGGAGAAATTTGCATACCCGCTCCTGATAGGCCCCTGTGGCAGTTCATACGAACATTCTAAATGTTTTTGAAGTGATTTGCATAACCGCTCCTGATTGGCCCCTGCGGCCAATCAGGAGCAGTGATGGTTTTTTCGGAGATTTAACCCCGCCAGTATTTGTCCTTGGGTGATGAAGAGTATGTGTGCCAAGTCTGGGGCGGATCTGTCCAACCGTGTAGGAGCCTATGCGACACACACAAACACACATACACTTTCACATTTATATAGTAGATTTGTAGCACACTAGCCTCATGTTTTTTCTTGAGGGAACACTTCTGTTGTGGGGGTATTATCTGCTGAGAATACAGAGCCCCCATGGGAATTGGGATATTTCCTCCAGACAGGCTTGTGAACTACAGCCCATTTCATAAGGTGCATGATTATCTTTAGCAGAAACACACACACACACACACACACACACACACGTATAGAGGTAAACAAACATATGGCGCAGGGCCCAAAGGTCATGAAATGCAAGATGGGCAGCTCAAATACATACAAGATAAGCACAGAGCCAGTGTGGCGTAGTGGTGAGAGTGTTGGACTGGGACTCAGGAGATCCAGGTTCTAGTCCCCACTCGGCCATGAAACTCACTGGGTGACTTTGGGCCAGTCACTGACTTTCAGCCTAACCTACATCACAGGGTTGTTGTGAGGATAAAATGGAGGAGGAGGAGGAGGAGGAGGAGGAGGAGGACTATGTAAGCCACCTTGGGTTCCTTGCAGGAAAAAAGACAGGGTATAAATAGAATAAATAAAATAAAAAATGATAGCAGTAATTGGTGATCAAACAACTGTGCCTAGAAAAAGCATGGGCAGCTGGATTGGGTCCATCCGGGCGTGGGGGAGAATCCAAAATCCACAGGAGGCCCATAAGGGTCTAATCAGGGCCAACATCATTGGGCAGGCCCACACTTCAGCAGCGGTCTGCTACTGACCACCAGAGCCCCCTGGCCCTATTCTTGCTTCTCTTGCCATTGCCACCTGCTGTCTCTATCCCTTTGGGAGTGCCAGCAAGCACTGAGGGTGAGCAGAAAGAACATCAGCTGCACCTTGTTTGCCTGCCCAGTCTTTGTGGGCAGTAGTGAGGATTGTGCCCAGAGGGAGAGCAAGTGGGCAACTGGAGGGAAAAGGAGAGGGGCTCACTGAGAGCATTTTGCCAAAGCATACCGCCGCCGCCCCCGCAAAAAAAACCCCTTGGAATTAGGGATGTATGGATTTTGTTATATCTGCTCTGTGCTTCATGGATTGTCAATCGTCTTTCGTTCTGTCATCTGCTCATTGACAGAATGTTGGTTTTTAGAATGTATGAGCATTTTGTTCCGGTTTGCAAATGCGCATTTGCGCTAAAGCACACTTCTACAAGTGTGCATTTGTGCTAATGTGCATTCATGCAAGTGCACACTTATGCCAATAATCATATGTGCAAATCCCCCCCAGTTAAAAAAAAAATGGTCCACAAGTCTGTGGAACTCAGAAAAAGTCAGTCTGCTATGGAATCCATCAACTGTATTCATAGAAATCCGAACTCATTTAAATCCATTGCAAATTTCTCTGACAGCCCTACCTGGAACCATACACCTTGCTCACTGTTTTGTGACATTTGGCTCAAGAAAGGTACTGTCTTCCTAGCTTTGCTATGTTCTTTTAAAGTGCCACAAGACTCCTTCTTTGTTGTTTGCTGTGACAGAGTAACAGGACTACCCCTCTGGAATTTCGTCCAGACAGCACACCCATTGCTCTTGTGTTTGCTGTGCAGAATGTGATTGCAGGAGTGTCATGAGCTCCTGATTTTTTTGCCGGCATACATTTTGGCAGGGCAGCAGTGGCAGGAGGGCTGCAGTGGGGGCCGCGTGTTGCCCACCTCTGCTTTAGAATAACCAAACGATAAAAAATAAATAAACCAATGTTGGCTATTCCCTGTGATGCAATTAGTGATGAGCACTTGTCAGGTAGCTAACTGCAGCGAATCTCCACTTTAGCCTTCCCCAACCTGTTGCCTGCCAGATGTGTTGGACCACAATTCCCATAATTCCTAGCCAGCATGGCCATTGGGAGTTGTTGTCCAACACATCTGGAGGGTCACACACTGGGGAAGGCTAGTCTACTTACTAACAAGTGTGCTTTGAATGATACTTGCTGTTAACTGTGTGTGCTAAGAGCTACAGAACACAGTGCCTCAGAAGGCACAGTCTTAGCCTGACTCACAGGACTCTCTAGACCAGGGCTCTCCAACCTTGGGTCCCCAGATGTTGCTGGACTACAGCTCCCAGAATCCCTTGTCATTAGCCATGCTGGCTGGGTATGCTGGGAGCTGTAGGCCAGCAAAATCTGGGGACCCAAGGTTGGGGAGCCCTGCTCTAGACGCTCAAGCCTATCAATCAGGCACTGGTGTGATGGGCCCTTCATGGCAGGGAGAACATTCCTCAATGACTATGAACTAATACTATCCCAGATGATTCACCAGGATGAGCTTACTTTGGTCTCCTGGTTGGGGTTCCAGGCCAATGGTTAAGTAGGGTCTTGAAGAGGGAAGAACAGACATTCCTCAGGCAGGCATGGAGTCTCCCCTCAAGAGCAGAGGTGTGTCTGCTATTCTTTCTTTCTTTCTTTCTTACATTTATATCCCACTTTTTCTCCAAGGAGCTCAAGGCAGCATACACTGGATCTTTCCCCCACCCCCCATTTTACCCTCACAATAACCCTGTGAGGTAGGTTAGGCTGAGAGGTTAGCTGCCTGGATAAACTGATTGAAGGACTGGATATACAACTTCATAATGAAATTAACTGGCCCAAGGTCACTCTGGCTGAGTGGGAATTTGAACCACAGTCTCTCTAATCCCAGCCCAACACCCTAATCCAGGCATGGGGAATCTGGCATTCCAGATATTGTTGAACTGTAGCTCCCATCATCCCTCACCATTGGCTATGCTTGCTAGGGCTGACAGGAGTTGCACTCTACCAGTATCTGAAAGGATAACACATTCCCCACTCCTGGTCTAACCCCTGGACCACGCTGGTTCTGATCTGTGATCAGACAATACATGCACCTCTCTGATGTCAATCCTGGGTTGGAAGGCATATCATATTCTGGTACTGATGTGCATATGAAGCTGCTTTGCCTTATACTGGGTCAGCCCATTGGTCCATCAGCCTGGTATTGTCTACTCAGACTAGTAGCATCTCTCCAAGGTCTTAGCTAGAGGCCTTTCCCAGCCCTACAAGGCAGAGCCTTAGGTCAGGAAATGTAAGGAATTGAACCCTGGACCTGATGCACACAAAATGCAACTGATACTGCTGAACTATGGCTCACCTCCAGCCACAGTGATTCTAGAGATGTAACAAGTTGCAGGACAGTGGCTCACACATGTATTTGTCACACTTACACTTTACATTTTTAGATGCATTCCATTTTTTACAGGTGTATCTAAAAAAATGATGTGCATAGAAGCCTTTGCTCACCTGCTTGCAGTTGCCCTAAAAGCCAGATTCAACATGAGCTACTAAAAATACTCCCCATTCAGGAAGATCCCAAAGGAGAAGTTGCCAGTACCTGGGTCTCTTTCTCTTTCCCATTCCGCATCCACCCACCCACACTCCCTTGAGTATCACTTCTTCTAATGCTGAATTTAGGTGAGCCATGGCAACAGCTTTGTAGGCAAAACAGCCCCATCGCAAAAGCAAGAGAGAGGTATCTCCATGCCTGGGTACATAGGAACATAGGAGGCTGCTGTATACTGAGTCAGACCCTTGGTCCATCTAGCCTGGTATTGTTGATACTGACTGGCAGCAGCTCTCTAGGGTTTCAGGCAGGCTTCTTTCCTAGCCCTACCTGGAGATGCCAGGGATTGAACCTGGGACCTTCTGCATGCAAAGCATGGGTTCTACCACTGAGCTGTGACCCCTTCTCTAAGGTTTGCAACAGTATTTTTTTTTTAAAAAAACTTAATAACTGCAGGGGAGCACACACCCCTCCAATACACACACAGAACCCCCCTCTCCCCCACCCCCAGGAAAGTGAGAACTTCTGTGGGGAAGTAGAGGGAAGGATCAAGGAGCAAATGCAGAAGTGAGAGGGACAGTCATCTAAGCCATCTGCTCACAACACAAGCTGCATTTAGATCTTTGTAGGCAAATTACAGTGCGGGCTCAGGGCTGTATGTGCAGGGAGGAGGAGGAGGAAGAAAGAGGTAGGAGGAGGGATGAAGTAAACAGGAAGAAGGGTGTGATATAGGGGGGAGGCAATCGAGGACAGGGTTGTACAGCTCACCCAATCAAGCTGAACAAAGTGTTGGACTGATTAAGTTGGCCTCCCATTTTTCATGAAACAGTGTCTGGAAGTGTTGTGTTGTATTACCAGAATGCCTTTCAATAATGTAATCTCATTCTTTCACATAATTAAAACTAAGTTCTGAAGTTAGTATCTTCTTTCCATGGAGACACTCATAAAAATGTCAAGTGTTGTTCTTGGAGGAACCAAAAGACATCCCAAAGTACAAACAAATACATTATCCAGTGTTCTAGCAAGCAGGAAAAATATTGTCTTTCTTTTTGTCACTTGCTTTTCAAAATGAGCAAACAGTGCAGGAAATTGTAGCATATGAATTAATAAAGAATTTCTGTTCAAAGAAGGACCTGGTATTATGAAAACAACTTGATGTGGTATGCAGCATCACAAATAAGAACTATATGTCCTTTTCTTTTCCTAATGATTCCTTTTTAGTGCTAAGTTAAACCTTTATTTACTTACTGATGGCCAAAAATGAAACCCACAAAAACATTTTATTTCCCAGGGTTGTAATAATAATAACCTAAAAGGATCACAGTGCCACCATCTGGTCAGATGGGAAACAAATCAGCAGATTTATCTTTTTGTTTTGGAAAAGCTACGTTTACTTCGATGCTGAGAAAATATTTGGTTAAAAGTTGTCAAAAATGTACATTTATTTATTTATTTATTTATTTCATTTATACCCCGCTCTTCAGCCAGAAAGGCTCTCAGAGCGGCTTACACAAATTAATAATAAGACAGTCCCTGCCCTCAGGCTCACAATCTAAAAGACATGAACACAAAACATCAAAAAACACTGAATATAATATTCAAAAAAAATAATAATAATCTACAGAATATAAGAACAGCAATACAAGTTAAAAAATACCAAAAAACCCCACTAAATATTCAAAAAGAAATACAACAGAAATAATTACAGATAACAAACAAACAAAGGCAGGAGCAGCTGCAGCCTTTGTAGCTGGAGTCAGTCGGGCCCCACCCTCCCTGGTCAGGTGTGATGAACCAGGGAAGCAGGGACCAGGTCTTGCAGGACTCACAGCTAGTTGGTAGCAGAGTGACAGGTGGCATTTAGGTAGGAGAGATGTGCAAGTTTCAACTTTACGTATTCAAAGAGCAAAAGGAAGAAACTGAGTAACTCTGATCTAAGATAGCTATGTGTTCTACATTACAACGGACAGCCCTCTATTTGAAGGGCTGTCAGAGGACTGCTCTCTTTTTGAAGGTGCCCTCTGTTTGAAGGGCTGTCCAGTGCAAGTCTGGCTTAAGATAAAGAATCATACAAAGGGAGAGCAGGGGGATGCATTTCTTCTCTTTTTTGGGAGAAGCATAAGGGGCCACCCTACCCTATACATAAGCTTTGGCACAGATAGCCTCCATCAACTACATTTGGCCAAGCTAAGAAAAGCCAGATGCAATGGAAAGGCAAAGGTATGCCAAGGGATAAAGCACCCACCTTTGCAGATTCAAAGGACATATTTGTGTCCTTTGCTTTGAGAAATTGCTGTTAGCTGCTATGGGGTGCATGTGCTTGCTATGAAAGGTTGTAGCAGCAGCAGCAGCAGCAGCAGCAGCACTGAGTTGGATGTCCAAGGGTAAGTGTAAGGAGAAGGATCTCTGCCTTGGGGGGGGGGGCATATGACCAAGACAGCAGGTTACAAATCAAGTTATGATCTTGCCAAAGTTGATTACTTTTTTTAAGTGGGAGAGTTAAGCACATGGGGCTTGAAAGGTTTTGCGTCGGGGTCCTGGTCCTGCAGCAGCAGGGGGAACTGATCACAAGACCCACTGGGCAAATACCTAGCAGATACTGGCAAGCAATCAGATGGACAAGAGGAAGGACAGGAGGGGGATGAATGGGGCTGGGCAAAATGAAAGGCAATCTGAAGCCTAACAAGGACGGCAGCTGCTACAATGAAGCCACTAGTCCATGTGCTACTGCAGGGGTGCAGAAACTCAGGTCCAGGGACCAAATCTGGCCTGCTCTGCAGTCTCCAATCTGGCCCTCTGGGGTTCCTCAGATGGTCACACCCCCTTCTTCTGGCTCCACACCTTATCCCAACCACCAACCATTTGGTGGTTTCCCAGCCTTTATGCAGTTTTCCCCATTCTTAAAGGTTGAAATGCCTCTCCTAAGGCTTAGTTGCTGGCAGCAAGAGCTTTAAGCTAAAATACGCTGGTATTTGGGCCCCACCCAGCACTGGAATGTGGGCCAAGAGCTTCGCTGAAATAGAATTTGGCCCTCGGGCTGAAAGAGGTTCTGCACCCCTGTGCCGCTGGATTGCACTTATACTGGCTGTCATATTGTTCTCTCTGTGTGTGGCTTTTTACCAGGGTGAAAAGTGGTAACTGGACACACAGAAATTTATTAAACCAGATTTCACTGCCCCTTCTGCGTGCCAGGAAATTCTTCTGCTGCTAATGCTTTGTGTCCAATTGCAGTTAAAAGCACAGAGCAGGGTGAGGGAAGGCAAGATGGCAATCCTAATAGAGATAGGCAGACCCTCCTAATTTCCCCCCCCCCCAGTTAGTAAAAGTTACAAAGTAAAGAGGATAAACATTTTTCAAGTGATGTAACAGATTTATTTGCATCATCTGCTCTTTCTCTGATCTTTTCATGCTAAACTCTGGATGCTTACATAGTATCAAAACAGACAGTTGGAAACAAGTAGCAGTAATTGAATAAGCCTTTTGCTTTTCCAAGAAAGTGGTGTTGCAGTGTTTAAATCAGCAACTCTGTTATCTGATAATACCATCGTTTATAAACACCATTATTATTTTTCAAGATCAAGCTAAAAAGCCTCTTGAAGTTGACCCTACATAGGTGTTCAGTTAAAAGGCCTCTGATGTTTTCATTATGATTTATTTTAGAGTGACTGTACAGAAGCTTAAGCTGACACGTAGACAGAGAAAACTCTTCAAAAACACATTACTTCTTCCTGCAACCTGAAATCTGATCAGGAGGGTAAGATAAACCATAAGGCAATTTATTTCAGAGCACTGGAGTCTTTCATGCAATCATAGTATTGATACAGCCTTCTACATACCCTGCTAATTATAACTATGATTACTTAATACAATTTCCAAGGCACCATTTGTCAATGCAGAAAACTGACAATTGACAACATATTTGAGAGATAGGTGAACAGACCCCTTCTTAATTCATCATTTGCTTGCTGAGTTACAAATCTAATCAGAGGCAGTGTTAGGAAGCGGCCCACTAGGGCTGGAGCCCCAAATCTTTCATTTGGAGCCCCAAATCTCTGGGATGCCATCTGCCCCGCAACCCTGCTATCCATGGGCACTTGCTGAAATAAAGGTACAGGAGCCCTGATTATCTCTGTTACACCTGATCCCCCTGGATTAGCTGGCTTTTTGCCCACATATGCTTCACCTCCTGCTGCACCCCCCCCCCCAATCTTTCTGCCTGAGGTTTTTTTTTTCTGAAATCAAATGCCCTCATCTTCCCTGTCCATACATCCCTTTTTACAAATAGGAGTGTCCTTAGGAGACAGGGTCCTTTAAAGACACACAGAGAGAGAGAGAGAGAGAGAGAGAGAAAGAGAAAGAGAGACTTTATAGTATATGTATATTAGCATGTGCAAATTTGTGCATTTTTTGTCCTGTGGGTCTGAGCCCCAGACCTTTCCAGTACCTTGCACCGCTCCTGAATCTAATGTACAAACTCAGATGAGAGTTCTGTTATTATGAGATTTTATAGTATCTGAATTTCTGCACAAATGCATTACAAAAGTGCACCTTGTGGTGTGTGTAACACAGCATTGTTTTTCCAACCCTGTGCATCACAATGTCATGTGTCATGAAGCATCCTTCTCTGATTGGCTCTTATCACATGTGCTTTGTTTACAGTAGTAGACTTGGAGCCACAGCTGAGGCATTCCCCCCCCCCATTTCCCACCTATGCGCAGCACCATTCAGTGTTCTAACTCACTTGTGATCATGAGTTAAATATGCAAGCTAAATATGGATGTTCAGCAAGTGAACATTGAAAAACACATCATTTTTCCAGTATCTTTGCCACCTAGCACTCAAATATAGAAACCTTTAATTATTCAGACTATACATATGTAGAAAATATAAATTAACTCATAATCAATCATGGTTTGAATTATAAAATTATAAAAATATTAAAATTGTATTTAATATTAAAATATAAACATATTTAAAATAGATTGAAAGGGCTTGTTATACATTCAAGAATTAAATATGTATTTCTGTATTCAACTTACATATTCAACTTATGAACCAACTAATTTCAGGTTTTGGTGGCATTACTACTTATCTTCAGTTGGCCTGTTGGTATAACAAATATTATATGCCACCGTACTCAGAATAGATATAAAAGGGATACTGCATATGTCTGTTTGCTATTAAGGGAAAGAAAAATTGAACCATTTAATTTTTAAAATAATAGCTAGTGATACATTTGATTAATCATAATAGATACTCAGTGTTTTGTAAAGTATGTTTTTTTTTCAGATGCTTTGATATTCTATAGCTCTACCTGATTTATATCTGGCTAATCTGTCATCTTCAAAGGAATGATCGAAGAGGCCAATAGAATCCACATCTGGAAAAAATGCCTTCAAATTCTGCAATATAACCACCAGGGTCTGCGTGGGGGCCCTGAGAATGCAAAATGGAGATTCTGCAGAGCTGTTGAGGGTTTCTACTGTGGGTAAATGACCCACAACCTTTGCAGTTAAATAGTAAGGGATCAGAATAATCCCCAGCGCCCACACAGAAACTGCCATGAGTGTAACATGTACACTGCCCTTATGTTCCTCACCACTTACATCCCAGCACAAACCACTGTGGTGGCTTCAAGGCTGGAGGATCTTACACCCCACCCTTCAGCTCCAAAGTCATATTGCCAAGGATGGGTCATGGGCAACTGTCTGCAGAGCTAGGAGCCAGGAACTGGTAGCCAGGCCTGAGGGCAATCCAGAAGGCAGGATCAGAGAACAATCCAGGAGTTGAAACTGAAGAGCAGTCAGGACCAGAGGACCAAACAGAAGGCAGGACTAGTGAACAAGCCAGGAGTCACAACAAATTGCAAAACCAGTAATACACTAGGACTCAGGTAGACCTTGTTGTTAAAACAAGGCTCAGCTGGGAAAGGAAGCCCTTTATTCACCTTCCTACTCAGGAGAAGTCAATTCCAGCCTGGGTGGGTGGAGTCAGGCAAGATCTGAAAGGTTCTTCCCTGAGGGGCTGAAATTACATGGCTCATCACTCGGGGCAGTGGTCACCCATCCCTGACACATATGGACGGCCAGGCTGGGGATGTATGAGAATTTTGTCCCCCACCCCACAAAAAACACATGTGAACGTGCCTTGTTTGCAGCTCCAAATGTGATCATGTGCACATGTCTGCCAAGAATGTTCATAAATTGCCAAATTTGCTCGCATTCGATACATGCAACATTCCCTGTTGGAGTCGTGCAAATTTCCTAATTTGCACAAATTTCCCCCATAGACTGAATCAGCCCTGCTTTAGTCTATGGAGCAAATATACGCAAATTTCACATTTGATCGCTGCTCGATTTGTGCAATTTTCCTATTCGCTCAGAGCAAACAGCAACTGGAAATGTGAACGGGAATCAGGCACGAGATGAGCGGTGAGCCAATGGTCAGAGAATCCTGGTGATCTCTGTGAAGGACCTCCGCTGGTCCTTTACTGCAGAACGGGAGATCCATGGCTTTCACTGACAGCCTTGATCTCACCGCACACAGTCCCCGACTCAGCTCGGGTCAGAAGCACTGGAATTTAGCACTGAGTCAAAGAGCAACTACACACACTCTACTTAGGGTAAAGTGAAAGGAAGTTTATTGAGAGATTTGTCAGTTACAGATTGGGTAGGGAGATAAGGGGAAATGAAATTGACAGAATGGAATACCTTTGTTACAGTCAGAACTACAAAAAAACAACCGAGAACCTACACTAGTCTAAACTAGCAACCGAGAACTTACATCAGCGTACCCAGGCACTCCGCTTGGGGGTTGAATGTCCGGGCTGGCCTTAGCCGATGACCCACTCCATGCTTCGTAGCACCTCGATTCAACAAGAGCAGTAGTCATGGCTGCCCATTTATCCCTCTCCCTTCCCCCCCCTCGATAGCCCAATCCCTCCTGTCCTAGGCAGGACAAACCGGTCTGGCCAGGTAGCAGGGGTGAGGTGGTTCCAGGTGCAGGATGGACCATGAACCATCAAGGGTGCTTGGGGAGGCGATTGAGGGTACTTGGAAACTCATTGTGGGTACTTGGGGAAGTCATCAACATGTGAATGTATCGCGGACTCGAAGGCCCCCACCTGGCCTCTTGGGAGGAAATGCAAAGTTCACCGGGGCTCCTCTGCCCCTGGCAGGGATTATGCAAGTGGTACGTGGGACAAAGTGTACACTCCGTCAGGCTTTTTCTCCACAATCTCAAACATTGCTCTCTCAGTACATGCTCTCTAGCATGTAGATCTTTGGAAGTATGTCTGTGGAGTCCTGGCTAATTTTATTTATTTATTTATCGCTCATTCACCCATCCCTAGGCCAGACCCAAACTACACTTTACAAAGTGAATGCATCTCTATTTCAAGTTTTTGCAGACAGCAATAGTGGCAGTGGTGGTGGGGGCGCCGCCGTGGAAGGATCTGGATTAGGATTGCAGCATGGAGGGAGTGGCAAACCTTTCTATTCACACCATTTTCCCTAAAGAAAATCACACACACCCCAAAGCTGTTATTGGCTCTGTTAGTAAAAGAGATATATTATCTTGGGCTCAGGACAGGAGTAAGCACACAGCTTGTTGCATGCCTTCCATGAGTCAGGAAGAAATCCCCCATGATGTGGGGGGGTCATTGGAGATGAAAGGCAAAAGGACACTCCTTCTCTTTAGCCTGCCCCTCTTCCCTTCCTCACACTTGATTAATTGTGTACACACACACACATCCATTGAGTATTTCAGATTTGACAGATTTCAACAAATTATTCAAACGAGGAATAAATTGCTAAGGGAGCAATCCTATGCATGTTTAGACAGAAAAAAAGCCTACAATCCTCACCTGGGAGTTGTAGGCCTTTTTTCTGTCTTAACATGCATAGGATTGTGCTTTGCATCTATTTAAAAAGAAGTCTTCCTAACACCATTACATTGAGAGAAATAAGTTGAAAAAATTGAGAGTATTTGATAGGGGGGAAATCTAGCAAATCGTGAGAAGTGAGATGGAAATGTCTGTGACCAATACTGCTGCTTCTGCTAACTGTGCCGGTTACTATATATTCAAAATAATTTGCAATAAGCACATTTTTAAAAGTATCTCTTTCTGAATAGGCCCACTACCCACTCAGTAGTTTGATGGGGGTATATTGTCAAGCTACATAGAATAGTAATTTGTTCCAAGGTGGCAATTCCTATGTGTTTCTCTTCTTTCCCTTAGTGCTTAGGCCTGTCTTAAATATGATGCAGCGTGTGCAAAATAACAGTAACAGTTGTTCGTCTGCACAGGGTTCCATGTATTCAGCATCATATTTAAATTGGGTTGCTATCATGCATCCCTGGCATGCTAACATTAAATGCATAGGTGCCGGGCCTCAGGGCCAAATCAGACATGATGTTAAATGTGTTATAGCATTTAATGTGCACTTTAAAAAGAGAAAAAAATGGCTGCTGTGGTTGCCAGGGCGGGGGTGGGGGAACATGCAGGATCCGGACTGTGGTGGGCAGGGAGGTTTTAATCCTTTCTCCCCATTATTATCCCAATTAATATCCCTCCCCCACAACATTGCTACTTGTACTGGAAGGGAAGTGTCTATTGTTTTGGGGGAGATTTTAATCAGGATCACAGCAGGGAGAAAGGATTAAGCACCCTCCTCCCCATGGTCCTGCTCCTGCTCTCTCCCCACACTTGAAGAAAGCATTTCCCTTAAAAAAGAAAAAAGGAAAAAAAAGATGCATGCTAAGTGCAATAATGCATTTAATGTCACAACTAGTTTGGTTTGCCTTTCTGGATGGATTCAGACAACCAGCTCCATCAATCTCCTTTAACCTGTATCACTTTTTGCAGTAAGCAAGTGAGGGAAACCAAATGGAGCTAAGTTGACTGAAGGGGGCTAATGAGCCTAACCTACATCACAGGGTTGTTGTGAGGATAAAATAGAGAGGAGGAGGAGGAGGATTATGTAAGCCGCCTTGGGTTCCTTGAAGGAAAAAAGGCGGGGTATAAATATAATAAATAAATAAATAAATAAATAAAATTAGCCAGGACTCCACAGACATGCTTCCAAAGATCTACATGCTAGAGAGCATGTACTGAGAGAGCAAGGAGGGCAGCAGTCGAGGAATACAATGGGATAAGGCACTGGGGTGAAGTGTCCATTTGGACAGCAGCAGCCTTTTGTGATGAAGGGGCCAGAAATCATGGAAGAAAGCTGCCGAGCCAGGGGCCATGGCAAACAGCAGGTAATTCAGTCAGCTGGGGAATCTGGGTGGTGGTGGTGGTGAAGGAAGCCTCATCCGGGCTCAAAAAGTGCAGGTCCACAAATTCTCCAACATTGAGCGATGGCTTGCACATTGCGTCACTTTCGCACTTGTTTGAAAGCAGACACAAACTCAAATTTAAAAAATCTTTATCTGAGTTGCATTAGCTACCTGGCTATTGTAGAAGAAATATGTTCTGCGAGGTGTTGGGTGAGGGAGATAAACAGTCATGAGTTTGTGGGGGGAAGCAGAACAGAGATTAGAGATGAAAGGCAGAAAGAGGAATAGAGATGATCAATACTGCCACCTAGTGCCAAAATTGTCACTGTGTACAATTATGAAATAAAATAAATCTAGCATTGTATATTAAAAAAAAAGTTTGCCCTTTGCAATATTATCCACCTTTTCTTTTCCGCCTCTTGCGTTTCCTTCAAACATCTGGTTAGATTTCTTTAACAATTTTCCACGGTGGTCTTGTAACATAAGATGTATTTATTTATTATTTATTCAAAGCATGTCTATCCCACTCTTCCATCAAAGTACTCCCAGAGCGGTTTACAAGAACCAATAATCTGACAGCCCCTGACCTCAGGCTCATAATCTAAAAAGGCAGGAGACACAAGGAAAGGGACTGGGAGGAAGGAGGACCCATGCTGTTCCCCACAGTGGTCAGCCAGATCTTTTCAGGGAGCCCATGAACAGGGCAGAAAAGCAAGAGCCCTCTGTGAAGAAAACTTATTTACCTGAAGTAAAAGTTACATATCTTCATGTGTTGTTTTGGGACAGGGACTGATGTGTGAAGGATTAACTGTAAAGAGAGAAAGAACTGTGTCTTTTACTTTGGCTAAAGCCAGAGAAGAGAAAGTTTTAATGTTATGCTGGCAACTGCCATTTTGTTGCTTATTGTTACCAAGAAGTTGGCTATGTTTGTTGGGGTTCGTGTGTTTTCTTATACAGGAGTGTGGAATCCAAATGTGGTCAGATGTGATTGGTTAACTTGTGGACATTCCATTCAAATCTAGTATTGGTCCATTATTAGAGTCCAGCTGGGGAGCAGGATACTCCCCCAAATGAGCTGATTAGGTGGAGGGTCCTACCCACAAAGAAGATAAGGAGAATTTCAGCAGGGGGAGAGTCAGTGAGTGGGCTGTCTGGAGCCAGTCAACCAGCTGGAAGCAGCAGCGATTAAGAGCCGAAAGAAGACTGAAGAACAACCCTGAGGCTGAAATCACTTGAGGGAAGAGTGGGAGACTCCTGGGGCACCCTTCAAGAAGGACCTGGAGCCAAAGAGCTTTTCTACATGAGTCATTTATTGTGCGCTCGTGATTTCTCACTCACGGTAGTTTGTGGGTGCTTTACACAACAGCATCATCCTCCAGGGCTTCTCCTGTGCTTTGGGATCATTTTTTAGATTGAGGAAAGTGTGGTATTGTTTGGAAATGGTGAGATGAAATGCACGTGCATTTATGCAATTCCACTATACCACAGTGCCACCTAGTGGGTGTGTAATGGACCATATAGAAAGGCAGAGAAAGAAACCCCCCTGGAAAAAGACATGTGTAAAGGAGATCTTAATCCCACAAAGAATCTGGAAGCAGAAGCCTCGGTAAAGTGGTGGGTTAAAAGCCTCATGTAGAAAAGCCCAAACTGACAGTGGGGTGCAGTGGACATGAGATAACAACAGTTGTTGGACCAGATAGAAGACTATAGGTGAGGCCGCTCCTGAAGAAACCCTCCCTGGACCCGGAAGATCTTAATAACTTTAGGCCGGTAGCTAATGTTCCTTTCCTGGGCAAGATCCTAGAGCGGGTAGTGGCCAACCAGCTCCAGGCACTCTTGGATGAGACTTATTACCTGGATCCATTTCAGTCGGAGTTTAGGCCTGGTTTTGGCACGGAAACAGCTTTGGTCGCCCTGTATGATGACCTATGTCGGGAGAGAGACAGGGGGAGTGTGTGACCCTGTTGATACTCCTGGATCTCTTGGCGGCTTTTGATACCATCAACCATGGTATCCTTCTGGGGCGGCTGTCTGAATTGGGGGCACTGTATTGCAGTGGTTCCGCTCCTACTTGGATGGCTGGCTCCAGAAGGCAGTGCTTGGGGAATATTGCTCGGCCCCGTGGACTCTCCAGTATGGAGTTCCACAGGGGTCGGTCTTATCTGTTGTGACATGTAGCACAAACAACAGCTGTGGCACATTGTTGACATTTGTAAAGTACAGAATGGCTGGAAAACAAGTCATGTTTTGTCTTCTACTTCCTGCCCTGTTCTCATGGGAAAAGTAGGTGTGAAAGAAATACGAGCTGGTCACATGGTTTGTACTTTCTGGTGACGTATTGATTTGTTAGCTTTCTGTTCTGTAGCCATTTTTTGGAGAGAGATGGAATTGCTTCTTCTTCTTCTCTCTGTTGCTCTGACAAGTGCTTGCTGACTTATTTCAATCATGTAACGTCTTAGCTGAGGTGGAGTGAAATCAACTTGCTCCACTGGACTAATGCTTGCTATGCATTGTACTCTGCACATGTAACTAAGGGATGTATGCTCTGTAGGATATACTTGCTATAGTAATAAACAGGTAGAACAAATAACCTGTGAAGTCTACGGAGTTATTTCCTTATTACTGGGATCTGCAGGAGGAGGATGAACTAGCTGATATCCGATACGCTTGGAATGCTGCGAGTGGGAGAGAAAGGTCTGGACTTCTGTGTGTAGATTTATGGGCAGCTACATACAGGAATAGGATTTTAAATCTTCCATCTCACACAAGTGAAGTGCTCTGCTTTTCCACGAGGCCGGCGGGCCTTAAGGGTGGGTCGAATAACACCTACATTATCCCCCATGCTTTTCAACATATACATGAAACCGCTGAGTGGGGTCATCCAGAGTTCTGGAGTGCGTTGCCATCGGTACGCTGATGACACGCAGCTCTATTTCTCCTTTTCATCTTCAGCAGGTGAAGCTGTGGATGTGCTAAACTGGTGCCTGTCTGCGAAGATGGACTGGATGAGGGCCAACAAACTGAAGCTCAATCCAGACAAGACTGAGATGCTGTTGGTGGGTGGTTCCTCTGACCGGATGGTGGGTGTTCAACCTGTTCTGGATGGGGTTGCACTCCCCTTGAAGGAGCAGGTCTAAATAGCTACTAAATAACTAAGTGGAACTGCCAGGATTAGCTGCAGTATGTCACTAAATACCAGTCAGTGTTGCAGGGCAACGGTGTGGAAGGATGTGGGGGAACTGAATAGGTTTTCCTGCCACTGCCACCTAAAAAACCAGCCTCTTCTATTCACCTGTTACCCTTATTTATTCTGTACAGTAGCTGGGTATAAGCATAGGACAAAATGGACTAGAGGTTCATATAAGTAAAACAATAAGTACTTATTCAGTAAAATTCCACTGCTGTTTATGGGTGATCTGATAAAAGAAACTAACATATGGTAACCAACAGTAATGTTAAGCTTTATAGCACACCTTATATTTAAGTAATCTTATTCTGCTATAGTTATATATACCAAACTTTATGTCTGGATCCTCTCTCCAAATGGATGGCATTAGGTTCTCAGCTCACTAATATGGGTAGGGATCCTCCCACAACTATGCAGTCAGAGAGGTGTAATGTATAGTATCACATCAATTACAGTTTGATCCAATTTCCAATTACATGTTAATGGACATGTAATAGGTTAATAGCCAGAAAAGAGTATAAAAGTAATTGAAAGTTTGACCACTAGAGGACTCTGGATGAATACGTTAATGGGAAAGCAGTACGCTGACAAGAAACTTAAGTTTGGGGGAGGGGCCTCTGGAAGGAAGGTTGGTAATGTTTGTTAGCTTGTTGTAAAATGCTTATTTGTGTTATGACAAATTTCTTTATGTTTAGAACAAAATATGAAACTGTAAGCAGTCCAGGACATTGGATGAATTAATTTTGTTTAAAGTAACATTGAGGAAGTATCCCTGAGGAAGACAACGAAACGGGAATACAAACCGGTTTCCTGTAGGACTATAACCTCAAGGTGACAACGACTACATAAAACCTGGTGGTCTGTTAACCATTTGTAAGAAGAAAAAAGAAATAAGAAAAAACAACAGTGGATATAGGAAGGACTTTATCCTGGATAGCCAGGACTTTTGAAAAAATTGTAATATATACATTGTAATCAATGTTCATTTGTAATGAATAGAAATTTGTAAAGTTAAAAGAATTATTGGAATTATTTTGATCATGGTGGCCTTGGCTTTTTGTTGCTACAGCTGGATGGCAATACTTGCAATTGCAATACTTGTTAAAATCTAGGTTTGGCCCTGCTGCTTTTACGGCTTCAGAGTCTCCTTCGCTATTGGAAGTACTTATAATGGCTAAACGGCTGACCCACGATTCATGTTTATAAATACTTATTATTGGTGAATAAATATGATACACAGGGTCTTAAATAGGAATGGAATAGGGAATTGGATTACCCAATCAATGGATTACCCAGTCGATGGATCACTGTTTTCACCTCTGTGCCAGACGTGTCAATGGATCTTAGTTTATGGCTTATTCAGCAAAAATGTTTGTTTTGTGTGTACTGGACACCACAATGTCTTTTTAATAAGGGTTTGTCTAAGTTGGCTAATTGCTGGAGGTATAATACCACTAATGCTTCTCTTACCCATGTTTTGGCAATGTCCAATAGTTGCCTCTTTTTGGGAGGTGGTCATAATACAGATAAACTTGGCAGTGGAATGATTTTTAATATTTACTGATGCACATGTTCTCTTAAATTATTTACCGGTTGCTTCGAAATTAATGCAAGGTCAATGTAGTAAATGGATTTTCCACACCCGTTTGACAACTAAAAGACTGATATTACAACACTGGAAGGATAAACTCCCACCTATAACATAATTGATTGAGGACCTTACAACGTTTTCAACATTATGGGTGGTATTTAGACGCCACCTGCAAATAGATAAATATATGGATATTTGGTCTGCCTTTCTTGAAGCTTATGCATAACTGTTTTTATTGAAAGCTGTATTTTCATATACACATATACACCCATAGGTACATACTTCATATGCATCTATTGTAAGTGATTTATTTAAATTTATGTAAGAAAATTGTATTTTTTTCTTTTATTGGTTTTGTTTTGTTGAAATTCACAGTAAAACATTAATTAAAAACAAAGCTTTCTAACATGCTTTATATTTAAGTAATCTTATTCTGCTATAGTTATATATACCAAACTACTTGCAAATAATGTAATCTAAAAATTTGTAACTAGAATTTCTCCCCGCAAACCTGGGGCATGAGGAGGCAGAGCTTCTAACATTTCTGAAAGTATCTCCCTATAAGGTCCAAATTGGCAGTGACATGCAATAATCCTTGCTACTGAAAAGCAGAGTCTCAGTCATTAGTGACTCTGGGTTTTAGCCTAGGATTTTAGAGGGATTTTATAAAACATGCTAATGGCTAAGTTATGAAAGTGAAGCACCTATAAAATGAAAAGATCTCAATTCCCAATAAGCAGCAAGGATAAACAATGGAAGGTTTTTGACATAGTTGGGAGTTATTAAGAAGAGCTCAAGAGTCAGTAGCAGTAGAACCATTGCAATCTGAGTGAGATTCATTTGGCAGCCATTGCTCATAGCAGCTCTCTTCTCTTGGTGAGCAGGGTGTCTGAATAATTTGCTATGAGCAAAAGCTGGTATTTGTGAAGACATCACAAACCTCCCAAATGTGTTATTTCAATAACATGTAAAACTGTATGTGGCAAGTTATTCAGGCAACCATTCACCACTAAAAGGGAGCAAAAGACAACTACCACAAGTATGCAAGTCACAGCACAGGGCATTTGTTTAAAAAATTGCTGCAGAGGAATCTATTGTTCTGCTAGACATATTCAGAAATACTCTCTTCAGGATCAGATCACTTCTTCACTGGCCAAACATTTCCATCATTTCTTTGGAAATGTTTTGATTTTATTTGGTGATATAATCCAGCTGCTTCCTCTACTCTTTTTCTTTCTTCAACTTTCCTTAACTTTGAGGTTTGCCTATATTTTAGGGTATACAGAATTAAGACAAGGAAGCAATAATTATTTTATGAAGATTCTCCTCCTTTTTATCGTAATTATGTTACTATTATCTGTAAAATAAAAAATGTGTGAAACTAACATTGCCTCAAGAAATTCGTTACCCTAAGCCTGGAATTCTACACACACTTACTTGGGAGTAAGCCCTATTAAATTCAATGGGACTTACTTCCAAGTAAATAGGCACAGGATCAGGATGCAATGAGGAGGAATCCTCTTTGCCTGGGGACTTGGGAAACCAGGTCAGACTATTTGTCCATCTAGCCTTCTATTGTCTATTGTGACTGGCAGCAGCTCTCCAGTGCCTTGGGTATAGAAGGGTCTTCCATAGAGGTCTGTCTTATACTGAGACAGGCCATTGGTCCAGCTAGCCCAGTATTGTTGACACTGGCAATGGCCCTCCAGGGTTTCAGGCAAGATTCTTTCCTACCTGGAGCTGCCAAGGAATGAATCTGGCACCTTCTGCAAGCAAGGTATTTGCTCTACCACTGAACTATAGCCCCACTTCAAAACATTTAATTCTCGCCTGCTACGTCATTCTTTTAAATGGAGATGCCAGGGATTGAACCTGGAACTTTTGCACACAAAGCATGTGCTCTTCTACTGAGCCATTGACTCTCCTTGAAACATTTGACTTAGATTTCATACACAAGCATGACCCAAAAACATGCTCATCTTTATACGTAAGTTAAATGCAGTATTAGCAGATAGGGATGAAAACAGATGTTTAAAGTTTGTATATTGCTAAACGCTTAAACTAGCCTTGCTTTGCAAATGCTACAGGCAGACCTTGGAAATCATGCAGGGACAGAGCTCAACAAACACATTAGGCTGGTTGCTGGGGGTGAAGCTGAGAAAAAGGTGGAGCTGGGAAAGGGCATCATTAAGTTTTACTTGTATTCTGCTGCTTCTCTAATCCAGTTGCTCTTGCAGCAGCAGGTCAAAAATCCACTGCTTGAATATATTTTAATCACAATTTCCCTGACTTCAGACCAATTTCCCTGACTTTCCCTGGCCGGTTTCACTTTCCCTGACTTTCCAGAAAGTGGCAACCCTGAAGGAGCTTTTTCAGTTCCAGCCCTTGAATTTGAGGGGACAGGACAGGAGCAGCCGCTGCTCTCAGTACTGAGTCGAGTTGCAGGGAAGCGGCCTTATGAGGAGAAAGTTTGGCAGCCTTAGCCTTCTCTTTTGCCGCCTTGCGGTGTTTGCGCCGCTCAGCATCCTCTTTTGTTTTATGTGCCCTTTTCATCAACTTTTTTTGCTAGAAGGGCCTCCACCAATTTGCCCAGTGTTGAGGGGCATTCGACCATAGCCGTGTGAGTTGGTGGAGTCCTGGGTTTAGGCACGGGTGGAGCCACTGGAGTTGTTGGAGCGGATACCACGGCAAGGGCCTTGTGCCAGAGAATGGCCTTTCACTACTTGTCTGCTCTGTTTCCTGGCCTGGAAGGTGAAGGCCTGACAATGATGGCAACTGTCCACTACGTGGGCTTCCCCCAAACAGAAAAGGCAGAGAGAATGGCCATCTGCTGGGGCAATTTTGCTCCACATTTAACACACTTTCTGAAAGCCGCCTTAGCGGGCATGGCTGTTTAATCCGATGAACAGTAGATGAAGGATAGTCGTAGATGAGATTTATTTATTTATTTACATTTTTTTGTATATAGACAAAGGACGAAGAAGCAACAAAAAAGAACAAGTAGAATAAACCAGAATATGATGAAGGACAGGTTGCTTACCTGTAACTGTGGTTCTTCGAGTGGTCATCTGTGCAGTCACACATATGGGCTCTGCGCGTGCGCGGAGGCCGCTTCGGGAAGATTCTAAAGCTGAGGTAAATTTTGGGTGGGAACCCCTCCCCCCTTGTGTCTCCTTTACTCGGGTTCCCGGACTCGGGATCGAACATCGACTTGGTAATGCGATACGAACGTCGAAGGCGTGGACCATGTAGCCGCCTTGCAAACATCCATCATCGATACTCCCCGTGCGAAAGCCGTCGAGGTTGAAACGGCTCTGGTAGAGTGAGCTCGTACCGAGTTCGGCAACCATTGTCGTTTGAGTTCCTATGCTAGCTCGATGCAGTCTACAATCCACGAGGATAGACGTTGGGTCGAGACTGGCAGGCCTTTGGAGCGTCCACCGTAACAAATAAAGAGACGTGGAGATCTCCTAATGGACTCAGTATGGGACTTGTAGAACAAAAGAGCCCTTCGTACGTCTAACATGTGAAGCTGATGCTCCAATGGAGTCGACGGACTTTGAAAGAATGCTGGTAATATAATGTCTTGATTTAGATGGAAGGCAGACACGACCTTAGGAAGGAAGGCCAAATCTGGACGCAACACCGCCTTTTCCTTGTGGAAACTGAGGTATGGTGGATCGACCCTTAGAGCCGCCAGCTCTGATGCTCTCCGAGCAGAGGTGATTGCGACAAGAAATACGGTCTTAAAAGTTACTAAGCGGAGATCCGTTGTCGCCATTGGCTCGAATGGTTTAGCCATGAGTACCTGTAGAACCAACTGGAGGTCCCAGACCGGGGTGACTGGTTTAAATGAAGGGGTCATATTTTTTAATCCTCTCATGAAACGCTTGACTAGCGGGTTCGAAAACAAAGTGAATCCATCTTGACCATTATGATAAGCTGACAAGGCAGCCAAATAGACCTTTAGCGAGCTCGTCTTAAGCCCCTTGTGTTGCAAATGAAGCATGAATTGCAGCACTTGATGGATAGGAGCACTAGAGTAGGGCACTTCAATCCGACCGAGGTAGTCACAGAAGGCTTTCCATTTCCTGGCATATGAAGCTCTAGTGGATGGTTTCCAAGCTTCCTGCAGCACGAGTCTGATCTCCGAAGGGAGAGTGTTCGGTATCAAATTCGCCAGGCAGTGAGTTTCAGGATGGACGGATTTGGGTGTAGTAGCGCGCCTCGAGCTTGAGAAAGTATCGTTGTCGTGTTCGGTAGGTAGCGATACTCTCCCTTGGAAAGTCGGAGGAGTGGCGCAAACCAGGCTTGCCTCGGCCACCATGGAGTCACTAGGATGCAGTTCGTGCCCTCGGACTGGATTTTCGAGACGACCTTGGTCAACAACGGAATCGGTGGGAATATATAAAACAGAGTCCCCGACCAAGTTATCAGGAATGCGTCCCCGATCGACGCGTTGTCGTGTCCCGCTCTGCTGCAGAGAGTGTGACAAGCTGTATTGGCTGCAGTGGCGAATAGATCTACTGTTGGGGTTCCCCACAGGTGAAAAAGGGACTGCCGAATTCGAACGTCGAGTTGCCACTCGTGGGAGTCGAGTGACATCCTGCTGAGGGCATCTGACAGCGTATTGTCCTTCCCAGCAATATGGATGGCTCTCACTGATATATGACGAGGGATCATCCAGTCGAATATACGGAGGGTTAGGTTCGTCAGCTGTAGCGAGCGGGTGCCGCCTTCCTTGTTCAGGTAGGCCACAACCGTAGTATTGTCCGTGACCACTTGCAGATGTCTCACAGCAAGTATAGGTTCGAGGGATTTCATCGAGTTCCATACTGCTTTGAGCTCTAGAACATTGATGTGCCTCTCTCGATCTCGCGGGCCCCACTGGCCTTGTGCTGTGTGATTCCCGCAGTGAGCTCCCCAGCCCAGGAGAGAGGCATCCGTCGTCAGCGTAAGTGAAGGCGTGATGGGTTGGAAGGGTAGCCCTTTTGTTAGATTGGAGCGGCTCATCCACCAGCGAAGAGACTGTCTTATGCTGGACGGATTAGTTAGTCGCGTTCGATGGGCATTCATCTCGGAATCGAACGATCTTATGAACGAGTTTTGGAGCTGGTGCATACGAAGTCGAGCGAGTGGAACGACCGATATGGATGAAGCCATGAGACCGAGGAGCTGTTGGATCGAGTGGGCTGTGCACGACATCACCTTTTGTAGTTTCGAGGCGAGGGTAAGTATCTTTAGGGTTGTGTCTTTCGGTAGAAAGGCGCGACCAACCGTAGCGTCTAAGAATGCTCCGATGAATTGGATCCTTTGAGTTGGGAAGAGAGTGGACTTCTTCTCGTTGAGGCAGAGTCCGAGAGTGACCAAAGTGTCAGTAGTCAGGCGGAGGGTGCTCCAAAGTTCCTGAGCAGATGGTGCAACGATGAGCCAATCGTCCAGGTAAGGATAGAGCGTCATCCCTTGGGTTTGTAGAGCAGCGCAGACTACTGTCATACACTTGGTAAACACTCTCGGTGCCATCGAAAGTCCGAATGGAAGTACCTTGAACTGGTAAGTATCGGATCCGATCTTGAACCTCAGGTATTTCTGGCTGTCTCGATGGATCCCTATGTGGAAGTAGGCATCTTGGAGATCGATGGATGCAAACCAGTCGGTCTTGCGGAGGAGAGGCAAGATCGATTAGAGAGTGACCATCCTGAACTTCTTGGGTAGAATGTAGAAGTTCACTGAACGTAGATCCAGGATCGGTCGGAGACGGAGTCCTCCAGCTCCATCCTTCTTTGACACCGTGAAATACCTGGAGTAAAGGCCGTCCTGTGCCAGGTGAGGCGGGACCATCTCGATGGCCCCCTTGAGTAACAAGGAATCTACCTCCTCCCGCAGCGTTAGGGATGGCTGCGTGGTGCGGATGCCAAGAAAAGGTGGGAGAGAATCGAACTCGATCCTGTACCCATGCCGGATAATGTCCAGAACCCAACAATCGGTGGTAATTTTCTTCCATGATGGTAGGAAGAGGGATAGTCGGGTTCCGAACTGAGGTCGAGCCGGAAGGATCGGAGTAGAGATGTCGGTTGTGCCTTGGGTCGCGTCAAACCCGACGTCTTTGAAAGTCGCCTCCTTTACGGGAGCCCCGGTACCGTTGCTGCTGGTACTGACGGCTCGGTGCCCGGGGCTGCTGTGGACGAGAACGACTGTCCTGCCACTGCTGGAGTTGCTGACCCTGCTGGTTCGGAGCTATCGGAGGCGGATATGGAGCCCACCTGCAGCGTTTGAATGTCTTAGAAGATGCTTGTGGAAGCAAGCCCATCTTCCTCGCATTCACCCGGGCTTTCTGAACCGCGTCGAGAGAGTCGTCGGTTTTATCATTAAAGAGGCCGACTCCGTCGAAGGGCAGATTCTCAATTTTGGCCTTAGCTTCCGAGGTCAATGTAGAAGACCTTAGCCAAGCGTGTCGGCGAAGGGCGACTGCACTCACCAGGGATCTCCCATGACAGTCCCCTTGATGTCTGGCAGTATGAATCTGCTGTCTGGAGGTGTTTGTTGCTTCGGCCTGGAAGACTCTGGCCAAGTCTCTCTTCTCATCCGGTAGATAGTCTATCAGCCCTCCCATCTTCTCCCAAAGGAAGAGTTGGTACCTAGCCATCGTAGCTTGGTACCCCGCAACCCGAATCCCCAGGGCGCTCGAGGTGTAGACTCTTCGTCCGAAGTTGTCTAACCTTTTTCCTTCGGGGTCGGACGGAGTGGAATGTTGTTTGCCTGACCTAGATTGTGCTGATTCAACTATCATCGAATTCGGGGTTGGATGGGAGAAGAGAAATTTGGCTGTGTCTGGCCTGATTTTGTAAAGAGCGTCAAGGCGCTTTGCTGCAGGAGGAGCTGTGGATGGAGAGCCCCACGATCCTTGCACTGTCTCCAGCATCGTCGGGGTGATTGGGAGCAACGTCGGGCCCGAAGATGATTTCGAAACCGTGTCGAAGAGAGGGTCGACCTGTTTCTTCTCTTCGACAGCTGTCTCTAGACCGAGGGCTTGGGCCATTCGAAGGACCTGGTCCTGAAAGGTGCCCATATCCTCAGAGGGGGATACAGCGGCCTGAGTGGAGACGTTCTGGTCCGGGGATGTAGACGATGGAGACACCGAGACGATCGAGTCCGAGTCAGTTATGGGAGACCCCGGAGTCGACGACCTGCGGGAGTGGGATACGGCTGCTATTGAAACCGTAGCTAGTTGATCCTCTCTCTCATCAACTTGTGAAGGGAGGGCTAGAGGATGGATCGGAGGGGATATCCTGGGGCTCGGACGTACCCCATTTTGTCCCGGTGGAGAGCGTCTGACGTCCCTTCTCGGGGAGTGTCTCCTGAGTGGCGACCTCTCGCGGGAACGGTACACCCTGGTCTGGTACCTGTATTCAGACACAGGGGAGCGTCTCCGACGATAGCTGCAACGAGACGCCAGAGAGTATCTCGAGTCCCTCGAGTCCTGAGATCTCTCCCTGTACCGTTGGGGGTCTCGAGGTCTACGAGAATCAGTCGATCTGGAGGATGCCCGGTCCCGGGTAATCAGTACCTCCTCGATCTCGAGTGAACTGGATCGAGTCCGTGGAGTACGAGCCTGTATCTCATGAACCGGGGAGGCGAGAGTTGGAAGAGCAGTGGCCGGAGATCTCGAGTCCGAAGGTGAATCTGGTATCTCGCCTTCAGATACTGAGTCGAACAGCCTCCCTTGATCCCGAGGGGGCTTTTGGTGGAGAGCAAGGCGGAGGATCCCTCGAGCCCGAGGGAACCTGTGCGGGAGGAGATTTAAGCCCAGCCGGGCGTTCAACGGTCACGACGTCCGTCGGATCCGGGGCTATCGTCGATCTCGATCCCGAGAGGGACGAAGCCAATTTTTTTGCCAGTCTCCTCGCTTTATCTTTCTGCTCCTTGCTCTTCCTTTTCTCCTCTTTCTCTCTACGAGCCTTCTTGGCTTTGCTCTTCGATATCATAGTCGCCATGTAGGCCTCCTGAGTGTCCACTGAGGAGACCGTGTGCAACGGCGGCGTACTAGGCCTTGCCAAAGGGATAGGCTTTTCCGCGAGCGGTTGGAGAGTCCTCTTGTATAGAATGGCAGTCAACTTGTCCACCCTGTGCTTCCTCGCTTGTTTTGTGAACGCTTGGCAATGATGGCAAGCGTCCACATTATGGCCCTCGCCGAGGCAGGCGAGACACAGCGAGTGTCCATCAGTCGGAGGAAGCTTCGTCCCGCACCTTACGCATTTGCGAAAGGGGGCTTTCGGAGCCATAATCGTAGTTGGTGATCCCATGACGAACGGGGGGAGAAAGTTGGAGGTAGTGAAAGAAATCCTCGAAAAAGCAGTAACCTAGCTGAATTCCAAGACTAGAATTCCAGAACTTCTCGAAAGAATAGCCACACGCGATGGCGGTCGAAGAGGAACTGAGGGAGAGGGCGGGAACCCGAGTAAAGGAGACGCAAGGGGGGAGGGGTTCCCGCCCAAAATTTACCTCAGCTTTAGAATCTTCCCGAAGCGGCCTCCGCACACGCGCAGAGCCCATATGTGTGATGCACAGAGACCACGAAGAAGAAACTCAGCTAACAACACTGCGAAATGCAGAAGGAGAACCTTCCCAAACCGACCAGTTGCAATGCCGGTTAAAGAGGAACTGAGGGAACGGGCGGGAACCCTGCTAAGGAGCATGCGCGATGGGGGTGGGGCTCCCGGCCAATTTTCCTCAGCTATAGAACTTTCCCGAACTGGTCTCAGCACAGGCGCAGAGCCCATGTGTGTGATGCACTGAGACCACAAAGAAGAACCATATTTGTCTGGTGCTGTAGCAAAATGCTAATGTTAAAGAGACCCTAAAGCAGGGATGGGCACATGTATGCTGCATGTGGCCCCCCACTGCCCCCCAAATTAAAATAATTATGAAAAACTAGTGTCTGTAGCAGCTATGGAGTGCCAGAAGGGCCAAATTTAGCTTGTTTGCAAGCTAAATTTGGCACTTTTTGTACTCTGTAACCATTATGGAGCACCAAAAGAGGTAAGTATAGCTTGGAAACAAGCTAAATTTAACCCTTGCAGTGTTCTGTAGTGCTACAGAGTGGTTTGCTGCAGACTTTTGGTGGTAAACTGGCATTTTTTCTTTTTAAAAACTGTTTTGGGGCACCCTGCGGACTGCAGCCCATGGGCTGGCAGTTCCCCACCTCTAAGGAGAAGTTGTGGCAAAGCTGCTCCCACTCACTCGTGCTGCATAAAGCAACACCAATGTCCAACGCTGCCAATCAAGCCTGCTCTGGCGACATTTTAACCGGGGGTTTAGGCATCCACTCTAATTGAGCTTGACCCAGAAGCATTACTGGGATGCTTGGGAGACTGTGCCCTAACAAGATTAAATCTCAGCCCTGGGGACATGGTTGCTGACTTGCATAAAGCCTGAAAGTGCATTTGGGCAAGACATAGAATAATGCAGGGTCAGATAGGTTGCTTAGAGCTGACAGCATCCTCCCACAAACAGACTGGAGAAGCCCTACAAGCCATCTGCCACAAGAGTTTATATAATGTGAAAACTGTTGCATAGCAGGTAATAGGGTCTGTGGGGATCCTAAACTGCATTGCTCTACCCAGGCCAGCCATCTCCCTTGGGCCAAAGAATCCTGGTAACTGCTGCAGTCTCAGAGGGTGTTCGAGAAATCTCACTGAATCAATACTCAGACTGGGCAAAGGACAAACCCACACAATAAGGGTCTGTGGCCACAGAAAATAGTGAGAATTCATGGAGCTCAAAAACGTGGAGAGCTCACCAACAATAAAAGGACATCAAGAGTTGAGGGTGATGTACGACTAGCTCCCCCATCCACAGGAATTTTTAGTCAAGAGGGTTAGTAATCTGTCCATATCTATTGGTCCTCTGCAGGGGTAAACATTCATCTTGGGGAGAGCCTGTAACAGAAAGAATGACTATGTGGGATCCCTTCAACTGCTTTGCTGCACTCTGACTTTTGCTCATAGCTGGTGGTTGGATCCGTTTTCTAGTCCTGCATTCTGTCCGAAAGACCTTTGGGTTGGATCCAGGATCTGCCTTCCAAAGATGCTAATGGCTAAGTTATGAAAGTGAAGCACCTATAAAATGAAAAGATCTCAACTCCCAATTAACAGAAGATGGTGCAGCAAGGATAAACAATGGAAGGCTTTTGACATGTATTTTTCGCTCCATAAGACGCACTTACCGTACCGTACGTTAAAAAAAAAATTTTTTTTGAATCAGCTGTTCTGCGGGGAATCAGCTGAGAGGCGGGGGCTTGCCCCGCCCCGCCCAGGAGCCCTCCGCTCTTCCACCAACTCACACGACTATGGTCGACTGCCCCTCAACACCGGGCAAAAAAATAAAAAATTTTTAAAAACAATATTTGCTCCATAAGACGCACAGACATTTCCCCCTATTGGGGGGGGGGCATCTTATGGAGCGAAATATACGGTAGTTGGAGTTATTAAGAAGAGCCTAAGAGTCAGTAGCAGTAGAACCATTGAAATCTCATGGAAGGTGTTTCTGTCTGATTTTCAGAGCCCCCACCTGCACCACAGTTTTCCCCATTCAGCAGGGTTCCCTGGGCCTCTCTGTGGCATTTTCCAGGGATTGCAGTGGGGAGGAGGGGGAAGTCAATTTCTGCCAGCCCAGATTCATGTACCTAAATCAAGATCCAATCCTTTGAATCCTTAAGCTAGAATGTCCTTATGCTCCAGCAGCAGTCTGAAAAATCATGTCCTATAAAGCTTTTATAATTGACTGGAAGGGCCTGGCCCTTAAAAAAACAATCAAGAGCCAGTGTGGCGTAGTGGTGAGAATGTTGGACTGGGACTCGGGACTCACTGAGTGACTTTGGGCCAGTCACTGACTCTCAGCCTAACCTACCTCACAGGGTTGTTGTGAGGATAAAATGGAGAGGAGGAGGATTATGTAAGCCGCCTTGGGGTCCTTGCAGGAAAAAAGGCGGGGTATAAATATAATAAATAAATAAATAAATAAATAAATAAAACTTGCCTTCAAAATAAAAGCTTCAGCAAAACTATTGGCTTCAAATATGTTATTCTTCAAGTTACTTCATTTCTGTCTTTCGACAGACATATTTGCAGCGGATAAACTTACTTAATTAAAAAATCACAGACAGCCACTCCCACAACACTCCTTGTTTTTTCCCTATTAATATCTCAGTGGCAGCTACATCATAGGATTGGCACTGGTGAAGAGCTTGCAGGATCAGAATCTTAGGGTAGATTCCGGAGATCAAATCACTCTCTTAAAGCACGGATTTAAGCACCTTTATTTGTGAAAAATATTAAGGGGGCTGATTTGACTTTATAAAATGTGGTGTTCCATCTTTTGTGTTTACCATGGGCTAGATGTTATTCTGAACCCTAGCAAACATTTTAAAACTAAAAATTAGTAGTAGGATTGCCAGCTTAGTGCTCTTGTGTCTCTAACAGCCACTTGATCTGCAAATATTTGAAGGAGATAATGCTTATATCCATCATGTGAGAAGCTTCACACTGATAAAGCTACCATTAGTCACAAGAGTAGGCCAGGATGTTTTTTCTGGTCAGTTGGCAACCATACCTACTACCCTTTTATATTTGGCACTTTTACTATAGGCCAAATATCTAGAAAAGGGCTTTCTCTTTAAAACATATATAATTATTTTGATAATTTATATTATCAACTGTATTTGCTTTTGAGTAAGTTATTCTACCCCCGAATTTCCTAATAATGAACAGGCCAAACGACGTTTCAAGGAAGGGAAATGTAGTGACCTAAATACTTTTCATACTTGCCTTTGAAGGTTTGTCTCCCAAAATATTAAAAATAAATGAGCTTTATTTCAGCAGAAATAGATTCCTGGAATAAAGCAAGCTTATTGAGTTGTATACTGAAGATTTGCCACATCTGTCTAATCATCAGCTATGATCTTGCTTTGCACTCAAACATCAAAGCAGCTTTTTGTGGCTTGTTTTACAAGTGAGTGTCAGAATCCAGGTTTTTATTCTATTCTCCAAAAGTGCTTCTGATTGCAGAACTGATAAGAGAAGCCCTAAATTCTGTTGGTATGATGAACATTTTGTGGCAATAAAACCAGTAGTCTCTGTCCAGATTATATTACTACCATAGTTTTCTTCATTCTTCTTTGTAGGGAAATTTCCTTCACAAAAGCTGTAACAGCTTGAAACAGTATAATGCCACACTTCAAAGATTTAAGAGCATTAAGCATGGTACCATCAGTGTCCATCCTTATTAGCTTTTCAATTAAGGAGGAGCTAGATTCCTGGGTACCTTTGTTCGATTAACAGTCTGCCAACACCACACTGCAAAATCAGATTACGAATACAACAGTATAGTTCCTATAAATCTAGTTTTACACTGGTGAGATATAAAACACGGTATTGTTAATATTTCGTCCTGCATATATTTAAGAGAACAATCTCCAGATTAGGGATTGCCACTTTTCTTTTCTTTTTAAACTGGCCCAGTTGCTGTTTTAAAAGCTGAGTGACATACAGAAGTTTAACAAGTGGAATTTTCCTTGTCACTTATCTCTATTCCAGAAAAAGCTTCTATATGGCAAGCTGCTGTTAAAGAAACAGAGGCACAGTTAATAAGAAAGAGGCAACAATCTTATCACACCTGGAACATTATCATCTTGGGTTAGGTGTATGGACTGTAAAATATGACCGCTGGGGTTGTAAAAAAAAATATGATGGCTAAGTTCACTACTTTAAAGGGAAATATTTACCTCAGAATACCAGTACCCCATCAATGATAGTATGCAAGGCTGGTAGAATTTTTCATCAAATTCCTCCTCCCGCACACCTACATATTAAGACAATTTTTGTAAATCTATGGTTTTCTTGGGGGCATTGTTTTACTTTTTTAAAATGGCTGAAGTTAGAACAATAAGTAAGTCAAGGAACTGTTGGTATGAAAGTAATATATTACACTTACAAATTATTATGAAATAAAGCTGGGGTGGGCAACGTGTGCCTCTCCAGATATTTTGGCCCATAATTCCTCTCAGCCTTAGCCAGCACAGCCAATAGTGAGGGATGGTGGGAATTGTAGGCCAAAACATCTGGAGGCCACAAGTTACCCACCCCTGATATAAAGACAGTTAACAATGAAAATTACATAGAGGATAGATTTTACAAGAGGAGATATGGCACACACACAGTTTCATTTGTTATTCAAGGAGAAAAACTATTCTCAAGTTTTGTAACATAAAAACTCAAATTATGCACTCAAATGAACAAAGAATTCAGTATAATGTGCTAAGTTTGACTATTTTTAATGTATGATCTTAATTTCTGTGCTTTGTTCTGAACTGAATTTTGCAAAAATGTCAAATCATTCCCACTATTTCTAGTGTTCAGGCATGAGTGCTAATGCCTATGCAGCCAAAATAGCACAACCCTTACACAAGAGGGAGGAATCTGCAGGCTTTGGGGAACCCCAAGGTTAGCAGAACTATATTTATTATTATTATTTTTAAGGGAAAAAACAGCAACCCGTAAGGAGGCAACCCAAAACAGCAGGAAAACCGGGGGGGGGGGAGAGGAATGCAATATTCTGAGAGAAGATAAGGCCTGTTGGCTTGAAAACTGAACAGGATCACTCCACACTGCAACACTTTGTTGAAGACCCACTTGTAGTACTATACAGTAATACCTTGGATTGCAAGTAACTTGGTTTGAGAGCGTTTTGCAAGACAAGCAAATTTATATACAGTCATGCCTTGGATTGAGAGCATAATTCGTTCCGGAAACGTGCTTGTAATCCAAAACACTCTTATATCAAAACGAAATCCGCCCCCCCCAAAAAAATTGTACAGAGATTTTTAATGTAAGCCGTACTACAGTACTTGTAATACAAGGCGTCACTTGTATATCAAGTAAAAAAAAATTAAATAAATATTTAAAAATTTGCTTGTCTTGCAAAACGCTCTCAAACCAAGTTACTTGCAATCCAAGGTATTACTGTGTGTGTGTATATATATATATATATATATATATATATATGTTTGAAGCTGTTTCAAGCTGTTTGACTTGATATACAAATATATATATATATATACATATATCATCATCAGGCGATCACTCGTGACCGAGTAAGATTGTCTTCCGGGATAAAAGAAGGAAATTCTAAAGAAGACTGTGTAGACTCTAGCGATGGGTCCGTAAGTGACTGTGGAGGCCAATTCTAGATCCACACAGCTTCCCACAGTGAGGACACAGGTTACCAGATAGAAGATGGTCCTGTAAAGGATTCATTTGACGTGCTTTTCGCTTAGCACGTTTCTCCCTTTCACCTTGCATTCGGGCTTCTTCAAAGTCCATGGAACCTTTGTGAAAGGCCAACCTCCATTTAGATCGTACATGGGCCAGAGCTTCCCAGTTTTCGATGTTTATATTGCATTTTTTTAGATTAGCCTTAAGAACATCTTTAAACCTCTTATACTGACCACCGATATTCCGCTTTCCATCCTTGAGTTGGGAATAAAGTACCGTAACTGCTTTGGGAGACGGCAGTCAGGCATTCGAACAACATGACCGGTCCACTGAAGTTGGCGTTGAAGGATCATTTTTTCAATGCTAGTAGTCTTTGCTTCTTCCAGTACACTGACATTTGTTCGCCTATCTTCCCAAGTAATTTGCAGGATTTTCCGGAGGCAATATTGGTGAAATCTTTCAAGGAGGTAGAAGTGACGTTTATAGATAGTCCATGTTTCGCAGGCATACAATAAAGTTGGTAATACAATGGCTTCATAAACCAGTGTTTTGGTCTTCTTACAAATATCCCGATCCTTGAACACTCTATGTTTCATTTGAGAAAACGCAGCACTTGCGGAGCTCAAACGATGCTGGATTTCACTGTCAATGTTAGCTGTAACAGAAAGATAGAGACAATGATCGACATTTTCCAGTATTGCCCCGCCAAGCTGGATAGATGGCATCACCAAAGGGTTAACTTGCACTTGCTGGTGAAGCACTTTGGTTTTTTTGATGTTAAGTGAGAGACCAAGTTTTTCGTATGCTTCTGGCAAAAGCATTTAGGATAGTTTGGAGATCATCCTCTGAATGTGCGGAGACCACATTATCATCAGCATTCTGAAGTTCCACAACGGAGGTTGTAATTACCTTACTTTTTGCTTTCAGCCTGCTGTGATTAAAAAGCTTTCCATCTGTTCAATATATAATTCCCACACCAGTGGGAAGTTTCCCCTTGACAAGATGTAAAATCATGGCGATGAAAATAGCAAATAATGCTGGGGCGATAACACATCCCTGTTTAACACCTGATCCCACTTTAAATGGAGCACCATGAAAGCCGTTGTTGTCCAAAACCGTTGCCGTCATGTTGTCATGGAGAAGTCGCAAGATATTCACAAATTTATTGGGGCATCCAATTTTCATAAGGATAGTCCAGAGAGCTGTACTGCCTACAGTATCAAAGGCCTTAGCCAAATCGATAAATGCCATATAAAGGGGTTGATTTTGCTCCCGGCATTTTTCTTGGAGCTGGGAAAAAATAGTGGGAAATTATGTTGCTTAAAAGGGCTGAAATTTATATTATGTTTTATTTTTAAAGATAATGTTCCTAGGATGATATATGATTGATATATGAACATTTTATCTTATTTTGGGATGTGTAACAAAGCCAGGAAGGGTGGATAAAGAAGGGCGGGTGAATGCTGGATGATGTATGATAAAAAAATAATTGAAATCAGAATTTTTTCCTTCTGGGATTAATGGATAATTAGAAAGAAGTAATGGAATTGTATTAACATATATGAGTGAAATGTTTGTTACTGTCTACAATAGCATAACGGTTAGTAAAGACGTCGGATAAACTTTCGTCAATACTTCGAGAATAGTTAATATCTATGTTTAGGGTTGAATGGAAAGTTCTAATAGTCTTTCTGTAGAAATTAAAATATCTTGATTTGTGTTTCTTTCTTTTTTTGTGGGTTTGATGAATAAGAAGAAAATTGTGGTACAATGGAAAAAAGAGAAATTTCTTTGTAATTATAGAGTAAGAGAAACTATTGTTATTTTACTTGCTGTGGAGAAAATCGGAAGTCCATTTTAGTTTAGTCTTGTTATATGTTTTTTTTTGGTAGTGTCTGTTCGTGTTTTTCTTTATTTTCAATTTTTAAAAAAGAGAAAAGCAGCCTTTATATTTTAAGGTTATCCAAAAAAGGATGCATTTATCTCTCTATGTTTCTTGTGGACCATTCTTCTGAAAATAACAGACAGCATAGACATCAGCTTAAGTAACATAACTGCAACATCTTAGAAGCATAGGTGAACCAGTTTATGTGGAAGGGGAGTCCTCTATTTTTTTTGAGGGGGGAGTGATTCGCTTCCCCTTCCCTCCCAGTGTGATTTTTTTGGAAATTTGCATGAAGATGGCACATATCATAGAGGTTTCTCCAGGGAAGAAACCTGCAAAGTTTCAGAAGGGTAGGTGCAGAGGCTAGGGAGTTAGGATGACTGAAAACCAGTTTAAGGCCTTTTTTCATGGTGAAGCCTGCTAGTGTTAGAAGAATGTCCATCTCATGGTCCCATCCTTGCCCTCCCTAACGTACAGTGATTGGACAGCCCTTGTTAAAATGTGTCCTATGATTAGAAGTTGGATCTGCCAGTCACTCAACCTCACGCCCTCCCACTCCCATCAGCATTTTGACAAACAAAAGCAAAGGATGCTATTTTTGGAGACATGCTGCCTGCTTTTCTGAAGCCAAATTGCGAACAAAGTCTAGGTCAGGGTCCAGCTTCGGTTCTGGTCACTTTGGAGCAAAGCCCACTTTGCCTCAGGAAGCACCAGAAATGGTCCGAAGGGGGCCAGCTTGCTTCGGACTTTGGCCAAATCCGATGCACATCCCTACTTTCTACCTTGGAGAGTTGTGCCTCCTAGAATAGGCACTAGTAGGCTATAATTCAATGGTATGACTAAAGCAGTTTCTCATGAATATTACATATTTTGAGACAGCAGAAGTGTTTCAATTACATTTGTCTTGTAATACAGATTTTTTTTCTACATTATAAAGATAACTTCATCTTGAATTTTTAATGTTTTGTTTTTCTTGCACTCTCATTTGGCAAGACACAAGAATTGGTTCTGAAAATATTTAAACACACAGGATGAATTTGTTTCACTATTCTAGAAAAAGGGGGACACAAATTGAATCCCAGATATCCAAGATGTTTACAGCGAATCTAGAGAACATGAATATTCAGAACAAACTTTCCTCTTCTAGCCAGTAACTTTGTTTTCATTATACCCAAAGCATCAGTGTTTAATGTTTTACTCCTATGCAATACTCTAGCATTAAAGTCAAATTTTAATTCAGTGTAAGGCTATAATCCTATACCCACTTATCTGGAGTACCTAAGCTCAATGGGACTTACATCTGAGTAGATGTCTACAGGATTGCGCTGTAAGGGATTGGAAAGCATTGCTAGCTTGAATTGTTCAACAATTCCAACAGCTATTTTGCTATCATAACTTTATGCCTGCAGAGGAGGTGGGATTAAAGCCCTGGTGGAGGATAGGATCCTGCTAAACTGACCACTCCTCTGATCAGATATAATGGTATAGCAGTTATTCTGGTTTAAAGTTACAAAGACATAACAAGATCATTAAGACAGCATAATTCCAAGCTGCACTAGTGTAAAGGATTCAGTAACAATCCTATTGTTGTCCCACTCGATTAATTTCAGGATAGGATTGGAGTGCAAGTCCATATATTTATTTTAATAAAGTTTCTATTTTCCTTCTACAGCCTGTAAGTAGGGCCCATGTCATTTTCTGACTTCACTGATCCTTTTTGATGCTCCATTAAGGAAGATGGTAATGTAGGAAATATATTTGTTTCTTTGAAGCAGTAACTGACACAATAAATTATCTACCATTAGGGAAAGTCCTGGGACCAAACGGGCCTTTTGCAATCTTCTGAAAAGACATTAAACTTGAACTATGCCTTCCAGCGAACATTTTCAGTTATGTAAGAATGTTGCTTAAGGGAGTGATTTATAACACAACCAGTGCAATTCTATACATGTCTACTCAGATGTAAGCTCCACAGTATTCAATGGGGATTACTTACAGTATACTAATATATATTAATATCTGACGTATTTTGAATTGTTACAAGCATCACGCATTGTGGCTACAATTAAGTACACTTCAGTCATTAATATAACATTCTCTTGCTCTATATTTTTTTATTATTAAATAGGAATTTTTCCCTTGTACCTAGCACTGATACAGTTCAATTCAATTAATTTGTTTTCATTCATAAGCATAAACATTTATAGGAAAATATGAACAGTACAACATCCACTACATCAAAAATAGATGCTGTGACATGAATCCTCTGACATGTGAGTTCTCTGCAATGCACAGAAAACTCAAGGAAGGAGGGGAGTCTCTCCCTTCATGCTGGACAACATGGGGCATCTTATGCTAACTGCCATTCTGAAGGTCCCAGGTAGGTTGACTGTTGTGGGTTTGCAACAAACCACTGCTAACCTTAAAAGAATTGGCTGTTTCTTGCACCAGAACCTTACGGCTTGTTCACACACTTGTCTTGGTTGTAGTGATATGGTGCTGGTCCAGCCACATTGGTACTTCTGGTGAAGTGGACTCTAGTCCACGGAAGCTTATACCATAATAAATGTGTTAGACATTAAGGTTCCACAAGGCTGTTTTTTTTCATCCATGCTTCTAGCTCTATGCTCAAATGTGGGAGCAATCAGAAGTGATGTGACAAGGGAAAACCTTCTCTACTTGACAACCTTCTCTACTTCTCTACTTGTGATTTGGCATACTAACTGTATAAGTTGATTGCATTGTCTTGGTGCATGTTCAAGGTGCAACTGGCCTGTGGAATTGCACCAAACATATGACTATATCTCCTCATGAACAACTGATAAGATCAAGAGGATACAAGTGTCTTCAGATGGAAGAGATGTGCTAATGTCTTAGCATTAAGACAAATGTTGCACTAAGTCTTATGCTTAAAGAACACTACATGTACATTCATTTTCACTAGCTAGAAATTTAAACAAATGCACCTGGATATAAATGTTGATTCAATGCTAAATATATTAGATATTAAAGATATATGCAATTTACAATCCTTAAAAGACAGTGCTTTAAATTAGATTTCTATACAAAAATATACATGCTCAAATACAATTAATTTTTTAAATATCCATTCCTTTAGCTCTAAGCATGCTTGTGGGAATGGATTAACTATGGCTATACAGGAAAGAGATCAGCTATGACAAAGATGGGGGGAAAGTCACTAAATACTTATGTCAAAATTCTTTGTTGACAGAAGTATAGGAAATGGAATACTATGGCATGAGTCTTTTTTGGTAGTTTTTTCCCCCCTACATGAAAAGCAAATTTCTGTTCCAGAAGTACAATAATAAATATTTAAAGTCATGCTTCTCTGTAGATGTAGCAGTTCTTGTATTTGCATTACTTTCTGGCCTTGTTTCCTAATGCTATTATTCATGAAGTGTTATACTCAGCTGGGGGTGGCTTTAAAAAGCCACACCATACGGTGAAAGAGATGCTTAAGAGGGGGTTGAGTGGGAGGGAGGGGATTACAAGGGGGCTCAGCTGCTATTGCTACTTCAATGAAGCCACAATACTGGTCAAACAAATTGTCCATTTTTAGCTGACAGTTGGGATATCCAACTGTCATGAAATCATGCCTTTTCTATTGCGTATTTGTCACTTTCCAAATGCATGTTTATATCTAATGTTTATTAGTATTTCAGGTACTGCACACAACAACAGTGGTTGGAATGGAATTGATAGTAATTCAATCCAGTGCACTTACTTATGATTACTCCGTGCAAGGTTGTCCAACAAAAGATGATTTTTGCCATTCCCATGTGAATAAGCTGCATGTATCCTTACTACTCTTGTATGCGAACAAGGTCTGAACTGGAAAAATTAGGAGAGAGAAGTGGGCTGGGGAATATGCAGTTACAATATTTTGGTCAATTAGCAAAAACTGCTGTTTTTAACAAGGCTAAATTGTTCAGGCGGGAATGGACATTAATACAAGCTGTTAGTTTTATTGGGATGATTTTATTACAGTTGCTGACAAGGGGAAGCTTAAGCCCAATTTTGAACAGGTTAGCCTTTTGTATGTGAAGAAGAGATTAACAATACCGAGGACCCTTAGCTCAAAGGAAAAAAAGAGAGATGGACAAATATGGACCCTGGTAAAAATGCCTACATTTTACTTCACCTAACATTAATTATGTGTGGGTAAAAACATGTGAATTCATTAAAATATTGTAGATATTGCCAATATCCTAACAGGCTTTCTAAATTAAAAAAAAATCAAATAGCCAGTACTTCCAAGGTGAAGCGCTGTAAGGCAGCAGTGTAGACTTCAATCTTGTAGGATCTTTCTTTTTTACTAGATCCCTGTGATCCACCATGTAAAGCCAAGTGTTTGCATAGAGCAGGGATGGGGAACCTTTTTCAGTCTGGGGGCCAAATTCCAATCTGGGAAAGGCATAGCCTCCAGTCCAACATCCGGGGGGAGGGGGGCACTTGCTATTCCAGATTCCCAGCTTTCAAATAAAAAAAGAGCTAGTCTCTAGCCCTTGTAAAACCTGAGATATGAGGCAAAACATTCAGGCACATTCGCATTTGTAAGAACTGAGAAATGAGCCTGCTACCACCTTTCAGAGTGTTTAGCCAATGAATGAAGATGCAGTTATGATCAACATTTGGCCATAAAGCTAAATACTGAGTAAATCCTTGTCTGTAGAATGGACTTACTGGTTAATTTTGAAACCCCCCCCCCTTTTTTTTGCCTACCCTTGTGGAATAGTGATCACCACCCATAGAAAACAATTGGGAATTTTTGAATTTTAGTGTAGCTGTGATTGGGCAGTAGCATATCCAGCCCCAAACAATGGGTAGCAGGAATGACAGGGGTTCACGTTCTGTGGATGACAATGGGTTATGTTAGCACTGCAAAGC
The DNA here is from genome assembly GCA_021292165.1 of Shinisaurus crocodilurus. Classification (NCBI taxonomy): domain Eukaryota; kingdom Metazoa; phylum Chordata; class Lepidosauria; order Squamata; family Shinisauridae; genus Shinisaurus; species Shinisaurus crocodilurus. The sequence goes on from CM037877.1 coordinate 31,015,071, forward strand.
AGTCATGGCTGTTATACTCATATTGCTTGGTGGAAGAGTAGTGTATGTCATCACTGCAGTGTGAGTTGTTGCCTACTCCACTAGTGGGTTGGGTTTTTTGTTTTTAAAAGGGAAATGCAGTCAGTGTGTATGTGTGTGTGTATGAAGTATTTAAAGAAAAGGATACTTTCCTTCATTAGATACTTTCTGCATTTAATTTCCTTCTGACCTCACTGTTTACAACCCACCCTCCACCCATATGTACTGTGTATAGACCTGAAAATCTCCAAAACTTTATGCCAGAATGAATTTGTTAGGCTTTAAGGTGCCACAAGACTCTTTGCTGTTAATACAGTTTCTTTGAGTTGATGTTCATGCAGAGGATGGAAACATATTGGTGAGGCATACGAGAAGCAACCGGATGTTCTTCAAATTTTGAATGTTTAATATGAGTTATAAGAGTTGGTGTCAGTCTTCAGGCCCCCTCCCCAGGATTGCTATAAGATAAATTTCCAAGTGGGGTACTTGATGCATCTTGTCTCTACTGCACATGCATGTAAATATGTGCACACAGTAATGCAATGCACAGGTGGCCATTTTACCTGCTAGGGAGGTTTATTATGAACATAATGTAAGGCAGTTATATTTTTCTCATATAGAATTATTTACTTTAGTTTATTCTATTTATGTTTGCCTTTGCTCCAGGAACCAAAGATCTCCCCATTTTTACCCTCACAACAATCCTGTGAGGTAGGTTAGGCTGTGAGGTAGTGACTGGTCCAGATCATCCAGTGAGAAATGGGATGCATTTGCTGATCCTGTTCAGGCAGGAAAATGTCCTGGGCCAGCACTGGCTGTGTATGTGTTTCCTGTTTGGCTGTTGTTCTGAATGAGTCAGTCTATTTCTCTTTCGTGTGTGTGTGTGGGGGGAGAGCGCATGTGCTTCAATGTGTTTTCTGTGTCCATGTACTGTATGCTGTTTGCATTTGAGTTCTCCACCAAGGAACTCAAATGCATCTGAGTTCTCCACCAAGGAAGAGATATTAGTTTTTTGCTTCCAGGAAACATGGAAGATGATTTCCAATAAAATATGTAGTGAAAAATGTTTTTGCACTATTATTGTACATTGTTGTATGTATGTATGCAAAAATGTTGCATATGAGTTCAATATTGGGGGCAGAGTAGGGCGCTCTCTACAGACAGCTAGGCCAAGGGCCCATCATGACCCTGATCTGGCCTCGGGGAAAGGTCTTGGGGGCCACTTTCCATCTTTGGGCAGGACAAAAAAGTGATTATTACCAATTTTAAACCTACTTAGAAGTAAGCAGCGCAGTACTTCTGCATGTCTAGTCAGAAGCAGGGCTGAATCACTCAGCAGCACTTTCAAATAGCATCTAAAATACCAAGCCACTGCATGTCTTCACAGAAGCAAGTATGAGCAGTATGTCTAGTCACAAACAAGCAGGGAAAGATTCTGCTTGTCTACTCACAAGTAAGCAGGACAATACAGACCCCTGAGCAACCCCACTGTTTATATCCCTTCATGGTGACAACTGACCATCATCTCCTGATGATGTCGCTGTATTTTCTTTAAAGTAGATGATTTGGATTGGGCTACAGCAGGGCTGTTTTCCTGATCTAGATCACCTCCCGATGTGCTATTTGCCCTATGGAGGAAAATATGCAGGTACCTTTAGAATCTAAAGTTTAGATCAAGAAACTTGCACAGGGGACAGGGTTAAGCCCCTCCTCCCTCAGTGGTTGCTTTTATGAAAATACAGAAGTGTCAGGAGACTTGACCTTAAGGGTGGGCTGGTCTTTGAGGGAAAATAACTTTACACAGTTGCCTCTCAAAAGGGCAGAATTATTGTAACACTCACTTATGGGTAAGGACAAGTTCTGGGATTACATTTAAAACAGAATAATACTTGTTCCATTACATATATTCATAATTACATAGAAATTATATACTTTCCACACTTAGACTTGGACTGAGGAGACCTTGATTCGATTTCCAGCTAGAGCCACAAAGGTGACTAGATCAATCACCTTCTTCCAGTGTAATGTACCTCACAGGGCTTGTTATGAAGAGAAAGGGGGCAGCCTCTTTGTACATTATTATATTTATATCCCGCCTTTTTTCCTTCAGTGAACCCAAGGCTGCTTAAATAATCCTCCTCCTCTCCTTTATGACAAAAGGTGAGGTATAGGTATTTTAAATAAATAATAAACAGCCTCAAATATACACCACTGTGACCTTCTTAGAGGAAGGAATAATAATAAATAATAATAAAACCGAGGAGCAACTAATCCACATTAGGTAATATTTAGAGAGCAGATGCAGTGCAATGGACAGAGAGCTACAGTTGAACCTACGTTCAAATCTGTTGTCAACGATTCACCCTGGAGCCTCAACTGCCTTCTCTGTAAAATGGGAGCAGCAGTAATATAACGTATCTCCCGGCCAATCGCTGGAGGGAAGGCTGAGACAGCCGATGCGTGTACGTTATAATGCATGCCCCCCCCCAAAAAAAAATTGGCCTCCACAGTCACTTACGGACCCATCGCTAGAGTCTACACAATATTTTTCTTTAGATTTTCCTTTTAAAATTTTCTTTTTGTAATTTTTTTTATCCTGGAAGACAATCTTACTCGGTCATGAGTGATCGCCTACTACTATAATGCAGCAGTCATAACCTTGAGCATGCAGCAGCCTGTGAGGAAAGAAGGAAGCGGGTGGTGGAGCCCCGGAGAAGCTGAGAGCGCGTCCCCACTTTGCGGACCAAGCGCGGCAGATTAGCCGGAGCGGGCAGGGAAGCGTTAACGGACACCCCACTAAGAAGCTGAGGCGCAGAGTGGCAAACCCCGCCTGTGGGGATGAGGAAGAGGAGGAGGAGGCGGCTTCGACGTCGCCTCACGCCAAACTCTGGAGACACGCCGCCTTGCTCCTGCTGCTGCTGCTCCTCCCACCCCTTCAGCCGGTCCTGCGTGACGCCTCCATTGTGTGCGCAGCCGCAGCGGCTCCCGGCGACTGTTGTATCCGGCCGGCGCCTTTTTCTCCTCCTCCCTTTTCCCCCTCCCCTTTCCCCGTAGAAACTGCCGTTGCTGCCGCCGCCACTCTCGGCTTCCCCCCCCCCCCACTTTCCTTCAGCCGGCGGCGCCCTGATCAGAGTCTCTTCTTCTCTCTCTCTCTCCCCCCCTCCCCCTTTCACTCTATGACGCGATGGCAACGGCCAACTTCGGCAAGATCCAGATAGGGATCTATGTGGAGATCAAGCGCAGCGATGGTGAGCCGGGGGAGGAGATAGAGGGGCATAGATGGATGGATGGATGGGAAGGGCTGTGGGTTGGAGGGATCGCAGCAGCCCGCCACTCCGCTCCCGCTCTTCCTCCTCCTCCTCAGAGAGGGGGGAGGGGCCGCGCTGCTGGGGCCCATTGTGCGCGCGGGGCCCGCGGAGGATACAAGTGGGGCGTTGGGGGGTGGGGTGGGAAAGCACTGACGGTGGGCCTGTGGCGTCGGCCGCTGTCGTTAAGGAGCTTTTTGTGTCGCCTCCTGTGGTGCTTGGAGGGAGGGAGAGAGCGGGGCGGTGAGGGACTCGGGGAGGCAGACATGCACCGTCGCCGCTGGAGACGGCAGGCAGGGTGGGAGGTTGCTGCAGTGCTATGGGGAAGGGAGGGTGAGGAGGAAGAAGAAGGAATGAAAAGGGTGCGTGTGTGTGTGTCTGTGTGTCTGTGAGGAGAGTGGTGGGGAAAGCATAGGGAGTCATCATGGGTGTGTGTGTGTGTGAGGTGGACTGCTACAAGGGTTGAGGGAGTGACGGGAAGGGCGTGACCCTCGGGCTTAGGAGGCCAGGAGGGGGGATTCGTTGGGGCTGGTGGAAACGTGTGTGTGTGTGTTGTAGTGGTCGTGGAAGGAATTGTATCCGTGGGTATGTGTGGGGTGGACGAGACGTCCATAGGGATGGTGAGGTGACAGAGCTGTTTGGCATGTGAGGTAAACGGAGAGGCTTTGGTGTGGAGAGGAGAGTGCTTGGCTCGATAGCTAGGGAAAGGAAGAGGAGAGTGGGCTTTTCTTCTTTTTCTTCCCTTAGCAAATACACGAAGAAAATCCGTCGCGTGTCCCCTCTCCAACATCAGTATGTTTTCTGAAACACAAATGGCTATTATCTTTATTTGCAATAAATGGCCGAATGCTCCCCCCTCCCCAGTTATTCAACAACATCTTGCCATGGTGTATCAAACTAAATAGAACCCCCCCGAAACACCCGGATGTTTGTGTTGCCCCCCTTTTATTCTAGCAGGGATGAAGTTCCTGTGTTGATTCAGTGTTTCCCATTTCTGCCCTGTATTTCCTTGCAGCAGCATGTGCAGTGCTTTCTATAGATGCAGATGGAGTTCATAGGCGTGTGAGGCTTTGTAGCAATTACCCTTGGATAGTGTGAATACATTGTATTGGAGGTTGCAAGCAGAGTGAATCAATGGGCCCATCTCTGTTGCTGGGTAATAATGAGGGAGATGTCATCGGCTATTTGTAGCTGGCTTTGGTGATGGTGGGGTGAGCTTCGGATTCTTTCTGGAAAGCCACCCATCCTTCCAGCAGTGCTGAATACTCTGTGAAATGCAGGAAGATATCAGATGTGGCCAAAGGATTTAATGCTGATATACTAAAAGGACGAAGAAGCACAAAGTATTGTTAACTATGCTTTCCCTTTCAGCTCTTGTAATTGCACTCTAAGGACTTTGTTTTTATTGTAGCATTACAGCTGCAAGTACGGGTAGAAAAATGAAACTGTTAGTGTGTGAGATGAGGCTACTCAGTGGTCAGTTGTGTAGCTTAAGCGGGGTAGAAATTTTGGCTCTTGTTCCAACTTCAGCCTGATCCAAGGGTTGTATCTATATTCCTTCCTTCTTTCCAAATAGAATAGAGGTGGAAGAATGAAACAGGCAGGAGAATGGTGTCTTCTGACTGAGTAAGAATAGTTTCTGCTTTGGAATTGTTGCATTCTGTTCTTCTGACTCCCAACTCCAATGGTGGGGGAAGGAGAGCTTTTGAATACCAAATTCCTACTTGGAGAGGCTCCTTGCTACTCCTAACTAGTTTAAGGTCTAGATTTTAAAATACAGTAATACCTTGGATTGCGAGCATAATCCGTTCTGGAACCGTGCTTGTAATCCAAAACACTCGTATATCAAAGCGAAATTCCCCATAGCAAATAATGGAAACTCAGAGGATTCATACCTTGGGGGGGCGCCTCACCTCTCTGCGCAGGGCCCCCCCATGATCGATTCTCCGCAGCGCGGAGGGGCTCTCCGCCCGCTCTGTGCACCGCTGGAGCCGCCCGCGCAGCTCCACGGGGAGGCACGGCGCGGCCGCTTGATCTGCCAGCGCCTCACCCTTCTGTTTTGATGGTTCCAGGACCAGCTCTCCGTAGAAGGGCGGCGGCGGCTTTTGCCGGCTCCCTCCATCTGCCAGCTCCCAGGCCGGCTCTACGTGGAGGTGCGGCCGCTCGCTCGACTGGCGCCTCACCCTGCTGCGCCGGCTCCCGGGCGGCTGCTCGCTCTGCTGGCGCTTCGCCCTGCTGCGCCGGATCCCGGGCTGCTCCACATAGCGTGGAGTCGCCCGGGAGCCGGCGCAGCAGGGCAAGGCGCCGGCCGGGCAAGTGAGTGGCCACGGCTGCGCAGCCGTTTGGGAGCCAGCGCAGCAGGGCGAGGTGCTGCTGGCCAAGCAAGCGAGCGGCTGCGCCGCGCCTCTACATGGAGCCGCCTGGAAGCCGGGCGAGGCGCCGGCTGAGTGAGCAGCTGCTCAGGAGCCGGCGCAGCAGCCACGCCGCGCCTCTACATGGAGCCCGGGAACCGGCGCAGCAGGGCGAGGTGCCGGCCGAGCAAGCAGCCGCACCGCCCCTCCACGTGGAGGGGCGGCACGGCTTGTTTTGCAAGACCTCGCTCGTTTATCAAGTCAAAATTTACTTTAAAATTTTGCTCGTCTTGCAAAACGCTCGCAGACCGGGTTACTCGCAATCCAAGGTATTACTGTAAATATAAAATAGTTTAAGCTCTTCGTTCTAAAGTCTAGATGTAGTGTTGTTGTTGTTTTTAAAAAAATGGCATCTGGGGGGGGGCACTTGCCATTAGTCACTTGCCATATCACCAAGTACTTTTGAAATTCTCGGTTTCAAAAGCAGTTTGACAGGATGGCTGCTGTTGGACGAAAACAAGTCTAAAACCTACCTTGGCTCACAGAAATAGCTAAATGGTTCTTTTGATTCTGGCCGAAGTAGGTTTCTTTCCCTCCCACCAATTTTATAACAAAATATGAATTGGAATAATAATAATAATAATAATAATAATAATAATAATAATAATTCTTGAAAATCAAGCAGATATTTAATACATTATAGATATTAATATATTATTTATAACCTCAAGGAGGTAATGTTTTTACCAGATATATAAAGCAGCATAGGGATACTACTTGTGCAAAAACTGGTATCTGCATAAACATTATGTTCATTCTCCCACTGTATGCTTAGCATTTTTTTTTAAAAAAATAGCTTTTTTCTAGCTGATCTTTAAAATTGCCATAATCACTGGCCTGGTTCGTACATAACCACAACCCAGAGTATGAGTTGAGTATTGTTGTCGTTGAATCATGGGTTTTCATTACATGCAGACTCTGCACTATGGTTTAACTCTGGGCTGTTAACCATGAACAACACAGGAGGAGAACACATGGTTTATTGTTGGATTGTGAACTCTGGGTTGTTCATGGTTGACAATCCATAGGTAAACCATAGTGCAGGGTTCACACGGAACTACAGCCAACAATTCAACAACAACCCACGATTCAACAACAACCCATATTCAACCCATACTTGTTATGTGTGAACCAGGTCAGAGAGACCTCTGGATAGACTTCTATGCAGACTCTGCTCTAATCCTTTTCTTTTTTTAAAATCTAATGTTTCCTATCAGAATGATTCACTGTGGATTGTCATAGATGTCAGTTGACTTAGTAGAAAATTGTACTTCTGTGATATAGGAGAATTGACTAGCTTAACTTTTAGAGAGGAAATTATAGATGCATTGGTGTTAGAACTGTGACTTGCAACTTTTCACTCACTTGGCATTTTTATTAGTGTGGAGGAAGAGGGGGGGCTGGCTGGCCCGCCAGACTCCCACCCTTTCCTCCTTCAAAGGGAAACCCAGCACTTACCACCATGTGGCCCGGAAGGGGGGGCTGGCTGACCCGCCACTACCCCACCCTTGCCTACTGGCAAAGGAACCAAGACCCCCAGAGATCTCAAGGTACCAGATTGCCAGCCTCAGCTGTCTGCAACCCTACTTGAATCTCTGTTCAGGGACTCGCCTTTAATTCTGTAACCTGGATTTAGATACTGAACCAAGAGAGTACTACAAAACCCATTTGGGGTGAAACCAAGACAAGGTTTATTTCTGGTAGCAATTTACAACAAGATTAGGCAAATAAGAGAAGCACACAAAATAGAGAGACACTTTAGTACACAGTAAAGCTGCAAAATAAGAAAACTTGATTCCTTAAAATCTCTCAAGCACACACCTGTTACCTGAGGGTGTCTTCTTCAAAGGGTTAGATCCAGCACAGCCTTGCTGCCCGATAGAGAATTACCACACCTACCCGAAGGTCCAAGATGGGTAAACCCTTACAAGGCTTGCTTTCACCAGTCCTTCAAACCAGCCAATTTTACCAGAGGCTGCCTGGGGTCGATTCCTGAGGGGCCCCCCCTAAAGGCTCGGGCCCCTCGCTGGCCTGGCATGGCTCCAACCGCCAGGCAGGCACCCAAAAGACTAAGACCAAGACTGACCAAGAACAAAGGCTACACGTGGGGAAATGGCTCTTCCCCCTCCCCTTTTCTGTAACCTTCTTGCTTCAGCCAATCAATTTGAACTTCACCTGGCCAGGCAGGGGGAAGGGAACTCCTGAGTCATGGCTTGAACTATTTGAATTACATCTGCATATGAACGCTTTCAGCCTGGCTCCTCCAGACCTTCTGGGCGCCAAGCCCCATCTTATGTTCCATCACCTTTTGCTTCCTCCCAGCCCCCACCTGGTTTACTCATGAGGAGGCGTGTGTGTGTGTGTGTGTTTGTTTGTTCCTGCATGCATGCATGCAGGAACCCTAAAAGCTCTTTTCTCTACATGCTAACTATGCACACCCCACCCCAGCCGGTTCACACCTGAGGTGTGTGTGTGTACCCCCAAAGGCTCGTTTCTCCACAATTAGATATTTGTATAGTACAGCTAGAGAGTAGTACAGTGCATATATTTATAAATTCACAGCTTTGTCATAACATCCCAATAATACACAATACATAAAATATTTTAAAATAAAAATCAGTTTCTAACTACAGAATATATAAGGTATAGGTGTTGTGAAAGTTGACTACTTAAGACTATTAGAGCTGAATAACAGTTGCTTTAATAATGATACATTTATATAGAACAACAGATATAGATGGAGGGTAATGTACAGGAGGTATATTGAGTGAAATTTGAAAATCACTGAAATTAACATTTACATAAGAAGTTATGTTATTCCTAGAAACTAGTATATCTTAACACGGTCGGGAAGAATGAAGCCAGGCCAGCATTTATGTATTAAACAATTTATATGCCACTTTTCAGTTTACAAAATTAATATAACACATGCAAAAAAAATATATCAGAGTAATGTAGACAGTTAAATCTATAAAAGCCATTGCTTAGTCCATCTTAAGTGACATGCTTGAAGGCCTAGGTAAATAAAAAGGTATTTACCTACTGCCAGAAAGGTGTTTGGTGCCAGGTGAGCCTCCATGGGGAGCGCATTTTACCTGTAGTACACCACCCACCTAACATCAGAAGGTGAAGAGACTGAGGAGGGCCTCTGAAGAATATTCATGTGTAACATTTGGACAAGTTCATGTGGGAGGAGATGGTAAGGAATCCTTCATATACGTTCATCCATGTAACTGGCCAATTTTTCTCAAATGGCCTACATATTTCTTGATGTAGTGAATCGAAAGGCTGCTTATTACATTACAGGAATGCAAGCTGCCATTCATTTTTTCACCTGGGCTGGGTAGCAGGTGTACCCTCTCAGCTCCTGGGAGCCACCAAATGAGCATATTGCACCTTAGGGAAACACAGCAGTCACTTGCTGTGCTCTCCAGTGTTCTGGCCTTCAGATGTAAAGGAGGCTCAGGTCAAAATATACATTACATGCAGATGTGCATAATGTTATCTGATGGCTCTTTTTTTATGGCCTCCAGAAGGGTGCTTGAGATCATGGGAGGGGTGCATGATAACAGTCTGGGAGTGGTTTTCCTTTTTAAAAGGAATATAGCACACATCTGTGTGTAATGTCTAGTTAGCTCTAATGGATGGAGTGTGCCATGGGCATAAATTACATAGGGATTGTTTTCTGTATTTCTCCATCTCCTGGCTTGGAGTTTTGTTTGATGCCTGAGTATGTAAGCACTGGGGGCAATTAATTGACTCACTGGACTGCCAGGATTTTAAACCACTTTCCTTTTAAACATTCAAAAGTACCATCAAGTGACTTCACTCCATCTTTATCCAGACTGAACAATCAGTGGCAAGGCTAGACCAGCAATAAGCTTCTTGAGTAAGAACATTAATTGTGGTCAAATGTCACTTAAGGACTGATAGAAGGAAGTTTCTCAGTTACAGGTTGGGCATGGAGTCTCTGCCCATCAGTATCTATTGAGAAGGGAGGCCCCATCCATGTATATGCCTTGTAGTGTTCACAATATATTCACCTATCATCTCCTGACAAGCTTATCTCAGTCATCCAGAGCTATGGGAATTGCCAGTGCCTCATGCACATCACACATCACAGCATTGTTTTCTGTTGCTGTGCACTTCCAGGTAGCTAGTGAAATGAGAAAAAGCATCAGCAAATGTGCCAGGGGCTGCATATCTAGGCGAACAACACTCTGATATGTTCACTTATTTATTTCCTCTTTTTAGAAGAATCCTATTTTGTAGCTTAGTCCGCTGATTAGGAAGACATTAAAAAAGAATGTGTGTGGTAACTATTATTGTGCGTATGCATGCTCACATGTGTATGTACAGTAATACCTTGGATTGCAAGTAACTTGGTTTGAGAGCGTTTTGCAAGACAAGCAAATTTTTAAATATTTATTTATTTATTTTTTACTTGATATACAAGCGACGTCTTGCAATACAAGTGCTGTAGTACGGCTTAAATTAAAAATCTCTGTACACATTTTTTGGGGGGAATTTCGTTTTGATATCAGAGTGTTTTGGATTGCAAGCACGTTTCCGGAACGAATTATGCTCTCAATCCAAGGCATGACTGTATATGTTTTGTGTGTGTGTGTCACATGACACTAGCAAATGGACCCAGCTTTGCAAGGGTTGGAATAGCCCTTAGTTGGGTACAGCAAAGGCTTCAAGAAAATGTATGCAGCTGTCAGAGTTAGATAAATTGTGCCTGCCCTGTTTGAATGAAGCCATGCCTACTTGCACTTCTGTGCATAGCCCCTGCCATGGGACAGCCCCTGCCATGGGGCACCCCCATAGCCCCCTGAGCAAACGGTCTGCCCACTCTATTCCCTTAGGGAGGGGTGCTGCCCCACAGCAGGGCGGGCAAGGCAGGCATATAACTCTGTCCCTCGGCCGCTCTTTCATGGCTTCAAACTTTATTGCCTGCAAAGCTATGTGCCAGTTAGGGAAGTTGCTACCTAGTGACTGACAATGATACTGCAGACTTCAAACACTCAGGGCCGGTTCACACGACACGGGAACCACGGGGGAGAGGAAGTCCCCCGCGGTTCCCGTGTCATGCGAACGCTGGCTGGGGGTGCCGCACGCGGGAAGCGCCCAAACTCACCTTGGGCGGTAGAGGGGTAAGCCCTCCCTGCTGCGTGGCGGAGGTGTCATGCAGACAGTGGGTGGCCCTCCCACAAGGGCTGCCCCCTGCTGTGCAGAGACAGCGGTGGCCTGAGCTGAGGCTGGTGATGAGGCTGCTCCGGCCCGCAGGGCAGTATGGCACACAATCAAAGGGGCCGTACCCTGCAACGCCGCTAGCGCAGCTGCCCCTGCCCCCTGGATCCTGGACCGGGAGAGATGGGGTGGGGCGGGGGTGGAGGGCTGCATGGGCCCCAATTGCAGTGGGTAATGGGGGGACCCGCCAAGGGGCCCCTGGTGCCGATGGGGGGGAAGGGGAGAGGGCAAGGCGCCGCCACCATCCACGTGGGCAGCCCCGTGGTGCCTCCCCTGCTTGCCTCCTGGGTCGTGTGAACCGGCCCACAGACACATTAAAATTACAATTAATGATATGTTTTAAAAACCAAATAACCCCAAGGTGCACACCCCTAGAATCCCCTTAGTGTGCATGCTACCTTACAGGTGTCTAGGTTTGAGGCGATGGTGCTGGCAAAAAGGCACACATCCTCTTATTGTTACTATATAGATAAACACACATTGACATACCGGTATGTACAACTGCTGGGTAGTGCGAGTGGCAGCCCCAGGCACTGGGCAAAAACTTGAGATATGCCTTTTCCCCCTTAAGCATATTTGAGAGTTTGAAAACATTTGTACTTGAAACGCACAGGCATGCTAGTGTCTTACAATGGAATAGTTTGCTGCTAGTACTAGGCTGCAAATAGTCACTTATGACAGAACTTTTTCTGGTGCAGTGTGTATGTATTTGCAGCCTGTTTAGATCACATTATGGCTCCAATTAGGAGCCAAGTTAGTTTAAGAGGCATTACCCCCCTTCATATGTGAATTGCATGAAGGGAGGAATATCACGTGGTAGCAGGTGTCATGCTGCTGCCTCTGCACTTCACTACTTACATATAACCTTTCCTATGCAGACAGTCAAAAACCGATGCATGGATGTCTGAAGGTGGGGCCAGCAGCGTGGCCCTGCTCCCAATAATTGTGTGATGTCCCCTTCATGCAATTTATGGATGAAGGGGGCTGTTGAAATCAATGGGACAAGTTGAGCTCCATCAATTTCAGTGAAAACTGGGAGTCTGCATAGACACATTGCCATGTTGAAAACTGATCCTGTTCAAACGTGTCAATTCCCCCCCCCCAACTAATTGTGCAATTAAAACAAATGTACCGTATGTATAGTAGGAAGGGACAAATCAGTGTATATGTCATCCATGTCAGTTTCATGTGTCATAAGTCCATTTTGTCCAATTTTTGCATCAGTCTGCAAATTTTTAAAAATGTACAAAAGTTCACATTTATTTTTGTACACAACACATGCATTTTTTATGCAGCTTTCCCTAATATATGCATTTTTGCACATAATGTTTGAGCTGAGACTTGCATTGCAAATTTCAGCTAGGTGCTCAATCTGAAGGCTATCTATATAGTCCATGAAGTATGAATTAGATGGGGTTGCTTAAAAATGAGAACCAAATAAGATTCTCCCCAATCCCTAACGGATATTATTTATTTATTTATTTATTATATTTATACCCCACCTTTTTTCCTGCAAGGAACCCAAGGCGGCTTACATAATCCTCCTCCTCTCCACTTTATCCCCACAACAACCCTGTGAGGTAGGTTAGGCTGAGAGTCAGTGACTGGCCCAGAGTCACTCAGTGAGTTTCATGGCCGAGCGGGGACTAGAACCCCGATCTCCTGAGTCCCAGTCCAACACTCTAACCACTACGCCACACTGGCTCTAAAGAAATCCCTTTAAATTAAGCATTGTAATTGATACTTGTAAGCAGAACCTGTTTTGTTGGTTGAATCTAACCCCCCCCCCCTTTATTTTCATGTCTCTCATTTTCTTGTCTGCTTCCTTTGAGTTGAAAGCTAAGGTTTACTTTTTTTGTATACTTTGTAAAATTGCTCAGTTTTGCAAAATTGTTAGAACTGCCTTGATAGTGTCTTCGAAAGAAAATGTAACATAACTGTGTCAATAGAAAATAGCAAAAATGCTTATTAAAACAGTCACCAACCGCAATCCTATACATACTTCCATGGGAATAAGTCTCATTAAACTCAGTGAGGCTTACTTCTGAGTGATTATGTATAGGATTGCATTGGAAGAGATGCAAAAGGAGCAGGGAGCTCTTGAGAAGATGATGCAAAGCAAATTTGATCCTTGGGGCAGGCAGGGATATGGGTCTCCTGAAAATGTTGAATCTCCCTAAATCAACTGTTCTGATATTAGCATGTTTATTTGACTTACTTTTTTAGTTTTGTTTGCTAAATGTATGTGTTGTTTGTTTTACATCCTGTATAAATATCTGGATTTTTTCCCAATAGCTAAAAATATTGCAAACTGAAATATACGATCAGAGGGAAAAATCAGACTAGTGTACTTAGTGTCATATTGAAACAAATTCCAAGCTTTACTTTGGAATTATTTTTCTTGCAATACTTGTACACATTTTAAGATATCGCAGCTTAATAGCATATACTTCCCTTACATTATTTAGATTTTAACACAACAGTCCTACTATACATGTTTACTCAGAGGTGTGTCTCATTGAGTTCAGTGGGGCTTACTCCCTAATAAGTGCCTTTAGGATTTCAGCCAAATTGAAAAAAATGAAGATGCTGAAAACTGTTAGTAAACTTTTTTTTTGCATGTCTGAAGTGCTATTCACATAAACATATGTACTTTCTAGGCCTAGTTACCTAAAAATGTTAATTACAAGTTTGAGTTATAGTATTGCATCCATTTCAGGTGCCTAATTGTGTTTGTTCAATATGCTACTAAACATTTTTCTGAAATAATGCATTTCTAAAAGCAGGACATTTTCTGTGGAAAAATAAACTAGTAGAACATTTTCCACCCCAGCTCATTATAGGTAGGCTTATAAATGGACCGCCTGGAGGTACCAGAGGGTAGTTCTTGGGGAGGAGGCTTCAGACCCTCATCCACTCACTTGGGTGCCGCAGGGTTCCATCCTCTCCCCGATGTTATTTAACATCTACCTGAAGCCGCTGGGAGCTATCATCAGGAGGTTTGGGGTGCGCTGTCATCAATATGCGGATGACACGCAGCTCTACCTCTCCTTGAAGTCCTCACCAAGGTTGGCTGTTGAAACCCTGTCCAAGTGTCTGGAGGCAGTGGGTGGCTGGATGGGAAGGAACATGCTGAAACTGAACCCCGACAAGACCGAGGTACTTCTGGTGGGAGACAAGGGAAGGTTAGGGGATGTTGGCCTGGTGCTGAATGGGGTACATCTACCCCTGAAGGACCAGGTCTGCAGCTTGGGAGTCATTCTAGACTCCCAGCTGTCCATGGAGGCTCAGGTGTCAGCTGTGAGCCGGGCGGCGCTGTATCAGCTCCATCTGATGCGGCAGTTGCGCCCCTATCTTCCTAATCATCTGCTCCCTTCAGTGGTTCATGCCTTGGTCTCCTCTCGCCTAGACTACTGTAATGCGCTCTACCTGGGGTTACCCTGGAAGACTGTTCGGAAGTTGCAGCAGGTACAGAATGCTAACTTTCCTAACCTGTGGCATACATTCTAGCTGAACTTCTATTATTGTGGTTTTAGAGAAACCTCCAAGCATTTTCAAGGGATTAAAGCCTCTTGACTCCCCCTTTCAACTTCCTTTTTACCAGGTCTCTCATTTTAGAGAGGTTTCCTCTTTTAAAGTCAAATGTGACTGTGTTGGACTTCCTTGTCAGTTTTCCACTTAAATATACAGTAATACCTTGGATTGCAAGTAACTTGGTTTGAGAGTGTTTTGCAAGACAAGCAAATTTTTAAATATTTATTAAAAAAAATTTTACTTGATATGCAAGCGACGTCTTGCAATACAAGTGCTGTAGTACGGCTTAAATTAAAAATCTCTGTACAAATTTTTTTGGGGGAATTTCGTTTTGATATACAAGTGTTTTGGATTACAAGCACGTTTCCGGAACGAATTATGCTCTCAATCCAAGGCATGACTGTATATTAAATCTGGTTGCACTGTTTCTAATTGGTTCAACAACATTTACATTTTGTACTAGGTGATTTCACATAGGGTGATTTCACATAGGATTAAATCCAGGGTCACCTCCCCTCTGGTTGGTTCCACGACCAGCTGTTCTAAGGCACTGTTGTTTAGGGCATCAAGCAATTTAACCTCTTTGTTGTGACTGGAACATATATTTATCCAGTCAATGTGGGAGGAATTGAAGTTACCCATTATTACAACACTTCCTTGTTTGGAGGCCTCCTTGATTTCGTTTTCCCTCTCAAGATCACCTTGAGCATTCTGGTCTGGGGTATGATAGCATGTTCCTTGTACTAAATTAATTTTGGAGCCAGGTATTGTCACTCACACTACTTCTGTGGAAGAGTCTACCCTTTTAGGTTTTCTAGTCTGCTCAACACTATTCCCTCTTTGATGTATAGAGCATCATCTCCTCCAGTACTCCCTTCCTTGCCCTTTCTATAGAGTTTATATCCAAAGATGACCATATCCCATTGGTTCTCTCCATTCTACTAGGTTTCCGTAATGCCCACTATATCTAGGTTCTTCTTTAAAACCAGGCACTCCAACTCTTTGTTGTGATATGTATCACTTTACCAGCTGCAGCACATTGTTTACACATGGAAGAGACAGAATGGCTGTAAACAGGTTTGTTGTGTCTTGCTGGGATCTTGTATTTTCGCATGGGAACCTAGACTGTGAGAACAATATGAGCTGGTCACATGGTTTGTATGTTCTGATGACGTGCTAACTTGTTTTCTGTTTGAAGCCATCTTAGAGAGAAGGTGGATTGCTTTCTCTCTTCTTCTGGTTCTTCTTGCTAGACTTTGTTCTTGCAACAATGTAACGTCTTTGCTGAGGTGGAGTGAAGCTCAACTTACTCCACTGGATGTAATGCTTGCTATGCATTTATACTCTGCACATGGACTGTAACTAGGAAATGTATACTCTGTAGAACTTTACTTGCTAAGTAAATAAACAGATAGAATTAGACCTGTGGTGTTCCAGAGTGATTCCTGACTCCATGGATTAATCTGCAACGGGGAAGCTGGAAGCAAGTCTGATTACAGGGCAGACTGGGCTGGCCAAAACTGGCACCGACACAGCACGCTGCACGCTGCGTAGGGAGGTGAGATCTGGAAGATCTGTGTGTGGAATTTCAGGCGTCTGTTAGCACACAGATAGGATTATAAATCTCCCAACTCTGCTCACATGCCAACACTTTTCCATTTTGGCTCAAAGGCTTATAGCATTTGCATAGAAACACCTATACGCAGTGTCCCTCCCCAGATGTCTCTGGCATGTAAATAGCAAGATAGGTGACCAACCACTGAATCCTTATTTGTAATGCTGCCCTTCGTTGTTGGGCTCCAATAGCTTAGTGTTTGTGGGGATAGAGTTTACTTCTGACAAAGTATTGAAAGGAGTAGATCACCATACAATGCGCATATTATGGCCTAAGCTTTATATTAGTGTGTTTTTATTTCATGCCATTGACATCTGAATCCTACAATATGTTATCTTATAAAGTAAACAAGGGCAGACTTTGTGGTTATAATAAATCATCAAGATAATATGTATAGCTTGAGGTGGCGAGCAAAAGTGCAGGAGGTGACAAATCTACACATTTGGGCTTAGCTTTAACTAGGTTAGGTGGAGACATTTTGAGAACATTTTCTCTCCCGTTTGGTGATCTTTCAGAGGTGGAATTTTTGGGGGAATTTTTAATGGGGGATGCTGCAGAAGCAAGGTATGTCTGTTTTTATTCTTAATTGTATTAGTTAGTTTTAATTGTATATTATTGTATATTTGTTTTGTTTGATTATGTTCTTGTATGTCGCCTAGGGCATTTGTGTATAGGCAGGATATAAATTGAATGAATGAATGAATGAATGCATGTCTCATTGATACGTTAGGCACTGGCATTCACCTGGAATTGAAGAGTCTGCAGTGGCAATCTTTTGTAAGCCTATTGGCAGCCTTGATTGGCTGCAGCTTTGGTGTCCTTTTATTTTTGAGAAATTACCCTCACTCTAAACTAGTTTTTTTCACCCTTGGTGATGTTGTTATGTAGCAAATCTGATTGGCTGTAAGACTATCACTGTTACTAGAAGAAGAGCTATCTTCAGTGAAAAAATGGTGCTAATGCTGGAGCTGATGGGGCTGTAAACATTAATGAACAAGCACAAAAATATAATTGGGGGGGCAGTGTCTTTTGGAAAATGTTTTGAGTCTCCCTGAATGTTACCTTTTCATGTTGAAAATGTTCACTGGGGAACATTTAGCTCAGCACTATTACAAATATATGAAGCTTGTCAATAGAAAGAATGGAAAAGAACTGTTCACATAGGTGTGACGAGAATAACAAGGTACCGGTATGCAGGTATGAAATTGCAGGAAGGAAGAATTGACCAGACTGTAAGAAAATATTCTGTAGATAAAAGCATCTGAGTGTATGAAAGCAGTCATTTGAAACCTCATTATTGGAGTACAGGTAAAAATAGACTTGCTAAATATTCAGGATTCACACTGAGGCATTTCTGAATATAATGGATAGCATGTCTACCTTTTACCAATATATCTTATACAAAGCTCTGTGATACAGTGTGTGTGTGTGTGTGTGTGTTGTGTGTGTATAAAATTATATATTCTTCTGTGTAACTGGTGAAATCCAAGGACAATATCTACAGTTAGAACTAGTTTGAAATCTGCATTTTGATTTCCCTTGGGTTGCCAGACCTTGTTGCATAAAATAAACAATAAGAAAAGCTGTGCTGGATCAGACCAAACGTCCATCTAGTTCAATATCCATTTTCCCATAGTGTCCAACTAGATGCCTCTAAGGAGCTCAGGGTGGCATGCATACATTCTCTCCCCGTTTCCCAACCTTGTGAGGCAGGTTAGGTTGAGAACATGTATGGAATTTAGATGCAAGTGCCAGATATCTGAGAAACAGTAAAGCCCCAGTAAAGAGCTGCCTTTGTAACAGACTTAGTGGCCAATTTTCATGTAACAGTTGGCAGGGGGAATATCTTTCTGTAAATTCTTTGCCTCTTGATGACTTTTGATTCAGTAGATCATGGTATTCTGTTGGACTTTCAATGGAAGTTTACAAGATTGAGAGGTTTGGCCTCCTGGATTATTTAAGCAGTCCTGAATAGTCAGATTGGAGAATGGCTCTTCAGATTTGAAGGAATTAACCTGTGGGTGGTGTTATGTGGCTTAATTCCCATCTACTGTTGAAGCTGCAAAAGGAGATCATCTGAAGGATGAATGAATGGCCATTAATATGCTGAGGACACCCAGCTTTCTTTTGCTGCTACATCAGTCCAGGAGAAATACTTTTGGTTCTTTGCCAGTGTGTAGTAGACACTATTGTTAGGTTGTTGTGGTGGGAAAAACACACACAACAGAAGCTAATGTTGTGGAATTTCTCTGAGTCCGATCCTGGAGGTCCACTGGAAAGATAAACCACTCTGCTTTCAGGAAACCAAGTATTTTATTATTGGTCTGATCAGAGGTAAATTCCTGGCACAGATACAAGGAAAGTACAAACTCACAAACGCAGCTCTGGGGTTTTATAGGGGGGGAGCATATACCCATGCAAAGAAGGAATCCGTTCTTAGAAGAAACCAGTAACCTTATTTGGGGTATCGGGTCACACACACACACACACCACACACACACGCACACACACACACAAAAGAACAATACAAGATTCTGTGTTGTCAGCACAGGAACAACGCATGATCTATCCTTATAAGGGAGTGCTTCCGAATGGTATGTTTACATAAACATGTGTTATGTTGACTTTTACTCTACTGACATTCTGACTTAGACTCTTTATCTTACTCTCAACAATCTCCACATCTTTCACTCTACATGGGTGAAAGGTGGCTACTTTCTCTAAAATTTCGACATCACTAAGTTGACAGAAGATGGACTTTTATTCATTGGGAACCTGAACTTTCTGGAGATGGATCGGTCCTTTATTTTATTTGGTATCTCAGGCCCACTGGTAGATCAGACATTATAGCCTTGCTCTTATGGAGTCTAGGCTCTTCCAGGACTGGAATTTTCAGTAGATTCCCATTTATTTATTTAATTCAATATGCATGACCCAACAAAGTAAAAGAGAAAGGATCCCTGGTTCAAAGAGCTTACAAAATAAAATTTGACATGAGGTGGCAACCAAGGAAGAGGAGGGGAATTTAAGGTAGAGGTAAACAGGAAGAATATTGATTTCATTCAGTTACATGTACTTAGACATTGGTATGGGGACTAAGAGGTTGTGCCAAAGACTTCACAGAAAATGTGGGCTTTAAGGAGGGATTTGTAGGAAGTAAGAGGTTGCATTACACAGATGTTCTGGGAGGCAGTTCCAGGCATAAAGGGCATCTAAGAGAAAGGATAGAGTCAATTATGGCCAGTTTTGGTGTTTTCTTTAATTGTAGTAGTTATAGTATTGTTTGAAGCCTTGTGTATTCTGTTTCAATGCCAGAAGCTGCTACTTCTGAATGAATTTCCAAATGAATGAAGAGTAAATGGAAGTAATTATGTGTTTGAAATACTGTCACATCAGGAACAGTGGATTAATGTTTTTGTTCTGAAGAATTTGTGAGATAAGTTTTTATCTATTATATCAAGTAGATTCATCATCCCCTTAATTACTTGTAGTTAAATAAGCAATATTTTGAATACAAACATCCAGGCATGTAGTCCAAAATAGCTGGCATCTTTCAACTGGTCTCAGGAGAGTCATTTGACGTTTATATGTTTGAAATTGCATCTCATTTATATGCTTGACAAGGATTGTGTGACCCTGTCTCACTTCTGATTTAAAGAAAAGAAAAGAAAGCATAATGGAATATATTTTGTAGAGCATGAGTTATAAACTGTATTCTAGGGGTAGTATCCAATATTGCTGCTGTGCCTCCCCTCGTTCTGTTGCACCTGCAGGACCCACCGCTAGTGCTTCCTAAACCACCCACAGAAATGAGCTGAAACACTTGTTTCTGGAACGGGACAGGTCAGCAGAGCTCCCTGCTGCATGCTCCACTGACCTGCCCCATTGTGGAAATGAGCGTTTTGGCTCGTCTCTGCCTGGTTCCTTCAGGAACTGCTAGCTCCCTGTTGTGCTAGTTATGGCTCCTGCTAGCATGTGAGTAGCGTTGGATACTGTCCCAGGAAAAACTAGAGCAACATATTTGAATATATGTTGTTTGTTTAATTTTCTCTAATTACAGTGAGATCTTTGGGGCAGGACAACAAATACTTTTAATGTGGTGATGTTGTTTTTTAACTCCTAGAAGACAAATTCTGAAATGTTCTTCATGGTCGCTGTGCATCACACATATGGGCTATGCGCCTGCGCTGAGCTTGCTCTGGAAATTCTTTAGCTGAAGTAAAATGGGCGGGAGCCCCTCCCCCTCATTCCTGCTCCTTATAGACTCTTAGTGTGCAACTAGAGCATGATTAGGACCATAATTCTGTTATATTCCTCTAGTCAAGAAGCATGCATAGCTAGAGTGATAGACAAGACCACTTTTAGTTTGATTTTACTGCCCTGATTTGTTCTGTCCCACTTTCTTATCCAGAAGTGGTTCCCATAGAATCCCCTAATTATATTTAAAATATACTGAATTGAAAATGCAGTTCTGGTATTAAGAGGGGAATTGCCACATTTATATGTATGGCATTTCCCCTCTGGATTTCCTTAACCTGCTCTCACTCCCAGATTACCTTTTGAGCCTGCCCCCTCTCCAAATTGTGTAACTGAGTTTACCATGCACATGCTCCATTAGATTGTGTCTCCCTTTACTTCTCCTTCCCCCCAGGATATCAGAAGCAAAAACTGGTATTCTTTTGGATCATTTGCTCTGGGCTTTGGAATATATGTTTTACCCTTGGATACAGGTAGACAGAGACAGCATTATAGCTAGAGTGTTAGAGGACTCATTGCATCTTTTTGGATAAGCTGTCTTCTCTCATGGCAGAAATAATATTTAATAGTTAGAAGAAAATGGCCAGTTGTTGAGTCTGAAAGCATTTATCTTATAACTTGCTTGACACTTGTCTTTTGCTGTCCTCTCCAGTGCCTTTTTGTATCCCAAAGTAGGTCACTATCTGGAAAGGGTAGCTTCCCACTGTTTCAGCGTGGTGTGCTAAATTCTGTCATTGTATTATTGGCAGGAGATAACTTTGTTTCTGATTAGACTCCATCTGAGCAGCTGAATAAGCTGCATTAATTAGTTCCACATTGGTGCAGAGGAGCACAAGCTGCATAAAAACACACTTTGTTCAAATATTCACCCAAATGGAGACTGTTGACTGAGGCAGAGCAAAGCAGAGAAAGAAATTGAAACAGAGATGAGGAAAGTGAGCCTAGCCTCCTCAGCTCCTTTTCTAGATAAATTTACAAACCCCCTGAAGAGTGGGGAAACATCCAAGAAGAGAGGGAATTGCTTACGTTGTAAGTAGAAGATTAATGCTTGATTGGCTGATTTGGGTGTTGGCTTGATGTATTGTGCCATCTAAAGAAGGTTAGGTGTGATCAGCCAATACCTGAAATAAGAAAAAGAGAGATTATTAACACTGCTTTTGTACCTAAACTACAAAAAGGAATTGTTAGTAGTTCTGTAACAGAAATTCCTCACAGCATCTTCTTTTAGTAAGAGTGGATCCTACAGAAAGGTAGACCCTGTGTGCAAACTGAAGTCAATAACTGGTTGATTAGATGTTCAGAATTTGTTTATGTATCATACAGGGTGAGAAGATCAGTTTTTCTGACAGTTTTTTCCCCCTTCTAAAAACATTCCTTCAATGACATTTCTCTCTTGATTTTCTCCTGTCATCTCTTTCTCCCATCATCTCTTTCAAACATAAAACATTGAACCAGAGCCAAGAGCCCTGATGCACTTGGATAAGTTAGCAAATAGTCTCCTGCCTGGTTGCCAGTGTCAAGCAAGCCCTGTCTTCAAACAAGCATGTTGAGCAAGGGGGTTGAACTCAATGGCCTTATCGGCCCCTTCCAACTCTACTGTTTTGTGATTCTATGAAGCAGGCAAGGAAGTTTTTGTAAATTGGAAAAGAGTTGTTGTCATCCCCCTCCCCCCACTCTTTTAGCTCATTGATATTACATCACAAATGATTAGCATAGGTATGTGAGGGAGGTGGCTTATACATTCCATGGGCTTGTTTGCAAGGGTGCTCTTATTGGCTGTAATCCAAAGGGAGGATTTGTGAGAGGGCCATGTTGGGCTGTGTTGGCCATAAGAAAAAAAAATCCAAAATCCTTATTTGGTAATACCTGTTCTTCTTCGTGGTCTCTGTGCATCATACATATGGGCTCTGCACCTGCACTGAGACCGTTCCGGAAAATTCTAAAGCTGAGGTGGACTGGGCGGGAGCCCCCCCCCCATGCGTGCTCCTTAGCGTGGCTCCTGCCCATTCCCTCAGTTCCTCTTCAACCGCCACTGCGGCTAGTCGTCTTTGGAGGTTCTTCTAAAAAACTACAACTCAGCTGAGTACTTTAAAATGGTCTTTTAAAAAAAAAAAATCCTCATAAACCTTTTTTCTTTTCCTCCTTTCATCGGAAAACCAAAAATAAATAAAAATAAAATGAAATGAAATTATTCTCCTCTTCTGAGGAAAGGCCGTTTAAAGGCGCCTTTTCAAAAGTGTGTCCATTGTGGGATTAAATTACCCCCGGCTGATGACCACTCTTTGTGCCTGTTATGTTTGAGAGTGGCATGTAGTAGAAATATGCCACCACTGTAAGGCATTCACTAGGCCGATGTGAAAACACCGAGCTTTAAAGCTCAAAATGGCTCTCTGGCAGCAAACTTTATCCGCGGTTGGTCCCTCTATACTGCGGGCCACGGCATTCAAGCCAAGATCAGCGACGTCTCATACTACAGTGGCGGAAACTCAGAATGAGGAATCCACACTTAAGAGAAAGGACAAAAAAGCCCACAAATGCTCTAAGGAAGAGCAAAAGAAAGAGACTGTGTCCAAGAAAAAATCTAAGGACTGAAAGTCTCTCTCTAAGCCTGTCACTCCAGCCCTATCGGCTGTGAGTTTCATGGCTTTGACATCGACCACCAAGGTCAAACACCTAGTCTCGATCCCGACACAGATCGAGTCTTCGACACTGAGAAGAGACGAGCCGGCTACATACACACCTACAAGGCGTGCCTCGGTGTCAAGTAGCCTCACTCTCCAATGGAGAAATTATGGATTCACCTGTACTCGTGGCTATGGAGCTTACTGCAGCTCCAACATTAGAGGAGACGTATACTCCATCCATGGAGAAAACGTTCTTCCTCCAACCGCTCGGCATCGAACACCGATCTCAACATCGAGTGGTCTATGTCGACATTGAACATCGCTCTCGACATCGAGAGGGTTCTGTCGACATCGAACATCACTCTCGACATCGAAGAGAACCCGTCAACATCGATCTCGACATTGAGCGAGCTCTGTCGACAGCAAACATCACTCTCGACATCAAGAGGGCTCTGTCGACATCGAGGAATACCTGTCGACATCAATCTCGGCATCAAGCGGGCTCTGTCGACATCAAACATCGAGCAGGCTCTGTCGACATCGAACATCGCTCTCGACATTGATGAGAACCTGTCGACATCGAACATCAATCTCGACATCGAGCAGACCAGATTGTCGGCAACTTCGCGCTTGACATCGAGAGGACATGCTCGACATCGAAATAGCGCTCTCGACATCAAAGGAACCAGATTGACGTTGAATCACCTAGACACTACAGTCCACTTGATGGGGAATCTCGAGTTTGATGTCGACAGTCGCCACTCGACGTCGAGCGTCGACCTTGACATCATGCTGCGGTTGTCACCAGAGAAAAGTTGCCTGCAATTCAACCTTTGGTTGAACGACAATCTGCCTCACTCCAACTTCTGTCAGACCATCAGTCCTCTTCAGACATGCCTTATTCTGACTCAGATTCTGCAATGTACAAATTACTAGGCTCTTCTCCTGATTTGCAGTGGAATATAAACTGTCCACTTTACCAACTGAAGACCTAGATACATTTGCAGACCATGTGATGAAGATGATGGCAGCCTTAGGCATAGAAACTAATGTCGAGACACCTGAGATAGAAGACCCAGTGTACAGCAGCATCCATTCTACACAAATATCTCCCACTCTGGTTCCTTATTTACCAACGTTACTGGACGATTGAAATTTTTATACAGGGTACGAGAGAAAAAGCAAAATTCTCTTCTTCTCGCACCCAGCACCAAATTCTATCATTGTGCAGTCCGTACAATCCCACACTGGCAAAGCAACATAATATGCCTGTGTATCAAAAAGGGAAGAAACTGGATGTGTGTAGCAGACGCATGGATTCTTCAAGCCTTCTGGGTCTAACGGTAGCAACTACCAGGCAGTTATGGTGAGGTATCAGTTA
Source organism: Shinisaurus crocodilurus (assembly GCA_021292165.1). Taxonomy (NCBI): domain Eukaryota; kingdom Metazoa; phylum Chordata; class Lepidosauria; order Squamata; family Shinisauridae; genus Shinisaurus; species Shinisaurus crocodilurus. The sequence goes on from CM037877.1 coordinate 31,039,469, forward strand.
TTCCTAACTGGAAAGTTAGGGAATATCTGTGATTACTTCCCAGAAGAAAAGAGAGACTTGGCAAGGGTACTACAAGCGGAGGTAATCAGTATGGCAACCCTGCAGATGAATAACGCCAAACACCAAACTGATTGCCATGCCAGGTCTCTGATTAGTACCTTCTCACTTGGACATCATGTATGGCTTTGCTTCACCACGCTAACATCAAGTGTTAAAGCTCACATAGAAGACCTTCTGTTTGATGAGGAAGGCCTATTCCATGTGAATACGGATGATTCTTTGGATGCAGTCCAAAAGGCTAGGGTCAATGCCCAGAAGATGAGTTTCGGTTCACTGCCAAGGCATAGGCAGTACAAGCCGTGACAGTGGACTAGGTTCACATCTTCCACAGCTCCTTTTCAACCTCTTTTTCAAATGGGAGGACAAGATGCATGTTCACATGATAGTCAGTCTGCAGGACTAAGGAATCCTTCCTGCAGTTTCATTACCAAGGCCCTAAGAAAGCCAAGTCTTCTGTGAAACGGAGTTTTTTTACTCCTCTCGAATTTTAGAGGACTTGGCAACTACATTGGCCTTGACAAATACACAGGACACGACGACTGGCTGGTCGTCGATTCATCCAGACTACGTCTTCAGTCTGCACTTCGGACAACCTTGTCCATGCTCGATGATCTCGGCTTATGTCTAAACATCAAGAAGTCAGTCCTCGATCCTGCAAAGGAACTGAATTTCATAGGAGCAATTCTCAATCCAAAGGATGGCTGAGCATTTCTACCTCAAGACAGAGTAGACAAAATACTTACCATCGCGGAACGCCTGTACCGAGCTCCTTTGTCCTCAGTGAGGTTGATCCAATGTCTTCTCGGCCATATGGCATCAACTGTGCAAGTAATGCATTATGCCCACCTTCACATGAGAACTCTTCAAAACTGGCTTATCCGCTCCTTTGACCTGCAAAGACAGGCACCTTCCACTCGCCTCACCATTCCACGGAACACCGAAACATCTTTGTTGTGGCAGATGGGCAAGAGAATTCTCATCAAAGGAGTGCCTTTTCATCCACTAACTCCGAGGATTCTGACAACAGACGCCTCCCTCCTGGAATGCGGAGCGCATTGTGCAGGCCATGTAGCTCAGGGCACATGGAACTCTGTTGAGTGCAAGATGCACATCAGTATGTTGGAGTTGATGGCGGAGTGGAATGCCATGAAGGCACTAGAGTCTCTTCTTCGCAGCCAACACATCCAGGTTGTCTCTGAAAATATGACCATTGTAGCCTACCTCAACAAAGAGGGTGGAACGAGGTCGATGCGACTCACAAGACTGACCCTCAGAATTTTCAAGCTGGACAATTCCAAGACCAATGTCTCTCATGGCGCTTCACATCGCAGGAAAAAACAACACGCTAGCAGATACTCTTAAGAGTCTCCATGCAGTTACATGAGTGGCAACTGGATGCAGAGATTCGAAGTTGGATTTTCTCGATCTGGGGTCAACCGGAAGTAGACCTCTTCGTCAGTTCCGAAAACATGGCCTACCATCTTTTTTGCAGCAGGGCAGCATCAGATCCCAACCCCATCACAGATGCCTTCATGATGAAATGGGCAGGTCATCTGTATTACATGTTTCCACCTCTTCCTCTGTTGACGTGAGTCATCTCAAAAATCTGAAGGGACAGAGCAGACTGCATTCTTGTAACACCCTGGTGGCCACGGCAACCATGGTTCCCCCAACTCCTGCACCTTTCTGAAGGAGAATACCAGTCGCTCCCGATAGCGCCAACACTGCTAACTCAAGCTCAAGGCAACATCCAGCACCCAGATTTGAATAGCCTAGCGTTAATGGCATGGCAGATTTGATGATTCTAGCCCAAGACTTACCATCACCATTACAAACTGTCCTGCAAGCTGCCTGCAAGCCGTACGCGAGAGCATCTTATGCTAGGAAATGTAAACAAAATCTTAAATCCTGCACAGTACAAACTGTACTAGAATATTTGCACGCTCTGATGGTGCGAGGTTTAAAATTATCCTCCATAAGGGTATACTTGGCAGCAATTTCAGCCATTAAGCCTTATGTTACCTCGGGATCAATCTTCACACATCCATTGGTGAAACCTTTTTTTGAAAGGCTTGAAGAACATCATTCCTCCAATCAGGAATTTGGTGCCAGGCTGGAATCTGCCTCTGGTGCTGCGCGCACTGACTCAGAAACCTTTTGAACCACTAGCGACTATTGATCACAGGTTTCTCACATGAAAGACAAGAAGATCTGGCGAACTCTGTGCACTCACAGTAGACTCACCTTATATGGTGTTTCATAGTAGGCATCCGTCCAGATCTCAATTTCCTACCAAAAGTGGTTTCAGACTTTTCATACAGGGCAGGACATAGTGTTGCCAGCGCTTTTCTAAAACCCGTCTTCTGACATAGAGTGGAAAATGCATACGCTGGATGTCCGACCCGCCCTAGCATTTTATAAAGAGCAAACAGCTTCTTTTATACAAACAAATCAACTATTTGTATGTTATGGTGGCAAATCCCCAGGTCTTTCTGTTTCAAGACAGAAATTTGCCAAATAGATTGTAGAAGTTATTACATTGGCATACCAGCTTTCACGCAAGCAGTTGCCAGGCCCAGTAAGGGCACATTCTACCCGAGCACAATCAGTATCCGTGGCGTTTGGGAAAGGCCAAAGCTCTATAGAGCAGCAACCTAGGCTGCTCCATTGACATTCATCAAGCATTGCAGACTTGATATTTGAGCTCGGGCAGTGAACACCTTTGGAAGGGTGGTCCTCTCATCGGTATTGCAGTGACCCATGCCGCCATCCCACCACCGGGTGGATCAGCTTGTTACTCTGCCCATATGTGTGATGCACAGAGACCACGAAGAAGAAGGACAGGTTGCTTACCTGTAACTAGTTCTTCGAGTGGTCATCTGTGCAGTCACACAACCCACCCATCCATCCCCGCTTGGCGTCATTATCGATTTCGATGGACCTGCCAGTGGAGACTGGGTGTATTGCTCCAATTCATGTCATTTCTAAATGATAATGTTTTTTTGGTATTACTATAAAAGGGAATGTCAATACCAACAGTGATTATCTCTCGGTTCATGGGGCCGCAATAGGCGGTCTCAGAGGAACTGAGGGAATGGGCGGGAGCCGCGCTAAGGAGCATGCGCGAGGGGGAGGGGCTCCCGCCTAGTCTACCTCAGCTTTAGAATTTTCCGAAACGGTCTCAGCGCAGGCGCAGAGCCCATATGTGTGGCTGCACAGATGACCACTCAAAGAACTACAGTTACAGGTAAGCAACCTGTCCTTATTCGGCCAACTCGGAGGTTACCAAATAGTGTGCAAGCTTTTGAGTTCTCCAGAACTCTTTGTCAGGCTAGGTTGTAAACAAAGCAAAAAGTAAGAGTGGGGTACAGGCAAAAAGTAACTGATGTGTAAGCCAGGGAATCTGCATTTAGCCACAGTTAAAATGGAATGTAGGAGGAGGTTGCAGACATTCAAATTATGCTTTGCCGGTAATGTGGTAGTTTCAGATTGCACCTAGGATTGCTCTGATGAAGAAACAATGACTCGTTACCCATTTTTCAAAATATAAAATCCAGCTGTCACTTGAAACTGCATCTACCCTTAGTTGAAACACACATGAAGGTGGAAAACAGAAGTAGAGAGAAACTAGACAGTTCCTATATTAACAAAGCTGGAGATTATTTTAGATGGTCTAGTGTTTGGGGAGTCTTGCAGTTGCATCTGCATTGTTTGCATAGAGTTGCCCGTGGCATTGATGTCTCTATGGAAGCTCATTAATTCCAGGTCTCGGTGTGTATATGGGAGTGCTCTCAGTTTTCTTGAGAAAGTGTCACCTGACTTGCCAAAATTGATAGCAACGTTCTCCTTACATTTGGGAAACAATTGGTGGTAGTGCTGGGGAATTATGAGTCATATCAAAAAGTGTTTTGGAATATTAGAAATGCAATTCAGGCTACAGTTTTATATGTACTTGAGAGTACACCTCACTGAAACAATGTGGACTGCTTTTGCGTAGACGTGCAAAGGATTGAGCTGTTAGTGGTGTAAGAATAATAGTATTTGTGATGAACTAGTTTTTTTATTTTTACGAAACCTGCAATTCATCTGCAAATAAAATAATGATACAATAAAGCAATTTCAGGGGAAATTCTACAACTTGTTGAAGGAATGCCGATACCAGTTGCCTTAGAACTGCAGGGTAAGGGGAAGCACACACTGGCCTCAGCCAAGGGATCAAGGGTCACTGGGAGGTCACCCCCACCTTCTGCAAAGAACATCATGGCAAAGGGGAGACCAGCCTGGCCCCATCCACCAGCTAAAGAAGGAGCAGCTGCAGGGAGCTTGCTCCCTACTCCCTGTCTCTGATAGAAAGAACACTCCGCTCCAACTGCCAATTGCTCTGGGACCGGAGAGGGAAAGAGAAACATGTTCTGTCCATCTGCCAGGGAATGAAGGGCTGCCGGATTGTGTGGGTTTGGGGTGTGTGTGTCTGTGTGTGAGAGAAAGGAGTGTGTGTGTTGTTAAAATCTCTTATAAGTCTCCTTGACTATCATTTGATCTTAAATAAATGTTTCCCTTCCAGGCCGAATACATGAAGCTATGGTAACATCTCTAAATGAGGATAATGAAAGTGTTACTGTTGAATGGATTGAAAATGGTGATACTAAAGGAAAAGAGGTACAACATCATTTTAACTATCTAAGATGTTGTGTTTAAATATTTTGTTCTCTACGCTCTAATAGACAATACACTTAATATTTTAATATTTTATACTGTATTTTATGGTTTTATGCTTGTACACCAAGAGAATAATGTTATTGGGCAGTCATATAAATGTCATAAATAAATGAATAAAAAATAGGCATTTAAAATGTAATATAAAGCTCTGCAGCTGAAGATTTTGAACATGAATGGTGGAGCAAAGACCAGTAGATCGGGATACCCCATGTGGAAAGAGATCTCAAATACTCAAATCTCTCATGATAGAGATTGTTCTATGTACTTGCTCCTGATCTCTTCAAGTCCCAGCTCATTAGAATCATGAATTCTCTTTAGGGAAATGTCATCATCATCAGGCGATCACTCGTGACCGAGTAAGATTGTCTTCCAGGATAAAAATTTACAAAAAGGAAATTTTAAAAGGAGGAAATTCTAAAGAAAAATTGTGTAGACTCTAGCGATGGGTCCGTAAGTGACTGTGGAGGCCAATTCTAGATCCACACAGCTTCCCACAGTGAGGACACAGGTTACCAGATGGAAGATGGTCCTATAAAGGATTCGTTTGACGTGCTTTTCGCTTAGCACGTTTCTCCCTTTCACCTTGCACTCGGGCTTCTTCAAAGTCCATGGAATTTTTGTGAAAGGCCAACCTCCAGTTAGATCGTTCATGGGCCAGAGCTTCCCAGTTTTCGATGTTTATATTGCATTTTTTTAGATTAGCCTTAAGAACATCTTTAAACCTCTCATATTGACCACCGATATTCCGCTTTCCATCCTTGAGTTGGGAATAAAGTAACTGCTTTGGGAGACGGCAGTCAGGCATTCGAACAACATGACCGGTCCACTGAAGTTGGCGTTAAAGGATCATTTTTTCAACGCTAGTAGTCTTTGCTTCTTCCAGTACACTGACATTTGTTCGCCTATGTACAGCAGTACTTTATAGAAATGTCACAAATTAGTAGATAGAAATTATATAATGTGAAGTAACTGCACCAAATCAAAAAGTCTAAATCAGTGGTCTTCACTATTTTTCAAGTGGGAGCTGCTGTGGCAAAAAAATCAGTTGAACTTACTACTAAAATTCACATTAACTTACTACTAAAATTAACATAGAATAATCTGTCAGGGATGCTTTGACTTAGGTTCCTGCATTGAGCAGGGAGTTGGAGTCGATGGCCTTATAGACCCCTTCCAACTCTACTATTCTATGATTCTATGAAATGCAAAAGTTAACTTTAACTGGATATGCAAAAGTGTGGGGAAGGCTGATTTAATGTATGCACCCCCACCACAAATACCTTCAGAGAGCTTCCATTGTACCTAATGGACATCCTTGTCATTTGTTTGTACATCCCATAATTAAAATACATCAGGAAGCAACATCATGTTAAGAACTTAAGTAGAGCTGTGCTGAATCAGACCAAAGGGCTTTCTAGTCCAGCATTCTGTTCCCACAGCAGCCACAGTAGTGTACTCTGTCATATGTTGTTGTTCATCTGAGGTTGTCTTTACCTAATTTTGAGACCTGCTATAGGCCCTATGATTTTTCTTCTGTCCTGATGCGTGGAACCATGGAACTTGAGAAGGGTGTACTTTCTTTTTCACATGACTGTATCTCCTTATACCAGTCAGTAATTAGAAAGTCATGCTGAACCTTCCATTTCTAAAAAAAACCTTCTGCCAAAATTCCAATACGTTTCTACAACTCCACCACATATGAGCATATGTACTTATTTCCTGGAGACTTTTGACCCAAGGTAATAATATGGGGACCCAAAATGGAGGTGAACTAGTGCTCTCTAGCAACAAAACTGTGTGGACCTATTTGTTTAAAATAAAAATACAGGAAGTATTTACTGGTTTGCCATGAACAATCTATGTTTCTTGTATGCAGATTGACTTGGAGAGTATATTTTCACTTAACCCAGACCTTGCTCCTGAAGATGATGATCCCAGCCCAGAGACCCCTCCACCTCCAACACCTTCTGCTAAAGTAAACAAAATTGTGAAGGTTGGTGATACATAATGCAATGCCATTTGATTGAAGTTGCCATCATTCAATTTGCCAATTGGTATGTGATCTTCTTTATTTTAGAATTCTAGGTTTAGCAGTTTTCTGATCTTTTTTAGAGTGATAAGTATCATAGGCAGTGCACAGAGAATGAGTTCTTTATTGGCTGTTACTGTTATCAAAATGATGAGGCATTTGATAGAGTGAATTGGGATAATTGCAATCCTTTATCAATTTTGGTCATGGAGAGTTGTTTATTGTTTTCTTATATCTATAAGCGTGCAATCCTCTGCATGTTTAGACAGAAAAAAGGCTTACAACTCCCTGCATGGCATGCTGGGAATTGTAGAACTTCTTTTTCTGTGTAAACATGCACAAGATTGCACCCTAAGTCAGAATACAGGAGCCAAACTTTCAGCAAATGGTTAAGTATCAGAAGGGATGCCCTTGATTAGGGTAACCTGACAGAGGTGTCTTTTGCCCCCCAGAATTACCATCTTTAGTGAGGCCATAGCAATCTCAGTAACAAGAGAGTGACAATTCTTGGTGTTAAAGCTGGACAGTAGCAGGGAAACTTTTCTCTCTACACAACCAATGTTACTTTGTCAATTATGCTACCAGGAGATTCAGTGTGTTTTGTAGTAAAAGTAAGAACTAAACTACATGTAATACGAAATGTCTCCTAAAGTTACCTGAAACTTTTAGAAATGCTAAGGGTGGCCTTGGTGACCTGATCAGACTCAGGGGAGCAAGGAGGGGGAATTCAGCCCTCCCCCTAGTAGTCCTAACAACAACTGGACCTTCCTTATGATACTAATAGCAGCTTTTGTGGGAGAGATTTTGGTCAGGATTGTAGTGAGGTGGGCAGAGTTAAACTCTTCTACAATCCTGAACCTGATTTGGACCCCTGCAGCTGCTATTTGCATTTCTAAAAAGATTCATGCAACTTAAAGAGATGTATTTACTGTGGCATGTAGTTTGGTCCTAATGCAGACCTAAAGTTAACTTCTGTATTAAATCTAGAGTGAACTTTTGTATTGCATCTGTCAGTATTCCAAATGCAGCTGCACTATAGATTTATATCAATATAATATTATACTAACAGTTTTATTTTCAGTCTCTTTTCCAATAACCCTTGTCATGGAATTTACCGGTACCTTTTTCACTTCTGCTGCACACTACATTGTTGTTAGATTGACAACCCGATTCACATAAATTGTGACGGGGTGTAAAGTTACAATTTTTTTGTGCCAGTGTGCCTCATTTTTACATTCATTTGCCATTTTGTTACTCATTTACCCAGTTTGATAGGATCCTTTTGCAGGCAAGCTATATATCCTTAGAAAATGTAGTACAGACTTGTTGTTTTTCTTGGGGAAGGGTATAGGGGCCTTCTAAAATTTTGAATTGTACTGACTTGCTATTCCTCTTCAACTGCTGTAGGGCTACTAATCTCCAGACTACTTTGTCTGTCTGAAAAAAGACAGCAGAGCGGATAACAAATTATATAGTGTCTGTCTTTCTCTAGAATCGAAGGACTGTGGCTCCTTCTAAAGTTGAAGCTCCTGCTAGAGACAACAGAGGTAAGTTAGTCAGTTTATTTTCTATCTGAAAATACAAAAAGGAAGGTGTTCTTTACTTCATTCTAGAGTGGTATGAAAATAAGGACCATTCTTCTTTGTCTCCTGTGCAAACTCACAATTGGATTTTGTGCCTGTGCAGCTTCAAACATTTTAGAGCTCTTGACTAGAGAGGGAAGCACTTCTGCCCCTTTCACTGACTGGAGGAACAGCCTATCTGCACTGCTTCAGTGTGCAGAGCAAATGCTTTCTTTCTCACTTATCTTCTGACCACCACAGTAGCAGCATTGTTGAGAATCCTTGGGGTTTTCCTCTTGAGTTACTTTTTCCCTATAGCTTGAGAATCTTTTTTTCCTATAGCTTGAGAATCTTGTGTTACTCTGTTGTTTATATGGTGAGTCTATATATAGTGAGTCGATATTTTGTGTTTTATCTTCATGGTGAGGTTGTTTTTCACTGATTGTTCACATGCCTACAGGGCAGAGGGTCACCTATTGAGAAATGTTGCACTTGTAAGTGTGAAAGGTCCCTATTTAGAATAGACACGATTGGTATTTGGTTCATCATGGAGAGGAGCATAATGTAGATAACTGCTGATTGCCATAAATTTACCAAGCCAAATGCATAGGAATCACCTGTCTAGGCTGAGTGCTTTTCTTTGGGAGAAGGCCTTATAAGCTACTTTCTGAGACATGAACTCAAGAACCTCCTCAATTAAATAAGGGGAGCCGTCTTCAGGGATAATAAGCCCAGCTTTGGTTGCATTATCTTCCTCTTCATCTGCTCCCAACCAGTGATGTGAGCAGGAACATTATCCAGTGTCTAATTTTTCCACGGAAAAAGTTTATTAGTAACAATGAATGGATGCCAATTTAAAATACAATATTAGGCAAGCTTGGCAGTTCCAAAGTTGTAACTAATGTTTTTCAGGTGATTATCCATAGTAAGTATGTGAGAAAATGCATGTAATTGAAATACATCTATGTCTCAGTGTGAAATGGAGCTAGTAAGTAGTGACAGTGAAATTGAAGCTGTTCCAATAAACTTAATGGAAGAGAGTTGAATTCTGTTGAAATAGATGAGTGGTTGTCAGCATATCATGCACAGCTCTTTGGATTGCTAAAATTAATTACAGAGTGATCTTGTGGCCCCCTAGACAGTATCTAGGGGGCCATAGGATTCTCTGGATTCCCAGAGCTGAGGTCGGAAAAGAACTCTGACCTTGGAGCTGGGGATTCATGCTTGGATCCTCCCCCCCCCCCCACAGCCCCCTCTCCCCCTCACATCCGGTGCAGAAAGAACCATGCCGTCTGCTTCTCCAAGGTCAGAAGAGCGACCTCGGAGAAGGAGTAAGGGGAGCATTCTGGGAGGAGGGGAGGAGACTAGGGTTGCTAGGATACAACGTATCCTGACGGTGCCCTCCAGCCTCCTTCCTCCCCCTCTGAAGCGCTGCAGCTAGACGGCTGAAATCAGCCATCTAGCTGACTTGCAGGAGGGGAGGAGCAGGGCGATGGAGATTGCATCTGCTGTTTTCCCCGCCCTGCATAGGATGAATTCAGAGGCTTATGGGCTTCCCGATTGGATTGGATTACAGTAATACCTCGGATCACGAGTAACCCGGTTTGCGAGCTACTCGGAAGACGAGGAAAATTTTAGCATAAATTTAGATTTGAAAGACGAGCAAGTCTCGCAACACGAGCCGCTGCCGCTTTCAAATTTAAATTTATGCTAAAAGCATGTGGAGACGCCGGCGGCCAGCTCCCTGTCAGGGAGCCCCTGCGCTGTGTGGCTGCTCGCTGGGCCAGCGCCTCCCACTGCTTTCTTGAGCCCCGTGGAGGCGAGGTGCGGCCGCTCGCTCAGCTAGCGCCTCGCGCTGCTGCACCGCCTCCCTGCCCGGAGCTGCTCCACTTTTCCCTATCTTTGTCAGCGGCGGCTCGCTCTGCTGGCGCCTCGCGCGCTGCCATGCCGGCTCCTAGGCAGAGAACCGGCACAGCAGCGCGAGGCCCCTTAGAGCGAGTGGCTGGGCTGCGTCTCCCTGGCAGGGAGACATGTGGAGCCACTCCGCTGTTCCTCCGCTCGCTCTTTAAAATTATTTTCCTCCCCCCCCATACCTTTACCAGCAGCTGCTCGCTCTGCTGGCGCCTCGCGCGCTACCGTGCTGCTTCGTTCCCGGGAGCCGGCATGGCAGCGCGCGAGGCGACCGCAGAGCGAGTGGCCGGGCCGCGTCTCTCTGCCAGGGAGCCAGCTTTGCCGGCTCCCTGGCAGGGACCCACGTGGAGCTGCTCCGCCATTCCCCTACCTTTGTGTTTGTAAGCGGAGGCTCGCTGCGCTGCCGGCGCCGCCCTCGTCACATCCGGCCCCGGAAGTGATGCCCGTCGCGGGGCCGGATGTGACGAGGGCGGCGCCGGCAGCGCGGCGAGCCTCCGCTTACGAACACAAAGGTAGGGGAATGGCGGAGCAGTTCCACGTGGGTCCCTGCCAGGGAGCCAGCAAAGCTGGCTCCCTGGCAGAGAGATGCGGCCCGGCCACTCGCTCTGCGGTCGACTCGCGCGCTGCCATGCCGGCTCCCGGGAACGAAGCAGCATGGCAGCGCGCGAGGCGCCAGCAGAGCGAGCGGCTGCTGGTAAAGGTATGGGGGGGGGAGGAAAATAATTTTAAAGAGCGGAGAGGAACAGCGGAGTGGCTCCACATGTCTCCCTGCCAGGGAGACGCAGCCCAGCCACTTGCTCTACGGGCGCCTCGCGCTGCTGTGCCGCTTCCCTGCCCGGGAGCCAGCATGGCAGTGCACCAGGTGCCCGCAGAGCGAGGTGCGGCCAGGAGCCCGGGAGCCAGCACATCACAGTGAGTTTCCCATTAGAAATAATGGGAACTCCGCTGATTCGTTCCTGCCAGGGAGCCGGCAAATCAGTGATTAAATGGCTGTGGAACGAATCATCTGAGTTCCCATTATTTCTAATGGGGAAACTCACTTTGCTTTACGAGTATTTTGGGTTACGAGCATGGTTCTGGAACGGATTATACTCGTAATCCAAGGTACTACTGTAGTGTGTTTTCAGTACCTTTTTTTTGTTCTTTTAAACAATATCAGGGAAATACATGCTATTTTCTTTAAATTTTTATAAGTATTCCAATAAACATTTCTTCATAATATAACATTTAAATCACATTAAGCATGGTTTAATTTCCCCCCTTAAATATTTGAGATCTAATACTTGTGGTGTATTGGGACCAAAAATTAACATGGGTTACATTTTTTAACTTTGTTCACTAAATGCAGGTAAAATAAACAAGCCAAATTTAATCACTTTCCGAAAATGTTGCATCTGAAAATGTTTTGATGCAAATGACCCTATGCAAATTAGGCTAATTTGCAGAGGAAGATCTTTTTTTGGAAAACTGACATCACTGCTCCCAATATTGGTGCCAATATGACTTCTGATACTTCTGCCTTGCCTATGAAAGCCAACCGTGCCATCAAGTTGAGTTTGAAGAGGCCTGAAAAACAAGCTCAAGGATTGGACTGCTCTTCTTCAGCCTTGCTTTCAGATGAGTTGGAAAGAAGAAAACAAAAGCATGTTGAAGGGCAATCACTGTTTCCTAATCCAGCATCCTGACACATGGGCAATGGTTTTGGATCATATGGAGGTGTATCTTTCTGTCCTACTGCCACTGTAGTGGTTGCCCAGATGTCAAGTGCAAAATGGTGCCTCACACCTAAACCATACTTCGGTGGTTAGACAGCATCTTGCACTGACCCCATATTGTGTCACCAACCTTCAGCTCTGCTTATTGTATATAGGTTCTTTGATTCATCTCGAAAGGGGAGCTGCTGTCAAAGGCTACCTACAGATGTTGGCCCACATTGGTACCCTGATATTCCTCTGCCATATAATCTGCACTTGCAACACAGAGGCTACCTTGCTGCAATACGCTAGCCTGGGAACCAAGTCATTCAGCTATTTGAGGTCACGACCTAGTTTTGTGTAGGTTGTATTCCTAGAAGTCTATTAGTTTCGCTCCATTAACCTATCGTAAATAAAGCGTCTATTCTTTGATGTAAATGATTCTGTGTGCTTTTTAGGTAGCGGTTGCATTTAAACCACTTAATATCCCCTTGACGAGCTATATCTCAGTGCCGGTTAACCCGTTAAGTGCCAAACTCACGCAGAAGACCCAGTTGCTGGTCTTCCACAATCATAGTCAAAGCAAATGTTATATATGGCACAATCACTCAGGCAGGAAACTCAACAACCAGCACCTCCACTTAAGGGCCCCTGTATTCCAACTTTTCTCTTTCAACATCAACAATCCAGTTGCCTTCATAATGTTCCCAGCATTGATACATGTGGTCAAAGATTCCTGATACAAACCCTTGACTTGTCCCTTCAACAGCTTGGAGACTGGATAACACATACAAAGTGTGAGGGGAGGGTTTCTCATTTTTCTTTAAGCACCCCAATCCATATTCCTTGGTGGTGGACACTTGCAGGTCAGGAAAAAAACCCATTCACCATGTACTGATAAAGAAGTAGGAAGTTTGATGTTGTGTCTGGGAAATTCTCTTGTTCAACTGCCCCTTGCCTTGCACATCTCAAACTACCAAGGTTGTATAGTGAAATACCAGTATTTCCTATGGGAGAGGATTCACTATTTATCAGTACTGTCCCTGAATACAGATCCTGTTTTGGATCTTTGCAATGTTAATACATTTACTTACCCCAAAACATTTGGGATGGTGTTTCTTACTGACATTTTCCTGTTCTTTGATGACTCCATGTTGTTTTCTTCAGTGGATCATAAAGAGCCAATTTCCACATAAAGTTTGTCCATAGCATCATAGCTTCCTCTGTTTTGGGGAAGGGAACAGGGATCACTGTTTTCAATACCATGTTCTTCACTATGTACTTTATGGTACTGAGAATCTTGACAGAGTTCCAACACTGGAGTGGTCATCTGTATAGTCACACATACTGTCTTTCTTCCCCATTGCTAAGGTCTATTCTCGACTTAGTATTATAATCTTTAACCTTTGTGGTTGGGCAGATGGTACTGAGCAGGAAAGTGTTTGCCCTACCCAGAGGAGCAGCTGCTGAGAGGATGTTTTCCTGCTTAATGAGCGGGGTGAAAATGCCCCTTTCTAGCTGAGATCTCTAGAAGATTCAGAGGATGCTCTGTTCAGGTACAGAACCTAGTTGTGTGACTGCACAGATGACCACTCAAAGAATAACAGTTACAGATAAGCAGTCTTTCATTTCATCTGAGTTATTTGCTTCTCATTTGTAGATTTGCAGTTCAGTTGTCTGGATTGGCAGACACAGAGAATTGCCCAAGGCAGCTATACGTTTATCATCTTTGAGCAGTTTGAGCAGCACAAGGGGCTTTGAGGGAGGGATTTGCTATAGGCCTGGGATGGAAATCTCTATGCAGTGCATCCCTGCCCCTGACCCTTTCACTGCTCTCCCACACCAGCCAGAGGATTTTGTAAAATGCTCCTCTGCTCCACTTCTTTGGCTGAACAGCCCCTGTATCAGTATGATATATTGGAATAGGGTGTGGGACTCCTTCCATAATCTACATGCATGTGTAATATCTGTGCTGATGTGCAGATAATGGGGCCCAGCTAGTTTATCAGAGAAGCTCATGGAACATGTGAGTAACCTCCTACCACCAACTCTTCTCAGTGACACTCAACCATTTTTTTTCTGGTGCAACCTGTTTTGGTAGTTTGGACTGTCACAAAGGGAGACTCACTTGAGTAGTTCAGCTGTCCTTGAAACTAAGTCTACCTGTTCTGGTGTGCCAGCCATATTGAGACAAGAATTATAACAAAACTTTTATGTAGGTTTAATTCTAATACTAGTTTGTCTCATAGCATATATTTGTCTCGGAAAAGTGCTTTTCTAGTTAACTGTAAACATTTTAGACAATATTGTAGTAATTAACAAATCATTCTGTTGAGAAACAATGAGAGTTCCTTATTTTGTATTTCAGCAAGGTTTCTTAGCATTTTTATTTTATTTTATTTATTTATTTTTTGCAGTGGTTGGTTCTGCACGTGCACGGCCTACTCAACTTCCTGAACAGTCTTCCTCTACACAACAGAATGGTAGTGTTTCAGATATATCTCCAGTTCAAGCTGCAAAAAAGGAATTTGGACCCCCTTGTATGTAAATCATGTATCAAGGATTCATACATTTTAGGCATTACATGTACACTCTCTTGGACAATAATATAATTCATAAGTAGTGCTTTGTCTGTACCAATGTTATGTCTCCTTCAAGAAATTACAGTGATTGTTTTTCCATAGTCTTGTTGGTAAGAGAATATTAGTAACAGTTTAGTGGTTCTAAAATAATAGACTGAGATTGAAAATTGACTAGACCTTTTATTAGGTCAAACCAAGAGAATAACGTGTATAAGTCAGTGCCTGTTCTGTGTTGTCACTTTTCACTCTCCATATTCCTTAAATTGTGCCCGCAGTATGTAGTGGGGTGGCTTGGGAGAGAAGAATTACACTTAGACTAGATGGGTTAAAATTGGTCACAACCATATTGGTTACAGCTTACAGAGAGTTCAGTGTGGCATACAGCAAGGATCCAGCTTTCTAGCAGCCCACCTGCTGTCAGACCCATTACCCAGCCGACATGCTCTGGAAAATACTAAGAGGTCGAAGGCATGCTCGTGCCACCTATGATGTGGATTGATACCATGGCCATTCCTGCCAGTTTGGGGTGAGGCAGGCATGCCAGCCCCTGAGCTAGACCTTGAAGTACCACGCCCAAAACACTTTAAGGGGGTCCCACAGTGGAAGTGGGGAGCCCCCCCCCACATACCCGGCCAGTGCTAACCAGAACAGTTATGAAGAAAACAGAGAACATAATAACAGACTAAGCAACTAAAAATATTGCTATGGGGAATGCAAAACCTCTGCTTTGCTACACCAGTTGCAATTGCAGATAGCATTCCTTCCCAATCCTGTCAGCTGGCAACTAATGTGTCTATAGGAAGGTAATTGATGAACATGGTAAAATGGAGGAGGGTGAAGAAGGCACTGGGTAGGGTCCAATTTGACCTCTTGACTTAAAGTCCAGGATCTGACCAGAAGGAAGAGATTCTTCCTCCGGCCTATGTCAAAGCTTTGCTGGGAGACAGTCCAGCATAGCTGATTGGTCACCAGGTAGATCATGAACCATGATGCGACTGAGCAGCAGCGAAACTGCATTCTGTCTGGCCATGCCAGCAACATATCGCCAAGCTCTCCAGACGCCCCCTACCCTGCTACAGCACAAAATGAGGCCTCCAGTAACTGGGGACTCGGGGATCTGGCCTGGTTCACATGATTGCAGGGTGGCTAACAAGCCACAGTGGCTTGTTAACCACCTGAGTGTGCTGGTTGCGTGCCAGTTGATTTGCATAATTACTCTCACTGAGCATGGCTTCTCATGTTGTCCGAACCTGGCAAGGGTGGCTTTTTGGGATGATTAACAAACCACCCCAAACCCTTGGCCTGTTTTAGGGTTGAGGGGTGGTTTGTTAACCACCCGAACAAGCCACCCTGGTGGCTGTGGTGATCACACAAACCAGGTCACTGTGTTGTAAGTCTACAATCAAATTGTAGCAATTAAGCCCCATTTATGTTCAACTACTTAAGGAGTTAGTGTAGTCAGCTATCAATTTTACTGATAAAATGTTTTAAAATTTGAAATATGCATATTCCTTTTTTCTTTAAGCACGTAGAAAATCAAATTGTGTAAAAGAAGTTGAAAAATTGCAAGAAAAACGTGAGAAAAGAAGATTACAACAGCAGGAACTTAGAGAGAAACGAGCTCAGGTTTGTTTGTTTTTAATTCACATTTGTATTTTTATTTTTATTTTTTATGTTTTCCTGGCAGTTTACTTCAACTAATGTTGAATTTCCCAACTAGGTGGCAGCGATTGCTTCTTAGTAGAGATAAAAATATTACCATGTTTTTGTTCTAAGGATGTCATGTTTGAGAATGTGAGATCTACAGTGCAATCCTCGGAAGTAAATACCACTGAGTTCAATGGGACTTACTCCCAGGGAAGTGGGGATAGAGTTGTAGTCTTTAAGAAGTCTTATTTAAATAACCCTACAAGCATCTTGGTGAAGTTAGGTAGGAAGTGATCATGTTGCTACAATCTTTATTGGGGGGAAAAATAAGTTGCTAATCTTTTTAAAAAATCCCTTAATATTAACGAATTTGTCACAAAGCAGAAGCCTTAGAAGAACCAGTAACATAATCCTGTTGGCAGGTTTGCATGTTATGTTCTTAAATCTTACTGTGAGACTTCCAGTGTTCTACTGACGTAAGAAGCAACATTGGTACTCAAGCAACTTGGATATTGTGCTGATGGTCCTAAGCTATTAAAGTATGTGAGGATTTTTCTCTCCCTAGTTGTCAGGAATTAGCAAGGGACAAATGTTATTTTTCTTCTTGTAAAGAGCTTAATGCATAGGCTATACTTCAAAGCTTGTGTGTGCTCTGATGCAGATGAGACCAACTACATGAGTGACTTTCCCACGGACTGCAGTGTCAAAGGCAGCTAAGCATATGGAAAACCTGTTGCGCCAGCTAATGCTATTGGTATAGGACTGGAGGCCACTTATGCTAGTGCAGTGTAATTTACCTTAGCACTAGTGTCGACTTGGATACTGCCCCGATTGGCAGTAATTGGATGTAATATGTGTATGAAAGTTCTTCTAATGAAACCAAACATATATGTTCTAAGAAAAGTAGTTGATCACATATTTTAGATTTGGTATACAGCAGAAGACATTTTGAGTATTCACCTAACTAACCAATTCACAATCCATATTACTCTGGAGAGATTTTCAGTTTGTATGTCCAGTTGATGCAGAAAGTAAGTGGGATCAAAAGTATTTTGCCTAGGAAGGTCTAGAAAAGAGGGTCAGAAAAGGAATTATACATGTCAGAATATTAGCAAGTATATATTTTTTTTGGTAAATGTCAACTTTTACAAAGCTCTCAGTGCAGTCCTATGCATGTCTACTCAGAAGTAAGTCCCTCCGAGGTCAATGGGACTTGCTGTCAGGTAAATGTGTGTAGGATTGCTCATATATTGTTGAAATGGAGGAATTGTGGGACGTCTACGTTCAAATCCATTGTCATGGGGTGGCTTTGGGCGAGTCATTGGCATGCTTGAGGCGCTTACCTGATCTGAAGATCCAGCTGTGTGATGGAGGAGCAGGCAGTCATGTCCCTTCCCCCCACTATACCACCATGTGATGCCTGTATCTGTGTAGAGAGCTGAATCCTGATTTTGCACCCTCCACGCTTCATGAAGGAGAAGAACTGTGCATCTGTGTGGAGCGCCCACAAAACACGTGTTTTATTTTAATTTTAATCAACACCACCAATACAAAGACCCAACAATATATAAATAGTATCTGTATTGTACTAAGGTATGCAATCACAAACATGTGAATGTTTAGACACGTACAATTCTTAAATTACAGTACATACAATGTATACTGTTGACCAAATACAGTAGATACTATCAACAACAGAACACCAGTAAAAAATTGTTTTGGCATAAGGTCTTTTTCAAGTTGATGTAAAAATAGCTTCGAATTCCTTGTGGGGGGGGGAACCTTTTTATCAGATTCTAGCTTGTATTGGTGGTCTTGATTATTGTAGGGAGACCCTCAGTATGTGTATTTTAACTTTTATTTTAAACATTTATTTACTGCCATGAAATAAAATAAAAAATACAAGGTGACTTACAATAATATTAAGATAACAATAAATCTATAACATTACAACTAGTAAACAAAAACTGAACTAAGTGGCAAAAGCAGTAAGAAAGAAAGAAAGAAAGAAAGAATAAAAACAGGAGCAATAAACAACAGTACAGTATATTGAAAAGCCTGGGAAAATTAAAACAAAAGTGTTAACCTGGTGCCTAAAGCTAAACAAAGTGGGCACCAGGTGAGCTTCCTTATAGGTGGGGTAGAGGTGGTATGTGGTGCAGGAACAGGTGCTTCAACAAAGATGTTGTGAGCTTAAAATGTGTTTCTTGAAGGAAGCATGGGTATATAAAATGTAAATGGAATCTAAGTATAACAAATAACAAAGCACTGGCTAAATGTATGATTCCCCTACACGTGTGTAAATAACTCCTTTGGACTGATCCTTCTATAGTTCGTCATAAATGTGTTAGCCAAAATTGGATACTTTGCAAATATAAATTAATATCCTTATTTGGGGTCTATCAGTGGCATCTGATGATAATGTTTGAATGTTAAGGACAACTATATGTTGTAATGTTAGCAGCCTTTTTTTTCTTTTAGGAAGTTGATGCTACAAATCCAAATTATGAAATTATGTGTATGATCAGAGATTTCAGGGGAAGTCTGGATTATAGACCACTGACAACAGCAGATCCTGTAAGTTTTGTTGTAATGTTATTGTAATGTAAATTTGAGGAAGTTTTTTAAAAATTGTGGGTGATAGTGGTGTGGCTGAATAGTATGTGCTGAGATTTATGAAATATTTTGGAACAGCTGCACTTGCACAAGTCTACCAATTGTAGTGGGCTTTCTGCTGACAAAGCTGTCTATGAAGTGAATCTTAAGCGAGGAACTTAACACCCACCCACACACCACCCATGTTGTTTTTTCTATCTGACAGTTGTCCTGAATTATCTTCCTTGTCTGAGGAAAACATAATCAAAATTCACTATTTGCCCTTAATCTTGATACCAAATTTACAGAGTTATATCCTGATAAGTATATATTATTTCACTTTGGTGAGTTCACTGTTGCATTACATGTTATGCAACAGTGCAATCCTGTGCGTGTTTACTCAGAAGTAAGTCCCACTGTGTTCAGTGGGGCTTACTCCCTGGAAAGTGTGCATAGGATTGCAGCCTAAGAGTCAGTTCAGATGTTACTTTGGGCTGTTCTTATCTCTCATGGGTATAATCTGCTTTTCTGAGCTGGGAATTGGCAGATCTCAGTCATGACAACCTGTGATCTCAGAAGCTCCTAAATGTACTTTTGAGATTAGAATAGTTGTGTCTAGAGATGATAACATCTTAGCTCTTTCAAATCTATTTCTGTTGGTGATAAAAAATAAACCAAAGTCTGATCCAACTTTATCATTGCTAGCTTTGTAGCTGCAGCTGATCAAGCAGTACAGATATCATCCACAGATTGTTGGATGTGATGTTCAAAATGGCCAAAATAATTAGCTCATTCCCCAGTGACCCTGAAAAGCTGTAAGGAATGTGTTCCCCCTGTGGAGCCTTTTGCTCTATGGAGGGCCACAAGTGTCTATGGTGGTGACCTCAAGATCACATGTGAGGCTGTCCTAAAAACAGACATTTTTGTAACACTGCTATCTTTTGAAAATTTGGATTATTTTTGATAATGCACAGCAGTATAATTGTTGAAATAATCTGCCATTTTGGTTTAAATTACAATTATGGTTTAGAGTTACTGACTTCGATGGTGTATGTGTTTTTTTAAAGATTGATGAGCACAGGATATGTGTATGTGTTCGAAAACGGCCACTCAATAAAAAAGGTATGACTCTTTTTAATCTGTTGACTTTTATCTGCATTGTCTAGGAGGTGGGTAGTAGCTTTATTTTATATTTGTGGAAGTCTTTAGGCCACATGCACAGTTGAACGTTCTTTCAGTGTGGGTAAATGTTCTGTAGCTATATATTAAGATTCTTCCTTCAGCCCTATCAGTTCACAATATAAATAGTTAAGAGTGGTGAAGTTTGGGGATTAGGTAATGTTCAAAATATCACAAAATCAGCCACCAAAAATGGCATTACTTTTGGACATCCATCATAACAGTAAGGGTAGTCTCCACTTACAATCTATTTCTGATTTATTGTGAATCCATTGTGGATGTATTTTCTGAAGCTGCAGAACATGTGATGATATAGCTGAATCTGTAGAAATTCACTTGACTACTGTTAGTTTTTTTCTCTCCAAGTTGATGAAAGGACATAGCTGAAATTTGAGCTTGAAGCTGAACAGCTCTCTTAACTCTCTCACCCTACTAAAATGAGGAAGGACATATCTTATATCAGCTCAGAGGCAAGACATGTGATACCTCAAGCCCCCATTCTCTAGAGTAGCAGAGCACAAAATTATGGCATTAGAAAATGGAAGCTGTTATTTACTAATCATGTTTGCTTCTACTGTGGGTTGAGGGAATGGCTGCCCTGGAAAGATGAGGAGGAGAGACTTGAATAAGAGAGGGGAATAACTTTTCCCATAGCCTTGCAAGAAAAGTGCTTTGTTAACTGGTAGAAGTTAATGTCTTCAAAATCAGCCACCAACCTAACTGACACACCCAAATTACATTTACCTGAGCTTTTGGAACTTAGAAAAGAACATATGAGCTTGCAGAATTCTGGTGTGAAAATGTGTACACCTTGAGAATCAGAAGGCTTTCGGGATATATAGGTTCTACATTCCCTCTGAAATGTCATTGGGGAGGTAATCCTGGAATATTTGGGTTTTCTAAGTTTAACTTTTGTTCTAAAATATATCAACAGAACAATCATATATCTTTTCAGATGACATCTGAGGAGCCAGAGAATGGTGCAGATCCTCCCTGGAGGCCATAGACACAGCTATGACCTCGAGGGCAGGAATCATTCCCTGCAGCTGCTGTGGCAGCTTCTCTTCTGAGGGCACAACAGCATCCTTGGAAGAGGTCAGGGAGGGGGAAAGGAAGCATTCTGGTGGGTGTGGAGGACAGAGAGGAAGGGAGACCTGGATCCACTCGATCCAAGAGCCTCTCTGTCACCATCACCACCCATGGCCTGGTAAGCTGAGAAGCCCATCCAGCTGAATTTTTTTTTAAACAGAGGAATGGGAGGGTGGAAAAGTCTCTGTCCCCCTCCTGCACTGCCTGGCTCTTGCCAGCAGGGATTTAGATAGACAGATCGGAGCCCTCGTTCTATCAAACGCCAATCCCTTAGCATTGCACTTTAAATGTTGTAGCACTATTTTACTAGAATGTAGGTTATTCATATTCTATTTATTCTTCTTTAAATGCCTAGTTCTTTATAAATAACGCTTCTCATTGAATGGACATCTGATTATTCATGCTGTTTGGCTTATTGAGGTATTTGTATGTTAGAGACAAATGTTGAAGTTGTAATGGAATTTTTGGAAAGGAGGGGTTTACTTGGCAATTACGTAATGGAATAGTTACATAATGTCCTATTTGAGTGCCTTGTGAAGAGCAGTGATGTGTTAAATAATATGACATTAACAGCTCTGTAGGGTGTATTTAAGCATAACAACTTCTAGACATATTTGGCCTTCTTCCTGGAATACCTTGTTTAGATGGTCATTTAAAAATAAGTATATATGTTCTATACATGCAATATTTATGCATAATCCTTGTTTTTCATACTCAAAATGCCATTGTTACTAATTCATCCAAACTGTATCTGTTCCAGCAATGAAAAAATGATATCCAATTTTGGGGAGGTCTCTATCAAAGAAATGGCTTACTGCTGGCTCAGCTTGTCTGAGCGTGGAAAGCTAAGCAGGGTCAGGCCTGATTATTGCTTGGATGGGAGACCCCTCCTCTAGTTTCCTGCACTGAGCAGGGGGTTGGACTCGATGGCCTTGTAGGCCCCTTCCAACTCTATGATCTATGAAAAACTTCCCATATTAGTCTGTAGCTGTTAATTTTATTCATGATCATGATATTCCAGCTATTCCTCTTCCACTGATCTACTGTCAGCATTTGAGCTGTTCTCCAAGTCTTGGCTAATTGGATTTGTGCAACAGTTAACATATGTGTAACCATAATAATATGATCCTCTCCCACCTGGCCATGAATGTTTTCCCAAAGCATTGTTAAGGGTGCAATCCAATCAGGATGCCTGTAACCCTCCTAACTCGGAGGATTATGGGCATCCTTTAGAGGGTGGGAGGAGCGTGGAGGTGAAGGTCGCCTTTGCGCTCCTCCTGTCCTGTAACTCAGCCAGACAGCCAGTTTCGGGCATCTAGCTGAGGTGCTTTGAAGCAGGAGGAAAGGAGGCTGAGGCGCTGCCAGGATGCGTCATATCTTGGTGGTGCCTGTCTCCTCCCCTCCCTGGCCCCTTGCAACCTTGGAGACACAGTCGGCAAGGTTCTTTCCGTGGTTGGGAGAGGTGTTCCATCAGGTATTGTAGTCCTAAGCCGTGTAGGGCTTTATAGGTCAAAACCAGCACCTTGAATCGGGCTCAGAAACATATAGGCATGCCAGTGCAAGCGGGCCAGAACAGGTGTTATAAGGTCGGACCTTTTGGTCCCGGTGATTAGTCTGGCGGGGTAATATTGGTAACATGGCAGTCAGATGATGATTGAGATTTTTTGGATTAATGCATTAATTGGGTATAAGAGGATATAGATCACTCAGAACATACTCCCAGGAAAGTATGTATAGGATTGCAGCCTTTGATATGTTTCATTAGTGAGTTTTAGCATGCTATATAGGATGTTAAAAAGGGCTGTGAGTAGATGCATTATAAGAGTGACACTATGGGCCGGTTCGCACGACCCAGGCTGCGAGCGGGGAAGGCACCACGGGGTGGTCCGTGGGGTCTGGCGGGGCGCCGCAGACCTGCACCCCGTGTGCATGGGTGGACCCCGCAGTCCCCGCACCGCAGTGCGGGCCTCCCAGTGCTAGGGGGCAGCAGCTCAGGATGCCCAGAGGGGCCGTTTGCCCCTATAGGCCGGAGCGGCCACAGCTCCGGCCGCTCTGGGCTGCCACCTCTGTGTGGGCCCTGCAGGAAGGCCGGCTGCTGTTCGCACGGCAGGGTGGCCACACGCGGTAGGGGCTTACCCCTCTACCGCCCATGGTCACTTTGTGCACGTCCCGCACGCGGCTGTCCCGTGGGGGTGCCCCCGGTCAGCGTTCGCATAACACAGGAACCGCGGTGGACTTCTTCTCCCCCGCGGTTCCCGTGTCGTGTGAACACGCCCTAAGATAAACTTTAAAACAAAACCACGAACGAAAACCCCAGAGGCTTATAACAACTTAAAAGTCTTAAGTCAAGTGGAGCAAAGTCAGTCTCAGGAACCATATCCTCAGATATTTCCTTCCAGCAATATCCCTATGTCTTTCACTTGCAAATATAGGATAGAAATAGCCATTTTATTTTTCAGCAACGCAATTACAAAACTGAGTACATACACATCATTTGAAGTTAAACTTTGCTTGCCTCCTTGTAACTCAAAAGTTAAAGAAAAGATCAAATTGTAACACTCCTTTTAACATAGAGTACTTTGTATCAGAGAAACTTCAATATTCAGTTTTATGGCTAGAGAGACTTTTCCCTCATAGAAATAGGACACATGAATGTATTTGACTGAACATACAAAGTACCTTTTGTTTGTATGTGTCTTGGAGCATTGGACTTTGTGTATGTTGTTGCTGATTCAGACATTTCATTCAGACATTTCATACAATTGACAATACCTAATATTAATTAATACACAAATTGATGTAATCAAGTTGGATATCTTTTGTTCCCTTGAAGATTGCTAATGATCTTTATATCTAGATTTCTTGCAACAAGCTATTTAAGCATGCTTGTTAAGAATAATACACTTCAGAGAAATCTGATTTAAACTGAACGGTCTGAAATGTCTGGTTTTCAAAAAAGCATTAAGTTACAGTTAATTAAAGGGCATATTGAAATGTGAATGATTTAGGTAAAACCAGTGATTTTTACTAGAATGAAAATATACAACTTTAATAATGTTGAGGGGAAGCTCTAATCAGATTCTTCAAAGCTAGATACAGACGAATCATAATAGGTATATGCTTATGCTAAAGCTAAAATCTTTTTAAAATGTGTAAATGTTTTTGCATTAAAAATAGACAGCTGAAACATATCTACCAGGTGGAGTAATGGCCAAGTGTGACACTTTCTATTTTATACAAAGTAATTTGGTATAGTTGTACTTTATGAAATACAGGCTTTCTCTCCACTATTCCATATTTAGAATCAGGCAAGCAACCTGTTGCATATTTAGTTTTCATTAAATGTCCATGGAACTACCCTAGTGTAGGAAGTCACTATTTCTTATCTCCTTATGCCTGACACTTTAAAATATATGGATAATGTTAGGCACTTTATTATAATAATGGCAGATTCTTTCCCTCATAAAGTGATTCAAACAATTTCAGTATCTTGTCCATATGAATAATGTCTCCGATTATTGAAATTCATATATCCTGAAAATTAATTCACATTTCATTTACTTTTTAGAAAATGTAATGAAAGATCTTGATGTAATAACAATCCCTAGCAAAGATGTTGTGATGGTACATGAGCCAAAACAAAAGGTGGATTTAACAAGGTACTTGGAAAACCAAACTTTCCGCTTTGACTATGCCTTCGATGACAGCACTCCTAATGAAATGGTCTACAGGTATGTGTAGCTAGTGCCCATTTTGAAGTTTGCTGCTGTTGTCTTCCATCAGTAAGTCTGTGCTCCTCTCTGACTTGAGCTCCTGAGTCCATACATTGTCACTGCTATTTATTTATTTATTTATTCATGTTCTATACCGCCCAATAGCCGAAGCTCTCTGGGCAGTGTACAACAATACTGTGTGTTTGACTCCTTTTCCATTTTGCCAGAAGTGGAGAACCATTTTTAGCCCCAGAGTCAGATTGCCATCCTGGGAACCTTCTGGGTGCCACATCCCAGCAGCGAGTATGGTCAGAGCCCAAGGTGGGTTCCATTCACACAGACACACACATCCCATACATACACACATGCACCTTTCCCACCCCCCCACCCCGCTGATTCATGCAGATCAGCTGGGGGGGGGGGTATTTCTCAGCTTCCTTAGCACTGAACAAGGAAAAACCTTTATCTCTGATCAGCAGCTGATTGCAGATAAGAGCTTTGCTGCATGCTGAAAAAGGCTCCCTTTCACATCACACAACAAGGAAAAGCTCCTATATCTGATTAGCTGCTAATTGGAGGTGAGAATTTTTCCCTGCCTGGGGAAGAAGCTGGCGGGCTGGATGTTGAACCTCCACAATCCAGAGGTTCTCCATGGCTGCATTTTGCAAAGGAATTACTGCTTCCTTTGGAGCTGGGCAAGTGGGTCAAACTCGAAAATTTTGGACAGAGGAGGTGCTTTCCCTACTTCCTTGGAGCGGGTAGCAGTATCTGTTGGGGTTTTCTTGGGAAGTTGCTGGCATTTTTGTAATGGCAGTTTAGGGAGGCCAAGGTTGAGTTGAAACTTTCTTCCCTCAATCTCACTTCTGCCTAGCCAACTTGGAAGGAAGGGTCCTGGATACTGGAGGTATATGTACAGGTACCAGTCCAAACTCCTGGAAACTTCATGATTTGTTATTTTCTATTCCCATCTTAGATATAGCTTGAAAATGTGCTCCTGCTAGGATCAGAGGCCTCATCCCCAATTATCATTAACAGCCTTCCCTGCGTGTGCACATAGAATACTGCTTTTTCCTCTGCTAAACCTCTGTTTATGTTTTAAATTATTTATAAAGGTGCACATGCTTAGTGTAGGGTTGCACAACCTTTTTGGCTCTGAGGGTCACAGGTGATGCTGCTCGGTGGGTCAAGGGCCATGCATGTACACATATGCACATACAAACACACGAGCACACACATACATACATACATACATACACACACACCCCACTGATCCTGATACAGATCACTATCCTCACTGTAAGCAGCAGCAGGGAAAGAGAGATCTGTATGAGGATTGCTGGGGGAGGGAACAGAGAGCCTTCTTTCCATTCCCTCCCCAGAAATCCTTATACAGATGACTCTTTCCAGCGAGGAAATAGCAGTCTATATCAGGATCACTGGAGGGAGGAGGACATTTGGCGGCAGCAGGTGGGTCAGAGTAACCTTGGGGAGTGCCATTAAGACCGTGGGAGGGGGCTGTAGGTTTTACACCACTGGCTTAGCAGAATTTGATCCTATCTGATTCAGTGGTTCTTCAGATGGTTTTGGCTAATGTCTCCCTGTAGTTCTGCCAAGTCTCTTAGCTGTGTAAGTTGAATTTAACTGTAGAAAACCTATTAGGGGATGGAGAACCTAAATGCTCCTTTTGGATTTCCATGCTAAAGCATTGTTTAAAAGGCAGAAAGTATGATCTGATTGTTGCTGAATCTAAAACTGAACATAATTTGTGTCAAATTACTGTGGTACTGCCCGCTTTTGTTTGTTTGTTTTTGGCCTAACTGCAGCAGGCAGTTTCAAAGATTGCTTTGATATTTTTGTGAGCTGGATTTTTACTGGCTTTGTAGCATGTAATGGTTGGGGTTTGTTTTGTTTTGTTTTGCTGAAGGTTCACTGCAAGGCCACTAGTGGAAACCATATTTGAAAGAGGAATGGCTACATGTTTCGCATATGGACAAACAGGCAGTGGAAAAACTCATGTAAGTGTTTCTTTTAAGGTACACATTCTACTGATGTTCTTTTATGCTAGCCTAATCAACTACAAGAGATTTTAACATGTTAGCAGCATTCTTCG
Organism: Shinisaurus crocodilurus; assembly: GCA_021292165.1. Taxonomy (NCBI): domain Eukaryota; kingdom Metazoa; phylum Chordata; class Lepidosauria; order Squamata; family Shinisauridae; genus Shinisaurus; species Shinisaurus crocodilurus. The sequence continues at coordinate 31,066,359 of CM037877.1, forward strand.
CTCTAACACGGAACTTTTAGCGGCTGGGGATGCACATTTTGTTGTGGGCCCCACTTGAGTACATATGTTAGGAACTTTAGAGGCTGTTTGCTCCAGATTGCCAGAGTGTTTTTAAAAATTCATTCAAATTTTGGTTTTCAATTCATGTTTATATTTGAGCATGTTTACTGCCACTGTGAAATGCTATGGGGATCTTAGCATCATAAGGTAGCAAATCCAGTTGTTTTGGTACATGCCCACTAATTTTGGTGGGTCTTGTTCAGTGAAAATGGTTATTCTGTCATGTCCCTTCTTAATGATCATGTTGCCATCTTCATGCTGAGCATTTTATTTATTACCTTTAGACTATGGGTGGTGACTTTTCAGGAAAGAACCAAGACTGTTCAAAAGGAATTTATGCACTAGCAGGTAAGTAATATTTGTCTTTAGGCTTTGTGCAAAATAATCTCTATCCTGTACATAAATAGCTGCACACTTTTATGGAATGTGATGATGATTGCTAGTTTACATCTTTGTTGCAGATGGGGTGGGATGGAGTGTAAGGGGCTCCTGTGGAAATGTCTGAAAGGCTGAGGCATCTTGCATGAGCAGTTCTTCTCTCACACAAGGCGCCTCACCCTATTCTCTTGGCATCCTGTCCTACACAAGTGTTTGTGTGTGTGTGTGTGTGTGTGTGTGTGTGGTACAGAGGACTGCAATGGAGATGGGGAAGTCCCCTTCTGTGAGCCATCATCCGCTCATAGTACTCAGGATCCAATCCACTAGCTTTCATCCAGTGGATCTTGTTAGATTTTATCAGCTTCACTGCAAAATAAATGCTAAGTCTTATATGTAATATGTCTAAGCTATTTGACAGGATTCTAGTACATTTTACAAAAAGATAGTGGGAGGGGCTGCACGTAACACTAAACCATGGTTTAGCTCTATGTGCACAAACAGAAAGGAGCCCAAGCAAAAAGGAGCTTCCTCCCCTCTCCTCCTGCATGGCTGGGAGGAAAAATACATCAGTATTCATTTCACTTTGCCCAATTTCTGGCATGACATTATGTGTGATCCAGGCATCATGGTTTAAAATAAACTCTAGTCAATGGCTAAATACGCCACCTGAACAATCTAAGATTTATAGTAGCCTTGTTCAACAGTTGACTAGTTTATTTTAAACCATGATTCCTGGGTCATAGATTTCATAGATCATAGAGTTGGAAGGAGCCTACAAGGCTATCGAGTCCAACCCCCTGCTCAATGCAGGAAACTAGAGGAGGTGTCTCCCATCCAAGTAACAACCAGGCTTGACCCTGCTTAGCTTTCCACACTCAGACAAGCTGAGCCAGCGTAAGCCACAGGCCTGTATACATAACATCAAGCCAGGACTTGGGCAAAGTATGGTTTAGCATTACGTGCAAATGCAGCCTATGTATGTGAAGCACACTGAACACTCAAAAGTGCTATTATTAGCTGATTACTGGGACAAACATGTCAGTGTTTGAACAATTATGCATTTAAAGGTTTTCCTGTCTCACATTTCCTGTAATTTTAATCTTTTCACAGCTAGAGATGTTTTTTTAATGTTGAAGAAACCAAACTATAAGAAACTAGAACTTCAAGTATATGCAACATTTTTTGAGATTTATAGTGGAAAGGTATGTTATTTATTTATTTTTTTTAAAAAAAAATCTGTTAGGGTGCAATCCTATGGCTGCTAGACAGAGTCTAGATAGCCATAGGAGAATTTGGAGTCCTAGCTCCAACCTCGGAAACTTGCTCCAAAGTTGGAGCTGGGACTCCGAAGTTGGAGTGCCCTCCCTCCGCCCTTGCAGCCAACATGGAAAGAACCACTGGCTGCGGCTCCGAAGTTGCAAGAGCAACCTCGGAGATGGCATTTTGTGGGTGTTCTGGTGGGTGGGAAGGGGAGGGGACAGGTGCTGCCAGCATACATAGTATCCTGGCAGTGCCTCAGCCTCCTCTCCTTGTGCTCTGGGGCAAAAGAGGTGGCCAAAATCGGCCCTCTAAGTCTTTCGCAGGGCGGGAGAAGTGCAGAGGCAGCCTTCGCCTTCATGCTCCTTCCACCCTCCATAGGATGCCCATAATCCTCCAAGTTCAGACGGGCAGCCTCATTGGATTACGCTGTTAGTCTTTCTTAACTGTCTGGAGTTCTGAGGTTTTTATCTCTGTGTTTACACCACTTTTCTGTTTTGCTTGGCCGATTCATTATATCAGACAGAACTAAATTAAAATTCCAAAGCTCCCTAGCTAACACACACATCTCTTCTCCGTCTCTTCCCCTTGCTCTCCCCATAAGGTTTTCGACTTATTGAACAGGAAGACCAAATTAAGAGTTTTAGAAGATGGTAAACAGCAAGTCCAGGTGGTGGGATTACAGGAGCGAGAGGTTAAATGTGTTGAAGATGTACTAAAGCTTATTGAAATAGGCAACAGTTGCAGGTATTTTTTTTTATTAAAAATTTTTTTTGCCTTCTTTGGTGTCAGTTAAAGAAATTAAAATAATTCTATATATATTATTATATATATATATATATATATATAAATACACACACACATGTTTTCTGGAAGGTGACCGGTAGTGAAATTTGGGAATTTTCTAAATTTTGAAGGAAAACGTTTTGTTCTATAATATCTAGTGAGAGAAATAGAATGATTCTTTTTTGTAGTGTTAGAAGAAGTGTTCATTTGTGTTATCAGCTTACTGCCTTAATGTGTTGCTAATTCTTTGAAGTATTATCACATTCTAAGTTGAAAAGCAAGTGGTAATAAAGTTAAGATTCAAATTTGGACTGAAAAATAGTTTATGATCTGGTTTGCATGTAATGACAATCCATGGTTCAAACAATCCATGAGCTGTTGTGCACAAGTGGGAGAGAGCAAGTGCGCTGCCTCCTGCATGTTGGCCACTTCCACTTTTACTCAACAACCTATGATTGGCCCATCCGTAGGTTGTTGAGCATGATGTGTGAACTCAGAGTGCTGGGTTGTTTAGGGGCTGAACAGCCCAGTAGTTAACCCATGGTTTATCGTTGTGTTAACCGCTGGGTTGTTTTGCCCCTAAAAAACCCAGCTCTCCGCGTTTGCACATCACACTCAACCTACAAAGAGGTTGATCATAGTTGTTGATTAAAAGCAGTAGTGGCTGGCTCGTTGCATGCAGTGCTCCTGCTTGTCTCTGACGGCCCATGGGTCCCATGAGCTGTTGTTATGTGCGAACTGGCCGTATAAGTGGCTCTTGCTTCTAATAGATTAAATCTTAATGGAATTTAAATAGATGTGACTTAATGAGTAGGATAAGAGGAAAACAGATACTATTGCAGCCTTCCTCACCTGGTGCCCTCCAGATATTTTGGAGGACAACTCCAAGGATTCCTGGTCACTGGTGATGCTGTCTGGGGCTGATGGAAGTTGAAGTCCACATCTGGAGGGCACCAAGCTGTGGAAGGCTGTGTTATTTTGTCCCAATCTAAATCATAGCTAAAGAGAAAGTAATTGGCATGTGTACACAACAAATGAGTATCTTGGTTATTTTGTGCTTTGATAGAAACTAGAGTATGCTTTATATTGTCAACAGAAAATATAGGTTTAGCTTGATAAGCAATGTTGTAGGCACTATCCTTGGTGATAATGTATGGCTCAGTGCCATTTCATCCTGTTCTCTCCCCCCTGCCCTTTTGTTAAAGAACATCTGGTCAGACATCTGCAAATGCACACTCATCTCGGAGCCATGCAGTGTTTCAGATCATCCTCAGGAGAAAAGGGAAACTGCATGGTAAATTTTCATTGATTGACTTGGCTGGAAATGAAAGAGGAGCTGACACTTCCAGTGCAGATAGACAAACACGACTGGAAGGTGCTGAAATTAACAAGAGCCTTTTAGCACTCAAGGTAAATTAAATGCCTTTCATTGTATTTGAGCTAATGAAACCCCACTGGCTTTCCATATTGCAACAGATGCCCATATGCTCAATGGTGGTACAGTAATACCTTGGATTGCAAGTAACTTGGTCTGAGAGCGTTTTGCAAGACAAGCAAAAATTTTTGATAAATTTTGACTTGATAAACAAGCGACGTCTTGCAATACAAGTCGTAGGGATGTAACCGCTCACCTCGAGTGGGCGTAGCGGGCCGAAATCGGCCCCGCTCACGCCCGCCAGAGACTCACTTTGATATAAGAGTGTTTTGGATTACAAGCACGGTTCCGGAACAAATTATGCTTGCAATCCAAGGTATTACTGTATTTGCATTTCCAACTTAGTATACATGCTCATATTTCCTGTTAAATTCCTATGTGTAATAGTTAATACAGAAGGCATTATTAGAAGTCATATAGAGAATATAAGTAATGTATGGTATGTGTTTTGTTACATTTGCATCCCGCCCTTCTCCCAAGGAGCTCAGAGCAATATTTAAGCTTCATGATTAATTTATAAGTTAGGATCGGCTGCAGGAGAATGATTTCCCCAAAGCCATACAACCAGTTTGCTGTATAGCTAAGCAGGGATTTAAAATCTTGGTCTCCCACACCCAAGCTGCTGAACTATTTCTGGTAAAACGGTTTCTAGTTTCTTCAACTGCTAGTGACTCTTCACATAAATATATTTGCTTGTGCGTGCACTATTATGTGGAAGTGATACAGGAATTCTTCCTTACACATACTCCCCTGCCCCAACCTGCAAGTATTTATTCATTTTATTCATTTTTGAATTGTTTACCCTGACATTGAATAGCCAGTCAGCATTCTACAAACTCATCTGACTCCCCCCCCCCCCGATTATTGTGCATACATTTTCGGCGAACTGTAGACCAGTTGGGACTTCTCCTTTCCCTCTTAAAGGAAATACAACCCTTTATTGGCCTGGTGCTCATGGATACTAGATAGGTGGTCAGAGAATATATGTAGGGGAGCTATGGTTTACCTGGAGCGACTTTTTTGCCGCAATGACACACTGTCTCCACCTCACATCCTTCTAGAACTGGCGAGCCATTACTATAGTGTGGAAGGAGGCAGACAGGCAAACAGATAATGCTGTGCTGTGAGTTTCCTGGGCGGTAGGGCTGTAAATTCACCCTGGGCAAGTCCAAGGTAAATATCCCCACCTTGGAGATATTCGGACCACTTCAGATTTGAGGTGATTTCTTCGGTCTGAGGCGAAGTGGGCTGGGTCCAAGGCTTTGGTTCCACCTTGATGACTTGGGAGGGTTTCCTCCCCCCTCCTTCCCTTCCTTTTTAACCAAATTTGATACATTTTGAATCTCCTTCAAGCTCTGCTTAAATGGAAAATTGCAGGCTGATAGGAGAGTGAGGCAGAGGGGGAATGTAGTTTTGTGACTGGCTCTAGCTTCTAATCAGAGAATGACTTTACCACAGCTCTCATTTTACTTCCAATCACAGTGCTTTGGGGGAGGGACATAGAACACATCAGCTGCTTCAGTGATTTATCTGCTGTTTACTAGCATAGTTGACAATCTGTGTTAGCAGACACTCAAGTTTCTGTGGCTTCCAAGAATGGCTTGAGAACCACAACTAAGTGGGAGATAATGTCCTGCTGCTGCCTGTTCAATAGGTGGCTGACACCAAACTCCCCAACCCTGGCCATCACGTGAATGGCTCTCTCTTGCTCAGCCAGTCTCTTGAGCATCAGATATCTGGAGTTCCACCATATTTCCACCTCCAGAATCGGGCTGTGCTGCGGAATGCCCACCTTTGTCTGCTTCTCCCGGAGTAGCTTGCTGCCCTTTACGTTTCCAGTGGAAAAACTCTTATGCTTCCTGGCTTCTGCTCTTGCCCGTCTCACATTGAAGGGTCTGTGACTGATTTTGGGGAGTGGGGGGGGGGAGAACTGATTTTGCCAGCTCTGCCTTTACCCCTCCCAGAAACAACTGCTCCTCAAATAAAGCCGCAGCGGTGAGCTGGCGTTCTTGGCTCTGAAACAGAGTGAGAAAGAGACATATACCTCCTCTCTGCCTGAAAGAGTAGGGAGATCAGGCCCTGATGGCTTTACAAGGAGGGAAGGCTTTATAGTAGTGCATGGTACACACTATAACATAGTGTGTGTTATATATACACAACACACAACTCCCCAACCATAGACACAGAGTATTGCCCACCAACCAGTGTTCTAAGCAAATGGGTGTTTTTGCTTACATCTATCTCCAAGAGCCTTGCACTTCCTGTGACTTTGGTGCAAATTGAGTAGAAAATAAAATAATTTCGTTTTTAAAAGACACTAATTCTTTTATCATCATCATCATCTCCCTAACCCCCACATCTGTATATCTGATATTTGACAGGCTTTATCACCTCAGAAAAGGGTACTATGGCTGGAAATTTCTTCCAGTTCTGCCAAAAATAAAATTAAAAAGTTAGAGGTGTTTGCTGATTTTTCTCATAGTAGTCAATGGGGAAGATATTTGGAGCTTTTGGGAAATGAGGCAAAGTGATTCTTTGCCTCAGTGTTATTTCAAGCTGAACCCCAAGCCTTGTTCCAAGCCAACAAGGTGGATTCTGAAGCCAGTATTTTTTCTCGGCACAGCTCTGCTGGACGGTACAGGCAGTCCCCAGGTTACCGAGTTCCATTCTTAAGAATGTCTTTAAATTGTATTTGTATGTAAGTCAGAGCAGCATAGCGTTCTACACATTAAAATCGGCATTTACGCAAATTGCGTAGTATACTACACTATGTACTCTACGTAAATGACGTAGTGCCGAGGAACCCAGAAGTCCGTTCTTAAGTATGGGTTGTCTGTAAGTCAGATGTTCTTAACTTGGGGACTGTCTGTATATGTAAACAGAAGTTCTGTGTTTATGGTTGTTTAGGTAATTAAATAGAATAGCCCATGAGAGAGAGGGAAGGCTTTCTTCCTACTATTTCAGTGTAATATATATATATATTATGTTGGTTTACAACACATGCAGATATGTATTACATAGAAAATACTTAATAATACAGCTGTTTTCAGAGATGCCTATGTATCTCACTAACGAAAGAATAAAACAGATAAGCTGACGTGCTAACAAAATAACGCTAATACATAATATCAATATAAAACAATTTTTAAAGATGTAGTGTATGCCTTAGCAGCTTATAGCCATAGTTAAGATCAACACAAAATACAATCTTCATATGCCTACTTGAGACACATCAACAAGGTTATGTTGCTTTTGACAGTATAATTCTATACCTTGTTTTGCCCTTTTTGTTTAAATTTGAATGGTTTTAGTATTAGGCTTTTCTTGGAGGAAATTGCTATTTGTGTTCAGATCAAATTTATTCATTGAGTCCAGCTCCAAAATGTTAGTCACACACATTTTCTCCTTAGGAAAAAACTACAATGTGGTTCTTTTGCCAGCACAAACTTTTGCTATTTGTGTAACTTGCTAGCATAATAAATCCCACAATAAATATCCATAATGTACATATTTTGTATTTGGATGTATATGCCTTGCTAGTTCAGTGCATGGAAAGTATCAATTCAAGATTTGGTGTTTATTTGCACTTAACTGCAGTGAACTGTTTTGCTGTTGCTTTGCTTTGCTTGTCATCTTCTAAATGTCATTAATTATATAGGGGATTAAGAATAAGTTAGCTGCTACAGATGTTCCTAATTACTGTTGTTTGGAATAAATGGAACATTTCTAACTGAACTGCTTAATCGTCATTCTTCATTTTCTGACAGTCTTTGTATCATGATAAAAAATAAGATATTGAAGTTCACTTAATTAGAAATCTTGCAGTCCATTTGTCAAAGCATTAAAAAAAACTTTTGAAATTATTTATTTATTTATTATATTTATGAATCGCCCATCTGGCCAGACATCCGACCACTCTGAGCGATGTACAGTCCAATAAAATACAAGGGGGGGGGGAATACACACACACACACACACACACACACACACAGTATAAAACACAATTTAAAATAGTACAAAACTTTAAAATCCTAACCCTAATAATGAGTTTCTTCTCATTTGAAACGGCCTGAGATAGGTTTCCCATTATTAAAATAGAAAATCTGTTGTTGTTATCAGTAAGGGCTGCATGGTCAAATAAGTGTTAGGTATACTAGATTGGCACTAGACCAAATAGATGACCTATTGTGATTTTGCTTGGTGTTTGTACTGCCTAAGTTCTTCAAGTTCTTAGGAGGCTCCAATTACACCATTTCTGGAACCATTTCTAGAGGCAAATGCAAATGTCTGTGTGATTTCAAAACACAGCAAATAAAATTTGAGTTTCGCAGTGGAAGGATTCTTTGAACAATTTCAGTACTGTCTTCACTAGAACTGAATGAAATTCTGATTTATATTTAAGCTCTAGTTTTACATGCATATTAAAGCACTTTTGTGCGTGGGTGTGGTATGTTCCTTTTTACAAGCATGCTTTCGTAGGTTTAAGCATGTTCTCAAAGCATAACTTTTACAAAACAAAGTCAAACTAAGATACTTTTCTGCAGTATTAATTGTAATTAGTCATGTTAGATCATTAGAAAATAAATCCAAACATAGGAAGTTAGAGAAGACCTGTATTAGGACCCATTAAAAAACACAAACCAGCTCTCTAGCTTGTCTGATGTCATGCAATTTTATTTTTCATTTTATTTTTCAAACTGTATTTACGGTTTTCCAAAGAAATATTCAAAGCCACTTACAATAAAATAGACAAAAATATAAATTATGATGTACAAATAAAATAGTCAAATAAATTGCAGTTCTCCATTTTACGGTGTGTTTCCATATTAGCTGTGCAGAATTAGAGTAGTGCCCATAACAACCTGATTTACAAAGAAAAACCTTCTAATGGACAGTGGGTGCTAATTCCACTTGGTTTACATTTTATATACAAAGGGGGGGGGGAACTAGTAGCTTGGAGGATTTTTCAGCTTTCTTTTTTAAGTAGAGTGGTTGAGCTGCCCTAAAGATGCTTTTTAAAGAGCATTTAACAGTCCCTGCACTAAATGTCATGTTAAGTGCTCTCTTCCTCAATCTCTGGCTCAAGTGACATGTGCTGCGGGGCAGGGGGCTCCAGACGTTGTGAGGAACAGTAGCAATTAAAAGCATTTGCCCATTGCTCCATGCTTGCTCTAGAATCTAGTGTTAATATTCAGCTCGTGCTTAAAATTCAAGCTCGAGCAGTATGTAATCACAGTGATATGATTGCCTTGAGGTTTAATATCACATCTGTATTTTCTTAATTAGAAATACTGGCATCCACTGGCTAATATTAGCTTAGAAGAGTGCACCGTGTCAACCAGTGTCTGCTTATCTGGCTTGTTGGTTGCAGTTGTATTAAAATATTTTTGCCCCTGTCCTGAGGAAAAAGCATAAACATGTTTACTCTTACAGGAGTGCATCAGAGCCTTAGGACGGAATAAACCTCATACTCCATTCAGAGCGAGTAAACTTACTCAGGTCCTAAGAGATTCATTCATAGGAGAAAACTCTCGCACCTGTATGGTAAGTTCATTAAATGTGTTGCAATGCTTGCACTGTGTAAAAACAGTCTATTAGAGATCTTCACTACATGTTAATAGATCATGCTAAATATTTATTATTTGATTTGATTTGATTTGTACCCCACCTTTCTACCAAGAAAAATGGCACTCAATATACTGTAGACCACATACATACGGACTGCAACTTCTGTATTCTCAGGTGCTACTCCATTTTTTATTTATTTATTATATTTATACCCCGCCTTTTTTTCTGCAAGGAACCCAAGGCGGCTTACATAATCCTCCTCCTCTCCACTTTATCCTCACAACAACCCTGTGAGGTAGGTTAGGCTGAGAGACCTTTCATAAACCCCAGCTAAGTATGCCGAATGATCAGGGATTATCGGAGTTGTAGTCCGAAACATCTGGAGAGCACCAGGTTGCCTTCCCCTGCTTTAGACAGTGGTCTAAGGCTGGAAGTCAATATTGCATCACAACCAGACCCCTTCATTGGTTCTCTCCTGGTTAATTCTTTGGTCGTCAGCTATCAGCTGCAAGACTTGTATTTAAAAATAGAGTAAGAGATACATATGCCCCCTGTGATCTTTCCCTTTGGAATAATTTGAATATGACTTCTCAATGTCCTATGTTCAAGTTTCAGCGTGGTTATGAAAACTACTTATCAGAATTGAATAAGTTCCCTCTATGAGAAGCATTTATCCTTCTTAGATTTCAGCAGATGCCACTGGCTGATTCAGGAAGGTGTTATTTGAACATCAGAGTTTGCATGTCACAGCGGCAATTCCTGGGTTGTTTAACCCAGGAATTGTGGTGACAAGCGGAGTGCATGAGTTGCGCACGAGTCATTTCCACTTTTAATTAACAACTGAGGAACACCCCATTCCTGGGTTGTTTTGCGATGTGTGAATCTAGAAACTCTGGGTTGTTTAACCTATAAACAACCGAGAGTTTCCAGGTTCGCATGTCATAAAACAACCCAGGAATGGGGTGTTCCTCAGTTGTTAATTAAAAGTGGACATTACTCATGCACAACTCGTGCTTCGCTTGTCACCATAATTCCTGGGTTAAACAACCCAAGAATTACAGCTGTGAAATGTGAACCAGGTCAATGTTTATATGGGGAAAAACTGCTATGGAAGTCACCCTACCTTACATACTCCTGTCCTATTTCTAAAGGTGCCTTGTACAAATTTTGTTGTGGTTACTTTGTAGAGAAGTTAATACTGTTCCAGCCAGTCAAAAATTGCATATTTGCTTGCAAATAATTTGAAAAGTAGCTAATGAAAAGTTAGTGAAAAGTAGCTTCTTATGTTTTGCAGCAGTGAGATTGCCATGGTTATTCTGAAAATCATGTGTTAGACATTAAGTTGGACAACTGAACTTTAATTTTTAAAAACATTTTATATACAATATTCACTATTTTGTCTGTGCTGCTGACTGTCATGTTGAGACTTGGCTCTGTGTTTTATTTGAATGATTTTAAAGGTTTATGATTGTATTTATTTTGTACCTGTTTATGTTGGCATTGCTAGAGCCATTCTGTTTAAAAAAATAAATAAAAACGGATGCCCTACCCTTGCCTGATTCTTCCTACCTGATTACAGTAATACCTTGGATTGCAAGTAACTTGGTTTGAGAGCGTTTTGCAAGACAAGCAAATTTTTAAATATTTATTTAAAATTTTTTGACTTGATATACAAGCGACGTCTTGCAATACAAGTACTATAGTACGGCTTAAATGAAAAATCTCTGTACAAATTTTTTTGGGGGAATTTCGTTTTGATATAAGAGTGTTTTGGATTACAAGCACGTTTCTGGAACGAATTATGCTCTCAATCCAAGGCATGACTGTATTCTGATTCAGATGAAAGAAATACAGATGAAAGCATTTATCATAAATTCTAAATAATAACTTTATAGTAGAACTGATAAAGGGGTGGGTACCTTCCTTCTCAAAAGAGTTGCCAAATATTAACTGCTGTAATAGCTGAAGAAATCAAGAGGTGGCAGTTAAAATGGAGACAAGGATTTATGTTTAATGTTGATAAGCATTCTTGCTAAAAAGCAGCATTTCTCTGTAATGAAATTGGGGGCAGATCAGAAGTACAATGTGCCAGAACGGAACCTATATGTTGATAGGTTAAGCACATCATATGTATCACTTGGATCTCAAGTGCTTACTGATACACACTACTTTATTTTTAAAAATGTATACCGTACATATTTTTTATAAATATTCTCTTTTTTTAATACTAATCCAGGTTTATACATATGTTGTTTACTGTTGTTGTCCTTGAAGAAAATAACTTCTTGGCTTCTGGTATCCTTTCCTCCCAGATTGCTACTATTTCTCCAGGGATGGCATCTTGTGAAAACACTCTAAACACACTAAGATACGCAAACAGGTATGAGAAGGGTTTGCTTAGATTCAGGTTTTAGGATTTCTATGAAATCTTCTGTTATATATTGGTGTCAGTGGCTTATTTGATGTCTTAGCCTGCTTATATGCCATTAGAAAACCCAGATTTAAAGGCTGACCTAAATGCTTTCTCTTACATTTGGATGCACTTCCAAACCTAAATTAAACCTCACATATTGTGTCTTCCCTAGCAGCATTAGAAGCCTTTTTTCAGGCTTCAATTTCCTCATACTTGCTGAAATACGATGATGAACTATGTTGTCCAGGTCCAGGTCAGAGTTTGAGGGTTACACATTTATACAGAAGGTCTAAAGTGGAGTTGACAGCTCCCCTACCCCCCCAGCTTCCAAATCACAGCTGAGCACAATATCAGTTTGGAAACAAGAATGTACCAGTAATATACATTTAGCATACCTTGCTATAAGGTTGCTGGGAACACTTGACCCTCAAATACTGGGTGTTGTTTTTTTTAAATTGCCACTTCTTCCAAAAGATGTTGTTTACCTCTGCACCAGTCATTAGATGACATACCTTACTGATAAGTATTAGCTGTTGTGTAGCAGGTTGGTAGTAGTGGGTGGACAGATATTACATATTTGCTAGACATTTGTTGAGGTGCTTCACCAAGTTGCTGAAGTACTGGAGTATACTTGAATATTGGCTCCTTTGGCATGGTGTATGAGCATCTGTTACATTCTTGGACTCTCCTTATCCATCATAGTACTCAGTAGTATCCAGGTCCTTGTTTTCACAGTACCACCTTCTAAGGATTTATAATCAGGTTATACTGGTAGGCGTCTATGAACTGCATGACCCCATATTTTGTAATGCAGCCTCCCCCAACCTGGTTTCCTCCAGATGTGTTGGACTATAACTCCCATCATCCTCAGCCAGCAGGCTCATGCTGGACAAGAATGAATGGAATTGCAGTCCAACACATCTGGAGAACACCACATTGGGGGAAGCTGTTGTAATGTGTAACTAAAATAATACTAAGAGCTGGGCCACATAGGTCATTAAAGCTGCAGTGATTTGTTTCAATTTATGAAGTTGTACAAAACATTGTTAAGTCCTGAGACATACCTATATGGCCCATTGCTGGGAGAATCTCCTTCCATTCCACCCTAGCCATTGACTTGTAGGATGACCTTGTTCAAGTCACCATCCTTTTACCTCAGTTCCCCAGCTCCTAATACTGACCTTTGTCTCGGACAGTTGCTAAGAGGGTTGTTGAGGGTTGGATTGTGAAGCACTTTGAGCAGTAGCAAAAGTGCTGCGTAAATGACTAAATAAAATAATAGCGGCTGTGATTTTCATTGTCTTTACAAGAACACTTTCTTTTAATTTGCTGCTGTATCTTGCTGCTGCAGAGTAAAGGAATTTGGAATTAGTCCTTCGGACATTCCCTTCTCACAGGGTAGTGGCAGTCGCTCTGATCTCTCTCCTTCCTATGAGTATGACGACTTTTCTCCTTCGATCACCAGGTCTACTTCATTCTTTAAATGAAATCTTTATTTTTAGTGTTTTTTTTCTATTTAGCTGTGTAATTCTTCAAACAAACCTTCACTTACTCTCCCTGCCTTGAGCCATCACCTCCTTTTTGTTTTCATTTTGTTTGACAGGTGGTGATACTGCATGGCCTGCAAATCATCTTCCCAATTATTATTCATCTGTTCTTTTTCAAACATTTCATGCCCAGGCTTGTTATTTCCCCATATGTGTTAGAGTGGTGATGTCATCTTTGTAATACTGACACTTCTGCATCTGAATAATTGAAGTAGGATATTAGTTCATTTTTAAATGCATATGAAATAATAATAGGAAATACTATGATTAAAACTCTTGCGTGACTGCAAGTTTTAGCTCATAATCAAGTATGTTGTGATTGGCTACTTATATTAAGGGTACACACATTTGTGAAGCTGACATCACTATCATTTATGTGAATTGCCTGTGAATTGATGAAGTGTATTATTTTGTTTTCTGCCCTAAGTGAAATGTTACTCATTTTAAACTGAGCACCTATTTTGCAACTGTAGAGTAAAGGAACTGACAGTTGATCCCAGCGCTGCCGGTGATATCCGTCCAATCATGCATCACACTCCAAATCAAATTGATGACTTGGAGGCACAGTGGGGTGTTGGGAGCTCACCTCAGAGAGATGACCTTAAACTACTTTGTGAACAAAATGTGAGTATCACCCAGATCACAGTGATTCTTAGTGCAGTAGAAATTCATACTCTGGACAGTTAGTTTATATATATATATATATATATATATATATATATATATATCATGCTACTTGCTGTGGTTTAAGGATAGCATGGATTCTTTCTGTATTAAATCAAAGTTGAAGTTAATCATATGTTGCATGCGTTATTCCTCCTGTTTGTAAAATGACTGCCAATCAGTTTCATTAGAAATATTTTTTCTATATTTTTATTTTAAATGTTATTTTTTTTTATTTGAAATTTTATTTCGTGGGGGTTTTGGGGGTGTGTGGATATATATCCTGCCAAACATGGCTCCAATAATCCTTCAGGTAGCTAACAATAGAAAATAGAAAATTAATATAAACCAGTATGAAACAACCATTCAACTCTGTTCCTAATTTTATAAATTTATATCATGTCCACCTCAGCCACAACCTTCTAAACTTAGAGATTCAAATTCTCAGACTTTCCTTCTTAAGAAAGATGATCCCAACCCTGTGACTGTTTTAGATCCCCTTTCTGTACTTCTTGCTGTATGATGTCCTTTCTGAAATGTGGCCACCAGAACCACGCAATGTTCTGAATGCAGACACATCTTAGATTTAGAATTCCAAGGAATGAATTTGCCATTCTGAGTTAATCCAGCACATTAAAAAAATATATATTTTAGAAAAACAGATAAAATTGTACAAAAAAGGGAGAGATGGCGTTATCAGAAATGGAGACGTACATTGGGCTGACATTTCAGTGGGTTTTGTTCTGTGATCCTGTACTGTGTGTCTCTTTGCTTGACATCTGCATGGGATGACCTAGGAATTGCTGTTAGGGGGCAGCTGTGTCCTGAGCTTCCGGGGCATAGCATCCACTGGTTCTCTTGACTTCTGGCTTCACAGAGTCACTAGGCAAGCAGAGATAGTATGTAAGATGGCAGCCACACATCCATGGTTCAGGTAGGGATGAGAGGCAAGAAAAAAAATAGTAGCAGGGGGAAAATAAGATACTACATCCTTTGGCCCCTCTTCCTTCCATACCTGTCCCCACTAACCTTCATCCTCTCCCCCCCCACACACACCGATAATTTCCCTTCGTATCCAGTATGATGGGGTTTTACCACTGCCTCCTTTAAGCAAGATGGAATCAAACCTTGCCATAAATCATTGTTCATCATTACACTTACCCACTCAGCCAATCCCCCACCCCCATCCCCACCCTGCAGCCACTTTTATAAGCTACAAAAGGCAAGGGTCTAGCACATACATGATAGGTCACACCTCTTCAAGGATCCTTCTTGTCCACATCCTCGGGCTGTATATTTCATCACATTTGCTTCTGTTTGGAAGGAGGGTATCTTAATAGGCCCTTTGTGATAACAAGATGCCATTCTTGGACTTAGCATAATTGGTCAGTTTGATTAGTAGTCAAAGGTCATCTAGGGTAGGTTAGTCAGTGTTTGCTTCTGCAAGGGTTTTCCTGACCATTATATATTTTTTTGGTATGAGGTTCCAAGGCAATGCCTATCTCTAGCCCTATTCAGGCATTCAAAATCTGATTAGAATAAACATTCAGGGAGGTAGAGTGCTATAGCCCTGTCCCCCTCCATCTCAGTTCCTGTTGCTCTCTACACGTGTAGGGCAACTTTCTGAAGCGGAGACTGAGAGCCTCCTTTGTCCATGGACACTGTCCACATGAAGGGTTTCAAATCGTGTAGAGAGCCTCCACGGGTAGAGGAAGCTCTCTGCTTCGGAAAGTCGACTACCACATGTAGAGAGCAACAGAAATGATGACAGAGGGGGTGGGGCTAGCAATCTTCCCTTCCTTGCATGTTTACACAAATGCTGAACCCCTGCATAGGTCTTCTGTTATTTGTTCAGGTTATCATGGGCAGTATCCAATACTGCTGCTGTTTCTGTTGTGCCAGTGTGACCCACCATTAGTGCTTCCGAAAGCAACCCTGGAAATGAGAGGAAACACTTGTTTCTGGAACGGGACAGGTAAGTGGAGCTCCCTTCTCTGAGCTTCACTGACCTGCCACATTTCGAAATTGAGTGTTTCTGCTTGTTTGTCTGTTCCAGGATCCGCTAGGTTCCCGTTGTGCTAGTGGTTGATCCCATTAGTATGCGGGTAGTGTTGGATACTGCACAGTGTTCTGATGTGTTCTTCCCCCCCCCCCAAGCATTTTTCTCAACTGAATTGCTTTTGTTTTTCTCAGTTGATAGATGTCCCAAAATAGGACTAGGCTCCTTGCATTGGAAATAATAAATTTGAATAGTGTTGCCTCATAAGAACATAAAAATCACTTCAAAGGTCCATTTGGACCAGCATTCTGTCTCCAGCAGTGACCAGCTGGGTATCTCTGGGGACCTTACATACAGGTTCAGATGAAGATAGCCTTCTCCCGATTGCTGTTCCCAGCACTTGTAATCTGTGCTGCTCATAAACAAAGCTGTATTGACTCTGAACCAGGACTTTCTATTTTGCACTGTCATGGCTAGTTGCTATAGATCTAATCTGGTACATCTCTAAGTTGGTAAGAGGGTAACCTGTTTCGGAATGTTATCTGTCATTTCTTTCTTCAAAATACTGCTTTCCTTTAATTTCTGTTTCAAAAGGGGTTATGGCATGTAGAATTATAGTGCACTTCATTGTTTTTAAAAGGAGGAGGAAGTTTCACCACAGTTGTTCACTTTCCATGAAGCTGTGTCACAGATGGTAGAAATGGAAGAGCAAGTAGTAGAAGACCACAGAGCTGTCTTCCAGGTAAATGTTATGTGGAACACTGGGGTAATACAAAGGCAAGGATCTAAAGAACCCCATAAAGCCAGGGAGGGCTTTGGGTTTGCACTTCTGAGGCACTAGCTCTCCCCTCCCCCCCCCCCCCCGGCCATTTGGGCTTATCAAAAACTTCTAACAGATGTTAAGTACTTTGTGGTATGGGACATAAGCTTGAACAAAAAATACTGAGAAGAGGTTGTAAGGCCTTCATTTAGGGCACATTAACCTAGTAAAACATACCATAATTTAGATCACATCTTTCCTTTTCCCACCTACATATGCTTCAAATTTCATAATGTTGATGCTACTTTTGTCCTTTCCCAATACTCGTTGGAATAGATATTAAAAACCCTGCTACCACTTAATAAAATCATTTTTAAAAGATTCCGGTTTCAATAAAACCAGCTCTGCTTTAATGTTAACTGTCCTCTCTGAAAGGATTTGATAATTTTGAGGAGAGCAGCAAAACTTAAGCTCAGCTTTGTACCCATTACTTCATCTTCCTTCGAATTGATTGTTGTATTTTTTCCCCTCTCTCTCTTTGATCTTCTTAGGAATCTATTAGGTGGCTAGAAGATGAAAAAGCTCTCCTGGAAATGACAGAAGAAGTAGACTATGATGTGGATTCATACGCTACACAACTTGAAGCAATCCTAGAACAAAAAATTTACATTTTGACTGAACTTCGAGGTAGGATTTTATACTACTTGTTTTTATAATTTAGTGGGTAATAGCTAAAAGCTGCTCTGTTCTCTTCTCCCTTTCCCCATCTTTCAGCATGATGATGATGATGATGATGATGATAATAATAATAATAAAAACTAGTTTTAGTGGGAGAAAATAATATTAAGATCGACAAATGTATATTGGTATGTAAACTAAATCTGGGGAGCTATTGTTTTTAAGAGTTTTGATTTGTAATAATACTGTAGCGTGTGATCCCAATTTGATTACCACTGCAAGATTAAAGGATAGCACTGCATATCTGATTTTTATTAGCTGTGCTACTTGGCAGCCTTTCTTTTGACTGCTTTCCAACAAACACTCTCACCTAGTTTCTTTTTAAATCTCCAGTGAAGAAATCCCTCCAGTTTGCATCTATTGCTACCTCTCATTTCATAATTCCTTATGAACATCTGTTCTTCAGGCATCAGCCTTTTTTTCAGACATCCAGAAGAACAGGGGAAAGAGCATTCCATTATTTTTTCCCTCTTCAGTTCTCCAATCTTTTGCTGGTTTGTTTGTATGTATCCTACTTAAAACATAGTTGTTAAAATGGGACACTCTGTTCCCACTGCATTCTTAGTCCAAAGTGGCATTGGTACCATTCCCTTCTGTATGTGCATGATTCCAGTATGTATTTCTATTTATACATAAATATATGAATTGCCTTTCTACTTGGCATATTCAAGACAACTTACAGGAATACGCAACCCACTGGCTACATTGGAATGTCAAGCTGAAACGTAGTTCAATGTGATGAGAAAGAGCTGCAGCAAGCCTTGGGCTTGTGCACACCATCTTCCCCTTATGGTCCAGCTGCGAGTTCAGAAGCGTTCACTTCCATCTTATGTTAACCACAGTTTGCTGTGTCCCAACCTGACAAAACTATGGTTAATGGATACTAATACTATGCTGTATGACGCTGACTTGTTTTACTAACCATAGTTATAATTAATGTTTCAGACATAAAGCTAAACTATAGTTAATCTAAATTAGAAGCAGAAGCTTCCAATTTCCTCCTTGTGGTCAAGCTGGAGGAGTAGGGAGCACATGAGCCCAAGGCTCCCAGCGCTTGTTCTCATGATGCCTAAATGCAGCCATTGTCTCAAGGCCTGGGTACAAAAACCATGCTGAAATTATTTTGTTGGTAATGATTTCTCTTTTTTGTTTTTAAGATAAAGTGAAATCCTTCCGCACAGCACTACAAGAAGAAGAACAGGCCAGTAAACAAATCAATCCGAAGAGACCACGTGCCCTTTGAGGCAAACTTCTGCTGCTAAAGAATGCCTGAGCCTTCATTGCTGTACCATGCAGTTGGTTGGAAATGAAGCTGTAAGAGGTCAACTACTTGAAAGATCTAAAACTTTTGAAGTGTCTGTGGAAATGTCATGTTTCTTCTTCCCCTGGCCGACATTTCAGTTGTGTGGAACACTCCTAAGATGTCTGCAAAATGCTTTTAGACAAGATAGCACAACCAGGCAGGTTTTGGAGCTGGGAAGCACTTTTGTTTCAAATGTTTTAACTTACTCAAATTGTGAATCTTTTATGTTTTGGAAATATTTGCCAATTTTTTTAAAATAATGAAGTAAAATGGTGGACTTGTAAAAACTTCACGGTATTTTGTTTCCCTTATGTCAAGTTTTCTTGCAAAGAACAGCTGTGCAGTTTTGTATTTGCATGCATGCCCACCTCATCAGTGATTGTATATACCTCCTCTTCTAGACAGCTGTGCTCACCTCTTCCCATTCTGTGCCTTGACCAAGGCGACTTGACCCTAAACATCCTCTCTAAAGCACAGCCTTAATAAATGACATTCCTTATTTGTCAATGTAAATTACTTTTATTGTGTGTACATTTTAATGTGTGTTGGAGGTTTTGTGTGTCCCCCCCCTCCCCCATGACTAGTTCTTCATTTCACGGTGTGCCATATCATTGACCTGGAATTAAAAAAAATCTGTCAGTGTTGATTGACAGTAAGGCATTCCATTTTCCCCATGTAAAAATCTGGAATCATGATTTATTTCAATACCATAAAGAGTCTCTAACATCTTTTTTGTAAAGAACAAAACTATAAATTAGTGGATGTATAATAAAAGGTAATAAAGGAAGGAGAGTTGTATCTTAGGATAATACAGATATACAGTATGTGTGCTAGTGTGATGTCTGAATAAAGGTGCAATCTGATCTCTACCTATGGGTAAGAGAGGTATCCAAGGAATAGGATACCAAAATAACCCTTTCTCGTACTAATAAAATTGGCTTCTGATGCATGACAGTTTACATGTGCATTAACGGTAGTTTGCAGGTAGTTAGTACTGTTGCTTTAAAAGAAAGTAGCTAATGCATATTTTCCATTTGTACAGTGCCATCAGCTGAAAAGTGGGGTGGATTTGTACCATTTGAGGATTTGCACAATAAACTCCACAAAACTTGTCTGATGCTGAAGAAATTCCACAATGATGCCTGAAACCTTCACAAATGGCACTGTGTATCCAGCACTTTTTAAGATGGTGGCACTTCAGTTATTTTTGCAAATTGATATCCAAAAGAAATTACCCTTTTATGTGGGTTTTGGGTTTGTTTTTTTTTGGTCAGAAGAATTTTAGACCTCTCTAGGAGTTCTCCCTGTTCCCAAAATAGATTCCAGGTGCTCATATCAACGAGAGACATTCCTTGGAACTGTTTCACATTTTGTTTCTGGAACATAAGCCCACCTGTGCTGTGGCTGAGGGAAATAAAGGGAAAACAATGAAAAGAGAGCTTAAATGAGCCAGAGTTTCTCAGTATTCAACACAATTCCCATAGGAAGGTAGGCTGTGGAAGTCCCTTGCCATATCATGGTGACAAAAGCACCTATCTGTAAACGTGAAAACTGAAACAACGATGTAGATTTTACACAATGTGTTTAATAAATTTATGAAATATAAATTAGAAATGAGAATTTTACTTCTACATAACTCTCTGTAAAATGCGTAATTTTCTAGCCACATCCATCTGAACTGAGATGTCTTAAAATATTTTAGAACAGATGTATGGGAGATCTTTATATACCCCATACTATCCAGATTTGCCTTACATCAAACTACAAGTATTTCTCCGACAACTGCCTTGGCTTTTAATTTTTACATCTTGGGCTGACGTGATCTTTTACAGTACTGTTAGTACTTGAATAGTAAAGATGAAAGCTTGAAAGTTTGCATGGAAAAGAATGTGCCTAAAAATATACTGCTCCCCAGTTGCCTTTAGGCAGCAGTAGTAGTGAACTATTAGGAGAGGTACAAGCTCTTCTACCTCATCCCTGCCTAAATAAGTAGATCTGCCTGGCATCAATTGACTGGCACTAGCTTAGATGTGTGACTATAAGGGGGAAGCCTACTTTGCACTCTAGAAGGAATAACAAATTCACTTCCCTGGACCAACATATTCATGAGTTAAATGTGCTTTCCACATGGACAGTTATCTCTTGCCATGAGGCAGATATTAATATCCACCTTTCTACTTGGGCATTTAATCATTCCTGTGTAGCATTCCTAAAGATAGTCAGTTCTTGACCGTTTTACTCATCAGCTGTTTTAATTTAAAGCAGGTCCAAGTGACTACTAAATGATTGTGGTGCCATGATCTTCACAAGTGCAACTCCTCCACAAATAAGAATCAAGCCTAAATTTCTTTTATTTCTGCTCAATAAAAGGAAACAAAAATAATGATCTGTGGTGGTTTATCTACACAAACCTGCCCTCTAAAAATCACAAGTATATAACTTGAGGCTGTATCTACTTTCACATAACTGAATTCAGACTCCATATTATGAACCTGAAAGAGCTTGGTTGCATCTTGTCTAGAGTCAGACACCTATATTTTGCATAACTAAGGCTTTTGATACTTCATGTTTTCTCTGTGCGGGTGCAACTGCCACTTCTAGGGAGCACTGTGTGTGTGTGTGAGTGAAAGAGAGAACTCTGGGCACAGACTGGGAGGAAACCACAGAGAGAAGCGATGTGTCTGCATAGGCCTGTCATGGGTGAGCATAAACAGCTGTGTACCCATCATCTTCCTCCTTGAGCCACTGCACAAGGCAAACTAGCAGGGCACATGCGTTTTGATTTGGCCCATTCTGTGTAAGAAACTCTAGCAAAGATTATGCACATTGGCTTCAAGAACTACCTACGTATGGACCATGTTATGCTGCTTGAGATCTAGAGAAAGGGTTAGTGATTAAAACCAAAGTCATAACAGTTAAAACAAATTATTTCCCTAAAGCTTTAAATGGTGGGATTATCCAGAAATTGCTTGCAGTTGAAAAGATATTGCCAATCCCAAGTCAGGCCATTGTTACAAAGTGTTGCTTCTGCTGGACAGGACTCCTGTTCAAACTATGTAGGGTTGTGACTGCTCTTTAGCCACAGATGGTTTCAGTATTATGTTCTCAAAGCCTGGAACCATCAAAGACACTTCTATCCATTCAGAACCTGACTCCACACTGAGGGTGGTACCAGTAGATGTATCTTTTGCACTCATTCCCGTCCTTCCTGGATAATTGACATGAGCTGGCATTCCTGAGTAAAACTGTTAAAATGTGTCATTGAGAGATGGCATGTTCAATGATATTGAAGAAAGCAGTGGCAAAACCATTAATCAAGACACCCTCTTTAGATTCTGCTGTTCTAGTCTGGGTAATTCAACTTCAAGTATATCTGGATTCATTTGAATTGCAGTTGCCTTGATAGTTTGATGCACAATCTGTACTAAAAGTGGGAGTGTTCCTGTTAGTTCTGCTACACCGCTCATCAAATATTCAGTACCATCAATTATGGTAACCTGGGTAACCTAGTTGGAATAAGACTGGGGAGCACTGTTTTGAAGTGGGCCTGTTCCTTTTTGGATGGCAGGTGACAGAACAGAGGGGATACTAGAAGCCTAGTACATAGGGCATATGGGGTCCTGCAGATTTTTATTTTACCATAATTTACATCTAGGGTAGATCATCTAGAGATTGGATATGGTGTCATCAGTATGGCAATAACAAAAGGGTGGTGTAAGCTACCATATCAAGTTCAATACTTTTCACAGACACTGATTTAAGAACTCAACAGCTTCTCTGAAATATGAATGGGAGACATCCACCTCTTGGCAAGACAGGTGCTTCTGGTCACTAGAACTATTCAGTTGGTTTCAAGCAATGTTAGTTTCCCTAAAGAATCAAATTCACAGCTTGGGAGTGCTATGATGGCCAGGGTAGGGGTGTGGCCAAATGCTTTTGTCAAGCTTTGGTTGGTACACCAGCTGCAGCCATTCCTAAAGGGGTAGGCTATGATAGGGATTGTGTGAATCAGCAAAACTCAAGCTCACTGAAGTTCACTAAATTATGTCTTGAAGCTCATTCCGACTCAACTCCGTATCAGATTGCAAGCTTTTTTTTCTTTTCACATGAAAATCCATGCTTATTTTCATGCATATTTTTTCCAAATGTACACATCAATTGTGTGCATTTTTGAAACGTACTCATATTTGAAAAGTGTGCATGCTGGGAAATGCTTTTTTTTTTGGTCCTTGAATCACATTGGAAGCTCAGAAATGTACAGACTTCAGCTGCAGATTGCGTTTGAGTCCATGTTGTCAGGAACATGCAGACTGGGCAAAACATTGATGAAAAATGAACTAACAATTTTCTCATACTATGCTATGACCACATATGGCTTCATTGCATCAAGTTAGGAGTACTGTAATTTGTTGTGCATGAGACTGCCTTTGAAAAAGTGTTGAGAAACATCAGCTGCTCCAAAATGTAGCAGCTAAACTTAAATCAGAGCCAGTTTTTGGAGCATGCAACTCAACTGCTCTTCCAGTTGCATTGTTTCTGATTTGTTTCTAAACCCAATTCAAAGTACTCATTACTTTTAAAGGCCTATATGACTGTAACCATCTCCCACACAATCCTCTTGCCTGTCCATTGAGGTCTTCAGCAGAGGGGCTGCTCCATGTCCCACTACCATCAGAGGTCCAGCCACCAGGAATGCAGGATGAAGCCGCCTTCATTGAGGTTTTGGAGCTTTCTGCCACAATTGACCAGATTTAGACAACAGACGAAAATATTACTTTGGCATGCATGGTCCAACTGACTCTTAAATTGGTTGCTGACTATTCATTCTGCTGACGATAGTGCTGATTAGTTTCAACTGATTGTAGTGTTATTTTAACTTGCGCTCAGTTAAGGCACCTTGAGCTCATCATAAGTAGAAACATGGAATATAAATATACTCAAATTATATGTTGGCTTTACGGTCATCTTACTTAGGTCCAAATACATTTTTTTTAATGAGTTCACCAATTTTCTACCATTACGTGCTCCTGTGCTATTAACAGCAACCTACCATACAGAAATCTTTAAAGGTGAAACTTTTCCTGGACCCTACTTTCCCCTTTAGGCACTAGCTTCTGCTAAAATCCTGTGATCTCTTCCACCTTGAAGATGCAATGAGGAACCCAGGTTAATTGCTTGCTGCAGTATCGTAACAGAGGGACAGGAATTCTGTATCTGATAGAAACGAATACGGGCTTTGCATACTTCTGCACTCTGAAGAGGGAAAAGAACATAATGTATAGCAGCCTGCCCCCACCAGGTGCCCTCTAGATGTTTTGGACTTCCAACTCCTATCAGCCCCACCCAGCATGGTCAATTGTCAGGAATATTGGGAGTTGTAGTCCAAAACATCTGGAGGGCATTAAGTTGGGGAAGGCTGCTGTACATAGTGGGATGAAGGGGGTATGGACTACTAATCTTAGTTTTTTCATTTGAAGGATTTTGTAGACAGAAACTTGCCCCCATAGTTTTAAATTGTATAGTATGATAGAGGAAGTTGTAGAAAATTGCCTATTACAAACTTTGATTCACAAAGTGTGGCGTAGTGGTGAGAGTGTTGGACTGGGACTCGGGAGATCCGGGTTCTAGTCCCCGCTCGGCCATGACACTCACTGGGTGACTTTGGGCCAGTCACTGACTCTCAGCCTAACCTACCTCACAGGGTTGTTGTGAGGATAAAATGGAGACGAGGAGGATTATGTAAGCCGCCTTGGGTTCCTTGCAGGAAAAAAGGCGGGGTATAAATGTAATAAATAAATAAAATATTAACTATTGCAATGTACAGTATAAGACCAAGGCCAAGCCAATGCAACAGAAAAAATAAAGAGGAGCATTTCAGGAGAACATTAACAATTACTGAAGAGGTTTACACTCTGCACCATACATGTTCTCCTAAAGAACCAAAAGGAGTTGAGAGCTGGACGAAAGCATGGTGGTTGGCTTCTATGCTCAAGGACCCATTTCACATAATTGGGTTATTTCAAACAGGTGGATGGGCAAGGCCAGAGTAGCTTACACTTATCATGCGTGAAATTCTAATAACATTTTTATTTATATAGTTCAGTTCATCCTTGTAAAATGTTGTTCATATTATCTTCCATCTTATTCTTCCCTTCAGGAAAAGTGGATGCCTTTTGCATTGAAGCCATGCAGAACGCTGAAAGATTAAAAAAAAAAAACCCAGTCAGTTCTCATTAAAGTTATACTTCATGTGGCATAATGGATGCCACTTCCAAATGGTTCCCAGGCTCTTCTATCTCTAGTTTCCAATGCAGGAGGAACAGGTCCCCACTCCCATGCTTTTGCTTCAAGAAAAGAATTCTAAGCAGCGTCTCCCTGCTTCTGAACTCTTGGACCCAATAACCCTAAAACCTCCAGTCCCACCACTACACACTCTTTTCCTGCACAACTACCCTCAGAATTAAATCACTGTGTATAGCTGTCAGCTCCACTCTTCAAACTGGCAATGTTGTGCAAGAGCTGGTAGTGGGACAATTAAAGTCAGGGATGGGGGTTGCGTGTGGTCCTCCAGATGGCAGACTGCAACTCCCATCATCCCTCATCATTGGCTATGCTGGCTAGGGTCCCATCTGGCTAGGGTTGATGGGAGTTGCAGTCCAACAACATCTGGGGGGCCACATGTTTCCCACCCCTGATTTAAGCAGTTGGGAAGATTCAGAATATTGGCTTTTTAAGACTCCAGAAGCAGGAAAGAAACATTAAAGATGTCTGGCTTCTGCATGAAGTCTGGGAGACAACACACACTTACTCCTTCCTCCATTGAAATCAATGGAGCCCAATTCTAGGGCAAGATGGCAACCATTCCTACACACAGCAGCAGAAAGTCCCAAAAATATATAAACGGGAACATGCACAGTGCCTCCAACAGAATCCCTTGGCAACAGTTCTGCACTCCCATCAGGCACATTACTGTATCTCGACAACACCCCTGCAAACAGCGCAGTACATCATGGCATCACCAAAGCAGTAGTGCTACTTTCCCATAATGGTGCTGCATCACAGTAACTCCTGGGCAATGGTGCCATTTCCACCACTCCCCCACCTCCCCAAATCATGCTCCTACATCATGGTAAAATCCCTCAGCAACTTCCCAAGGAAGGTACCACTGTACAGGCATGAATTTCATGACTTGGCAAAAAACAACACATTACATCTCCCCACTTCTTAACAGACCTTGGCCTATGAGAGGAAAGTACCAGCCTGTCTCTCCTGCAGCTAATGGGGCAGAGGAGTAGGTACAACCCTAAAAGCTATCTTCCCACACCCTATTATGTGCAATGTGCACATTGGGGTTGTATGTGAATGTCAGAGGGAATCAAGAGCATTCCCTCTGACATTATGCATATGGTAAGCAGTCTATTTCGCTAAACTATATCGGGCATACTAAGAATTGATAACACATTGCAAAGAGGGCAAAATGCAGTGGCATCTACCATACCAGTGATGGCGAACCTTTTTGAGCCTGAGTGCCCAAACTGCAACACAAAACCAACTTATTTATTTCAAAGTGCCATCATTCCAATTAAACCTGAAAACATTATTATAGTACTACATTGTACACATAGCCTGAAGGGAATTTATACAAACTTTTTAAATAATTAGGCACATGTATTTTTGGATAAGGGATTCTCAACTTGTAATATCATTATATGCCAGACTGAAATTGTATGGGGCAAGCTTTACCCCGGGTCCTTTCCCTGATTCTACAGGTGTCGGATTAGTAAAAGTAAAAGTCAACCTGTACTAGGATGAGCAAGATAAACAAGAAAACTAAACGTGCTTAACACGTTTTAAACACTTTATGTCTTGGACTGCAAACACTGCATTAGGTAAAAGTTTGCATTGGGCATGCTTTTGCACAATTAATGTGATTTTTGCTATTGCATGCATGCTGATCATTTGTCAAACCTTGGCTCATACTCCGTTAGTTTGAGAGCAACACATGCAGCACTCAGGTCAACTGTTAGGGCTTTACATCCAAGCCATGCTCTGTGCATCATTCTTCAAAATCTTTTAAATGTGATAACAATGTAGAAAAGAATTCTGTAACAGGAATTCTAGAATAAAATCATTCTGTTCCACACTGTGAGAAAGAACAAGATCATTAGTGTTTTCGCGATCTGGTGACCGATGGCTCGAGTGCCCACAGAGAGGTCCCTGCGTGCCAGCTGTGGCACCCGTGCCATAGGTTCGCCATCACTGTACCATACCATGCAGAATCCCTGCACCTATTGTTGCTTTCATTTTGAAAACAAGATACCTCTGTTTAAACGAGAGCATGCAAAGCACTGAAGCTTGAAAGAAATGCATTTGGTTTCACCTGATGAAATCATCAATATCCATTACTCGTGCACGTTTTTCTGAGTAACCAGTGTCTCTTAGGATTCCATGTATGAAATTACCGATATTGAAATTTTCAGGAATCTCCTGTCAACATAAAGCACAAAGCAGAAAATGTATGTGGCACATATCAAATCAGGAGCAAGAAAACAATGATTATATGAAGGTTGTTTAAAAGAACTGACCTCCCCCCATCCCAAACAACCACTGAAAGGTTTACCAAGTTATTTTGCGAACAGTGAATTCTATAATTCTGTTCCAGCAGCTGTTTCACGGCATTTGAACTGAAATAAGTAAAAATAAGGAAGGTTACACATAGCAATATAGGTCTCTCTCTCTTTGGGGGGGCCGGGGGGGCAGAAGTGTGAATATGAATTCCTCCCTTTGCAAATGTATTCTCCCCACCCAGTTATTATTTCTGTACCTTCAGAGAAGGCATATACATCTAAATATGGCAGCATCCAACTACAAGAGACTTTTTGCGGTCACTGTGTTAATTTTCTACTTGTCCACTATGTGCCTGATTAACATAGCTAAACTTTTTGAAGGATCTAAAACAACAATTCTTTATAATCTCCTTACTTTACAGCAAGGATGTCAAAAAACCTGTATGTATGGAGGTGGTATTAACTTCCTTAGAACATTTAATTAATTGGGGTCTTGTCCTTGTGTGATTTCAAAGAGGTTATCGGGGATATTGAGCATGCATGAGGTCCTGTACATCCTCAAAATTTGAAACGTTCCAAAGCAAAATGAATGAAATGAGACAGGGAAAGGGCATTCCTGGGTTCTTTACAAAGCCAGAGAGATGTAAAGCAGAAGCATCCAGCATATGTGTAGAAGGCAGCACACTCGCTTCATCATGGCCACAGCTAACTATGGATTGTTTAAACCTTAGTTGTAATATGACAGTGCCTGTCCTTGTTGCTTTCCATGCTAGAGAAGACACCAATCACAGAAGTACAACGAGAAGTTATGGACCTGTAGCTTTTGTAGCCTACAGTTCCATGTGGAACCCTGATTGCTTTCCAATTTATCTCGATGAACCCTGGACAGGGTCTCTGCTCCCTGCTACAGTAATGATTGGTGTTGAAGCAGGTGTTTAGAAAACAAGTCCATCAACCTCTCCCTCCGTTTCCCCGCCTTTAGTTCAGGACAACTCTTAGCAATGAAGCCATCTGTCCTCATGCTTCACAAAGAACCTTGTTCATGAAACACAAACACTTCGTCCAAGGTCCAGGAGAACAACACTCCACCCAGTGCCAGCTGTCCACAGTATTCACTGCATAGCTGTAAACTGAACATTTCCTCTGATACGATTAACTTACTTAAAAACTGCAGCGAGTGTCTTGTTTTTCCTGACAAAGACTATCCTCAGCAGACCATCCCACTCCTAAATAAATACAAAAGACACTTTATTTAAGCAGTGTACATTTCCTAGTAAAAATTTGCAGAAGAGAGTTCACAGAACATCTTCTGCCCAACAAGCCTACTCCTTTCTCCACCTCTTCAGTACCCCAATCTCTGCCTTTCTCATTCCTCAATTTGAATACAGTAATACCTTGGATTGCAAGTAACTTGGTTTGAGAGAGTTTTGCAAGACAAGCAAATTTTTAAATATTTATTTAATTTTTTCTGACTTGATATACAAGCGACGTCTTGCAATACAAGTATTGTAGTACGGCTTAAATTAAAAATCTCTGTACAATTTTTTTGGGGGGATTTCATTTTGATATAAGAGTGTTTTGGATTACAAGCACGTTTCCGGAATGAATTATGCTCTCAATCCAAGGCATGACTGTACTATCCATGTGTTTGTTTGTTCTTATCTTCTACATGCTGTTCGAGTGCCACTCCATTTAAAAAATATTTAGCATCTAGGAAAAGCCCTTCCATGGAAAGCCACATTCAGCTTTTACCATCTCCCCCAGCCAACCCCAAATCACCATGAATAGCATTAGCCAATCTGGTTAGGGATGATGGGAGTTGTAGTCCAACACACCAGGAGGACACCAAGTTAGGAAAGGCTGATTTATACCACCTTGAGAAAGCTATACAGAACAAGATCACAGACTTTGGGGACTTTGACACACTAATTCTGTAACCTGTTTTCATGGATTTTATGTTAATATCGATGCATCTCACCTGAAAGTTGATTGGCGGTGGAGGGTTCTTTGGTTCTATCCTCACAACACTGGATTCAACTTTGGGTGGTGGTTTAAAATTGTTTTTTCCTACCTGTTAACCATCATAAAGTTAACTTTCAAACAAAACCATATTTGCATCTTGTTAGGAACTTGCTCTCCCCACTTTAGATACCTATTGTTTTACTTACTTTCATCAGATGATCAACACGGGCTAATAACTGAGTATTAACCGAGAGCCTGCAGTATAGGGGAGAACCTGGTTTTGCAACCAAGCGGAGAGCAAATTCTCTTTGAAACATGAGTACTGCACACCTGGAAATTAAAAATGAGATACAAGTTTAGTCACAGTAATTTGAAGCAGGTCCTATCTAGAAAGGTCAATAACTTGACAAATATTGACCTGGTTTGCACATAACTTGACAACCCAGAGTATGAGTTGAGTATGGGTTGTCATTGAATCATGGGTTGTCATTACATGTGAACCATGCACTATGGTTTACCTATGGGTTGTTAATCACAAACAACCCAGGAAGATAACCCATGGTTTTTTTGCTGGGTTGTGAACTCTGAGTTGTCGTTATGTGAAAACTAGGTCAATATTTGTTCATTGTTTTTTGTTAATTTACCTATTACTTTCCCACATGGCTCAAAACACCAAGGGCCCTATGGATATCCAACAGATGCACAAATAAATAAATAAAATAAGTAAGAACACACTGCTATGGATATTAAGAGGATATAGCCAATATTAAATGCAATAGCTCTAATGAATTCTGATGTATGCTATTTCAAGCCATTTTATTTATTCATTCACTGCCTCTTCACTATGTTTGAGGCAGCCCATGACAATAAAATGTCAACACCTAAGACTGGGTAAGATGCTGAAGATAGAGATTCATTTGGCCATGACATTCAGGTATTAGCATTATGCTTTTTTTGCTACTGTTCAAGATTTATGTCTGTTAATAATACAAATATGTACCATGTGTCAAATATCTAATTTCTCTTCTGAGAAACCTGTATATTATACCTGATCCTTGTTCTTACATCTTCCCAAAATAGTATTGTTAGAGAGACAGGGAGCACCATCCAATGTGGCTGCCCGTAATCCCCGAACTCGGAGAATTATGGGCATCTAATGGAAGGCGAGAAGAGCATGGAGGCAAGGATTGCCTCCGCACTTCCCTTGCCCTCCAAAACACTTAGATCAGGGCTCTCCAACCTTGGGTCCCCAGATGTTGCTGGCCTACAGCTCCCAGCATACCCAGCCAGCATGACTAATGGCAAGGGATTCTGGGAGCTATAATAATAATAATAATAATAATAATAATAATAATTCTTACCCGCCTCTCTGTCTAGATCGAGGCGGGGAACAGCAAAAAATATAAAATACACAGACTAAACAAAACACAATACATACTATTAAAACATCTTTAAAATACCTTAAAAACATCATTAAAACATCTTAAAATATCTTAAAAACATCTTAAAGGCATCCTAAAATTCCGCTGGATAGGCCTGCTGGAAGAGATCAGTCTTTATAGCTTTTTTAAATTCCAAAAGACTGGTGAGTTGACGAATCTCCTCCAGCAGGCCATTCCATAATCTGGGAGCAGCAGAAGAAAAGGTCCTCTGGGTAATACCTGTCAGCCTAGTTTTGGCTGACTGAAGTAAATTCTTCCCAGAGGACCTGAGTGTGCGGGGTGGATTGTATGGGAGAAGGCGATCCTGTAGGTAGCCTGGACCCAAACCATGTAGGGCTTTAAAGGTAATAACCAACACTTTATACTTCGCCCGGAAACTGATTGGCAGGCAGTGGAGTGCTTTTAAAACTGGTGTGATATGAGCACCTCTAGGTGTACCAGTAACCAGTCTGGCTGCCATATTTTGCACTAGTTGAAGTTTCCGGACTAGGTACAAAGGTAGCCCTATGTACAGCGCATTGCAGAAGTCGAGCCTTGAAGTTACCAGCGCGTGCACTACTGTCTTTAGGTTCAGCAACATCTGGGGACCCAAGGTTGGAGAGCCCTGACTTAGATGGACCATTTCAGCCATTTAAGTGTTTTACCCGTACTCGCGAGGAGGAGCTGAGGCACTGCTGGGATTCCTCATATCCCAGCGGAGCCTTGCTCCTTCCCTCCCCACCCCCCTGGAATGCTCCCCCAGCTTTGAAGTTGGTCTTCTGTCTTCGGAGCTGCAGATGGTGCAGAAAGAACTGCGCCGGCTGCAAGGACGGAGGGAGCGCGCTCTGAAGTCAGAGTCCTAGTTGCAACCTTGGAGCGCTTTTCTGAAGTCAGAGCTCGGACTCCAACTTTTCCCATGGCCAGCCAGACAGCATCTACCGGCCATAGGATTGTGCCCTAAGGAGAAGCCCTTACATGCCTATAAAGATTTCCAGATGGAATTAAATGAAAATTCAGTGTGGGAAAGATGGCAAAATAGGTTTTGTCAACAACCTTTGCTTTCCAAATGTTAGACTTCTCAGGGAGATGCAAAATGACAAAGTTTGGCCCTTTACATTTCAGGAATAGTAAGCAACTACTTTTAGGAGAGCCTTGTGTGATCCAAAAATAGACACACACCTTGAAACTTAAGACTTATTAATCATAACTTCCAATTTGAAATATCAAAGTGTTTTTAGCAAGCTAATTTGACATATTGCTAATGATGTTTTCTAGATCAAATATCTGCTGATACTAATACATTATCCCTACTTAGTTATTTGTAAAATCACCTAATATATATTAGATACCATACATACCTGAAGAAAGGGCGATGCAGCAATAGCTTAAAAACAA
This sequence comes from Shinisaurus crocodilurus, assembly GCA_021292165.1. NCBI lineage: Eukaryota > Metazoa > Chordata > Lepidosauria > Squamata > Shinisauridae > Shinisaurus > Shinisaurus crocodilurus. The sequence goes on from CM037877.1 coordinate 31,098,611, forward strand.
AAGGAGAAGAAATCTGGAAAAAAAAAAGGTGTTGAGTTCCCAAGATGTTTGTTACTGTAAACCAGAAGTTATTTAGTCCTACTTTTCAATAGGTTTATTTTGCCCTTACATGATAAGGCAAGTTAGCCACACAAGCATCAAAGAATGGTAGGTCACTTTTCAATACATCCCCAATCTTTATTTCAAGTTTGTTAGCCAAGGGCCTGGAATAAAAACAACATTCTCTCATTAATACATTTCCAAGAGTGATTGTAGTCTAAGAACACTTCAGCATTTTTTCCATTATGAGCACTTACGTGCCCTGGACTCTCTTCTGAAGTTCACCAGCAAGCCTTACATCAAGCTCACAAGCAATTACCTGAAAGGGAATCATATATAAATTACTTTGCATGTGTTTCATATATAATGAATCCAAGAATGGCTTTATATCCATTTAGAATTGTGATCAAACATTTGTTTCAGCAGTAAGTACCAAATGTATTACAAACGTTTTCTTAGCTCTGTGTTTGTTCAGTGATGTTATATATAACCAGCTCCCATCATAAATTGGCCAAGGTAAGTTTAAGCTAGTTAAAAGTCAAAGATAACCAAAGGGAGAGGGCAGTACTATCACAACAACCAGTGCAGGGCTTTACAGAAGCCACCACAGATTTTTGTTAGAAATATGTGTTTTAGAACTTTACACAGCAGCTGGCTTTTACTTTGGTTTTATTCTGGTTAAAGCTTTTAAAGCGTTTATATTTTATCATGCTGTATTTTTGGTTTTTAACTTCTGTGAATCACCCACAGAGCTTTGGCTATTAGGCAGCATAGATATGTAGTAAATAAATAAATATGCATGGAACAAATACTGACTTGGAGATCGTAAAGCTACATACAGTGTTGTATGAGTGGGCTTGTGCAACGGAACTTTCCCATCTTCTCCTCCCCTCCTGCAGCCCTGTGCTTGCCAAATCTTCTCTGGAGGGGGCAGGCATGGGAAGGCTATAGTGGGGAGGAGGAATCCACTCCGCTGGCAGATGCTGTTCCATTGGTGGACGCCATAGACTTCAACTTCAATTTTTTGTATAACATTTTAAAGTATTTTTTAAAGAAAGCATGTTAAATATCTAATGACACAACAATTATTCAGTATTTATAAATAGTATTTCTTCTTGCTGGAAGAAGGAAATGTTGAGTTTATGTGGTAGCAGTGTGCTGAGAAACATTGTTTTGGTCCGCTAAAAGATTTGGGCCATAACCTAGAGATGCTTTTGTGCAGAAACAGACTGGGAAAAGCCATGCATTATTTATTGTGAGGGTGGAGAATAGAAAGAACTGAAGCTTTCCCTTAATCCTCCTCTTCTCCCACATGATCAACAATGTCTGAATGATCAAATTCATCCTTTTCTTGCTCTCCCTGTAGCCAAGTATGAATAAAAAGAGAAGAAACACCTTGTCTATTATTTCTTAGCAGATTTTTACCTTTTTCACCTTTTCTAACATTTTTACCGTCATGTTGCCAGTGCCAGGACCAACTTCTAGAACAACATCTGTAGGGTATAAGGACGCCTAAAAATGAATAAAATTGGATCACATGAAAAATTGGTTTAAAACATAAGCTAGCACTTGGCAGAATCTAATAAGAGTTGATCTCATATAGTATATTAAGGTAGTGCATTAGGTGCGAAAGCAGAATTCATTTCTGTCTCCTGGCCATGATCCAAATATAAAATATGCCCATAGAGGGACAAGACTGCATGCCATTTCACCTACAAATAATTCTGAAACATTTTAAACAAATGTTTTTAAACTTAATAATGTTGTAAAGTGTATTTCTATATTTTCATTTACATTTCATTGATACTGTTAATTTTGTCCTCTCATTATCTCATCTTCCTTCTAGTAACTATTAGTGTCCACAGTGCAATCCTATCATGTCTATTCAGAAGTAGATCAATGTTCAATGGCGCTTACTCCCAGGTAAGTGGGTAAAAGATTGCAGCCTTAGACAGTTTCACACTCATCTGTCTTTAAAGACAAAATTCTTCTTATATCTTATGTGATTGTGATTATCACCTACCTTTTCTATAATGCTGTTAACAATGAGGGGATTTTTCAAAATATGTTGACCAAGTCCAGTGTTGAACCTAATACCTATTAGTAAAGGCAAAATAGCAGAAGCACAAAAATAACATTTAATTTCATGAAACTACCTTTAGGCCTAGGAATGGTGATCTGATATAATGGAAGGCTCTTCAAGTAGGACTTCAGTCATGGAATGATACCCTATCTAATACACCCAAACAAAAACCTGGCACCCTATGAACGATGGGCTATGGTACACTTCTACTGTGTGCAGTCTGGATGAGTAGTAATCTAATGTTAATCCATTACACCAAATCTAATTCAGGCTGTAATCAGGCTGTAATAGGATTGCACTGTTAATTGAAGCACAAGCTTTTGCAAGGAAGAGCCTATTTCACTAGAGGCAAGATGAATTAGGATGCAATCCAGTGGGGATTCCAGTTCATAAGCCTCTGAACTCGGAGGATTACGGGCATCCTATGCAGGGCGGAAGGATTACAGGTATCCGATGCAGGGCGATTTTAGCCATCTAGCTGTGGTGCTTCGGAGCAGGAGGGAAAGAGGCTGGCGCGCCGCCAGGATATGTTGTATCCTGGCAGACCCGGTCTCCTCCCCTTCCCCCAGAATACCCTCTTCACCCCTTCACTGAGGTTGGTCCACTGACCTCAGAGAAGCCACCAACGCGGTTCTTTCTGTGCTGGCTGCAAGGGGAGGGAAGGGGGATCTGAGCGCAGATCCCCAGCTCCGAGATAGGAGCTCTTTTCCAAACTTGGAGCTGGGAATCTGAACAATCCTATGGCCCTCTAGATGCTGTGTAGGGTCCATAGGATCACTCTGCCCAGTATAACAGATCAGTCAAGTGCCTGGCCTCTCCACACACACACCCCAACCCTTTCTCTAGTTTGCAAAGTTTGTAGGAGAAGAAGTTGGAGCACAGGGCATACTTTCCCTTCAAGACTTGTATCATGGGTATAGGTTGCAATCCAAAGAATCTATCTTTAACACTATAGATGCATCAGGAGAGATTTGCCCTGCTGTAGACTGTCCTGCCCATTCCTTCATGGGTCCCACCTTCCTCTCCCATCTACTCTGGGGTAATATTAAAATACTATTTGAGTAAGCAAATAGGAGACAAGAGTGAGCGATGACACCCAGAGAGGAGCAATATATGCTTGAAAGGCAAAAAACAATGGCAGAGGATGCATTTTCCAACATCAATACCCAGAAGCAACAACTGAGGATGTCAGGCAACAACTGAGCATGTCAGGCACTCGTAGGGTTGGGAAAGGACTCTGCCCGAGACCTTGGAGAGCCACTGACATAGTACTGGGCAAGAAAGGGTGGGCAACCTGTGGTCCGCCAGATGTTTTGGCCTACAACTTCCATCATGCCTCACCATTGGCTATGCTGGCTAGAGCTGATGAGAGTGGTAGGTCAATACATCTGAAGGGCCACAAGTTGTCCACCTCTGGAAATGGACCTATGGTCTAGGCCAATATACTTTATATGAATGGGATGGAACGTGTGGTGGTGGTAACTTCTCTAACTACATTGGTATTATCAAATACTGTTGAATTCCTGCCGGTCAAGCAAGCAACACAGGAGCCCTGACTGGGACAGGGGGCAACCCCACTTACTTATTATATTTTTACCTTAACCTTCCTCCAAAGAATTAAGGTGGTACAAGAGGGAAGGTCCCCCTTTTATCGTTACAACAACACTGTGAGGTAGGCTAGGCTGAGAGATAATGATGGGCCCAAGTCATCCACAGCACTTCATGATTGAGTGGGAAACTGAATTGGGGTCCCTTCCCAGCCATCGTCCAACACTTACCGTAAGCCCTGCACCACACCAGCTCTTTCTGTTTTTATTCTCTTCATTTTTAATACTACCTTTCCTCCAAGGAGCTCAAGGCTGGGTTACCCCATTTGATACTTTGTGAGCCAAGCTAGACTGGACGACGGTGTCCCTGAGCCGTGGTCACCCAGTGAATGTGATAGATGAGCAAGGATTCGAACCCTAGTCCAACTCTGATGACTCTTACCCACACGGGCTCCATGTGGCAGGATCAGGAGCCCGGAAGGGGGAAGTCAGTTCCTGGATCTCTACCGGAGTCTGTCCTCCCTAGCCCCAGAATATCCTCACCACACCGAGGTCCCTCACCTGGTCCTGGTCCTTTTCCTTCCTGGCGCTGCGGTCGGGAATGCGACTTCGTCTTCACTTTGGGCATGGTAATGCTTGGGCGACCCGAACCTCACCGCACGCTGCTTCCCTCGCCGCTACGGATCGAAGAGAGGCGGAGGCCGCTGCTCGCGCGCGGGCTGCCGGGACAAGTAGTTTTTCTACTCACTCGTAGAGAATAGAGAAAATTCCTTAGGACTACAAATCCCGAAAAGCACCTCGAATGAAGTGGCGTGTCCATAGTATATACACGGTCTAGGAAACTTTTAGGGAAACAACTATGCTTGTTTAGATAGAAGAAAAGGTCTACAGCTCCCAGCATTCCCCAGCCAGCCATGCTGGGAGTTGCAGGATTTTTCTGTCCAGACGTGCATAGGATTGCGCCCTAAAAGTCTGAGGGAGTTTTTGTTTGTTTAAGTCTCCCAGGAGAAATTGGTCCAAACACTGGTGCTGGAGAGAGGCATGTTTAGAGATAGGGAAAGAAGAAGAAGGATGGTCGAGTGACACATACTTTGAACTTCCACTAAACATGAAAAGCCGCTGATTATGGGTGCCCCGCAAAGACATTTAAAAAAGGTCGGAGAGGCACATAACTTCTGCTTAAAGACGTTTCCTTCTCCTCGAGAACACATCCCTACCCCCACCATATCTCTTCCGCAGATGTTTGAGTAAGGAAGTAGGAAGGCCTCCCCGTTACCATGGCGACCCGAAACATCCTTGCGCTGTCGTAAAGGGAGGGGGCGGGCGCGAACGCGAGGAAGTGGTGAAGGGAGAGTCGCGATGACGTTAGTAGGCTGCGCCGTGGGCACGGTGTGTGAGCCCCGGCTAGTGGCGCCAGCTTCGGAATAAGCGGGTCCCGCGTGCGCGAGGCCGAGATCGTGGTCAAGAATTCGACCCTCAACAGTGAGTGAGTGAGGAAGCGCGCGAATGCGGCCTCCCTCGTTCCCCCTCACTCGGGCAGGGCAAGGGGCGAGTGGAGGCCTGGCGCCCTGATTGAGGGGGGGGCGGCGGCGGCGGCGGCGGCCAGCCGTGCCATTTTTAGACCTGGCGAAGATCCTCTGGAAGCAGCCCCTGTTGGGGTCAGGCTGTGAATGAGTGTACCTCCCCGCTCACCCATCCATCCGTCTCCCGACTATGAGCGCCCTCCCTCTCCCCCCTGAGTGGAGGGTAAGTCCCGGGCAGTAATTAGCACAAAAGTAGTTGTGAGTCGATTAGGGTTAAGGAAGGGGGATCGCACCCACCAGAGCTGGCCTTGGCCGTGACAGTTGCAGGATTCCGTATATAGGGGTGGCCAGTTTATGACACTCCAGATGTTGGATTTCGGGGCTCATCATCTCTCATCATTGGGTATGCTGCTTAGGGCTGATGGGAGTTGTAGGCCAATAATTTCTGGAGGGCCACAAGTTGCCCACTCCTTCCGTAGGGAATTGCCCTTGGGCAGGGTGTGTGTGCGCAAAACTTCTTTACTGTAGCTGCATCTCCCACCAAGTCCCCTAGTGCACAGAGCTCTTAGTCCTTTGGTTTAAAATTAATAATGATGATAATGATAAAAACGTAGGGGTAAAAACATCGCCACCCAGGCAGAATGTATGCTTACACCATCACCTCTCCCAAAATAGCATGGTGGACAGGCTGTCACAGAGTGAGCTCCTTGGCATCCACTATCTCCTGAAATCCTTCTCTCTTGTATACTTGCACCTGCCAATTTCTTCCCTCTGTCCTATTCCTCCACATTTAAAAACAACCACCACCCATCACTTGCTTCCCAAATCCTTCCCAAAACTTTTTCCCACTGTCAGTCTTTTTCAGGCAAATCTTCCATGTTGTATGAAGACCTTCTGTCTCAATCCTCCTCCCCCTCACTAGAATGGAGTGCTCTTGCTGCTCTTTGCAATCTCACCCTTGCTGCCGCCAGCGGCAGCCCCTCCACAGTGATAAGCAAGCTGCACTTTAGAACACCACCCTTTCTTTAAAAAAAAAAATGTGGTCCCAGAAAATTGTGCAAATGTGTTAGTCATTTTTTAAATTATTATTTTTCTTGTCCGTCTTACACAAGTGCACTTTTATGGCTGTCCATAAGAGCATAAGAAGAGCCATGCTGGATTAGGCCAAGGGTCCATCTAGTCCAGCATATGTAATCTTGCCTGGTCTATTTCCTTGTGTGTTTCAGCTGTTAAAGGAAGCTCCTAGGAGGCAACATACAAGGAAGGACTGCATATAGGCTAATTTGTGCAAAGTTGTCAGGGACCAGTTGCCGAGTTGCCAATTGAAAAGTACCAAAAAGCCAGGGGGGGGGGGGGAGCAGCAAACGTAGGTGCACCAAAAGGAGGGGAGACAATATTTTTTTGCAATGTAATCATGTTACTGTTAAGTGTTGAACTGACACTTCACAGTGTCCTCCATCTTTTCAACATTTCCCTGAGTATGCAGCTATTCCAGAAAGGGGAGAGATTGGCTCCCCCCCACACACACACACAGTTTTTGCAGCTCCTTTTCGCAACACTTATTGCTGCAGTTACTGCAGTTCCCTGACAGTTCTAAAAGAAATGCAGAAATGTGCACAAATTTAATGGCTTGGTAAATGGAGGGGAGATTGGTGAGCCAATATCTCCCCTTTCTGGATAGCTGGAGACTCGGGGAAGTGTTGGGGGGGAAAGTGACAGGAACACATTGTCATATTCTGTCCTCCTTTTTTGGTGCACCTACCTTCGCTGCTTTTTTCTCCTTTTCCATGATTTTCTATTGACAACTTGGCTATTGGGCCATGGCAACTGTGCGCAAATTAGCCTATATGCAGTCTCACCTTGTTAGTTTTCATGTATGTTACCTACTCCACTTCCCTGCTTCCAGCTGAAACATACAAGGCAATTGACCAGGCAAGATTACACATAAGGATAGCAGCAAGAGCGCACTTGCAAAGGACCAATAAATAAATAAATAAATAAATAAAATTACAAACACAATTGTGCAATTTTCTGTGGCTGAAAAAGTATGACTCCCAATTGCACATTTTTGAGGCTCCAAAACATTAAAACAGGCAAATGAAAAGTAGTGATCAGAGAAGGGAAGGGGAGACAAGATGGGTTTGACCGCAAAGGATACTGGGATACTGCCTGGAGCACTGAGGGGGAAGGATGGGGCGGACAAGCCACAGTGAGCCTACACATCTGTCAGGTGCAAAAATTGCCTTCCTGCTTCCTCTTGTGGAAATTTCCTGTGAGCAGGAATCTGGTTTGTTTGGATCCTGTCTAATCGCCACCACCGCTGGTCCCGTTTGGATAGCTTTAACTGCTGTGTATGTAGGTATGTACTGGTGACCTACAAGGTGTAGAGATCACGCAACCAAACACGCACACTCACACACACACACACACACACCCTTTCTTGAGGTTTTGGTCTGCGTCTTGAATCTATAGATTGCATTTTGAGAATAAAACGTTATAAAAAGCCCTTAAGAAATGTGCAAGTTGTTATTTAATTTTGGAAGTAACCAAATGTGTGTAGATATTTAGCAAGTGACTGTCTGTAAAAAGTGTTATCATTTGAATGGCTTTTTGGATTCATTATTTATGGCTTGGTATGGGTGGGTTGTATCTAATGGCGTCCATCTGCCAGCAGAATGGGCATCACTGGCTGAATGGATTTCCCTCCTGCAGCAGAACCTCTTGAGCAGAATCGGAGGGAGCACAGGGGTGATAAATTGTGGTGGGCGGAGGAGAGGAAGGGGAAATCCCATTGCATTAGCGGATGTTCGCTTGCACAATGTTGGATGGAACCTGATGTTTTGTTTGTTTGTTTTTTAAAAATAGATTGTATGCTTACTATGCCATTTCCATTTCAGCTGGCCTTTTTTTTAATCTCCCAACTATTTGATTGCCTTAGATGGTGAGCCCCTAGGGGATAATAGAGCTATTAACACTGAGGAGAAAACCTGCTTTAAGCCACTCAGAATCCATGGGATACATAAAAATAAATGATTTAAAAATTATTAATTAAAATTGGGCTTTAAAAAATTAAATCAAACTTGTTGTTTTTAAAAAAATAATCAATAAAATATTTTCTCTCACTTAAAAAATAGCATAGTTACAATTAAATCTAATCACAAACATGCTAAAACTATACTTAGTGTCATGAAAATGAATTTATGGCTCTATCAGACTCACACACATTGAGTTACCACCAATCAAATATGGACATTCATTTCATTTTTTCTCTCTCATAAAAATGGCCCTGTCCAAGCTCATCCTTACTGAAAATGCTGGGCTCTGCTATAACTCAGTGGTAGAGCACATGTTTTGCATGCAGAAAATCCCAGGTCCAATCTCCAGGTAAGACTAGGAAAGAATCCTGCCTGAAACCCTAGAGAGCTGCGGCCAGTCAGTGTTGACAGTACTGGCTTATATGGACCAGTGGTTTGACTCAGTGTAAGGCAGCTTCCTATGTTCCTCTTGACTAAAATCACATGTGCAAAGAAACAGGCTTTAGGATTGTGTGTTTATGTGGTGGTTGACCTGGGCCAAGCAAGGCAGATGAATTAGTTAGGAGAGAGAGACGATATAGGACTGGGCGATCAGAGGCAGAGTGGAAAGGAACAGTGGAGTGAAGATGAAAGAAAAAAAGTAAGATAGTACAGACCCAGCTTTCAGTTCCTATATTTCCCCACATGTTTTCCACAGAAATACTGTCATGGCTTTTGGGTGTAAGAGAGACCCTATGTCCTTGATGTTGTAAAATCCTGTATTGAGTTGTAAATGAACATGTTTTAGTTTTGCACCATTGTTTAAGAAATGTGTGAAGAACTATCAGTGGTGAGCTGGATAGAGCAGGATATAAATCAAATAACTAATTTGATTGCTTTGGATTGTGTTGGGATACTGACAATTGATTTCTTTTTTTCCCCTTTGTAATTTTAATTTTATTTCTATGTGAAACAAACACATAATATTAAACATATAACAATTAACAAAACAAAATAGACCTCCGATTTTCTTCTACAGCAAATATAGGTAACAATAATTTTTCTTACTCGATAATCCGAATGAGAAATCTCTTTCTTCCCATTGTCCCAAATTCACTTATTATTCCATAAATCCACAAACAAACAAATCATTATTTTCCAGTCTCTGCAAAAAATCAATTAGAGGTTTCCACTCAACAATAAACGTGGATGTTGTCCTTTCTCTGATTAATGATGTGAGTTTGGCCATCTTTGCCAGCTTCAGCATCTTGACCAACCATTCTTCTGTCGTAGGCACTGCTGGACCTTTCCATTTCTGTGCATATAGTAGTCTCGCTGCCGGTATCATATATAAAAATAAAGTTCCATACCTTCCTTCTAGCTGACTGACCATTATTCCCAATAGAAAAGCCTCTGGTTTCAATTGAAAAGCCATCTTTAAAATCTATTGCATTAATAAATGAATTTCTACCCAATTTTTTTTAGCTTTCTTACATGTCCACCACATACGATAAAAGGTTCCTTCCTGTTGTTCACATTTCCAACATATATCTGATGCACCGTTATACATTCTAGCCAATTTCTCCGGAGACAAATACCAACGATCGGGATACTGACAAGTGATTTCTAATAATAACTGTCATATCTTGTAAAAACAACCTGTGTTTTTCTGAAAAGATGGGTGTGTGGGGGAGGTCAGGTCTTTATTCTGACCCCTGATCCAGGACCAATAAAAGTGGATGGAATGGTTGGAAAGGAGCTTGTGCCTCCCCTAATTTGAGAGGCATGCAGTGCAATCCTGTGCATGTTAACTCAGAAGTAAGTACCACTGTGTCCAGTGGGGTTTCCTCCCTGGAAAGTCTGCATACAATTGCAGTCTTAATGTATAGATGCATAAGGCAATCCAAAGTACCGGTTATGTTGGTACTTTGAATATGAAGACTGGCTCTTATTTTGAGAGCTCTGAGTCTTGACTCAGATGCTTCAAGTGAGTATTATTTAATTGGATAAAATGTTTGCACTCTGTACACCAAGAAACGCAAAAGGAGCAATAAAAATGTACACCTTACAATAATCCAGATTTATGCCTTGTAGACCATTTTAGCTGATCATTGTAGAAGCTGATCTTATTTTCCTGCAATATGAAAGTAGCAAAGAGTTTCCATGACTTTTCCAGAAAGTTTCACTCTGTAAATGTGTGCCTTTTATATATGTTGTGAACTTGGTAGGACAGTTTTGTTTGCTTTCCTAATTTTATTTTTAATTAACTAAAAAAAATTCTCTCTTTAATTCAAACAAGTTGTATTTTGGCAAATATGCTAATGAAACATTGAGGTCCTGTTACTTCTGTTTTGTTTTAATCAGATAGCTGGATAATTATAATTCACACTTAAAGAGGAAGACGTTTGAGAACAAATTTATGTTCTATGGAAAATAACTAATTAGAATTCTCTGTTCAGCAAAACTGCTTTTTTGTGAACTGAAACAGATGCCTAATGAATGCAAATATGGCTGGAAAATTCCATCTTCTGTGTCTAATGCTAAAGATCTGCAGTCCTGGTTTTTATTTAAACATGTATAAGATTTTGTGGGTAGATAGAGGTTATTGAAATTATCTAACATAAAAGGAACTAATTTTCTTAAAAATACTTTAAATACCGGTAACCAAAATATCAGATGTTTTTCTTATGTAAAGGGTTAATTTTATAATTACATCTTTGTTTTTGGAGTTGAGATCGCAGTTTTTAATTCATGTTTTGGTCTGTGTATTGTGCTTTAGCGGAGGACTTGACTACTAAACCACTTCAGTTCGTTGGTTTCGGTCATGGGTATTTCTAGTCCATTTTGTAACTGCTTTTAATTATTGAACATTGTATTGAAAGGTGGGGTATAAATGTTTTAAATAAATAAATAGACTATGCAGGAGGTGTCATAGTTTCAGAAAATTCTTGCTATGAAGGAAACTTGTAGCATTAACAAGTTCTCTCTGTAACCTATGAAAAGTCCTGGTCAGTCCACATTAAGTCCACATCCTTAAGGAAGTCCACATTAAGAAACTAGTGAAGAGTTGGTGCCTTAATCTCCACCCCCCTCAAGAGGTTACACATGCTACTTTCTCTATACATCCTAAGCCACTAGCTGGCTGTTGAATAGCTCGTTCACATCCTCCTTTACCAAATTTGACCCAGGAGCCTCTAGTTGCTGATTGCTGTTGTACAAAATCACACACATATGATGTATTTTCTCTTTTGAATGAAACCACTTCACTCCTTTTCTCAGGGTCTCTTCTCATTTTTGTTAGAATACAAGCAGATACGGTACATGTTAAATCTTTAACATGTCCATTTCAGTGCTATAACGTGAAGTGCTTTCACTCCCCCCCCCCCCATGTGTCAGTCAGGCGATCACTCGTGACCGAGTAAGATTGTCTTCCAGGATAAAAAAGAAAATTTACAAAAAGGAGATTTTTAAAAGGAGGAAAATTCTAAAGAAAATTGTGTAGACTCTAGCGATGGGTCCGTAAGTAACTGTGGAGGCCAATTCTAGATCCACACAACTTCCCACAGTGAGGACACAGGTTACCAGATGGAAGATGGTCTTGTAAAAGATTCATTTGACGTGCTTTTCGCTTAGCACGTTTCTCCCTTTCACCTTGCACTCGGGCTTCTTCAAAGTCCATAGAACCTTTGTGAAAGGCCAACCTCCAGTTTGATTGTTCATGGGCCAGAGCTTCCCAGTTTTTGATGTTTATATTGCATTTTTTTAGATTAGCCTTAAGAACATCTTTAAACCTCTTATATTGACCACCGATATTCCGCTTTCCATCCTTGAGTTGGGAATAAAGTAACTGCTTTGGGAGACGGCAGTCAGGCATTCGAACAACATGACCGGTCCACTGAAGTTGCCGTTGAAGGATCATTTTTTCAACGCTAGTAGTCTTTGCTTCTTCCAGTACACTGACATTTGTTTGCCTATCTTCCCAAGTAATTTGCAAGGATTTTCCGGAGGCAACGTTGATGAAATCTTTCAAGGAGGTGGAAGTGACGTTTATAGATAGTCCATGTTTCGCAGGCATACAATAAAGTTGGTAATACAATGGCTTCATAAACCAGTGTTTTGGTCTTCTTACAAATATCCCGATCCTCGAACACTCTATGTTTCATTCGAGAAAATGCGGCACTTGCGGAGCTCAGACGATGCTGGATTTCACTGTCGATGTTAGCTGTAACAGAAAGATAGCTGCCAAGATAGAGAAAATGATCAACATTTTCCAGTATTGTCCCGCCAAGCTGGATAGATGGCATCACCAAAGGGTTAGCTTGCACTTGCTGATGAAGCACTTTGGTTTTTTTGATGTTAAGTGAGAGACCAAGTTTTCCGTATACTTCTGCAAAAAAAAAGCATTTAGGATAGTTTGGAGATCATCCTCTGAATGTGCGGAGACCACATTATCATCTTTTGAATGAAACCACTTCACTCCTTTTCTCAGGGTCTCTTCTCATTTTTGTTAGAATACAAGCAGATACATGTTAAATCTTTAATGTCCATTTCAGTGCTATAACATGTGAAGTGCTTTCACTCTTCCCCCCCCCCCCCATGTGTATATAAACAGAAACATGCTGCTGGGAGCTAGAATTGACCCTTGCTTCCTGATGTGTGTTCTCATTATATGCACATTGTGGAAGCAGGACTGTGGCTCAGTAGTAGAACACCTGCTTTGCTTGCAGAAGGTCCCAGGTTCAAGCCCCGGCATCTTCAGGTAGGGCTAGGAAAAATTCCTGCCTGAAACTCTGGAAAGTCATGGCCAGTCAGTGTGGACAGCACTGGCCTAGATGGACCAGTGGTCTGGCTGTGTGTAAGGCAACTTCCTAAATTTTAATTGTGTACTTCTTTGTACTGTAATCCGTAGAGCCATGTAATTTGAATGCATTTCCTGCCTAAGTATAACTATATCCCTATTCAAGCTCTGTGGGAACTGGGCATGTGAAGTAGCTAACAGGGGACCTGTACATGTGTAAGGTTTCCAGCTCGGAGACAAGAACTTCAATTGAGCAGATACTACTATAATCTAAATAGGGCTATATTTAGGAAAATAATGCATTCATATACTGGGTTTCTTTACATGCACTGGCCATGCCCCAGGCCAGTGCATGAAAGGCATCTGTCTGAAGGAGGCTGCTTCTGCTTGCGTAGGTTTCAATGCTAAAACAAGTCTATATCTTCAATATTTGTCAGATGAAGGCAATAATGTATGAGTAGTTTATTACGATCAGTAATTTATTAATATGAATTTTGCTGCTATTGATTGTCATAGAAAAAGCCTTAAGTGTTTGTATATTTATGGTCTTGACCCTTAATGTCTTGTGTTCAGTAAATAGTTAAATTACTAGGTAACAAGTGACAGGATTTGTAGGTGTGTATCTTTATGCCAATGTACTTCTCTTAAAACATCTTTGACAGATTTTCATGGATCTCAATAGTGCCAGTAGCATTGTTCTTCAAGTCTTGACCCAAGGCACCAGTCAAGATACTGCTGTGCTGAAACCAGCTGAGGAACAACTGAAGCAGTGGGAGACACAACCAGGTTTCTATTCCGTATTGCTGGTAAGCAGCAGCAATGAAGTACTATTTCTGAAGTGTTTTGCTCAGTCTTAATTGCTTCCTTTTCTCTGATCCCTCAACTTTTCTAAAATGAAAAGCAAGATACGTATTACTCTGCTCTCTTTATTTATATTGTAAAGCAGGGGTGGGGGGTGCACAGGCTGCATGTGCCCCCCCATCCTCTGGTGTAGTCCCTGCCTGGATTCGATGGTGTGGGAATGGCTAAAAAATTGGTGGTTTGCGGCCTAGTTTCAGTGGCAAACTGCTGCAGAAGCCTCTGTAGCAGCAAGCTGCCAGGTTTTTTGCTGCAGCATTGCCAAATTTCATTGACACCGCAGCAGCAGGAGTGCGGAACGTTGGGTTCAGGGTGGGGGTGGAAAGTGGCCCCTGGACCCCGCAAAGTTGCACATCCCTGCTGTAAAGAGACAAAGATCCATCTTTAAATGATGCTGAACATATGTATTTTTTAATCTGTTGTAGCAATTAATCCACTTTCAGCAGTGCTTTAACGTATCTTAGTATATTAGTATTGTCGAAGATTAGAGGTGATAATAGATCAGCATTCCCAGAGTAGATGGATACTTGTTCTATTCTGGTTCATTTCTTGAAAATGTTTTAAAAATGTAAATGTGTTGATGACTTGTATTTTCTTTTTGGGACAAATAAATATGGAGACAACTGACTTGCTTAAATGTGTCTTCTCTTTAAAAGTGCAACTATCTGCCAAACAAAAGAATCCTATCTCAACAAACCAATCAATGACATTTTGGCAAGCTTTCAGCTCTAGCTTTCCAAAATGTCATTTATTTGGAATAATTGAGGATATAGATGTGACTAGGCCCTTAAATGCAGGTGACTTTTAAGATGCAGGATTTTTTAAAAAAAACAGTTTTTAAGGGAGCAATCCTGTGTCCCCTAGACATTGTCTGAGGGGCCATAGGATAGTAGGGATTGCCCCCTCTGAGGTTTTATGGACCCCCATAAAATTCCTTGTTTGAAGTAGGGCAATTGTACAATAAAAGCCTCATCTGGAAGCACCTCAAGAATAGTTTCCTAATTTGTCTGAATTAGGAAACTATTGTTAGTTACCAGCTTCAGAACACGCCAGGATTTTAAACAATCATTTGAAGTTGGTTGCAGATTGTGGGCAGCTAGGCACAGTGGGTTGTCATTTCATGTGAACCTGGACCGCTTCCCACAGGGTGGCTTATTTGTGGGCAACATGCCACCCTGACAACCCATGGGGTTGTAGGGGTTGTCATGTCTTCCAAACCTGGGTGACTGGCCCCATCTTGGATCCAGGGAAGCAGTGAGCAAGCCACTTGGTAAGAGCAGCAAAACCGTCTTGCAACTTTTGCCGAGCTCACCTGAGCCACTACTAGTGACAGCCACTCCACCAAGTGCCCAAAGCAGCACTTTGGAGCAACCATCACTGGCGCGCTCTCTCTCTCTCTCTCTCTCTTGCTGCGATTGTGAGCCCTTTTCGCTTGCTGTGGCTCCCCCCTTCTTTTTGGAGATTGCTTTTCACGATCCCCAAAGTGACAGCCGTTGATAGGCCCTCCAAAGTGCCTGAGCAGCACATTGGAGGGGCTGTCAGTGACTCACTACCTTTTTTAATTTAATTTTATTTTTTCACAAAACTGAAAGTGCACAAATATTTTGTAAATATATTTTTAAGTACTTTGCAGCATAATTACGTTTGCCACAGAACTGAGCTGCATTGCAGAGTGTCTTGCTTCAATACAGCAAGCTCAGCTCTTGGAAAGCCTTAAGTGCCAATAATTTTGTCTATGTAATTGGTGAAGGTGTCTGCAACAAAGGATATTAGATTCTGAAGCAGAGGATCCACAGGGTTCCCTCTACTCGTAGCCTATACAGCAGCTTTGAACACCTCTCAGTTATATCTGGTGATAATGGCTGTTGGTTTAGTTGCTAATTTCTTCTGTTTCATTGGCAACGCTGCCTTGAATCATCTTGTGATGCTTGTCATGACATTGTGGTGGCACAGCTGTGGTGGTACAACTGGTGTTACATCTTATCCTTATTTGAAGTGCAATAAAAATACAGATAAAGCTTGGCCTTAACTCCTGGATCAGTTCAACCAAATAATCTGGAATTAGAACACACATTTCAGATGTTAAAACAGAAAAATTACTTGCAATTAATCAAGTTTTTAGTATGAGCCTCCTTTCTTGCCCATCAAGAAACATGGGTGGGAGTAGCCATAAAAACCAGCCAACTGATGGTGAAGGCTTGCTCTTCTTTGCTCTCCACTTCTAATCCAGGCTGAGTTCTCCTAAGGAGTGTTGAATGAAGAAGAGGACTGGAGGGTGTTGATTTTACTCATTCAATATCCAGTGCAAATTAGAGTGCGCACTATAGCCCCGCTCCAGTTTCAACACAGTTGCAGCACCTTGGATAAAGAGTTCTGCAGAATGCTTCTGTAATACAAGGAAGGAATGAGGCAGGCATGGAGGGTTGGAATTTCCTTTACCACATACTTGTATCGTGGCAATGTTGGCCTAAATGACAGGTGGAGGGAGAGCTCCTCCTCCTAACCCTCCCCTGTTTCCCCCCAGCCTATATCAGGGTCTCAGGCATTTCTTCCCCACAGATAGTGAGAGGCATTTACCATTTTATGCAAAAAGTAAAACTTAAACACCATGTGTACAATCTGTTGGGTGTCAAGGGATAAAAAAGTAAGAGCAGATTATGTCTTGTTAGTCCAAAGATTATTGGTTTTGTTTAAACCATACTATTTTCCATTAAAACATTTCAGTATTATCTAGGTTCTTGCAGCAGTTGTACCGTTTTCCAGTGCTCAGATGATATATAAATGTAATATAAGAAGAGCTGTGTTGAACTCTATATTTTCTTACAGAATATTGTCACAAATCACAGCTTGGATGTAAATGTGAGGTGGTTAGCTGTGCTGTACTTCAAAAATGGAATTGACCGCTATTGGAGACGTGTGGCACCACAGTAAGGAATACATTTCTTGTCTCTCTGTTTTACAATAGAAGGATGTTGTTTTTCAGCAAAGTTGTAGTTATAAGAAAAATACTCATTTCCTGACTGTCATGGTGAAAAAGTGTCTTGCAGGAAACTATAGTGAAATACATTGTGATTTTCACCAGTACAGAGTAGAAAGGTATACACAGAGACAGCTTGAAAAAAAACAGTTACCATGGTGATGGCCCTACTCCCTCCCTGCTCCTGCTTCAGAGAGCAATCCTATGGTCCCTGGGCAAGTGTCCCATTGACCATAGGATTGTTCAGATTCCCCTTCCAAGATCGGAGACAGCTCTCTGACCTCAGAAGGGGGAGCCAGATCCCCCCTCCCTTGCAGCTGGCATGGAAAGAACCCCTCTGGCTGCCCTGTTCGGAAAAGTGTCCTTGGAGGAGGAGGAAAGGGGGTGTTCCAATGGGCAGAGAGGGAAGGAGACCGGAGAGGCCAGGATACGAGTTATCCTGAGTCTCTTCCAGTCTTCTTACCTCCCTGTCTGAAGCACCCTCAATAGATGGGCTAAAAAGAGTGAAATCTGCAATGCGGGAGGACAGGGAAGCAAAGATCGCCTCCACCGCTCCTCCTGCCCTGGATGATCAGACGCCTCCACATTGCTGTTCAGCATCACATGTATCATATTCACGTCTGTGAAGAAGGGACTGCCAACCGGTCCTTTACTCCAGACCAGAGATCTAAGGTGCAAAACTGCCAGCCTTAGCTCTGCAGTCTTGACTTGATTCTCTCAGGGCCTTGCCCTTGTCTATACTCTGGATTTAGCGCTGAACCACAGAGGAACCACACACACCGTGTGGGTTAAATCCAGGAAAGTTTATTTAAGGTAAACAGGTTACAACAAAAGGTGGGAAATGAGAGAAGGGAAAAAGGTGGGGAAGATACTTTGGTATACACAGTAGAGCTACAAAATAACAAAGCTGGTTCCTTTACTATATATCTCCCAGGCACTCTCTTTACCTGGGGGCTGGTCCTCTTCAAGGCTGCCTCAGCAAAAGCCCTACCACACGTGCAGACCACAACACCCACCCTAAAGCTAGGGGTTGGTGGTCCTCCTCAGGGCTTGCCTCAGCAACAGCCCTAATTCAGCTAGTTTCACCAGGAGCTACCTGGGGCCGGATCTTGAGGCCAGACCGAAGTTCTGGACCTCCTCGCAGCTTGCTGCCCATGATCAACAACCAAAACCAGAAGCCACAGCTGGCAATATAGATTCTCCCCCCCCCTCCTTTCAGTAGCCCAGCTGTCTTTGGCCAATCGGGATGAACTTCATCTGGCCAGGCAGGGGTGGGGGGTGGTTCTTTGTTCATGACCAGGGGGCTTTAGAACATTTGCATATGCATATCTGAGGCACAGGGGCATCAAAGGGACAGCAGAGACTCTGTGGAGTCCAGCCCCATCAGATAACCTATGTACATTTGCATGACTGTTTACAGGTGTGGAGGTGTGTGTGTGTGTGTGTGTGTGGTGTGTGCAGGAAACTGAGGCTTTTTCTTTACAACTTCGATAACAAAAAACAACCAAACACTTCTATCCTTAATCTTTAAAGGAGGTTAAAGGAAAAATATATGTCCAAAAATAGAACAAAATTTCAATATAAATACCAATATCTCACCCAAATTAAAGTGAATTAATTAGCAGTCACAAATGCCCATCAATATATTACGTACAGGCTGTACATATTCACAATATTAATTTCCCAAATACAAAGGGTGTACATATTCACGATACCAATATCCCAAACAGATTTCGACCAATCTGGTCCTCTTCAGCAGGAGAAAATATAGAGATAAATAATCATTACAGCCCTTACTAAGATGAGATTAACGTCATACTTGAATCCCTACACAGAATCAGTAGGTGTTATATATACAGAAACTGAAAACCACACCATTCAACTGGTAATTGCATAAAAGATAAGGGGGGGGAGCATTCCCTCCTAAACTCAAAATAATTAATCCTTTAGCAGCCATTTGCCATAACTGAAATTAATAAAACTGTTGTTCAAAACAGTTTTTTGAATGCTAACACACGGACTAATTGTGTGAAGGAAAATTGCTAAATTATAAACCATTTTCTGATAGTGTGACTATTCTGTGAGGAGTAAAGATGTCACTACTATCCTGCAGATGTCAGTATTGCATCACACAAGCAGAAGGTCTTCCTTTTTCATTTTTAATATCCGCATAAAGCCTTATGCTTAAAATGTTTTAGGAAATTACACCTGAATATAACTGTGAATTTGTCCTGCTCTCATTTTTTTAAATCCAGTTATACATTTTCACAGTTGGCAAAACGTTCTAAATGCCTCAAGTCCCTGAGTCTGCATAGACTTCCACAAATGTACTGTATACATGTATACACGATGCAGAGACTTTTCTTAATACTATCATTTTAAGGTGACCTCCGATAGTACTTAAATTTGTAAATTACTTTGATACTTTTTGAAAATGTGCATTTCTTGGCTGCCATCCAGAGAAATATAAGGGGAGAGCCATATAGAGTGGCAATTTCTTTCTTAGTAACAGCTACTCCTTATTCTACATGACCATCTTATTTTAATATGTATCTGAGCTCAGGTGTGGGGGGAGACTTGCTGGGCATGGCCATTGCACCTCTGGCTTGTACACTTGAATACATGAACATTTTATCACCTTCCCTGTTGTTATGGATTATTATTAACATTTAAACTTCTCAATCATCTCCCCTTTGTTCCCATTTGCTTACATAAATGAGCAAAGCAAGCCAAACCTAGGCATCCATTCTTCCTATGGTATCATATGGCTCGATCTGAAAGGGTCTTCTGTGCCTGGAAATGCTGTTCTACTCGCATGCTAGAACAGGGGCAGGCAACCTGGTGCCCTCCAGATGTTTTGGGCTATTACTCCCATAATTCCTGACCATTGGATATGCTGGCTAGGGCTGATGGGAGTTGTAGTCCAAAACATCTGGAGGGCACTGGGTTGCCTACCCCTGCGCTAGATTGTTGCATGTGAAAAGTGAAACTAAGGCCAGTTATGTTCCTCAACTTGTACAGAAAGCATAATAACTAGAACCTACCTGTAACACTGTGTGAAATCTCATGCAAGCTCTTGCACAAGTGTTTGCAGAACAATGCTAGCTCACAGTTCTTTGGATCCAAACCGTAGACTTTGGATATCTCTCATACCTTTGATAGAATTTCTTCCTGCACTTAAATTCAAAATCTTGAGCCATGTAGCCTTATTTTTTACATGACATTTCCCCTTGTATTTGTGTTATCCTTGGCTAATAATCAAGTAAAAGAGGCACACTTCATCATGTTTGTATCCCACTATTCCTCCAATTAATCCCATGTAATGTATATGAGGTTACCCCATTTGATCTTTCCAGCAACCCCGCGAGGGCAGGTTAGGGTGAGAGAAAGTGACTGGTGCAAGCTCACCCAGTTTGGTTCATGACTGAGTCCATGAAGTTCATTCAGTGACTGAATCCATGGGGCAGTATCCAACAGGGCGCTTATGCCCCCACTGATTCCCTTTTGCAAGCATCGCCTACTGCTTGTGGAATGGAGATTTAGTGCTTCTGGGGGAAAACATTCGTTTTTGGAATGGGGGAGGTCAGCAGAGCTCGTATAAGGGAGCATAAGTGCCCCGTTTGATACTGCCCATGAAATTCAAGCTCTGGTCTTCTTGATCCAAGTCCAACATCCACCGCATCACGATGGTTCTCAAAATGCCATAATGGGTTGTCTATATTTTCAGTCATTTCCTGAAGTGAAGGTAATATGTACTAAGCTATAAAGCATCATAATGAAGGGGAGAGAAATCTCTACGGTGCTTTGTTGGTCTGCCATTTTGTTTCTCTTCATTTTACAAAATATCAGTTACCTGAATGATCGCTCTGTAGTTTAAAGAAGTTGAACATTACTGGAAAGTATGCTTCAGTCTCCCAGTATTCTTGCTGAGCGCAAAAAGCTCTCATACGTTTCAATTTTAAGAAATTAGGAATTACATACTCATGTACATTACTAATGATAGCTGTAATTCTCCAATAAACAGTGCTCTTTCAGAAGAAGAGAAATCTACATTGCGGGCAGGGCTTATTGCCAATTTCAATGAGCCAATAAATCAGGTTAGTGATGCTATAAAAGACAAATATTAACTCTTTCTATGTGTCTTGTAATTTTAAGTTTTGTTAAGTTCAAAATTAACTGGATTTGATTTTTTTAAAATCCATTATATATTTGTGGAAATATTTATGTTTGATCTCATGAGGAAATATACTTAATGGTAGATAATTAGTATAAACAGCAACTGTATACCCTCATGCATGTAGAAGATGAATCAGAAATCCATAAAGTCGTTTTGACTATTTTTATTTTCCTCTTCTTAATTTTCAAAAGAATAGCTGTCAAAACAAAACCTGAGAGGCTAAGGGTGCAATCCTATGCAAGTTTAGACAGAAAAAAGGCCTACAACTCCCAGCATGCCCCAGCCAGCATAGCTGGTTGGGACATACTAGGAGTTGTAGGCCTTTTTCTGTCTAAACTTGCATAGGATTGTGCCTTAACTGGCTTATTTGGCATGATTACTTCATAGACAACATCCTGCTCTGGCTTTCCCCAACCAGGCACCCTTGAAAAGTTTTGGACTGCAACTCCCACCAGCTCCAGTAGCATGGCCAATGGTCAAGAATGCTGGGAGTTGGCCAGTCACTGACTCTCAGCCTAACTTACCTCACAGGGTTGTTGTGAGGATAAAATGGAGAGGAGGAGGATTATGTAAGCCGCCTTGGTTCCTTGGAAGGAAAAAAGGCGGGGTATAAATATAATAAATAAATAAATGAATGAAAATTCCCTTGGTGCATCACGAGGGCACCAAGTTGCAGAAGGCTGTCCTACTCTGTCTGATTCATGACATGATCTGAGAAAATGGTGGTTGTAGGGTGCCTGCATAGATATGGGAGAACACAGTCATATTTGTGGGTCAAGGTTCACAGGAAGATAAATATTGAGCATTGCTAGTCTTAAAGATTAACTAGTATTAGCAAGGTGAGAATGAAAAATGACAATAATTTTTTTTTAATGGAATCCTCATCGCTAGAATAAAATTAGAGAATTGTTACAGGTTCCACTTATCTATTTTCTTTGCTCTTACAGCATTAAACTTGAATTTAATTAATATATCTGCTCTGTATAACTTACCAAAATGTTGGCTGAAATTTCAGCAGATTTGTGAAGCTAATTACAGTGGAAATCAGTTGCTTTAACCAGGTCGGACTCTGTATCAGATTTTGTCTGTAATGTGGCTGCTGTCTTAACTGTGGCCATTTCCTTTGCTTGTCTTTGCAGATTGCCACACAGATTTCTGTGTTGATTGCAAAAGTTGCTAGGCTCGATTGTCCTAGGCAGTGGCCAGAACTTATTCCTACCCTTGTAGAATCTGTTAAAATTCAAGATGATCTTCGTCAACATAGAGCTTTACTTACCTTCTATCATGTCACAAAGACTTTGGCATCTAAACGGCTTGCTGCAGATAGAAAACTTTTCTATGATGTAAGTATCACTTCCAGTAATGCACCTTTTTAGCCAGACTAGTTTCTCCTATCATGCATGCTGTTTCATTGCTTCTGATCCACATAGTTGAGAACAGAGTAAAGTAACAACAGCACCAAATGGGAACATGGAAAGCTGCTTTCCAAGTGATTTTCAAGTTGAAAGCACTTCTTTTTAACCTTTAATGTAGTTGATAACAGCCTGTTGGCAAACTGTGTTGTTTTGATAATGAGCTACTTTACCACACGAAATTGGTAAACTGGATGAATTTTCCCCAGTGCTCATACCATTTTCCCCAATGTCTTAATCATGATTCAAAGATCAGGAGTGCCCTGTGTAGGCTCAAGCGATCCCAGCCTCCTCCCTCTTTCCTAATGAATCCCCCCATTTCCTTCCCTTTTCAGCATTAACTGTAGTGTAGCATTATGTCTGCACCTGGGTTAACATTAGCCAAAGTTAGCTTTAAACCGAAATTAGAAACCAGCTTCAAACCCTCATTTCCGACTCTGGTTTAAAGGAGAACTACTATTACTATTATCCTCACTGTAGACATAATACTATGGTAAATGTGGAATGGGTGGAGGGGAATGCACGAGCTCTACACAGTACATTAGTTGTCAAGAGACATATGACATGGAAATATATGTTTCATTGTCAATGTCAGGCTGAATGTGGTTGGTTTTATTTATTTTGTATGTAGGAACTCACCTTTTTCTTTGTAAGCCATTTTGTATTTTTTTTTAAAATAAGTAACTATGATTTGTAAATTTATTTCAAGCCCTACTTGCCTATCCTGCTTTGCAGCCAATCCTTAATCATGGTTTAGATTCAGGTGATGAGAAGGGCTGTTATCAGATTATCATCTTTGTTTAGATGATTGGGAACAACATGCTCCTCTCCTCTCCTGCTTCATGCATGACAGGAGGAGGCAACAAACCCCAGTTCCTTGTCACATATGAACTGGGGGAACTATGGTTTGTTCTGCCCAAATTAGTTAAATCAGACTATGGTTTTATTCTGTTTTGTTTTAACTAATTTTGGTTAGAACAAACCACAGTTCCTGAGTTCATACATGACACAGAGCTGCAGTTTGTTCTGAAGTGGGAATGGAAGTTCTGCATCGCCTCACATATAAAGGGGTTCACCATTGTCCATTCCTGGTCATCTAAACCATGACTAAACTAAACCACAGTCTTCCAGTGACTTTACCAAATGCCAAATTCAGTAGAGGTATTCACACCCACTCATGCTGTTTTACAATTATGTTGTGGGACAACATGCTTTCTTTATCAGACTGGAAGTGCCTGGATTTTATTTACTTTATGAGTTGGAACTCCACTTTTTCTTTGGCCTATTTTGGATTGAGAATGAAATGAGTGTTTTCAAATGAATGTAGCAGCAGTGTCAGCAATGGTCTGATGCAGACCCAACACTCCGAATCTCTTAACACATGGTTAAATTATTGGTAGGGACTCTGATCATAACCATTATCTTTGGGATCTGGTTAGTTTTAACCATGGTTAAGATCGGTGTAGCTATAGCCCTTAACTATGGATCAGTCTATTTAGAGTAAGCTTTTGTGAGAAGGAAGGGGATGAGCAGAAGGAGCACATGGTCTAGTGATCTTAAACCACAATTAGAGATTAGGACCGTTAAATCTGCACTGTGCCACTCTTGCATTAAAATCAGGTAAACAAAATGGCAAATGAAAGCACTGGATACTACATACATGAAGTACTTGAGGTTTTTTTTTTTAAAAAAACCCCACAGCTTTTGCAAAGATTCGCTTTTTGACACCTGATTCCTGAGTGATACTTTGGCCTGGTTCGCACATAAAGATAAGTCAGGATTCCAGAGAATCTGCTAACAAGCAGGGATTTGTCATCATAATTTGAAGTTAGCTTACAAATCTTGGCTTGTTGAGAGCAACTACTTCATTGTAAAAATATAAAATACTAGAATTCAAAGAACTATAGAAGTAGTTTTGTGATCTCAAGGGGACGTTAGTCAAACAGCTCAAACAGCAGCACACCATGCAAAAATACCTTGGAAGCTGAGGGGAACATCAAAAGGGTTTGTGGCATGGCATGGGGGTGAGGGTCAGCTGTTCAGAGATATTATGCCAGAATACCCCAGTGGGTTAAAGCAAGCCTCTTGCAATAGTTTATATTGCTCTTTGGATTCTGGTTCAGATCCAGCTAAACTTTAGGCATGAGGAAGGCTACAATTCGAAATACGTGTACTAAGAAGTAAGCCCCAATGAGCTAAATTGAACTTATTCTGAGTAAACATGCTTAGGATTGCACTGCATGTCCCAATAAGTCCAGCGGAACAACTTGGTCATTGCTAACTTAAATCTCATTACTTTTATGACTCACTGTAGTTGAATTAGGGTCACTGTGTTCCCGTACCAAGGACTGTTGGCGACACTTGTTTTATCAGTATCAAGCATTATTATTATTATTTTATTGCAGCTAGCTTCTGGAATTTATAGCTTTACCTGTTCCTTGTGGAATCACCATACAGATACATTCCTCCAACAGATTTGTACTAGAGATGAAACTGCTATGACTAATTCATTAGAAAGAACTCTGTTATCATTGAAAGGTAATTGACAAACTGTGTTAAATCAATATAAAAGTATACGATAAGGTGGACTTTCCATTTCTTCACTCATGGAGTAAAGCATTCTGGCTCTTTAGAGAGTTGAATGTACATTCTTTTGTTTTTTCTAAAGCGTTGAGCAGGAATGCAGAATTATAGTGCATTTCTTTTCAGTACTTAAAGCTTTTCTTCAGTTCTTAAATGAGCAATTTTAGTAGCATTGTGTAGGTTCTCTCCCCCCACCTTTATAAACATACAAATATAATGTAGAGCAAAGTTTAGCCATATTTTATACTGGTAATATGACAAGCACAAGCACTCTTTGTTCCAAGCTGCTTTTTATTATATAC
Source organism: Shinisaurus crocodilurus (assembly GCA_021292165.1). NCBI lineage: Eukaryota > Metazoa > Chordata > Lepidosauria > Squamata > Shinisauridae > Shinisaurus > Shinisaurus crocodilurus. The sequence goes on from CM037877.1 coordinate 31,123,924, forward strand.
TTAGCAATCTTTTTTAAGTTGCTTGTGCATATTGTTTGAAATTGCAGTTATTTGAAGAACATATTGCTATTTAAAGAGCATATTGCATTTCTGCTTTGGGAAGTCATGGAGAAGTGGGTGAAAAGATCCCATTCTCCCTTGGAATATCAACAAAGAACCTTGTTATCTTTTCTTTATTTACCTACTAGCATTTTTCTTATGATTGTAATACTAAAATTGTCATGACATAGTGAGGGTGATTGCACGTAACAGTGGCAAATCGTGGGTTAATTGGCCCACAGTTTGCTGTGGTACAAGCTGGATGTGTACCCCCTGCAGCCTTTTTGTATATTCAACCCCCAATTGTGGTGTTGCCTCCATTACGTGTTGGCTATTAGACAATGAGTATCTTTTATGGGAGGAGCAATATTTTTATGAGGCCATAATATTGTTTCATTTTTCAGTGCTTCGTAAATTGACTGTTCATGGGTTTGTGGAACCTCATCGGAACATAGAGGTGATGGTAAGCAAAGCACATTCTTTATTTTTCACAAATTTTATTTTAGTATGGTTAAAATGTTTTCTTGGAAACATTTAAGTGATATAATCAGCAGGAGCGTTTCTGTATTTTTCTTGTTATTTTTATCATATCAGCACACTGAAATTAGAGTCTCAGTACATTTTCAGGAAAAAATGGAAAAGCTACTTTCGTTCATATAATTTTAAATTGCAATAACTTCTATGCTGAGCTGCCTGCTCTGCATTATAAGTCCAGGTAAAACTTGTATGCATTGAATGTGTCTTTATTTTATATTTATTTATCTGTTTTGAGGCCCAATCGGAATCAAGACCATGCAAGGGTTGCAGAGCCTCAGGCCCAGGGGCCAAATCTGGCTCTTCGGTGGTCCCAATCTTGCCCTCTGTGGTCCCCCAGAAAGCCACAGCCCCCTCCCCCGGCTGGCCCCACCCCCTTTCTCCCAACCCCCAATCTTTTGGTGGTTTCCTGGTGTTCATGCCATTTTCCCCCCCATCCAAAAGTTTGAAATGCATCTCCTAAGGCTTCACTACTGGCACTAACAGCTTTGCGCTAAAATATGCTGGTAGTTTGGACACCACCCCTTTTTGCCTTTGGCCCCCATCCACCACTGGAATGTGGCCCCCAAGAGCTTCTCCGAAATTGAATTTGGCCCTTGGGCTGAAAGAGGTTCTGCACCCCTGCTTTACACTCATGCTGCGGGGTCTTGATGGAAATTCCTCTCCCCCCGCAGCTGCTATTAGTCCTGGGTGGAAGCTTCCATTCCCCCCTTTCCTGTGGTTGCTATTTAAATAACAAAAATAACAAAAATCAGACAGGTTAAATGCATATACACATTTAGCATAAGGTCTAGTTTGGCCTTGAGGTACCCCGCTCTGCTCCCCCTGTTTCATAGCTGTTCTGTTCCCTACCCATACTTCACTTGCCTTCATTGCCTATTCCACTGCTGCACAGGCCTCCCCTTCACCTTCCATATTGTTTATGCCCCTAACAGATTGATTAAATATTTTTAGCGCAAATATCGCCGCCACCCCCTTTTTAGGGCAAATGTAGCACAATTGGTTTTATGTATGTATGTTTTTACATTTTCTAGGGATTTCTCCATGCAGTATTTGAGCGGCTAAAACAATTTTTGGAATGTAGTAAGTATTTGAAGTCTTGCTTTCACCTTATGCATTCTGTTTTAAAGCCCAAGGCAAGTAGTGTCAGTTGCGTTAGTAGTAAAATATGTAATGCAGTGCAAGTATATTCTATTGTGTACAGTAAGGCTCACTCCCTAGGCAGTGTGTTTAGGACTGCACACTTATGAGGAGGTATGTCCCATTGAACTCGGAGGATCTTACTTCAGAGTAAACTTGTTTAGGATTGCCCTCTTATTTTCTGTTGCCAAATGACAAAAAGCTTCTTAACAAAAGGATTTATTACTAGAAATAGTTATTGCAAAAATACAAAAGGTATTTCTGCCTACTGTAACAAAAGCATGCATGTCACTTCAGTTTTGAAATTTCCTATTAAGGGTATGAGCATTATAAGCTCTGGTTGCGTTTCATTCACATCTGGAGACTTTTGGATCCAGCCATTGGTGGTTCTCTTTTCAGAGGATTTAATTGGTAGATCCATCATGGCAGGCTTGCATGAGTTCTTGAACGTTAGATGTTTTAAACTGGAAGTTACTGTGCTTTATAGTATTAAAAGTGCTTCACGCACATTAGCCTGCTGTAATCTTTACAACAACCCTGTAATGTTGATCAGTATTATTGTGTGGAAAGCCAAGCAGGGTCAGGCCTGGCTATTACTTGGATGGGAGACCCCTCCTCTAGTTTCCTGCACTGAGCAGGGGCTTGGACTCGATGGCCTTGCAGGCCCCTTCCGACTCTGTGACCTATGAAATCATTCCCTCATTTAGGGACTGACACTGAGGGAGAGTGGCTTGTGCATGGCCATCTAGTGGCCTGGCTCACACACAGCAATGGCACAGGTTAGGGTTTTTTTAAAACCCTGGGTTGCTGGGAACAAGCCAGTGTGGTAGTTCATGCTGCTTGATCGCTCCTGCTTGGCTCCTCCTGCCAGCAAGAGTGGCTAAACAACCCAAGGACGCTCCATCCCTGTATTGTTTAACATGAAGTCCAAACCTGGACCTCAGGCTTGCATCTCCCCAATAAGGGCTTTAAAAATCCTGTGGTGGTGTTGCATGTAAATCAGTCCAGGGTGTTCATGGCAGAGGTGAGAGTCAAACTGGGATTTCCTGGCATAGTCTTATTGCTACTATGCTACCTATATGGAATATATAAATTGCTATCCATTCTTTTTGATATTATGTTGCTCCTGAGTGTTTTTATGTGTCATGCCTCAGCTCCTGTACACTTAATTTGTGCAATTCGTTAAACTGGGATCTTGTTAATTTTTTGGTATCAACTTTACTTTGCAAAATATGACTGCTCTTCAAGGTAAGCTTAATAAATTAAGGGAACTATCCTATGGCCCGTAGACATTGTTTGAGGGGCTGTTGGATAGTTCGGATTGCCAGCTCTGAGGTCAGAGACAGTGCTCTGAAACTCTGTCTCTAGACGACTGAAAACGGCCATCTAACGAAAATGCAGAGCTGGCGGAGCACGGAGGCAAAGATCCCCTCCACCACCACTCCTGCTCTGCATTGGATGAGTATGAGCCTCTGAGTTTGGGGGCTTATGTTCATCTCCATAGGATTGGAATCTAAAGCTTATGTCACAAACAGCTTACGTTTGCTGTTTTTTATGCTAGCAGACTAATATGGCTGCTCCTTTGGAATGAAAGACAATTAAAAAATTTTTTTTAATTTACCAGGTAGAAGTATAGAAGCAGATCATGTCTGCAGAGATCGACTAGAAAAGACTATAATTCTTTTCACTAAAGTGGTAAGTTATGGAATGTTTTAGCTGAATATACTCAGATCAGAGTTTTAAAAATATTTTATGTGCCCTTGAAATAGCTGATTGGACTTGTCAAACTTATTTTGGACAGATGTGTAAAATAAATAGGTTTAGTGAAGGGAGAGGACCTGTGGAAGAGGTAGGCATATAGGTAGTATCCTATAAATCATTTTGATATCCTTCATTGCAACTGCAAGAGAGAGGAAGCTCCCCCTTCCACTCTTCCATCTGTCCATCACTGCTTACTTATATTTTTCTCTAACTCAGCTTTTGTCCCTGACTAGTCTTCTGCTTCTCATTTCCAGGCGTGCCTTCCACACTTCCTAATTCGAATTAGCTTCTCCTGGTCCTAGCGCCCATTGATCATTCTGAACCTCAGAGCCACCTGTCAGCTCTCACCTTGAGCTGTTGCTAGAGTTTGGGAAGTGGTTTATGGAATTACAGTGTTCCTGGCTACAGCCTAATTTGTATACTGTGCAAAATTTGCTAATAATGCAGATCAAGCATATTGATTTGTGTATTTTCTACCAGATCATTTTCTGCTTCTGCCAAGAATTGTGTGAAGTTGGGGAAGGAAGAGTGGGACAGTTTTACTGGACTAGGGGCCAAACTTGCATGAATTCAGTTAATTTGCATTATTTTGTTATGGAACTAGCAGAAGTGGGGAAGCCTGAGCAGCTAGAAACATGCGGTGGGGCAGACATTAACACTTTCTCTTCCTGCCGGGGTCCCAACAGAAATTCCTCTTTGGAAGTGGCTATTTACATTTTAAAGAAGCTCCTATTGGTACCAGTGAAGGCTTCCCTTAAAATGCAAATAGCTTCTGAGAGGCAATTTTTGTCAGGACTGCATATCACATGATTCCAGGGCTGTTCAGGCTTCCCTGTGGCTGCTTTTACATAAACATGCACATTAACTTGCATTCACACAACTAATATTGCTTCTAGTTTGGCCCTCACTCATTCCAGGAAGGAGTATTCCCTCTTATCTGCTCTGCTTTTCTATCTTGTCGGAGAGAGATGTGGAAGGTTGTTTTGTTCTCCTATCCCTGCTTTATGACTACTTCAGTCACTATCAAAATATAAATTCGAAGTATAAGGGGGAACCCTTTGGCTATCTTCCAAATCTTGAATCTTCTACAGACATCTATTAAAAATACACACACAAAGCACTCCCCTTTAGTTTGTAGAGTTGAGCCTTGTTTAGAAAGAAATGCAGTGCCCTATGCATATTTTCTAAATTAGTCCCATTGATTTCTGTGGGATTTAGGAGGGCTCACTCCCAAATTGGTGTAAATGGGATTGTAGCCTCAGAGTCTAATCCTAACTTGGCTTAATTGAAAGTATGTCCAAGTGAGATTTACTTCCAAGTACATATGCTGCGCATTGCAGCCTTAAACAACCAGAATCTAGCAGACGTTATGGAACATTGTAACTAGAGTTTCTCAGAAATTCAGATTTTTAAAAAAAAAAAAAAAAAAAGCTTGGAATTTTAGGTAGCTAATGAGTTAAACCTGCATCAGGATGCATGTCTAGATTCTGGCTGTACCTGGATATTTGGACACTTTGACAGCCTTGCTGGTAGAGCAGGGGTGGGTAACCTCTTTCTGCCTGAGGGCTGAATTCAATTCTGGAGAAGCTCTGGAGGGCTGCACTGTAGTGGTGAGTGAGGCTGAAGACAAAAGGGCGCAGAGCCAAAGGCAAACAGGTTGGGGCCAAAAATACCAGCATATTGTAGTTTATATCTCTTACTGCCTGGAACTGAGCCTTAGGAGAGGAATTTCAACCTTTTAGATTGGGAACAAAACTGCACAAAGACAGGAAACCGCCAAACAATTGGTGATTGGGGGAAAGGGGGCGTGGCCAGGGAAAAAGGGGGCGTGGACATCTGGGGAACCTCCGAGGGCTGGATTTGGTCTCCAGGCCCGAGGTTGCCCACCCTTCTGATAGAGGCTATTAATTTTGAAATGAGATTTACTCTTATTTTAATAAATCTAGTTCTAGAACAGCCTGTTAACGGAAAGTAATTAGGAAAGGGTGTTTTCATAATCCCCTTGGGCATATGAAACGTTTATTTCTGATAATCATTTCAAGCAACTTGAATCTTCAGTGGTTGTCATAATCTGTAAACAAAATCTACCATTTAGTTCTGTACAGTATATAATTATAACAGATACGGGTTATTGATCATGTCTGTTTAGAATTTGATTTTTTCTTGAACTTGAATGATTAATAAAACCTTTAATTACGATAAACACTAAGTGCCAGGAAAAACCTACCTTTTAAAGTAAAGGTTTAAAGATGGTTTAAAATAACAGTTTAAATATGGTTAAACATAGAAGTGAATTAAAGCAAGGGTAGAGTAAGGAGGCAGCTTTCTGTTTGGAGAGAAAACAAAAACATGCAGTGTGTTGTGCTGCTGAAATGGCATAATATCCAATGTTAGTTCTATGTAGAGTAGACCCATTGAAATGAATGGGATTTAAGTTAGCCGTGACTAACTTAGGTTTCATTCATTTCAATGGGGCTACTATATATAGGACTAACATTGGCTACTACCTTCTGATTGTTAAAGTGGATGTTACTAACAAAATCTTTGGAAAGAGAAGCTATATAGAAAAAATGAATATATCAGCAGTGTAGATTACCTTTACTTCTATTTGGTAATGTAATACATTTCCATTTTTAAAATAAAAAATAAAAATCTCTTGCTATTATTACCTGGTTGTGTTTTTGGTTTGTACTTATCATCTTGTTATGTTTTTCTCACTTAACTTTTAGCTTTTAGACTTCTTGGACCAACATCCTTTTTCATTCACCTCTCTAATTCAGAGATCATTGGAATTTGCTGTAAGCTATGTTTTCACAGAGGCTGGTGTAGGAGTTGTGTTTGAGCGATTTATTGTCCAGTGCATGAATCTGATTAAGATGATCGTCAAAAACTATGCTTATAAGCCATCCAAAAATGTGGAAGGTAATGTGGCTCATTTCACTTTTTAAATGTTATTTAAGGCACAATCCTATGCAAGTTTAGACAGAAAAAGGCCTACAATTCCCACCATGCCCCAGCCAGCTGTAACTTTAATAATATAGTTATTTATTCCATGCCCTAGCCAGCTGTAACTTTAATAGTATAGTTATTTATTCCTTTCTAATCATATATTATTAAGTGTGTGTTTACTTAATACATACTCTTTATTACAGATAGCAGCCCTGAAACTCTTGAAGCTCATAAGATAAAGGCATCATTCTTCACATACCCAACATTAACGGAGATATGCAGGCGGTTGGTCACTCAGTATTTCCTGTTAACTGAGGAAGAGTTAACAATGTGGGAAGAGGATCCAGAAGGCTTTAGTAAGAAGCTATTAATTCTTTCAATCTTACATTTATGTTAATGTGTAATATGCTAATTTTCTATGGTATCTAGGAATAATGCAAAAGTTGAGAGCATGTATAATGCTTAATTTCCACAAACACTTTTAATGTACAAAGTTACATTTTTTTTACTTGGATTCCATGTGTGTCTCTAGTCTACTCATACATTTGCGAGACACTAAACTGAAAACTATTTACACAAAAACTGTGTAAAATTTACTTTCTTGTTTGCATGCTGCAGCTGTGGAAGAGACAGGAGGAGATTCTTGGAAATATAGTATTAGGGTAAGCATACCACATCTAATTTAAGGAGATATATTATTATTTTGTTGAATATGGATGTGAGTCTTGACCTGTAACACATTTTAGGATGCAATCCATCAAAGTGTTCTCCTGTACTGGCAGGACCCTCCCACACGCTGGCAAAGGCATCCATGTACTGGTAAACCCCAGGGGATTGGAGACTATGCAGCCCAACATCTGTGCAACTTCTACGTACACTGCCCTTTCCTGGCTGGGAGGTTTGCAGCTGCTCTGCCCAGTTACAAAACATCCTATCTAGGAAGAGGACAGGCTGGTGATAATTATGCAGACTGTGAACAGTGCAGTATCTCACTCCCAAGGGTGCCTCCGTTTGGGCATGAAAGAAGGGGAGTGTTGTCTCAGCACAGCACAGTTCTTCTGTGGTTTCATTGTTACTGCATGTCCTCAGTCACGTGTGTATGCAAACCCGCATGCATGAACATATGTACTTGACCGACAGGGAAATACAGTGGCCATGGACAGAGGCATGGAGCATGCACAGCAGATTGACTCAGGAACACAGACAAGCTGATGCATAAAGAATACCCATATTATTTTACCAAAAATGGTTACAGAAGAACAAAGATTAGTCAGATCGCCACCTTAGCTGTGGACAGGCACCATGACAAGTAACGACACCTTTTTTTATTTTTGGAGAGAAGCACCTCTTGAAATCCTTAATCAGACTTGCCCATGCCATAAAGCAAAGCATATGCTTTATAGTTAGATCTAGAGATATTTGTGGCTCTGATCCAGGGCTTTTTTGCATACACACACACACATACACATACACAGAGGATTCCCCAATTTTCCCTTCCAGTCACAGTCTACTGTGTGTTTGCAAACATTTATCTTCACACTTTATATTACCTACCGCTGCAAACATGGCTATTTATGTGGCACAAACATACAGTGTGCAAAGAGGCCTGGCTCAAGAAGATGGAGTTGCAGGAAGCTCTGCATATTCTGGGCAGGTGTCGGTGATCTTGGGCCCACTTCAGTAGAGATATTGTTCTGTAAGCTGTAGAAATAACTACTGCCAGTGAAGGGTACAACACAACAGTGTATGATTCAGAGCTCTATTCAGTTATATTTATGGCTTCATGCTGTTCCAAGCCAATTCTGAAAATTAGCTGTTTCAGACAGCTAATTGCATTTCTGCACTATCATATCAGTTCTTATATTGGTTCAATGGTATTAATTTACTTTGTATATCATACCTTGAAAAACGTGAACTTTTGTTCCAAAAGGTTTGATGATTATTCTAACTTTTTTTTATTTTTAGCCCCTGGTTTGACTTTAGTTGAAGAATATCTTGCACATTTATTTCATGTCCTGTTTAGCAATATTCTTAATATCCTATTTTTTTAAACCTAATTTGCTTAATCTATTTTTGCCATTTATAATAAACAATTCTAACTTCTTTTCAGCCATGCACAGAAGTGCTCTTCATTGATATTTTTCATGAATATAATCAGACTCTTACTCCAGTTCTTCTAGAAATGGTTCACACCCTGCAAGGTACTGTTTAAGTATTATTTAAAATTTTATGGTATTTAGATGATGAGTACTTACATTTTTACTGTAAGATATTAAGCTCCTAATGTTTTATAAATGTTTGTCTGCCATACTGTAAGTTGGGCTCTTATTGGGACTACACTGAAGATTCCTGGAAACAGGTATCTTCTGGGGAGAAAATTAGAGCTGTATTTAGGAAATGCAATTGGTTGTCATATTCTTTGCTTCTGGGATGTTCACCAGTTAGAATTAGTATAGGAATGTGTCTGTAAGGCTTATAGCATTTGATTTAGTTATATTTTATCAACAAGATTAGTTCTTTGCTAAATCAAGAATTACTGAAATCTACACTTCTAAAATCAGTGTTCTTCCTGTGATCTTGTGAGTTGCCTTATCCAACATTTACTGAAAGACTTCTTAAATGCCTGGGAACACGCTGTCAATTAATTAATTAAATAAATAAATAAAAACACAAGTTTGTTCCTGTGTCCATTCATTGAGTGAAGATGAGTATCGTTTACCAAGGTGGAGACAACACTGCCTGAAAATATTACCAAGTATATCTCCTTTTTCCCCACAGCTGTAATACTGTTTCTTTGTGTGTCCCAAGAAATTCCTTGTCTTGTTATACAAGCAAAGGGTGCAATCCTATGGCCGCTAGACAGAGTCTAGATGACCATAGGATAATTCGGAGTCCCAGCTCAGAACTCAGAAACTTGCTGTGAGGTCAGAGCTGGGACTCCAAACTCAGAGTGCCCTTCCCCCGCCCTCATAGCCGGTGCTGAAAGAACTGCGCCAGCTACAGCTCCGAGGTCGCAGGAGCAACCTCGGAGATGGGCTTTTGAGGGAGGGGAGAAGACAGTCTCCTCGCGCTCCAAGGTGCCACACTTAGATGGCCAAAATTGGCCGTTTAAGGGTTTTGCATGGTGGGAGGAGCATGGAGGCGACCTTTGCCTATACGCTCCTCCTGTCATGCATAGGATGCCTGTAATCCTCCAAGTTCGGAGGGTTGCAGGCAGCCTCACTGGATTGCACTGCCCATTGTATACTGTAAGTTTTACATATTATTTGTAGTCAAACATATATAATAAGGGGGAATACTAGATTTTCCAAATTAGCTTAGTGATCTCATTTTCTCTCTAGATGGGGAATGTAACAAAATGAGCTGTGTCCCCTAACAGGTAGAGGGGGCAGTCTTGGGATGCTTCAAATAGGCCTCATTCAGTTTCAGTGGCTGCATTGCTGGGATGCTTTGAAAGGGTCTCATCCAATTTCAGTGGCTACATGCAAGTGTCACATTCTAATTTTCTAGACCATAGTGGAGGATTGGGAATGAGCAGTTTGTGTGATTGGGAATGAGTAGTGTTTGTGTGCATGCGTGCGCACACACACACACTGTTCCCAATCCTCCAAACCATGATTTGAAAATTCAGAGAACATGACTTCTGAAAGCACCCTGCTTTTAAAATTTTATTTATAGGGACTTCACTTTAGTATCGATAATGCTAGCAGTTGCCACTGCAGACATAGGGCAGTATACTGTACTGCTGCCGTGCTCCCGCTGTTTCTGTTTTGGCAGCAGGATCCACCAATAACGCAACAATAAGCTAGCACTTCCTAAAGCCACCCCAGAAATGAGTGGAAATGCTCACTTTTGGAATGGGACAGGGCAGCAGAGCCCCCTTCTGTGAGCTCCTCTGATCTGCCCCATTCCGGAAACAATCATTTTGGCTCGTTTCCATTTGCTTACATTTCTGCTAGCTTCCTATTGTGCTAGCAGTGGGTCCCACTAGCATGTGGGACACATTGGATACTGCTCATTAGATATCCACATTCCCTTTCCTAGTACTGTCTGCCCCTCTTATGGAGTATATCTTCTCACTCTGAGGGTTATGCTCTTTAAAAAGCTAATGCATATTCTTTGACCTTTGCAACATGAACACAATTTACTTCTTAAATTCACTGAAATATTTATTTATTTATTACATTTATATCCCACCTTTTTCCTTCTTGCAAGGAGCCCAAGGCGGCTTACATGCTCCTCCTCCTCTCTTATCTGCATTATAGCTTTACTTGCTAATTATTTTTACATGCTTATTTTAACAATTTTTATTTTTCAATTTAATTATTCAAAATAAATATTCCTTTCTTTCAGGCCCCACCAACATGGATGATACCCAAACTTTACTGATTAAAGATGCGGGTAAATTCAATTTCTTTTATTTTACATTGGCAGATTTGTGGATGCTTGTCTTCTAATGTGTTGTAATAATTAACATTTTAATGCTCTGAGATTTAGAAAACAAATATCAAAATGAACAATGCACGTAGTTCAGCCAGAAGAGCCTGAGAACGGATGGGGTTTTTTTTACCACTCTTGCCTGCTGTCTCTGTAGCCTGGCAAAGCAACCCATGGTTCTAGGTTCACATGTAATGACAATCCATGGTTTAAACAACCCAGAGTTCACAACCCAACAGTAAACCATGGCTTCGCTTTCTGGGTTGTTTGTGGATAACGAACAGTGGCTTGCTAGCATGGCTGGGATTGTACATTACAACAACCCATGAGTTAGATAAACCATGGGTTAGCATTATGTGCGAATCAGGTCATTAGGAGATTGCTATCTCCACTGTTTTCTTCCTGTGAGATTCCAAGGTTAGCCACTGTTAGAATGCTGAGCTAGATGGTCTTATTGAGCAAGACAATGCTTGCATTTTCTTTAGCTTCCATAAAATAATTTCCTCAATGTTCTCAGTGTTTTTTTTTACACATATGGCCAAGCAGAGGGAGGTTTTAGAATGTATAGTTAAACATTTGGGCTTCTGCCCTCCTCCGTTACACAATTGGGATTTCAAATAAACACTCATACCCTGCTTGTGGGCTTCCCATCAGCATCTGATTGGCCTTTGTGGGAGTAAAATGCTGGACTAGATAGGCCTTTGCTTTGATCCATCAGGGCTATTTTTATGTTGCTATGCTTGGAGCCAATGCAACAGTTTTAAGGACCATACACACACGTGGTGTGTGTGTCTGTGTGTGTGTGTGTGTGTAGGTGTGAATGACATTTCTTGTTGAACTAAAATGTTTTCTTAATTTAAAACATATTTTACGTGGATTAGTTCAAAGGCTATGAAAGGCTATGATATTTTAACTTCCCCCCTCCAGTGTATAATGCAGTTGGATTGGCAGCCTATGAGCTATTTGACAGTGTGGATTTCGATCATTGGTTTAAAAACCAGTTACTAGCAGAATTGCAAGTCACTCATAACAGGTACATGCTCTTTTTTATTTGCTGTTGATATAAATTCAATAATGTTTTGAAATAAAAAAAGACCAAAGTCTTTTTTCTTCAGTTATTTTGTACAGTTCAGGAAAATGGTATTTACTTGCATAGTGATATGGACAGTGATTTGCTCCACTGAAGAAATATCCACTATCCTTTATTGGTCCATCTTTTTTCGATCTAAGAATATACATGTTTAGAGTTGCATAGTATTCCCCAGAAGCTTTCCCCCTTGCTCTAGAGCAGTGTTCTCCAACCTTGGGCCCCCAGATGTTTTTGGCCTACAACTCCCAGCATGCCCCAGCCAACCCAAGGTTGGAGATCACTGCTCTAGACCTTGGTTCTGAGATAAGTGCTGGCACAGCAGGTGCTTTGGCTGCTGTTGCTTCTCTCAGTTCTCCTCTCTTAATATGCAGTGGGCTGTGTGCAGCTTTGATATGGTTTGAAAGGAAGGATGCATACATTATGCAGCACTATATATACTGACAGCACTCTGAGTAATGGCACTGTTTGGGGTGCAGTAAAGCAAGGCACCCAATATTTACTATACGATAACCTCTGCATTATGGGTTGACTTAAGATGCAGCAGTGTGTAAGTAAATGTTTACCAGATTCAGTAGTACTTAAAGTTAAAGGTATGTCATAAATATAATATTTATGAAAATTTTAATATGTCTTTAAAACATATGCACGCACACACAACCAGTATTTATGAAACTATCTAACACATTACTTTTAAGGCTTTTAATTTTTAAAAGAAGTCTTTCTTTAAAACTGAAGAATATTGAATATTGTGGGAACTATAGATTCCAAATATGCTGATGTTCCCAGTGACTGCAGAAAAGAAATTCACAGAATTTGTCCAACAAACTTCACTTCTGGAATGTTTGTCGGGTATTAAATATTCTATAAACAAGCACATTTTTTCTCTTTGTAATAATTGTGGATGTATTTTGTATGTTTTCTCATAAAAGCAGATCTATTGACTGTATTTTCTGCAATCTTCTAAACCTGCTAAGTCTACTGGGGGGAAAGATTGTGAGGTGGAGAGCCAAGCAGTTTGTTGATATAAAAAAAAAAGGAATAAAAAGATGTGTTATTCTTTGCTGGTAAAAATGTTAAACTAACTGAGAACGTTTGGGTCATTAACCCTTAAACGTTCAATTCAATTCAATATTAATAGTCCTACCCTTAAACAATAACTATTGTTACATTTAAAGGTATAAACCAATACGTCGGCGAGTGATCTGGCTAATTGGACAATGGATTTCTGTGAAATTCAAGTCTGACTTGAGACCTATGTTATATGAAGCAATCTGTAATTTGCTTCAAGACCAAGACTTAGTGGTACGTATATCTATAAATCTCTTGGACAAATATTTTGGATTTATCATGTGCCTAAACTTTATTTTCCAGTTTGCAGACAGTGGACTAAAATTAACCTTGTGTGAGCAGGATTCCACTCGTGCACTGGGAGTGTCCCTTCTCCTAACTGCAGCCCCCCCCCATTTGCCTCTAAATCTGCTCTGGAGGATCCCCCAACCCTCTGGAGCAGATTTGGAGGGTGCGCAGAGGGCTGCAGGAGAAGGGGTAATTTGATCCACTAGTGCAGTGTCCCCCATTGAATATGACCCAGTATGTGCTTTTTGTTTTATTCTTTTGTTAATGAAGCTTCTTAGTGGATGTCTGTGATCTTTGATCATATCTATGAAACTGAGAAATGCAGAAGAGTTCAGTTTAGCTCTAGATGGATTGGCAGACGTGGCATTAATTAATAGTACCAGCAGGCTTGAGGGGACTTCAGGTAAGCCATCAGAACTATTGCGCCTGTAGGACAGGCTGGAAGGGGAATTAGCACATTGATGCCTAAATGCCTTCCTGCCATAGCACCCTTTGCTCTGCACTATTCCTATAGTGGCCCCACATCCTTCTTGGCCCCTTGCCCCCCCCCAATGAATCCTTCTTAAATACACACCAGACCTCAATAGGCTTTAACTCCAAACACTAAAACTGACAGAATTAAAAAAAAAAAAAAACACATCCCAAAAACATATCCCTGTCTCCTGTTACAGTTGTGATCTTTTTCTCCAACATAACTCTCTTCAGGGATAATAAGGTGTACATTGGGATAGGAGCTGGCCGCAGTCTTCTGGGTCTGGGATCGTATTTCAAGCTGTGAACCAAAGGCCAAGGCCCAAGAGTCCTTTGCCTGTTGCCCTTTGGCTTGTGCCCATGGTTCACATCACTTGTCAAGACGCTTGGCCTAAAAATCTGGAGGGGAATAACACCCAGCCTCTGTGTGGTGCCACAGGGGGAAGTAGACTTGAGCTTTAGCATTTCACTTTAGAAATGAACCACTGATTCGGTGTTGAACAGAGCTTCTGCCATGTCTTTAAAAAGGCACTCCTGTTAATATATCAGGAGTATATTTGGGGGGGAAAGGGAAGCTAAGCTATAGCACTCCTTTGTAATACATGTCTGCCACCCAATTTTTACTAGGTACGTTTGCTCTGCTCACAGCTTGGCTAATCCGAAGACATAGGAACTTCCTCTGCTTATGTACTATACTGCTTATGTACTACTATACCATCCACCCTTTCTGCTCTTCAACACAGCTATTTCCCCCACCTCACCATCACCACCACTGCCTTGTTCTCCTGCTCTTTGAACAAGCTCCTGTCATGTTTGCTTGCACTTGAGCTACTGTTTCTCTTTCATTTTGATGCTGGAAAATCTGTCCTGCTCACACTGTATATTACAGTCCCTCTGTTAAGCTTTTTCCTCACATCTAAGCAAAGTGGACTTCCTGCCCAGCATATGCAAAAAATGTCTGCTTCTCCCGCCTGGCAAAACTAGTATCCACAAGGGAGGACAGAGCTAGTAACACAGACACATGAAAGATGGAGAGATATTCCCAGTCATACCATCCATCTGTGATGCACTATGCGATTGGGCCATTGAGTCACATTTATAGTGCTGCCTATAATTATCCAGAGTAGATCAGGCAGGAAGGGTTTGCAATATTTGAGACCTTCCAATGTGTCTCAGTGGGGATGTGAGACAAAAAATTTTCGGCTGGTCCTGTAATTTGTCAAAGAATGGATGTGCGTGGTATTCTGCACTGCAGTAGAATTCGGTTATTTATTTTATTTATTTATTATATTTATACCCCACCTTTTTTCCTGCAAGGAACCCAAGGCGGCTTACATAATCCTCCTCCTCCACTCCTCCATTTTATCCTCACAACAACCCTGTGAGGTAGGTTAGGCTGAGAGTCAGTGACTGGCCCAAAGTCACCCAGTGAGTTTCAAGGCCGAGCGGGGACTAGAGCCCGGATCTCCCGAGTCCCAGTCCAACACTCTAACCACTACGCCACACTGGCTCTCAACACTGGTTGGGTGAGAAGTTGTCCACCAACAATACTGCTGCCAGAACCAAAGGTTCATCTATTATATAATAAGCAGTAGGTTATCAAATACACAAACACACAATATGTAATGAAAAAAACAGTACACAAAGCACAGGTATGTCACATTTGATACATGCATTCCACACATGCATTCCCCTTTACGAGACTAGGGTGGTGGAATATTTTGGAGCCAGAGAACATTCAAAATAACACTTGTGCACTGTTCAGATGTATTCAGATAAAGCTGGATGCCTAAGTACTTCAGTTGCTGGAGAACATGGGCAGGAAGGTGCTGTTGCACTCATGTCCTGCTTGTGGGATCCCATTGGCAGCTGGTTGGCCACTGTGTGAACAGAATGTTGGACTAGATGGACCCTTGGTCTGATCCAGCATGGCTCTTATGTTCTTATGGATTAGTAGCCTTTGACAGTTGTTGACTTGTACATATGTTTATTGTAATCATAAACCTTTACATCTGTTTTCCTATATATGTATTGTCTAATGCTTACTACATCTATTTCTTTCATTGGCTTGTCTGAGAGAACAATGAATATTTTTCTGAATGCTTTTAACTTGTATACTTTTAACTATCTGTGTTTCAAAATCTGTTTAGATTGTGTTATGAAATTAAATTTACAAAGTATAGCTATAATGCAATTGGTAGTTCTGACTGGCAGGTAGTTCTAATAGCAAAAAGAAAAGCACTGTAAAGGGGTAACATTTTTAATAAAAAAGATAAGGCACACTGCAAGGCATATCAGTCTGAAGCAAACCCATATTGCTCTGAATAATTTACAGCGCAAGCTTATTGCACAATGTGATTTTTTTCCTATCTCTTCTCAACCAGAGCATCATCAGTACCAAATAAAGAAAATAAATACACTTTACCTTTGTCCTCAACTTTGAAAGTTGAGTGCCATTTTGGTTGTGAGAGAAAATTATGGATATCACATCAATTTCAGAAACATTAAAATATGATCCATATTTATTATTATTTATTATTTACATTTATTAATCGCCCATCTGGCCGGCAACCAGATTTAATATATATTTAATAAGCATGGCCTGTCTGCCAAAATGAGAGCAGAGTTAAAAAGGATGTAAAAGGTTCTTTGGGAAGATGTTTAAGGACAAAAGTGATCTTAAATGCACAAGTTCTTAAATGTAAGATTTTGAAAGCTAAACTGTATTTAAATACTCTTGAATTACCTGAATTTGTTGTATGTTGGAATGTGTAGCAAGTATTCCTTTTGAAAGTATTTTATAACGAATACATTTGATAAAGGATCATAACATGTTGGGCAACATACGTTCTGATTCGATTATTTTCTTTCAGGTCCGTATTGAGACGGCTACAACTCTGAAACTTAATATCCTTTTAATTCTTTAAAATATTCTGATATAACCAAATCATTGAAATTATATTGATTTGGTCGTGTTTGTTTCAAATGTTCATTATGCAAAGCAATCAGTTTTTCTTAACTGCATTTTACCTGTGGATGACTTCGAGTTTAGGACTGACCAATTCTTACCAGTAAGTGTCTTTATTTGTAATAGCAAGTGAATAGTTCAGCTGAAGGGCAGGCATATGAGGGAATATTTTAACAATAAAATGTTGCTTAATGAAAAGAGACCTTTATGTGGATTTTTTCCTTCTCAGAAACCTCTCAGCGCAACAGTTAGTGTAGCATGTATTGCTTTTCAAAAGCACGAAGGGCGCAGTCCTATCAATTCTGCCCTCACTGTTTGGAAGCCTCTGAACTTGGAGGCTTCCGAGATTCCTATGCCCTGCTGGGCTGAAGCCAGCAAGGCAGGAGAAGCAGCAGAGGCGATCTTCACCTCCTTGTCCTCTGTCCTTTGCTTTTTTGCTAGACAGGCTTTTTAGCCTGTCTAGTGTGGGTGCTTCAGAGAGGAGGGAAGGAGGCTGGAGGAGGCTCAGGATAAATCATATCCTGGCCTCTCCGGCTCTCTTCCCCTCCCTGCCCACCAGAACACCCCCTTTTCCCCCTCCCCAAGGTTGGGTTTCCGAGCTCAGAGAGGGGTTCTCTCCATGCTGGCTGGGAGCAGGAGGTGGCTTGGGTCTCTGACTCCCCTTTCCAATGTCAGAGTGCTGTCTTCGACTTCCGAGGGGGGAATCCGAACTATCCTATCTGACACTTGCCCAGAGACTATAGGATTGCTCTCTAAATTTGAAAACAAGAAGGAGCATTCAACTGAAAAGTAATCCTTTCTTGCTAGAAGTGGTGGTATTACAATTTAACAGTGATGCTTAAGTAAAATCTGAAGTTCCCTTAACATTCCACGTGCTGTTTACCATTGCCTTGAGAGTTATTCTGGATTGTTTATTGAAGGTATAGGACTAGAAATACAGCATTTTAAATCAGTTGTAGGGGCTCTAAAACACAGTCCTATTCTACATATGATTAACATGCTGCAGACAGCACTGATGTTGCATAATGGGATTGTTATGGTGCATTCGTAGCAGGCTGTCATTTGGGCTGTCTATAATCCCCTTCGTCACCCTTCCCTTCCTTGCAGTTCTTGATATACATCTTTGCTACTTCACAGCAGAAAGTTATTCTGTGCTGGTGGTGCATAGCTGGTAGAACTTGTACCCTTAATGAGGCCTACAATAGCTTTTTCAGGAAATCGAGTAGTTTTCATTTCAGTAGCATTACAAATATTTTAAAACTGATAGGCATACGCTGAGAAGGAGAGAAAGGGGATGATACGGAAGGCAGAATTTGAGGGAAGAAAAGACAAAAGGCAGGATGTTGAAGAAAGAAGGGAAGAAGAAGAGGAGAGAGAGTCAGTGGGAAAAGGTCATACAGACCTCAGAACAGGAAGGAACTGTGTGCTGTTAGTAGTAGTGGCAGCTGTAACAGGATATCTAGTGTTGCAGGCTGTGAGTTCTTGGTCTACGGTGGCAGAGGAGGCAGAGTTAATATGGTA
Organism: Shinisaurus crocodilurus; assembly: GCA_021292165.1. NCBI lineage: Eukaryota > Metazoa > Chordata > Lepidosauria > Squamata > Shinisauridae > Shinisaurus > Shinisaurus crocodilurus. The sequence goes on from CM037877.1 coordinate 31,142,190, forward strand.
TAGGTCTGTATTTCAGATAGTAAACTGACTCTAGTCAAATATTTTTGCTTAGGTCCCTAGAATAATTGAATGATCACTTAAGATTTGTACCAATGTCCCTACTAACTCAGACCCATATTGTTTTTCTCACAGTATCTGGAATCTGTGTTTACCCTGCTCTTTCAGCTTCTTCAAGAGGTTAGAGAATGTGACACCAAGATGCATGTACTTCATGTTCTCTCTTGTGTAATTGAAAGAGTCAATATGCAGGTAAGTTGGTAACCTGTAATATGAAATCTCATTTGCACGTCTAAATACATAGCGTAAGCTGTTGTATCTTCAGTGATTTTACAATCATTGTACATATATTGTGAACACATTAGTGCTAATTCCCATTTCTGGGTGTCTGTATATATATGCATGCGTGCGCGCGCACGCCCACACACACACTCTTCCAGCACGTGTTTTTATTAAGGAAAAAACAATTTCCAACAGTAATTGAATAAAATAACACAGCAAAATCAAATTGTTTTAAAACACACCAGCAAACCAGTTGAAGCCAAAAAGTAAACAAAATTAAATAGCGTTACATGTGGCGTAGTGGTGAGAGAGTTGGACTGGGACTCGGGAGATCCGGGTTCCAGTCCCCGCTCGGCCATGAAACTCACTGGGTGACTTTGGGCCAGTCACTGCCTCTCAGCTTAACCTACCTCACAGGGTTGTTGTGAGGATAAAATGGAGAGGAGGATGAGGATAATGTAAGCCGCCTTGAGTTCCTTGTAGGAAAAACGGCGGGGTATAAATGTAATAAATAAATAAATAAACTGTCAGGGCACCCCAAAAGAGAACTGTTTTGGCCTTGCACGTCGAATAACATATACCTTCCTAGTAGGGAGTTCCACTGTTGAACTTGCATTTCTTCTTTAGCTTCGGATGAAAAAACGGGGCGGTGGGGGAGAGAGAGACACAGGTATTCCCAGCATATTTATGGGACCACACCTAATCATTTCATATAGATGTTAAATAGCATGGGAGACCAGATGGGCCCCGTAATACTCTGTGATTACTGGTTGCCCAGTAAAATTACTTACAACTACTTACAGTTTTAATAATTCTGTCTTTTCCTTTAACCCAGCTTTCATGCTAACACATTCTGCCCCCTGGACAGCACTGAATTCATGAGCACTTCCAAGCTGCCAGCCTGAATCTTCAGGAGGGATGCAGCCCTGTCCAAAAGTGGCTGTACATCTATCCTTGTTTGATTATATTTAAAAATCAGCTTGTCTGAGTGTGGAAAGCTAAGCAGGGTCAAGCTTGGTTATTACTTGGATGGGAGACCCCTCCTCGAGTTTCCTGCATTGAGCAGGGGGTTGGACTCGATAGCCTTGTAGGCTCCTTCCAACTCTATAATCTATGAAATTCGTGGTGGACTGCATTTTCAAGTAACTGCAGTATTTAAAATGGGTGGGAAACCTCCAGCCCGAGGGCCAGATGTGGTTCCTTCACTTAATATCATCCAGCCATGGGCATTTTCAGGGTGCTTCAGTCCCATTATCATCACTACCCCTGGAAAGGGCCAGTAATGAGAGAGTTCAGCTGAGTGCTACTACTAAGAGGTGCTCTTAGCTTCTTCCTGCAGCAACACCTCCTGCCCTGCTGGCCTTTCCTGAACGAAGGGCCTGGAAGGAGAGCAGCCGGTTGGGCAGAATTATTCCCTGAGAGGAGCTGGTATGTGTCTTCACCTGCCTCCACCTGCAGAGATATTTATTTATTTATTATATTTATACCCCACCTTTTTTCCTGCAAGGAACTTAAGGTGGCTTACATAATCCTCCTCCTTCTCTTCTCCATGTTATCCTCACAACAACCCTGTAAGGTAGGTTAGGCTGAGAGTCAGTGACTGGCCCAAAATCACCCAGTGAGCAATTAGAGCATTGTTCCTGTTAATCAGTTGATCCTAACCTAAGTAATTCAAGATTCAGGAGATGACAACACCCAAGCACTATCTTCCTAGGCATTATAATATTTTTATTGATTCATGGTATTTAAAATACAATTAAGACCCTATAATACAATTAATATAATTAAGCAAGTGATTAATAATTGTATGTGTGGTCCACAACGGTCTTTTTTGGCTTTTTTTGTGGGTCAGTGGCTATTGATAGAAAAAAATGTTCCCCACCCCTGATCTAAAACAACAAAATAGTTAAAAGGAGGATAAGCCAGGAAATGATATTCAAAAAGACAGAATAGCATAAGGCTAGATTGTTTCCACTCATAAGAGAAAAAAATGAACAAAGATACATTTAGGGCACAATCCTATGTCCCTCTGACCCTGTCCGGGGAGGACATAGGATTGGGGCTGGAAGCCCCTGCCACCTCAGAAATCTTTTCCAAGGTCACAGCACCACAGAGCGCCTCCCCCACCTCGTAGTCGGTGTGGTTATTTCCGCGCTGGCAGGGAACCAAAGACAGTCTTCCTTCTTCAGTTCCCCCGTTGGGGGGGTGCCTTCCTGGGGGCTGGGCAGGGAGGAGCGAGGCTCTGCTGGATTCTAAGGAATCCAGGCAGTGCCTCAGCGTCTCCTCCTCGCAAGGAGAGGAGAAACATCTAGACAGCTGAAATTGGTCGTCTAGATGTTTCTGAGGGCAAGGGGAGCGTGGCAGATATCCTATCTGCTGTGCTCCTCCTGCCCTGCATAGGATGCCTGCAATCCTCCAGGTTCAGAGGGTTGTGGACAACCTCATAGGATTGCGCTGCCCATAATCTAAATATCATATGAATGTTAAAGTATTATGACTTGAGTGTTACTCAGAATTTATTTATTTATTTATTATATTTATACCCCACCTTTTTTCCTGCAAGGAACCCAAGGCGGCTTACATAATCCTCATCCTCCTCTCCATTTTATCCTCACAACAACTCTGTGAGGTAGGTTAGGCTGAGAGTCAGTGACTGGCCCAAAGTCACCCAGTGAGTTTCATGGCTGAGCGGGGACTAGAACCCGGATCTCCCGAGTCCCAGTCCAACACTCTCAGCTGGCTGTGTCTTCAGATACCCCACCACCACCAAAAAAACCCCACACGTTGCCTTGAAAACTCTTTATCAATATTGGAATGAACATTTAGGTGTAAAGTACAGGTGCTATGTGTAAAGTACAGGTGCAAATTCTTCTCTCAGAGTTCTGAGAAAATTCTAACATTAATTGTGCTTAAGCTTTTTTCCTGAGGCTCTTCCTGCAGAATCTTATGTGGATAGATAATAATCCTTATTTTAGACAAAGGTGGGGGGGGGGGTTTCTACCATGAGAATATAAATAGTTACAACAAATAGGCATCAGTATTGTGTTACCTGATGGTGTCACTTATTTCTTGTGAAAATTATGAAAATACCTATATTCTTGTAAATAGGCAGTCATGGAGCTTCTCAGAGCCTTCATAAGTGCAAGTGTGAACGAAGGAGCTAGCTATTTCTTTGATTTTATAACTGTAGAGCTGAGTTCTCATTTAATTTCAGAACAAATGCATTAATCTATTAAAATAGTGTTGCTTCGATTTTAATTACAGATACGACCACATGTAGGATGCTTGGTTCAGTATTTACCTCTCCTTTGGAAACAAAGTGAAGAACACAATATGTTGAGATGTGCCATCCTCACTACCTTAATTCATCTTGTCCAGGTAAAATATCTGCATCTTCTCTCTTTCCCCTCTGTTATCATTGGCTTGTGTAGTATTGGTATCCTGGCAAGATATTCCTTTCTCTTTCCTTCTTCCTGAAACGCCCCTCTAGTGAAGGTAAGGGAGTTTTTTAACCTCTGGGATACTTGTAATCAGCTGCTAGGGTCTTGAGCACTCCAATTTTCTCTCTCCCTGACTTACATTTTACTTCCCCACCCCCACCACCTTTCCATCGACATCCTAACGTATCATGCCTCAATTGCTCTCAACCATAGATTTAATTGCTAGACTCATCCTGGAGTGTCCTTAGAGGAAAAACTTGTTAGCCACATTGCATTAAATTCTGTTCTTTGAGAAGTCATTCCTGGCTCTATTCGTATGCCCTGTTACTCCATCTATTTGACCAGACTCCTAAACTGGAACAACTAAGAGCAGCTGAGTACATGTTTTGCCCCCATGCTGTGTTTTTGCCCCTTCTGTGAGCTCCATGGATGATCAAAGAAAGAAAAATGTTAAAGAATGGTATGCTGCCCTTTTCATATCTAAATTTGTTCCAAAGTATTTAGTATTGTATCTAATTCTGGTATCTCATATCCCCACTTAACCATGTCTTATCCAAATACTGCCTTATTTTATTAGTTTGAATTATAGTCACTTGTCGGCTTTCTATAGTGCTTAGTTAGCTGTACCATTCTGGTTTGAAACTCTTTTAATCGTAATATCTGTTATCACTCCAGTTTGCTGAAGCAGAAGTAGCAGCAAGTATGCAGATAGTCTAATCAACGTTTTATTGTTTCCATAGGGCTTGGGAGCAGATAGCAAGAATCTTTATCCTTTTCTGCTGCCGGTTATTCAGCTAAGCACTGATGTTTCCCAACCCCCTCATGTGTACCTTCTTGAAGATGGATTAGAATTGTGGTATGTTTGCCTCCCTTTTGTGCCATTACTAAGAGACAATCAGAGCTTTCTATATTGAGATTTGGCTGAGGCTAGACCCACTCTGCCAATCTGGCCTGTTTCCCATTATGGAGTCAGCCTGACTCCTTTCCAGTCTGGCTTTCCCAAGATCAGAGGCAACCAGTGAAACTCAACAGCTGGAGAAAGAGCAAGGCCAGCTGGATGGGGTATGGCCTCCAAGGAAACAGCTCCTGAGGCCAAAGGAGGCAAAAAAAGAACAGAAAACCACGTTACAACAACTCCATGGAATGTGGATTTAAAAGTAGCCAAGGTGAAGCTGCGACAGCAGAAAGAAGTAGGAACAGAGACTACCATGGAGAACAGGCCTGCCAGCTGGCAGTAGGAATGTACCGAAACAGGGAAATCTGGCTTGTTTGAGCTCAACAGCTTCCTGCCCACTTCTGATCCGATGATCAGAAGCGGGCAGAGTCAGGTTTTTGTTCATGAGCTTCTGTCTCTAAGACGGGCCATGATATACGCATTTTTTAAAAGAACACCCTAAGGAAATTCGCACAAAATCAGCCGATTTGCGCAAATTGGCATCCGAAAACCACATGGTTCTAGCGCGATTTGCTAGATTTTTTCATGTTGACAGTGAGTCTGTGCCAGCGCAGGACTGACAAACCAGAATCTGGGCGTCAAATCCCACTGTGGGATTCCTCACACATCCCTAGCTGGCAGTGAGAGAACTGGTACATGAGCCTCCCTGAGAATGAGAAACCAAGGCTCAGACTAAGAAGCCATCCAGAAAGTGAAGATTTCAGTGTGCCAGCTTAACCTGACCCTGGGGATTAAGAAGGAGGAGTGAAGAGGACCCCTGTTTTAAATAAGGCCAATTAATCTGGGAAGGACGCACTAAAAGGGAGGGAGCATAAAGCCTATGCTGCAAGCCCACTTGGGCTGGGGGGGGATGGAGGGGGAAAGTACAATAGTGAAGCCACATAAGAAGAACCCTGCTGGATCAGACCAAGGGTCCATCTAGTCCAGCATTCTGTTCACACAGTGGCCAACCAGCTGCCCGTGGGATCCCACAAGCAGGACATGAGTGCAACAGCACCCTCCTGCCCTTGTTCCCCAGCAACGGGTGTAAATAGACTTTTAAAAGATAAATGTGATGCATTATTTTTACAATAAACTGCATTGTATCTTAATCTTGTATGGAACAATAGCTTCTGAAGTTTTATCTTCAGTTTCTGGTTGGAAAACACTACTGTGTATAGTCAGGAATAGTTTGAAATGAGTGCTATGGACTACATTCATGGATCTTTTGAAACAATGATCTCTCAACCACAACCTTGAAAATGTTGTAGGCGTACCTTTTCTACATGTCACTTGTGCAGTAGCTTATATGCAAGAAAAGTGGTATATGGAGATGAAGAGGAGGAAAACTGTGCTACTGTTGAACATTAAGTGCCTACAATATACTACCTGGTGTATAGAGCCATGATTGTACAGTCTTCCTAAGGTGGATAGGACTGTGGTAAAGAGAGATGCTAGAGACTTAATGTATTGACAATCAGGGAGGAGAGGTTTATGGGACATATTAAGGGTACATAATGGAAAATAGTATAGGGTGATCTATTAGTAAATCACTGTGGAGCTACATTCTAAAACCAGCATCTTTAACCTCTTTACTTTCTTTCTGTCTTAATGGTTCATTTCTTCGTTGCATAAACATCTGAGCACCTTTAACCACTCTTTAAAATACTGTTTTAAATAATAAGTGTGAGCGACAAATTTGTAAACCTTGAAAGCAGACAGAGTGAAATGCTTCACTTTTAATAGTTTCTGTTGACTATAGAAAATCTTTCAATAATGTGTTTGATTTTTTTCTTCTTCCTTAGGCTGGTGACATTAGAGAATAGTCCCTGCCTTACCCCAGAGCTGCTGCGAATTTTTCAGAACATGTCTGCTCTTCTTGGTGAGCTATCATTATTTGAACCTATATATGACTGTATGGATGTTATCCATATCCATGATTTACATAGCACTTCTTTATGTACAATGTGGGTTACTATCTTTACCTTGTTCATCTAAATAGCTCAGGATGAACTTGGTGATAAGATCTAATAGTATTTTAAAAACTGAAGCATGTCTTCAGAAATTTAAATAATTTGCCTTCCACATGTATGTGGTGTATTCTTCTGTATCCGTAAAAGTTGCAATCCAGGAACAGTTAAGAAGTTTCAATTCCATTAGGACTAATATTCATGTAACTTTAAAGCATGTAGTTGTAGGTGTAATATTAATAACAATATGTGGATTGCATCCTAAATTTAAAAATTCCCACTATATTATTTTTATTACTATTTTATTATTAGATTTTTAAACCACCCTTCATCTAGAGATATCAAATATTTTTTATTTCAAAGGGAGAGACAAATAGTGGTATTTATCATTTCTATTTTTTTTAAAGGTAAGAGTTGCTAATGGTTGCCTTAGGTGCGAGAAATACTTTAGTTTTCATAATAATAACCTTTGTGCTAATATTCCCTTTTCATTGACCAAGTATAATGAAATCATATTTGGAATCATATTTTGGAGAATTCTTTTTTTAAAAGGTATTTCTTTGGTCTTTTGAAAACATATAGTTTTAGTAGGTTTTGTGACTCTGATACTGTAAGGCTCCCTCCTCTGCTGTGTCCCATCTCTTCTCTACAGGTGTAATTGAAAAAAGCTTCTTTCTAAAGGCCCCTGCATATCAGTAAGGGGAGCATGTATAAAGATACTTCCTGTGGCTTTGCCACAGCTTGCAACCTGTTCCTTCCGGGCAATTTTTGAGACATTTGTCAAAGCCCACGCTTGAGTAAAGTTGTTTTTATTTAGGCTACTGTAAAGACTACTGCACAGTGGTTAGCAATATGTAGGGCTTTCATTTTAACCACATGTTTAATATATTTTTAATATTTCTTTCATTTTAAACATTTTTAGAAAAGTAGTTAACCCATTCTTGAAACTTTGAATATGTCAAGACTGTGAAGTGGGTTTCATATTCTAGGTTCAGGGGAAGACAAGGGCTGCTGGGAGAGAAGCATGCACTCCTGAGTCTGGCTTCTGATTAGTCAGTCATGGCTAACAGGGAGTCAGCATTATTTTTGCACAGACCCTTTGTAGCGAGTCACAGAATGAAGAGATAATTTATGTGTGGGCAAAAACTGTACCTTTTGAAGACTGGAAGCTTTGTGTGTAAGGCATGAATGATTGAATGGTGAGAGCTGTTCCCTAGGAATAACTGTTTGCAAGTTTTCTTTGTTCTTAAAGTCTATTGTTTCCTATGATTGTATGGTGTGGTAACAATAGGCTGAGTGTTTGGAAACACTGTGATAACCTATGCCAGTAGTTCTGGGAGAGTAGCACTTAAGCCCTTTTTAGTTGAGAGAAATTCTGTAATGGTAGCTACCCTTCCACTTATTCTATGCTAAAATATTTGTTTCCCCTAGTTTTCCACAAACAGGCCCAAGGTAAGAGAGTTCTACCTTGCTCCTTTTCTTTTCTCAAACATAGTGGGAGGAGGCGAGGGTGGTTGCACCATGCAGCAGTCAGAAACCTTATGACTAGCAATTGCAGTGGGGAAGCTGGTGTACATGCAGGGCTTATGAAGTTTTTAGGTACATATTGGCTACATTTGGACTTAAAGCTAAACCATGATTTAGTGTTACAAGAATGAGCCTCAATGAGACTTGTGCTCATGCACTCCTCCCTCTCCTCCAGTTTTAGCATGTTGGCCAAACCCTAAACAGTGGTTAATTTTAACTATGATTAGTTGAAACAAGCCAGCTTCATAAATTATGGTTTGAAGTTGGCTTGTTTCCACTAAACATAGTTACGATAACCGCAGTTTATCCAGGTTCAGATGACATAACAAGCAGTAGTTAATCTAAAATGGAAGCAAAAGTTTCCAAACTCCTCCTCGCAAATGCCCAAGGCTTGTTGCAGCTCATTCTCATAACACTAAACTATGACTAAGCGTTATATCCGAACCAGCCTAGTAGGTTAGATTAGATGCCCGTTAGATAATAGAATCCTACTATTACAGATCATTTGCAAAGGATTGTGCGTATGAAAGGTTTTTCAGCCAGCAACTGGTCTTGTATTGAGATTAGTATACAAAGACAGTATAATTCTGGTCCATGGGCAAAGCATTCAATTAGTATTTCACTGCCGTTTCTAAGTGGCTAAAATTAAGCATTATGGTTTCCTTAATAATATGTAGCACACTGGTAATTTTAGAGGGGGGGGTTGTTTGGCTTTGCTCTAATTATTACCGGTATGTGATTTGTGTGTGTGCAAGTACCTGTGTGATTACCTCAATTAGAAAAGTATGGTTGTTCTCATAGACCTTATGATTATGTGATTCAGTAACATACTGGACTTTGACAAAAAGCAGGTCATGTTACATTTTTGCCTCGTATTTGAAATGAGAGGAAATACTTGATATTAACACATTGTTCCCAGCTTATCTGGGCAATGTGATTTATGCTCAGTTTTATAACAGAGCAACCCTGTGCTTTCTGAAGGAGCTCTCCGATGTTGGAGCACTCTGAATATCCAATGCTCTGCTGGCAGTCACCCAGTAGAGCAGAAGGAGCAAGGGAAGCAGTCTTCACCTCTCTGTCCTCCTTCCTCTTTTATCACAAGGCACACTTTTGAGTGCATCTAGTGGAGTCGCAAGGGCAGGGATGGGAGGTGGGAGGCCTCAAGATATTGCGGATCCTCAGTGCCCCCTTCCCTGCCCCCTTCTCCCTTGTTTGCATCCTTCCCCGAGGTTGGTGCTCCCATTTCCGCAGTGACTGCAAGGAACAGGATGAAACAATCGCCATTCAGATTTCCCCTCCCAAGGTTGTCACAATGTCTATGGCCCCAGAAGGGGAACTCCGAAATATCCTATATTGTACCTGGGACACTTTCCCAGGGACCATAGGATTGTTCCCTAAGTTGCTCTGCATAATATCTTGGTTTTACTGACACATCTTAGTTTAAATGGATGTATGCTTTCATTACATCTGCTCATTCAAAGGCATTAATTTGTGTTCCATAACTCTGCATACTACTATCAATAACGTTCCTGTACCGAAGTGCCCAAGAACATTGTGTTTGGCAGTAAACTGATTTTCTCGTGAATAGCTAGCTATCTTTTGACGTGCTGTCTTCGGATTTAACTTGACTATGTACAAATGGGAATCTTGTAACAATTCCATTTTCAGTTGTTTCGTTAGAATAAAATGATAGTTCTTTAACTAAGGGAACAGCATATTTTATTTATTTTATTTATTTAGAATAATAATTCTAATAATAATAGTAATTATTATTAATTAAATATTATTAATATTATTTAAATATTAATTAATTATTATTAATTAAATAGTAATAATTCTAATACAGTAATACCTTGGATTGCAAGTAACTTGGTTTGAGAGCGTTTTGCAAGACAAGCAAATTTTTAAATATTTATTTTTAAAAAATTGACTTGATATACAAGCGACGTTTTGCAATACAAGTACTGTAGTATGGCTTAAATTAAAAATCTCTGTACAAATTTTTTGGGGGGAATTTCGTTTTGATATAAGAGTGTTTTGGATTACAAGCACATTTCCGGAACGAATTATGCTCTCAATCCAAGGCATGACTGTAATAATTTATTTAGAAATTAAATACTGACTGGATTTGCAATACAACAAATCTTTAACGGGGAGGGGAACCTTAAAGGGGGTGAGGGACCCAAAACCAGCATGAGACTGAGCATACTCCGTAACCACAGAATGCTGACTGGGAAGATTTAGGTTATTAGTGGGATGTGGGTAGGTGAAGTGCTTTCCAGGGAACTGGCCTATCTAGATAAGGACCATAGCACAGTGGTAAAGCACATGCTTTGCATGCGGAAGGTCCCAGGTTCTGTCCCCAGCATCTTCAGCTTACAAAGGATTAGGTAGCAGGTGATATGAAAGACCTGTAGCCTGAGGCACTGCTGGTCAGAGATGGACTAATCCTGGTCTAGATGGACTAAGAGTATGATCTGGTATAAGGCGGTTTCCTGTGCGCCTAAAAGCCTTCTAAAGTTCCCTTTGCCGACGCAGCAAAACTTTCTCTAGCAGATAGTTTTAGAAATGTATCCAGTGTCATCTGGCTGGGTAGGTCTAGAAAAAAGAATTCTTCGGCTCCGATTTCAACAAACGTTTCCAAAGAACCAGATTAGGTGTTCACAATTATGGTTGCACACATTAACTAAATTATCCAAATCTACTTCTTTACTCTGTGTAAACATGTTAATTGGGTCACTTGAATCAGTAGTCCGTAACCACCAGGAAAGAACTAAGTTCAGCAGCTGCCTGCAGTTGGATTTGGCACTATGTGGCTCTCTTGCTAGAATTATGCATTTGCTGCTCCTCACCGGCAGACTCTTTCTCCCCTGTGAGCAGTACAGCTTAATGTCTACTTTCCAGCGGTAGCTGATGGAAGGGGGCAATTTTGTACTGATGAGAATGCTCTTTGCGCGCTGTTGCAAACTAAACTTCAGAGAGTAGCAGTTACCTTGAGATACATTTAGCACGAGGATATTGGTCTCTGCCCATAAGAACATTAGCAGGAAATAGTCTCCTTTTTGTCCTACTGAACACTAATGGGAATGTATCAGGCTTTTTATTACCATTTAATTGCTACCTGGTACAGATATAAATTTGATTTATACACTCTTATTTCTAGATTCTCAGGGCCTCATTTTTAATTTTATTTTTTTATTTTTTAGAGGATAGATATATTTTCAAGATTCTAAAAAAGCGCCTCCACTCAGAGTATGAGTACAGGAGTGTAGGCCTGTTATTTTTCATACAAACATAAATATGCACAAGTACGGTAAGTGATTGTAGAATACATTGGGCAATATCCAATGGGACGTTTACATCCCTGCCAATTCCTTTCCACCCTGCCAATTCCGCTGCACAAGCACACACACCCCCTGCTTGCACAATGGCAATTTAGCGGGTCTGGGGGCAACCCAAAATGAGCAGAAACGCTCGTTTCTGGAATGGGGCAGGTCAGCGGAACTTGCATAAGGAAGCTCCACTGACCTGTTCTGATCCAGAAATGAGTGTTTACTCTCATTTCAGGGCTTCCTCTAGGAAGCGCCAAATCTCCGTTGCATAAACTGCTTGCACAACAGTATTGGTAGGACCCACCACTTGCGGAAAGGAATCAGCAGGACGGAAGGGAATCTGTGGCGGTGTAAGTGCCCCATTGGATACTGCCCAGTATAAAAAGAAAAATAATAGTTTTAAATATGGTGTATCCGTTTTGGCAATTATAATGCTTGTTAATGTGGTTTTAGATTGTGGCAAAGATACTAAAATGATCTGGTGCTTATTTTTTAGAAGTAAGCTCAGAAAACCTCAGAACCTGCTTTAAGATCATCAATGGCTATATCTTTTTGTCTCCCACTGAATTCCTTCAGGTATGTATAAAATCTGATTCATGATTACATGTCGCATGAAACTTTGTTTTTGCTTTGAATTATGGAAGCTGACTTTACAAACCAATTTTTAAAAAATTAAATATTGAACAGAGAGAACACCTTAGTTCTGACTGTGGCTGCATTCAGACATAACACCAAGCAACGGTTTGTAAAGCCAAACCATGGTTTCGGGTTATGTCTGAACTTATACTAGCTTACAAACTATGGATCGCAAGGGACTGCCAAGCTACTGTATCAAACGACGGATTGTTTAGGGGCTAAACAACCCAGCGGTTAAACTAAGAACAAACCATGGGTTAACTGCTGGGTTGTTTAGCCCCCTAAACAGCCCGTCAGTCTGAGTTCACATGTCATGCTGACAACCTCTGATTGTGTAGATTGGAGGTTGTTTACAGAAACTGGAAGCAGCTCACAGGTGGCATGCATCCCCACGAATCATGGGTTAAATAACCAATGGTTTGTTACCATGACATATGAACCGGGTCACTGATTACCAAACAGGAGCTAGCCAGCTTTGGAAGCTCTCCCAACAAGCAATTTTGTGCCCACGCCTGGGTTAAGATGGTTTTGCCATGTATCTAGAAGCATCTTTACTTTGTCCCATAAATGCAAGCGTTCTGTTTAATAGTTTAGGGCAAGGGTGGGGAACCTTTTTTAGTCCAAGGGTCATATTCCATTTTGGAGAAACTCTTTGAGGGGCACATTCCAGTGGTGGGCAGGGCCAACCCCCCCGATTCTGTTCTTACCAATTCATAGTAGGAAGAATGTCTACTCAGCAGTAAGCATGAGCAGCATGTCTACTCTCAAATAAGCAGGACAAGCCTCTGCATGTCTACTGAGAAGAAATTATGAGCATCATGTCTGCTTAGAAGTAAGCAGGGCAAGGCTCAGAAGGAAGCAAGAATTAATAACTGAGCAGCACTTTCAAATAGCATTTCTATTCAGATGTAAGCATGAGCATCATGTTTACTCACAAGTAAGCAGGGCTAGCCTCTGCATTAATAATCACAAGTACGCAGGACTGAATCACTCATTACCTTCCTCCCCTGGCCCTGCTCCCTCTTCCCTGCAGGGAGAAATTCTTATCTTCTGTCAGCTGCTAATTGGAAATAAGTGCTTTCCACTGCTAAGCAGTGAGGAAGGGAGTCTTTTTCAGTGCTAAGCAGCTAAAAGCAAAAGCTTATCACCGATCATCAGCGGCTGGGCTGATCAGAGATAAGAGCTTTTCCCTCTGTGGAGAGGCCATACCAGGGGAAGAAGCTACTGGGTCAGATGGAACCAGAGGTTCCCCATTTCTGGTTTTGGGTTTGGTTGAGAATACAGGTAGTAGTTTATTGAAAGGCACTGTAATGCTTTTTTAAACTTGCTATATGCCCTAAGACTATGGGATTAAAGTAAATAAAGCCATATTTTAGAAGCTGTTCAGTTTATCTTGCAAGCGCTAAGTTTCTGAACTAATAGAGATTAAAAATAGAGTTCCCTTCTTCACACTCAACACTGTTCATTACATCATAATGATTCTTACCACATGTTGAATGGCGTAAAGTGACAATACTATGTTCATATATAAATTTAGCATAGATTCTGACCTGGAATATGGACATAGTTTGCAACTATACCAGATTCTACTCCTTTCTTGAGTATTACCTTTGAAATTACTTCAACTGTATCCATTTTCTCAACAGTTTGTACATATCGTAGTGTACTTATTTTAATTGGTTCTGGTTTTGTCTTTTTTCCAATTGTATACTTCATGCTGGAGTGAAAAAAAATGTTAGTCCACATTCTCTTGAAGAGATATCATGAAGGGAGAGGGAAGGGCAGTCGTCATACCGCTATAATGAATTCTGTCCAGATGCATAGCAGTAGTTAATCCTTAGTATTGAAGTTGTATTGTAAATTGTAGACCAACTTACATTAGGGAGTGCGGGAAATTCTAAGGCAGTTAATTGCAGCAGTGACGAAATCTGTTTTACAGAAGTATTTTCCATGGTTAAGTGTGAATGCGACCATAGTAGGGGTTCTGCTTCTTTGACTAAGTCCACAGCTAGTCACATACATGTGATAGCAGCCTAGAAAATGCACAGGAAAAGGCCATCAAAAAGTGGTCATGATGATTAGGACAGCAATTACTGTTCCATTCAGGACAGTGTAAGAACTTAGAATCTCGATTGCTACTGCTTCCTGGATTTTCTCAGACTCCCTAATATGTTGTTGCATCTTCAATAAAATCCTGAAATATAGCTGTATTTATGCTACCTTGGAGACTAAGCATAGTGGAAATGTGGAAGACAATTGTTACTTCTAGGAGTTTAGTGATATACGACAAATTGCTCCTTCTTATGTCTAGAGAAGAACTTCTGGTTCGGCCTGTTGTTTTTAGTGGTTAGCTATATGCTTCCTCTTCCCAGGGCCAATTATTTTTTTGAGACTGAACAACTTGAGAGGCTAGTATGCAAAGCCTCTGGCGAGATCTCAAGGTTAGCCAGAGTAGCTGGAATTGAGTTACCTATGCTGGGTTACTGCCAAACATTTTCATCCATTAGCATCTTCATTCTATTCTGAATTCTAAAAAGAACCGTTGCCTCTTGGCCACACTCTAAGGCAAATAGAAAGGAGTGGGGGGGGGGGAGTATTCACAAAACTTAGTTTTTTTTCTTTAATTGTGATAGGGATGTACGGATTTTGGTAAATCTGTTTTCTCTGTGTTTTGAGGATTGTCAGGTGTCTTTTGTTCTGTTGTCCGCTCATTGACAGAATCAGATTATTTTTTTAGGGATGTACAAGAATTTTGTTCCTGTTTGTAAACACACACTTGTGCTAATGCACATTTGCACAAGCCCGCCAAAAAGTAAAAAAACCAGTCCGCAAGTCTGTGGAATCTGTGTGACCCGGAAAAAGCCTGTCCACAGGTTGGATTCATAGAAATCCAAACTCATTTGAATCCATTGTGGATTTCTCCAACATCATCTCTGTGTTGTTTGCACAGCCAATCAAGTATTTTATTATTTTGTTGATTACTGTGGATAACTGGCTTGAAAACAGAATCTTTGTTCCTGAGTGCCTCTGTTTCTTCTGTTGATTACTGCCACTAGACATTCTTATTATTTAGTTATGATACTATCTTTATTACAATAGGTTGTATCTGAGAACCAATTCAAATATTTGGGGGTAGGGTGTGCATGGTACAGTCCTTTTAAGGTACTGTATTACCTTATAATGCCCATTGGGTTTCTGGTTGGAAAGTCTTCCTGTTTCAGAATCTCACTACACATAGAAAAGCTATTGGTGAGAGAAGTTTTTGATAATACGTGCTAATCTTAACATAAAAGTATTCTAAAAAGATGCATTAAAATATTTAATTATTATAAGGTACTTTCTACCAGTGCTGCTTTCCCCCAGTAATCCTGCGACCTGAATTAGGATATTTGAGACACACAAGCTATGATCTACCGGTACCTAAATAGCTATGCATGTTCCAAGACTTTCCTGTCCCTGTCTTCCCAGTGTAGCCCCCTTCAAAAAGCTGTTCCTGGGGGTCGCTGCCCCACTGTGGCAATGCACAGTATGGCATGGAGGGATGCAGTTGGGGAGAGAATCGATGACACGCACCTGCTGTGTGTGTGTAAAAGTGTTATTGTTCAGGCATGCGTCTGTTGGGTCCCAGTCATGGTAAGCCAAAGAAATTAGTTTTAAGTTCATGAACAATTTCCAAGATTGAGATATATTAAAATGAAAGAGAAGAAACACCTACAGTTGGTGGCTAATTTAAATATTTATTAATATAAATGTCAGACTTGCGTATTTGACAGTTATCGATTGCTTAAGGTTCAGTAAAAGCTGAAGTATAAACAAGGTTGATTACAGAACTATGTATGTGTTGGTTTGTATTAATTTTTATTTTAGGTCTATGCAGCTGAGCTCTGCAACTCATTTTGTGAGGTCCTAAAGGATATAACTACTGAGGGCCAAGTTCATGTTCTGAAGGTAAATGGTTAATCTTCCAATTTATTCTTCAAATGTTCCTAAATATATACAAGAATAGCCAGAATTATGGTGTGCATGCATTTCTTTTGTCCCATTGTCATCTCTGGTCAAACAAGTTTTGCGGGTTTTTGAAATAATTCGATAATGCACGTGTTGACATTCCTTACGCAGTTGATTCTTCTTCTAAGTTTTAGATTTTAAATATTGTTTTTGTTGTTTTTGGGATAAATAAACAGCCCTGTATATCTTGTTTGTGTAAGCGCTTTTATGAAAATCGGAGGGAGACGATGTACAAATTAATGAAATGGTTGGAAAAATTAAAGTATACTGCTGTCATTGCTTTCCAAATGTGATACTTTTATTTAGAAATCTTACATTATGGCATCTTGGTTGTGACTTGCAATGCTATGTAATTATTCAGGTAAAAGTCTATAAGCAATTTTTTCAGGATGCCGTGGCAGCAGTCATGACATTTATGGCATTTCCTTTTTTTTTTTTAGAAGACAAGGAAATCATTCTGTTTTGTATCATTTACTGTGAAACTTGAAGGAAAGCCTAAATTATCATTTCTTTTTTAAAAAAGATGAAGCTGCTATAGAGGTTATTCTACTATCTTTCGCACCACCCCAGCAACTTCCATTTTCTCATTTCAGGGCAGTGAACATCTCTGTTACCTAAACTTAAAAAGCTCTGTTTGAGTGGCACCATGCAAGTCTCAAAATAATCTAATTATCTTCTATCACTAAATGGGCACCTTCTCAGTAGCCTTTTTATTTCCTTTGCTTTTCTTGGCAATATTTGATGTGAGTTGGATTTGCTCCCTACACAAGTCATAAAGAATGCATTCACAATGGTTGCATTCAGGCAATCCACCAGATGGTGGCTTTAGGGCATGATGAACAAGTGCTGTGCTTGTATGTGTCTATTTTCTCCTTCCTTCACACTTGGATCTTAATTTATTACTTCCTGTTTTAATCAAACTCTAGTTTTCTGGTTCTGATATAACAGAAAACTATGGTTTCATTAAAACCAGAAATAATGAATTCACCCTGTGAATGAGGAGAGGAGAGTGTATACAGGACTTTCTCAGCATAGTCATTGAGAAATGTGAATTTGTGTAGACGGACAAGAGTATACAATGTGTAGTATACTGTACATTAAGGGTAGGCAACCTTTTGGGGCTTGTGGGCACATTTGGCAATGTAAGAAACTGTCCTGGGCACTAGCACAACATGGGCACATTGCAGATGAAAGCCCCATATGTGACCCAGAGGCATTCATGGGAAAAGAAGATGGGAGCAGCTAGAGACCCTCACTTCACTTCGAAGCGATCCCAGCTCCCAATAAGAAACTTGGTTCTTTAAAATAAATAAATAGTGGGAAGGATCGGGCACCTCAGCAGGCACCAAGAAAGGTGTCCGAGGGTACAGTGGTGCCTATGGGTACCACGTTGCCTGCCCCTGCTGTACATCCTTTTGATTGTTAAACTTTTTATTTTCTTTTGGTTGAACCAAGAATGATATATGAGCAGTTATCTTAACTGATAAACAATATCTTATCTTGTGTCTTTCAGGTTGTAGAAAATGTCCTCAAAGTGAATCCAGTGTTGGGCCCTGAAATGTTTCAACCTCTTTTGCCATCTGTATTCCGTGGAATTATAAATGGGGAGGTAAGGGTTTCCAAGCCATACTATATTTCTTTGTCATGGATTTTAGAAAAGCACTAGTAAAAGTGCAGTCCTATGCAAGTTTAGACAGAAAAAAGGCCTACAATTCCCAGCATGCTGGCTGGGTCATGCTTGGAGTTGTAGGCTTTTTTTCCATCTAAACTTGCATATGATTGTGCCAGTAATTATAAATGGAATTTCATATACAAGCTTGTCTTCTGTTGTATCTAATTATTTGCTAACATAATTTTCTGCTCTTCTTTCATTGCTGCAAATTCAGCTTGAGTATTTAGGGTAGGCTGTAATGTATCTTAAGTACTCTTCATACTGAGATCATACTAATAGTGGAATATTCATTTTGTGAGTTATCTCTCCTAGAGTTAAATCAAATACAGAATGCAGATTAGATGTAATTAGAAGTATTTTTATGATTTCTGTAGCACTTCTCAAGCCAGTGAAAAGGCACTCACGGTTCTAATTAATTCTCACAACTACATTATGAGGTAGGTTAGGGTAAGAAATAGAATTTTCCTAAGGCTTCAGTGTGAGTTTTGAATCTGACTTAGTGTGTCTCATTTTCAAACCCAACACTTTTGCCATGATACTACACTTACTGAATGGGTTTGCTTGACACGACAACCCATTGTGGCTAACTAGCCACGGTGGGTTATCATGTCATGCAAACCCATACCACTTCCCACAGGGTGGCTTGTTTTGGGGCAACAAGCCACCCTGCCAACCCATGACTTGTTGTAGGGGTTGCTGGACCCATAATGGATTTTGTGTCACCCAAACTCAGGAGACCAGTCCCATTGTGGGTCTCAGGAAGTGATGAGCAAGCCACTCGGCAAGAATGGCAAAACTCCTTGCTGCGCTTGCCGAGTTTTGCCCGTTCTACTGCCAGTGACAGCCGCTTCACCAATGCCCAAGCAGCACTTCAGAGCAGCCGTCACTGGTCTGCGCTCCCTGCTCCAATCGTGACCCCTTTTTGGTCACTGTCACCACTTTCCCCCTTTTTTCCCCTTTCAGAGCCTTTTCACAATGGCTCCCAGTGGCAGCCCATCCAAAGTGCCCAAGCAGCACATTGGAGCATCCGTCACTGGTTCCACACCTTTTAAAAATTATTTCTTTAGGTGCCAGAAATGTGTGCAAATATTTTCATTTTTTAAATCTATTTTGCACCTGGCTGTCAACTTGAAGATCGCAAAAAGCGATCTCCGAAAAATAAAGGGGTAAAAAGCTGCAGGAAGCGAAGAGGGGTTCACAATTGTGGTGGGGAGAGGAGATTAGGCACCTTCAGCCACCAAGTCCTCTGGGATACCAGCTGGAGGACTGAGGGGGAAGGAGTGGGGAACAACCCATGGTGAGCCTGATCGTATGTTGGATGCACTGTGAGTTGTCCTGTGAACAACCAACCCACCGTTGGTTATTTGCAGGGTGTGTTAGCGTGACGTGTGAACCCACCCAGTGACTTCAACATCCTTTTGTCAATCTTCCAAGGAGGACCTCTGCCATGTGGGCATTCTCTAAGCTAGGGGTAGGGAACATCAGTCCCGGGAGCCAAATCCAGCCCTCCTTGGTTCCCAATCCAGGCCTCTGTGGTTCCTCAGAAGGCCACACCCCCTTCTCACCCCTTTCCCCCCCAACCACCAATTGCTTGGTGGTTTGCCAGCTTTTGAGCATTCCCCCCATTCTATAATACTGAAATGCCTCTCGTAAGGATTAGTTACTGGCGATAAGAGATTTAAGCTACAATGTGCTGGTATTTTTGGTCCCACACTTTTTGCCTTTGGCCCCACCCATTTGCCTCTGGCCCTGCCTACCACTGGAATGCAGCCCCTGAGAATTTCTCCAAAATTGAATTTGGCCCTTTGACTGAAAGAGGTTTCCTACCCCTGCTCTAAGTACTACAAGGTGAGCCTTCCCTCTTCAGCAGATGCAGCATGTGGGAATACTGGAAAGGGTGTTAATATCCTGAGGTGTAGCTATAGGCTGGATTGCCTGTTCTAGAGAGCGCTACTTTTAGACTGCCTTGAGGCCGCCTATGAGAGAAACAGAAATTTCCTATTCTTAAAGATGGCCAGAGGGCAGTTTACCTGTCTGGCTGAGTGTTTTGTCTTCTACCTGGAAGAGCTGCTTCTTGGATGTAAAAGTCCACCCTCTGGCCACCCTTGAGAATGGAATTTAAAGTCCAAATTTTCTCTCTAGGAACCAATTTACTTCATGTGGGAAATTACTTAGATATTTTGTTTTAAAAATTCAAAGATACTAAGATAAATAGGGAAGAATAAACTGTTAAAAATGAACAGGGTCTAAAGAAATTGGTACATTTCTGCAGGTACTCTAAACCAGACATGCAAATAGTTACTGAAAATCTACCCTCCTTTTCTATTCTTCTCCCCCCACTGATCCAGGTGGCCTTCTTGCCTCTTCCATGTTCTTTCCCAGGCTGGAGATTTGTACTATGATGCTATCGGCCTTTTCTCAGCAATTTAAGGCCAGGGCAAATACACACAGTAGCATTGTGGCACACTGCTTTGTTGGGTTCCTTGTTTCTGGCAATGAGTGGCTGCAAGAGCCAGGCAGAGAACAGCAATGCAGTACCTGTATGACTGTTACTCATTTGCTTTTAAGGATATGACTTTTAGCTTAATCCAGAAAAAGTGTTGGCAGGTACAGATGTGTGAATTGGTACTTTCACAGGCAAAGAGACCTTGCAGCTCTGCTAAGTTATCCATTTTCTTTTAGTTCTCTGCATTTTAGTCTTCATTATTCACTACAATATCTATTTTGAAACTTGGAAATGCACATTTTCAGTCGATGCTTTTTATTTTTCATATTTTTCTACGACTAAATTTGCGTAAAAACACAGAAAGTTTTTAAAAAAATAGTCTGCAAGTCTGCAAAATCCATGCATGTTTTTTTGCTGTTCTACAAAAATGCTTTTGTGTTCACTGCACAGAAATAGGAATACACTCCGGAATTTAACAAAGCAATTTTCATATTGAAGTGATCATTTCCTGTTTTCATCTGAGTTCTTAATGAAAGAGGACATTTTCTTTGGATCTGCATTTTTACATACACACTGTATTGTAAATTGCACATTCTCTCATGCTGTTTGGAAGGTGTTCTTCATTCTTCAGGAAGCCCATATCCTTGGAATTGCCTTGGAATTAGTAGGGCATCTGGCTCTTCCTAGAATGTTAAAATGAAATACTTCTTGGAGGATAAATATTATCCTTCTGAACTATGAAAAAACAGGAAATTCTAGCAATTCCTCTAATGTTAAAAGAAAAAGTTGAAACAAGAGGTTACCTTTATAGAATATTACTTTGATTGCTTGTTTGAAATTTCACATCAGATAATTTAAACCATATTCTTGTCATTCGAGTTCATTTTTCTCCCAGAGTTAGTCTTTCAAATGTAGCAGGTACCATACTTTCCTTGCGTTAAACCACTTCTCTGCTTTACTTGTTTCATAGATCCCCCCCCCCATTTTTTTAGCGTTTCTCGCTTCAAGTGCAAAGTCTTCAAATAGCTAGTAGTTGATAATGGGAAGTGTTAAAATAACATAATTTAACACTTCTATCTATCAATTGTTTTTTCACCCATTTATGTCACTTCACTATACTGTTCCATAAAATCTTTACACTGAAGAGTGTTACCACTGAGAATAGCAACAATGAGCTACTTGTTGCTGGATTAATAGCACTTTTTTAAAAGAAAAAAATGTATCATGTTAGATAGGGAAAACTAGCTGTTTTGAGGATTTCTTCTGGATCTCAAATCTCCAAAACGGAGACAGTGTGAGAATAATAAACATTCAGGCTGTAACTGATGTTCACTCACAATTATTAGTGATGGAAAATGTTTCCTAAATGCAACACATTCCCATTAGGTTTCCGTGGTTTTATAATTCTATATTCTCCCAGTCAGTGGTGCCATTTTATAAATATTGTACTCATTTGCAAAGTAATATGCTGAGCACTTACTTAAAAGTTTCAGGTATTGCTACTGACCATAGTGAGTCATAGTCCAAAGTGTGCATAGTGGCATTACAAAATAGTGCACCAGGAAGAGGGAGTATATAGATCACCTGTATGTGATCTCTCCTGTCCATTATCAAATGTAATGCACTAAAAACTCTGTTTGAATGTAGGGAGAGGTATCTGGGGCAGTTTATAGGGGAAAATCATTAGGTGCATTTGCAACTCTGTTCAACTTTATCCAGCCATTGTTGAAACCAATGCACCATAAAGATGAATTAAAATCACCTTGCCTTAATATTTTGAAGTAACAGTAGCATAATACTTGGTGACATTTTAGTTGGTCCTGGTGAGCAAGCTTTCAAATTCGCTAAGGGTGCATTCCTATGCATGTTTAGACAGAAGCAAGGCCTATAACTCCCAGGATTCCCCAGCCAGCATTAGGAATGCACCCTAAAACGCTACTTCAAGTACTTTTGGGTAAGCTTACTTACTACTTTCTGCCATTTTAGTTGGTCCTAATAAAGGTAACTGCTGCTACTTTGATTTTTTTTTGGGCGGGGGAATGCAGTAACACAACTACTTGCAGTTCATTTCAGTCGCACTCTGTAAACTTAAATTGTGGAGGGAAAGCGAGGGAACACACACTCCCCCCCCCCCCCAATCACCTGCATAATCTCTGCCCAAGGCAGGAGAGCTCAGTCCCAGGCATACATTTGCATCTAGATAGTTTTCGCCAAGCACCCTCAATAGGTTGTCAAGTCTGGGACACACATTTACATGAGATTCAATGGTTTCCCCCTAGCATTCTCCATGAGCTGTCAAGTACCCTCAATCACCCCTTCAAGCACCCTGGAGGAACCATGGGCAAGGTGGCACTGAAAAACCTCAGCACGCCTCTTGCTTGGCTGGACCAGTTTGTCCTGTCAGCAGAGGGAGGGGTCGGGGAATCAAGGGGGGAGGGCAAGCAAGGGGGTAAAAGAAGAAGCCCTGGCTTCTAGGAGTTGTTGGGAACAAGGTGTAAGGCAGCACGGAGTGGGTCGTCGGCTCAGGCCAACCGGGACACTCAGCCCCCAAGCAGACCACCTGGGTACTTTGCCGTAAGTTTGTCTGAGTTACTAGTACAGTAATACCTTGGATTGCAAGTAACTTGGTTTGAGAGCGTTTTGCAAGACAAGCAAATTTTTAAATATTTTTAATTTTTTTTTACTTGATATACAAGCAACGTCTTGCAATACAAGTACTGTAGTACAGCTTAAATTAAAAATCTCTGTACACATTTTTTTGGGGGGGATTTCGTTTTGATATAAGAGTGTTTTGGATTACAAGCACGTTTCCGGAACGAATTATGCTCTCAATCCAAGGCATGACTGTATTAGACTAGGGTAGATTCTTCTATGTTAGCTGAGACTAGCATAGGTTCTTTTTTGTTCGATAGTTCTGTCTGTGTGTAGTAAATTTATCTTTTGTGGATTGTATTCCATGACTTAATTGACTGTTTACTGTATTATTCCCCTTATCTCCCTGACCTGATTCACTCAATTAATCCTGCAAATAAACTGGTTTCACTTTTGACTGAGCTGTAATTTCATTCTGGCTCGGTGCCTAATCCAGTGTATTCGACCTGATTTGACCCAGGGCGCGCGAACTGGAGCTCTGAGCTGTCAAAATAGCCGTGTAGCTCCGATCTCGCAGGAAGGGACCGGCAGTGGTCCTTCACATAAATATACATGTATTTTAAGCCTTTCTAGACAAATGGACAATATGTTATAAAAAGTCAGTTACAGTGCTTTGGTAATGATATGGTCTCCTCCATCCTTAATTTTCAGTGTTGTATGTTTCTTCCATGTCTGATAGTGGGGATTACCTACCAAATAGCTGACTGCTTTATCTATCATGGACTTCAGTAACAGCATTTCAAGTTTCTGCTTGCATTGCTATAGCTAAAAGCTGCAAATCAGTATTTGCTTAAAATAGGAAGTTATTTTATTATAACTTATGCTAATGCCTGTGTATTTGTAGAGTGGTATTACATTTCTAATTTACTTTAACATATGGAATAATTCTCTTTAATTTTTGCAGCATGCATTTATCATGTTTATATTTTCTCTCTGATAGCAAAACTACAATTAATTGCTTTCATTTCAGAGATACCCAGTCGTAATGTCTACTTACCTGGGAGTCATTGGTAGAGTCTTACTGCAAAATAAAAGTTTTTTCTCACTGCTTCTGAACCAGATGGCTTCTGATTTTGGCCAGGAGGTAAGTGCTTATATTTTGAATTGGTATGAAGGACACAAACTGACCAGCGCTTATAATATTCCTTTCTTAAACAAATTTGGGCATGCAGGGGAAGCACTGAAAACTATAAATGCTTTTTCTTCTATGTGGAAAATATATTATAGCTTTTACCTTCTGTTGGGAGGAGCTAGAGCTTATCTATATGCAGACCATCTTGTTTTCTTGAACTACTCCCCTCCCTTTTTCCCCGGTCTTTGTTTTAGTTATGAGGTTGGGTGTGCCGGCTCATTATAACTTCATGTATCTTCTGGTTTGAGAAAAAAAATAAAGAAATATCCTAAGTATACAATATGAGCATGTTAAGGCTTTGAAGCTAAAAGCTTATACCATAGAAATCCCAGTTTTAGTACTGCTTAGTGGCACCAAGTCTACAGTTTTACTGTTTAAGGGGCAAGTAATCATGCCACTCAAGAGTACTTGGATTTGACCTGTATATGGACTGGAATCCAGAGGCCTGTGTACTCACCGGGAAGCTATTTTTCTTTCTGATGGTAGTTGCTTGTGCCTCATGGGGTGCTGTTCCAGAGATGCTCCAGCCTTCAGGAGGGCTTTTTAGGGAGGCAGGGAGCTGCCGCTGGAAGGCAAAAGCTGAAAAAACCCTACATGTATGTGGAACACCGCACACAATGCATTGGATCCCAGCAATACCTCAGTATAGGTTGCTACTTAATGGAAACACCAGCAAAAATCACTGGTCTTTAAGATAATTTGCTTTTCTTTTGTTTATCCTTCTCCAACTATCATTCAGCTGCAAATAAACAAACATCTGTCTTCACTTCAGTATACACTTTTTAAAGATTACCATAATTTGTTCAGTCTGTTGTAGTATTCTGTCTCCCAACTGACTAAAATTAATTTAAATAACCCAAAAAAATTGTGTTGAAGCAAGTATTTTCTGTGTGATGCTCAATCACTGAATAATAACTTGTCTGTTAATTTTTTCAGTCTTTCTATCCAGGGAAATCAGCCTCACACAGCAAGGGATACTCTTAAAGATAATCAAAGAAACAGCACACTAGATTCAGTTGCTTTTGGTTTTTAGTGACTTTTTGTCTGATAAATATGCAAAGAACATGCAATAATATGAAGCATCTGAAAATATGGATTTCATAAAGCCCATGTTGGCACATACCTTTTTGATACAGAGTTGAGCTGATTCTGCAGAGAGATACTTGCATTTAGAACAGTTATAACGTTTATTACCATGGCACACATTTACACTCAAACAATTGCATGTGTGCGTGTGCATGTATGCATATGCATATACACACCATTTATCATTTTGCATTTATATCTGTGTGTGTATGATCATCCTAGGTATAAAATTCAAATGTTCTGCAACATATTTTAGAGTTCAAGTTAGTGGCTTAAGTTAGGCATGATAACACGAACTTCCACATGAGACATTTTTTTATTCTCATGTGGAAGAAGTTACCTAATAGTTAGCTAACTTGATTACCAAATTACTTACAAAGAAGATTTTCACTAATGTCCTCTTTTTCCAGCCGGACCAGCTCCTTGGTCACATGATTGAAATGTGGGTTGACCGCATGGATAATATAACTCAGCCAGAGAGAAGAAAACTCTCCGCTTTGGCATTACTTTCCCTTCTGCCATCAGATAATAGGTGAGCAAAACTTAAAAGAAATGTTGACTGAAGATTCAAAGAGCAATCACCCATGTCATACCGCAAACTACTTTTGGAATTCCCTTCAGTTTAAATGCACAGGAGGTTGCTGTCCCAGAAACACAAGTCCAAATCCCCCTTGGTGTACAGAACTAGTTGCATGGTGCTTTGGGTCCTGGCTCCTAACTTGTAACTGACAGAAATACACAAATGTTTTAGCTTCATCTTTTTCCAGGATATTGAGAAATTTTATTCTTTTATTGGCCAAAGAAATAAAAGGTTTTGTCAATTAATGCAATAAAATAAGAAGAAATCCAGGCTGCATTATGGGTGCTTAAGTTCTGTTGAAATCAGTGAGACTTGTTAATTATTCAGGTCATTTTGATTATATTAAGATTTAGTCCTGCTCGTCTTCCTTTGCATTGTATCAGTAATAGGATTGGATCCAGACAACACATTTCACGAATTGAAGGACTCTTTCCATCCATGGAAGGGATTTGATTCAGCAAAGAGATCTTGCTGGCGGGCACAGGAGGGAGGCAATGTTTACCAATTCCCCCCTCCTCTTGCAGCTACTTGCATCCTTTAAAAAACTGCTCTGAAGCACCCCCAATCTTCCAGACCAGATTTTTGAAAGGTGCAGCAGCTGCAGGGTGGAGAATGGAATTGGCAAAAGTTCACTATCCTCCTTCTACTAGTAGGAGCAAAGTCTGGATCCAACCCATAGTAATTTATTTGGTTATAACCAAAAACAGAATCTTATGAATAGATGAATTGACTTGTCTTGCAGACAACTTCATCTCTCAGGAGGTGAAAGAAGGAGCAAAGGGATCTGCTGTCTCTTGACCAGGGAAGAACTGGTTATGTAGTGAAAGTGGGGAAGCTTGTGGGGAAGTGACCATGTCATCTTTGAATGTGTGATAGTGAGGTCTGTGTACCCTGGACTTTGTGAAAGCCAATTTCAAAAAACTCAGAGAAATGTTGGGTAGGACCCCACAGCTAAAAATTCTGAAGGAAAACAAGAGTTCAAGATTTAGTTAGTTAAAAGGTTTATAAACTGCCTTTAAGGGTAAATTCTCCCAAGATGGATGGGAGATTCTGAAAAAAGAAATACCGACGGAACAATCACAAACTATTCCCATGAGGAAGAAAGTGGGAGACATCTAATGAAGCCAGTGTTGCTGCGCAGGGAGTTCTCTAATGAGCTGAGACTTAAAAAGTACATAACATAGCAGATGGAACGTGAAACATATAACCAAGGAGAAGTACAGTAGAGTAGTCTGAACCTGTAAGGATGGTGTCAGGAAGGCTAAAGCCCAGAATGAGTTAAGGCTTGCAAGGGATGCCAAAAGGAAAAGGGGCTTCTTTGGTTATGCTTGGAGCAAGAAGAAGAACAAGGAAGGCATAGGTCCACTGCTAAAGACCCAGAACAACTCATGGCACACCAACGTTACATCTTTATTTGATAGAATTCTAATCTGGTAGATCATGGGATTGCCATGGACATAGTATTTATTTATTTATTTGGTATATTTGTTCACCGCCCATCAGCCAAAAGGCTCCCTGGGCGGTTTACAAAGAGAAACTGCCCGGGGAGTATGCCCTTATTTCAGCAAAGTATTTGATAAGTTTTACCATCCAGAGCTGGTTGAGCATCCATGCTCAATGGGTGCTCATTAATGGCTCTGTGACAACCTGGAGGTGGTCTCGAGTGGTGTGCAGCAGGGCTCAATCAACGTATTGTTCAACGTTTTTATAAATGACTTGGAGGAGGAGGAGAGGGGATGCCTATCAAATTTGCAGAAGATACAAAGTTGGAAGAGAGCCAGTGTAGAGAGTAGTGGTTAGAGTGTTGGACTTCAACTCAGGAGATCCAGGATCTAGTCTCCACTTGGCCATGAAGCTGACTGGGTGACTTTAGACCATTCACTAACTCTCAGCCTAGCCTACTTCACAGGGTTGCTGTGGGGATAAATGGAGAGCCAGAGGACCATGTGCACTACCTTGGATTCCTTGCAAGGGGAAAAAAGGCAGGACATAAATGTAATAAATAAATAAATAAATAAATGCAGAAATTAGGGTAGAGTTGTTCAATGGGTTGAAGTTTCAGGGAAGAAGATTTTGGCTAAACATTAGGAGAAAATTCCTAAGGGTAGGAGCTGTTCAGCAGTGGAACAGACTGCCTTGGACAGTGGTGGGTTCTCCTACACTGGAAGTGTTTAGGCAGGCTGGATCATCATCTGTCCGGGATGTTGTAGGTGCATCCTGCATTGAGCAGGGAATTGGACTAGATGACCTCCAAGGTCCCTTTCAACTCTGATTCTATGATATTTCTATTAAAGTTCCCCAATCTATAGTAAGGAATTGTTTCTTACCAGTTGTTCACGTACGTAAACTCTAAACTCTTAAGTGTCCACTCCATTGCCCATTTACTGTCAGGCATCTTTCATCTCAAAGACAGATTTTTGAATGTATGGAGAATGGTTGTGCCATTCATGTGTCTTTCTCTTCAGTGAGGTCAAGAAAAAAAAAGTAAAGCATAGTTCAGTGTAAAGTGCAGAATTAATGTCTCCCTGCTGTGGGGACCAGCTGTCTAAAGATAGGACATAAATAAGTTTTCAAATAAAAATTTCATATAATATAATTTGTCTAAACCTTATTGACTAGTATGGAAAGTTCCCCCCCCCATCTGTTCCTGTATTCATACTCAAGATTCTAGGCTTTGCCCCAGTTAACACATTAATCCAGGGTACAGTAGCAATAAAGAACCTTTCTTCTCGCTGCGCAGATAGCTGTGGTGTGACTGTTGCATAAACACCCAACTGTGCAGCATGCCTGTTCACATGCTTCTTACCCCATTCATACAATGTGCATACTTCAAGCTATCTGTGTGGGAAGGACTCAAGGACTCGCACTGCTTGTCCATTATGAGGGGAAGGACTCAAGGACTCGCACTGCTTGTCCATTATGCTATTTTAGTGCTGCGCTCAGCTGATTGTATGAATGGGGGGGAGATGTTTCAACTTTATATTATACCGCCACGTTCATATGTGCCTACAGATTTAGGATACGTAAGGGTGTTGTTGCTGTTTTTACAGCACATCCTCTTAACTTAAGAAACCGACTGATAAGTTATTTGATTTTTTTTTAACTTGCTGATCTCTTTTCCAAGCACTAATTCTGGTTAGGAAGGGGGATGCACACAAATCTATCCTCCAGAGGTTCTCAAATGGCATTCTACAATTTTGGGATGGTGCCTTCCCCTCAAACTTGTAGGCAGGATTCAACTTAAGAGTCCTCTAGTGGGAGGAGCCACTAGTGAGTAGCATGGTTGGTTCGGATGGGAGCTCCTAAGAGCCCAATTCTGTTTTTTACAGGTCAGTGGTGTTGAGTTGCATATTCTCATACATTAGGCCAATAAACAAAGTTTTGTTTTCTTAAAATGTATTCAATTAGAAACTGTTTCCTTTGTATCCACGTGCTACCATTTGTTTTTTTGTTTTTTATCTATAGCAATTTAGGTGTCTTCAAATGCATGTGTCCACAATTGACACTTGGGGCTCTTCCACTGTAACAAAATGTTTCTGCTTCAAATGCAGATGGAAAGAAAATGCCTTTCTAAATCTGAAACATATTCTTCAGTTTTTTGTCATGTATATGTTCTGCATGAACCATAGTATTAGTTTTAGCAATGGTTTTGATTTGTAGGCGTAATACTTCCTAATGCTCAAGATAATAAATACTCATTTTCCTTCCTGTGAACAATTGCTTTAATCTCATTACTGTTATATTTAGGGTTGCTTAAACATCTGCATTCTTTATTATGTACAATAATGTAAAGCAGATATGGATTATATCAGCACTACGGGAAGACAAATTTATCTAACCAAATTTTAAAGGAATAAATTGCAGAGATTTTCTTTCCAACGGTACTTCAGAACTAGAGATAAAATGACTTCCTGTCTCAGTTTCCTGTATCCATGGTAACCTTATTTTAACCAGTCATTGTGGAGGAGCCAATGGGAAGAGTAGCATTTCCTGTAGGAACAGTTGCTGAACCTGCGACAAAATGTGAGAAACTAGTATGTTGTCTAGAAAGTTCTTAAAATAAATTCTAATATAGAAAGGTACTAGCCATTTTAGAGAGCTACAGAAGAAGAAATTTTAGCTGAGAAAATGAGCATCACATTCTGGGTGAGAACAATTTTAATATATTTTAAACTTGGTATAATGTAGTAATGTAAAAGTGACATTAAAAGTTTCAGATGCTACCGATGGCAGGAAATGGAGGGTTTTATATATAAACAGTATTTCCTTTTGAATTTCAGTAGAATGAATAATTAAAAAGGTGCTAAATAGCTCATATCTCTGAAAGCTGTTAGTTTACATTTTAACTATTGAAATAATTTCAAAGCACATTTAATCTTATTAACCATTTATGAACTTAGTACATTGTAATTATTGCACATAAAGTAAGCTGTGTGATAAACCATGGAACAATAGTAGAATAGACAATCAATTATAGTCCAGAAATAGAAATAACATTAAAATATTGCATGCTTCTTATATAATATGAGCATTTTGAATAAGCAATTTTAAACTTTTTTTCCTGATAGCACAATCAGAGATGACTGGGAGAGTCAGAGCCCGAGATATGTGTCAACTTCACCACCTTTGGTCATTTCGGCATATTCTTAATTGTCTTCTTCTGTTGCTGATCCAGAAGGATATACTTTGCTGTCCATCTGTTTGCCAGCAGTGTACAGGCACACAAGCTGACTGTCGTAATTTGGGTCTTTCAGCTATTCCAAATAATTTCCCACAAAATATTTTATTTTTATATTTAAGTGGGAATAATTTATCACACATAAATCCAAAAGAACTGATAGAACTTCGGCAACTTGCTGTGCTTCACTTGGATAATTCTAGCATTTTTTATGTGTACCCAAAGACATTTGCTGAGTTTAAGAAGCTGTGGTACCTACATCTGAATAATAATCAAATAAAACACTTGGATCCTGGAACATTCGAAGGACTTTCAAATCTTCATTCTTTATACCTGCAAAATAATGAAATTGCTTTTGTTCCGAAAGGATTATTTAGTGATCTTACTGCAGTTCAATACCTAATGCTTCAAAGCAATCACCTCAGCCTCCTTGGTAGTGGCACTTTCTTTGGAATGATTAGTCTTCGGATTCTTAACTTAGCCAACAATAAAATTTCATGGATATCACGCTCAGCATTTCATCACCTTGACAACCTTACATGTTTGTACCTTGAAGGTAACAATTTAACACATGTGCCATCAAATGCATTTGTAGCATTGGACAATCTTGAAAGACTTTCACTGTCGCTTAACCCTATTGGATCAATAACTCCCTTTGCATTTAAAGGACTTGACAAGCTTGAGTATCTGTCTTTAAAAAGTGCAAACATAAAAGCTATCAGTGTGAATGGCTTTTCAGGGCTAAATAATCTTAAAAAGTTAGTTTTGAGTAATAATCATTTAGAAACTGTCAATTCCAATACCTTTGCAGTATTGGATAATTTAATGTTTCTTCAACTTGATAGAAACAAAATAATCCATATTGCAGATAATACATTTGATAAAATGGGATCCACTTTGAAGATACTGAATCTAGCATTTAATAATCTTACATTCTTGCAGCCTAAAGTGCTTAAGCCTTTGGTCTCTTTAACTCACTTACAGGCAAATTACAATCCTTGGAATTGTAGCTGCAGATTACTTGAGCTGATTAATTGGGTAGCATCTTCATCCATCTCTGTAAAAATTTATTGCCAAAATCCTTCCAGTTTGCGTGGAAGGCACTTGAATTATGCTAAATGGGTTTGTTTACGAAGTGTTTCAACACTACCACAAAATCTGAAATATTCAAGAATATTAAACCAGCAGGCATCCATCACAGCACCACTACTTTATTGATGGCATGGGGTAAAACCCCCACAAGCGATGCCACTTACGGACATTTTAGTATGAATACAGATACAGTGACTTTGTGGGCAGAAGTGCCTACCACATCTGCTAGTCAAAATCTTTATGAAGAGTATTCCAGTGGGAAGCTGAGACACACAGCTTCAGTGTTAACAGTACAAATACCAGCACAGAAGATACCTGTTAATTTGACCATGGAAGAAAACAGAGTATCTCCTCCAGAAGCTGCTTCTGTATCCTTTAAAACAGCTCTAATCTGTTCACAGCAGGTAGAGAAACTAAATCAGGCTTTTGACATTTTATTAACCTTTTTTATTTTGGCCTGTGCGGTGATCTTCTTTTTGATCTACAAAATCATTCAGTTTAGACAGAAGCTCAAAGTGCAAAAGAACTCTGACAATGGAATAGAATACTACAGCTTTTATCAAGCTGGTAGCTACAATGTAACTGATCCAATTCAGCCTGTACCTCAGAATCCACTGGGAAGTTTAGAACTGGACCGTGTTCAGCTTTCTAAACAAACAGCACTTGAAAGTCAAGCAGAGGTCATCTTGTTTGAACATTCAGCATTGTAATTCAGCAAGATTTTTGAGGCTACATGTATAAAGACCAATGCAGCAATTTCGTATGATGTTTTGTAGATAATAGTTTAGTTGCTGATATTTGGCGGGTGAGGGGAGAGAAAAAGAGAGATCTAGATTGGTATTTTTTCCTTCAGATATTTTCTTAATTGCTGTCATTTTAATAGCTGCATTTTTGTATGAATCTAAGTTTGTTTGATCTATAATGCTTTTGTTTTATTCTGTCTGCCTGTGGAAAACCATTCATTGATATCTCTAACTTTGCATCAGTATGTGTTCAGCGTTCTACCTATATCCGATATTAAATCTTGCCTTAAAAGATAGCAGCCTTTTCAAATATTCATTAGTATGAAATGGTTCATAGAAACAATATAGGACAACTTGCAAATAAGTAAGTAAAATTGACTATTACTGGCGGCATCATGAAACTCAATCACTTGTGGGACTAAATAATTTTTCTTGTGGAATGATTGTGAGATAATAGCAGCATAGTAGTACATCATGATTCTCAACAGAGCACAACATTCTAAAGAGATTCATATGCCTGTTGTAATCAACTGTAATAGTTACATATTCCAGAAGAAAATTGTAATATGTATATTTAAGGTCTATGTTGCTAATGTACCAACTGTCTTCATATTCTATAGCACATGTTTTGTCATGTGCTATTAGAACTCTAATTAGAGTTCTAATTTATAAGGAAACATTTTTCTTTGAGTTGGATACAGACTTCCCATGAGTGGAACTCTGCTCATGGGACACTCCTGCTGGAGGAGAGCAGGAAGAGTCAATGATTGCTCCTGAGGGCTACAAGGAAAAGGGAAATCGGTAGAAATCCCCTCCTCTTCCTCCAGTAGGAAGCCACTGCTGCAGCTCTGTCTCTTCCACAAACTGAAAAAGCCCTTCCATTCACAGAAGGGCAAATCTGGATCCAACCGTTTATATTTTAAGAAATACTACCTTCTGCACTTCCTAATATCACAAACTGAAGCTATGTTTAGAGTTCCATTTTATCTATTGAACACCATCTTAATGCTAAACTGCAACTCAGGAGTCTAGCCGGAATAGTGGGCTGGGTTGACAACAGTCTAGCAATGCCTATGTAGAGCTGAGGAAGCCAGTGTCAACTTGAAAATCAGTTCATGACCATGTGTGATGATGGGATTCCAACTGGATGCATAGATGGCATGGCAATGGGGTTTGCAAAAAATTGTTTCAGGAACGTAACATGATCACTGTTGACTTTGTATCTGCTTTTAGTTGAGCTGGTGGGTAATCAGGCTTTAGGTAATCAGAACCCCTCCAGCAACTGTGCTTAACATCCTCTTGAGAACTTAAAAAATTATGTGGCCACCAAAGGTTTTGGGTTGTTTTATATTCTCAGTGAGGTAATTTATAATCTACTTTCAACAGTGCACACATCCATGTACGTGTCTACCTCTGCATGTATAATGTGTACATGTTGAACCATATGTGTGCATCCCTGCTTCCTGTGATATTTCCATTCATGTTTGAGGTGGAAGAATAATGAGAATGAGGTCTATTCATGAAAAAGTCAGTGTACGCATGACACAGTGAGCAGAATCCAACAGGGTCCTTCTGCCCCGCCGATTCTCCTCCAACCCACCAATTGTGTTGCACAAGTGGCCCCAACAGCTTGCATAATGGCGATTTAGCACTTCCGGGGCAACCCAAAATGAGTGGAAATGTTATTTTCTGGAAGGAGGCAGGTCAGCGGAGCTCACATAAGCTAGCTCCACCTACCTGCCTCCTTCCGCAAATGAGCGTTTTCTCTCATTTTGGGACTTCCCCTAGGAAGTGCTAAATCTCCCTTGTGAAAGTGGTGGGTCCCGCTTGTGCAGTGCAGTCGAATCAGCAGGGTGGAGAAGAATCGGCAGGGGTGGCAGTGCCCCCCTTGCATGCTGCCCCATATGTGCAGTGATGTGACTGTGCTCACCACACCTAATGCATTGCTGCATTAGAGATGGTGTGAACCAGCTCTTATTTTAAAGCAGATTTGACAGTTCATATGTGACAATGAAAGACACCTAATTGTACTATTGTACTGATAGTATCTCAGTCACCCGTGGGTCTACAAAAACCAATAACACACAACCAGAAAATTTTCCTTGAAGGTAAATTATCAGTATTTCTAGTGATGCTTAAATTCAAAAATTAAAGGATTTATTTTTATACTACTATTACATTGCTCTCTAAATAACAACCACACATAATTCTACTTTTTCTGAGATTTTTAGCATATTTTCTGAGCAACCATCACTCTTATTGGTTTCTAATATAATGATGAATGCTTAATTAACCAGTAATGTGACTGGCTAATAACTGGCCACATGCATTCCTGTCATCTTGGGTGAGAGCAGAAAAAGACATACCGGTAATTGTGATGGAATGTTCTTCATAAAATGTGCCCTTACTTGATCAGTAGGCTTTGATCAGACAGCTTATAAAGTGGTCAGAGGGCACAAAATAGGTTGCCATTCCACACATCAGTGACCCCTCTTCTTCCTCTGCCTGTTCAGTGTATATAACATACGGTACATAATGCTACAGTGTACTCTGGTCAAGATGTATTCAGAGCAGAATGGTGGAGGTGATTATGGGAGTTGTAGTCCAGAACACCTGATGGTACCAGGTTGCCTACACATCAAATATTACTGGGTTACACCCTGGTTTGGGGAACAGTGAGTAGCTTGTAGTTACATGCACAGAATAGAGCTTTCCAGCTTCAGCCCATTGCACCCCCACAAAAAAAGCTGCTCCTGAGGATTGGGAACCCATGCAGCAGAAAGGGAGAATTGGTAAAAAAAAATGGGGGACTCCCTTTTACATGAGCAAATCAGCACATACTTTTTCTTCATCAGGGAATGCTAAATGATTCTGCAGAGAGATGCACTTCCCTGTTCTCCAAACTTGCTAAACTAGTGGGCGACAGCTGAAATATCAACATAACTAGTATTCAGTTCATTCTAAAAGCTGGTCTTAGTGTTCAGTTTTTTCTGTAGATTTTAACAATAGTGCTTTTCATACAATGGCTGTGATTATTAGGATTGTATTCATTTTTTTTTTTGGTCTTTCAAACATAGTTTTTCTTCATTACAACCATGGGCAGGACAATACTCAACAAAGGGAGGAAAGCTTTCCACTCAGTACAACTGATCAGTGCATCATTTGACTCCAGCCTTAAATTCAGATGTCAGAGTGGGAGCACTTTGAATATTTTTTAAAATAGCCATGGAGGATGTCTAAGGTATACTAATAATTTTGCATATTTAGAAAAAAAAATGCATTGAAACTTTGCAGTACTGATAGTTAACCACTCCCTGGCTACTTCCTCATGGAAGCTTTACACAAACACACTCATCGCTTTCCCCAGTCATATACTCAACACTAGATGTTCAAACAGTGCATTGGTGGAAGAATTCTCGCTGGGTGTTCTGTTAGTGTTTTGGGACTTGGCAATGTACTCTCTACACAGTGCAGAAAAATACATAACTGGTGCTTAGCATCACACTGGGTGGGTAGCCCATCACCATACTCCAGCTGTAAAGAAGCAGATAAGATAATATGCTATTCTCCTAGCCAAGTCACAAGTCAGGCGATCACTCGTGACCGAGTAAGATTGACTTCCGGGATAAAAGGAGGAAATTCTAAAGAAGATTGTGTAGACTCTAGCGATGGGTCCGTAAGTGACTGTGGAGGCCAATTCTAGATCCACACAGCTTCCCACAGTGAGGACACAGGTTACCAGATAGAAGATGGTCCTGTAAAGGATTCATTTGACGTGCTTTTCGCTTAGCACGTTTCTCCCTTTCACCTTGCACTCGGGCTTCTCATTTGATCAGTGGCAAGATTGGGCAGAATGGTGGCTCAGATCCAGACTATATGACCATTGTTAGTGATTTAAGATAAACAAATTTCAATTTGTTCATGTCAAGTAAGCAGCTTAACTTGTTTTTCATTTTAAATGTGATCCAGCCAAGATGGCTCTATATAATACAGTAACCTTTCCAAAACCTAATTTAATCATGCACTCCTTATCTGTTGCTTTTAAACAAAAGGGTCTAAAAAATTCCATAGAACACCCAGATTCCTGAAATGGGGGGGGGGGGGATGCTTATTATTTTTCTAAAAGTGACTCTACCATTTTCTTCTTCAAATTCATTTTATATTTATATTCCACTACTTTGGTGAAGCCTCTAAACATAAAGTGCACAAAATTGAAAAAGTCACTTTTGTAGAAGCCACTGTAGGTAGAGAGGCCCATCTTCCATGTGGTCCTGTCTTGGATCAGGGGATTGAGCTGATCAATGAGGTCCTTCACATTCTTTAATTCTGTACTTAACTGCAAAATATATATATTGTGCAGAAATTTCAAAAATGTACTAGTGTGTACATCAAAATTTAATTGTAAAGTAAGGGAGCAAGTAATAGCAATATTACTCATTCAAGTTACTGCATAGTCAGCAATATGTTAAAGATCATAGGAAGATCAGCACTTAAAAATAGGATTTTCTGTGAGTATCCTGATCTTCTGGATCAGATTCCTGGTGTATGGTACCTGGGCTTGAGCACACATCTCCTTTTTTAATTTTTGTTTTTATTTGGCATCACATGCACAGATAACAGATATTCACTGCTGTCAGCTTTAACAATGACTGGAAGGAGAAGATTGTGTTGTTTAACACATGGACTATGCCAACATATTTCACCGGTGTGTGTTCTCTCATTTTTCCCTTTAGCCGCTTTTGCAGGCTTAAGGTAGAAACTATAATGTGGGTTGATGCATGGCTTTAGGTCATTCTTCGCTTTTGGGTAAGCTACTTGTCAGTGTGCTCAGCTAAGCACTAAATAATGTAAATAAAGCTCTAGAGGTGTGCCCTTAAAAGCACTAAGCACGTTTCCTGTTTAGCTAGTTGAGCGAAATCATTTTCCTGTTCTTTTCCAGTATTATCCAAGATAAATTTTGTGGTATGATAAACATTTCAGTAGAAGGCTTGCATGATGTCATGACTGAAGATACAGAAACAAGAACATTCAAAGAGTAAGTGAAATACTTAATTTGTATGTGCTTACTGCATTTGCTATGTTTCCAGAGTGATTATCTCAGCACAGTCTTATTTACAAATCTTTCATCAACAGAGGGAACGAGTATGTTTTGATATCTTCTGTACTTGCAAATATACTAAAGTGTGAACAAGTGTGGTAGTTTTATATTACTAAGGGCAGAATCCAATGGTGTGCTTCCTCCCTGCAACAGTGATTTAGCGCTTTCAGGGCAACCTGAAACAAGCAGAAACTCTGGAAGGAGGCAGGACAGAAGAGCTGCCATAAGGGAGCTCCGTCCACCTCCCTGCTTCCAGAAATGAACATTTCTGATGCTTTCAGGACTTCCTCTAGTACAGGACTCTCCAACCTTGGGTCCCCAGATGTTGCTGGCCTACAGCTCCCAGCATACCCAGCCAGCATGGCTAATGGCAAGGGATTCTGGGAGCTGTAGTCCAGCAACATCTGGGGACCCAAGGTTGGAGATCCCTGCTCTAGGAAGTGCTGAATCTCTCTTGCATAAGCAGTCAGTCCCACTTTTACAACCGAATTGGCAGGACCTACCACTTGCAGAAGGGGATCAGCGGGGGTGGAAGCACCCCATTGGATCCTGCCCTTTAGTCTTACCTTTATGAGCCAAGCTCTGTTAAGTAAGCTATCTTGCATTCAATTTTTAAATTTGTGTATTAGAGTTGTACCAATAAATGTCCTTATTTACATGTTCAAACTTCTATATAGAAGAGCAAGGTCATTTAGTTTTGATTAGCATGTATTGGTATCCTTGCTTGTTAATCCTGCTTAAAATGATCAGGCCTCTCATCTGAACTGGGACTGGAGAGTAGAAGGGAAACATTCTGGCTTCTGCCATCAGCCAGGGGACCTAGGGTCACTGGGAGGCTGCATCTCCTGCTTTCCAGGATTAACATCAAGCCAAGGGGAAAACCAACATGTCCCGTCTATCGGCCAGAGAAGGAGCATTTGCAGGGAGCTAGCTTCCCCCTCCTGCTAGAAAGAACTCCCTGCTCCATCAGACAGTTGCCCTGGGACTGCAAGAACTTCTGGCCACATCCATCAGCCAAAGGAACTAGAGCCACCAATTGCTAGTCAAGCAAGAACACCAGCAAGGGAACAGCAGCCTGGCCTGAAGTGCATTTAAATGCCCACTTATAGCTCATGCCCCTGCAACAGCAGCCAAGTTGAAACTGTGGGGCATGTTCTCCTATATTGCCATTTTTATCGAGGTTTGCGTAGGGATCTCGTGTCCCCAATTATTTATAAACTTTCTGGGAGACCTGATGAATTCTATGTTAAGCTGCTTCTTTCAGACAAGGATACTCATATCACAAGTCATGTGGCTAGATATTGTTCAGCAGCGATGGCTTGCCGCAGCCACATAACTTTGTAATTGTTTTTGGCTGTCTGTGTGACAGTTATTGGGCACAACCTCTCTCCAGTGGTTTACTGATGGTTGTACACACTTTGTATCGAATTAGTTATAAGGGATGAAATGCTTATGATGTTAAGGATTTTGGCTGAATCTAACAAGCCTGTTTTAATCTCTTCTGATTCAGCCGTGCCAATGGTTAAGGGACAGTTATAAATTTGGTGTAACAGGTTTCTTATCCGTATTTTACAATCTGGTGTTTAGTATATGTGTATTATATTTGTAAAAAAAAAATGTTTATTTGCTGGTCATTGACCATAATGCTGCTGCTACTACTACTACTACTACTACTACTACACTTATAGCTCATCACCTTGTTCTGGCCTTGGAAAACTGATCTCTCTCTTCTTTCTTTCCCCCTTATGTCTTATGTGTCTAGTAATTTTTGTTTTGTAAGCCTGATGGAAGGCCCATCTCTCTTTTTTTTTTATTGCTGTGAGCTGTTTTGGGAGACAATTACTGTTTGACAATTGGGATAAAATGCAGTAAATAAATAAAACAGCAATCACAGAAGACTTCAGCATATTATAAGCACACATGAATCCACACTTCACTGTTACTTAAAAGCATTGTTCTTCTGTGTTTCCTCTCACTTGTTTTCACTAGTCCTCTTTTGTTGGGAGGCTTCTTAAATTGCTGGAAAAGCAATCTGTGATTATTGCCTTGTGTGTTTGGTTCATTAACGCTGTGTTCACACAGTCAATTTATCATGCGATTACAGTCCCAGAGGTGGAGAACCAGAGCAATGATCAATGAGGCTTATAGTACCACACTCAGTGGGCTGCTTTGCAAGTCACAATAAGCCACCCTGAAAATAAGCTACGGTGGGTTGGTTGTTCACTCGCTAACCCATGTTACTCCCGACAGATGATCAGGTGCTCTGCAGGTTGTCGTGGCTTGTTTCCCCCTCAGTCCTCCAGCCTGCTCCCAGCGTGTATCCCATGGACCTTTGCAGCACAGCCTCAGCAGCCTACTCCGCTAACGAGCGCAAATGTACTCATTAGCAGAGTGTGGTTTGTTTTGTAGAATTTCCCCCACACACACACCTTCGTGGAGATTTGTGCAAATTTAACTTTTAAAAAAAATCTTCCGTGGAGATTTGTGCAAATTTGCTAAAGCACAGTAACTACTGCGCATAAGCAGTTACTGCACTTTATCAAATTGCGCAAATCTCCCCAAAAGTTAAAAAATAAATTAAAAAAATAAGTTAAATTTGCGCTAATCTCCCTGAAGGTGAAAAAAATAACATTAACTAATTTTTTAAAAAAAACATTAAAAAATAAGAAACAAACAACACAGAAACACAACAAAAACTACACTAAAATGGACTTCTGATTTTTTGCACAGCAAAGTAAAAGTAACATTAAATACTCAATAGTTACAAAGATATTAAAAATAACATTAAATATGTGTGAATCCCCCCGAAGGTTTTTTTTAAAAAGTGTTGCTGTCTAGGAAGGCGACGAAGTAGAGGAGTAAATTGATTTGTGTCATTTCAAGACATAACATAGAGAGGATATCATTAGCAAGATAGCAAGGCGTGACCAGGTTTTTTGCTGCTCTTGCCAGGCAACTCTGTAGTCCTTTCCAACAAGCTGCACACAAGCCACCGTGCCAGGTTTGTACGTCATGACAAGCCACTCTGAACAACCCAAAAACAAGCCATGGGTTCTCAGGGTGCTTGTGCATGGTTAACAAACCATGCTGAGGAAGCAGCCCTGTGTTCAGATGTCATGACAAGCCAGCCTGAAACAAATTTGGTGGGTTGCCAGCAGTGGGCGCATTCACATATCACAACAACCCAGCCTGCAAATAGGCTACACAGGTTAGGTCATTTGTATCAATGCCCATGAGGGGTGCCCCCCCCCCAGACATTGCCCAGGTGAGGCATGCCATTTTGGACCTGCAAAAGTGCACAAGCGCAAGTCTGACTTGGGGGGGGGGGGAAGAATGAAAACATTTGTGCACATTTGGGGTGCAAATTTTTTTGAAAGGAAAGGTGACAAACCAGTGACAGTCCCTCCAAAGTGCCACTTGGGCACTTTGAAGGGGCTGTCATTTGCTGTATTTTCGGATATTGCTTTTCATGATCTCCAAAAAAGGGGAAATGGGTAAAAGGGACAAAAAAGCCACGGTGAGTGCAAAATGGCTCGTGATCATGGTGGGGGTCACAGAGCCAATGCCAATCACCTCAAAGTGCCACTTAGGCACTTGTGGGGTGGCTAGTGGTAGACCGGGTAAGCTTAGCAAAAGTGGCAAGGGTTTTTTGCCATTCTTGCCAAGTGGCTTGCTGGCCGGTTCCTGGTACCCACAATGGAAATGGTCACCTGGGTTCAGATGACATGATAACCCATGGTGGGCACAATAACCCTTACGAGAAGCCACGGGTTGTCAGGGTGGCTTGTTGTCCACAAACACGCCACCCCTGCAGGAAACGGTCCATGTTCACATGACACGACCGTCCACCATGGCTTTTCACCCACGATGGGTTGTTGTGTTGTGCAAATCCAGTCAATGTGTTGTTTCCAGAGCCTCCTGAAAACACCATTATTTCAGGAAGCCTTCCTTGGTTGACCAGGCACTGTTTTTTACTGATACTCTTTTTTAATATAGTGTTTTGTTCTTTTTACTGCTCTGGAATCTGTTTAGATATGAATGTTGTAAATAAATGAATAAAATAAAATAAACAAGGCTGACAACCTATCATGGGTTATCCTGTCATGCAAACCAGTCTTCTCTCTAGTTTCCTGGAGTTGTTACCTTTGCATCTGAGGTAATAGTCTTGTTGTATGCATGCAAATGATTTTGGACTGAGGTTATAAATGGAATAAATAGACAGCAAGAAGTAGGGGTGAGGTGGGGAGAAAAGGGGAGGGGCAAAGGATTCTTCTTCCTCCTTTTTACCCCCACCCCACCCCACCCTACCCTTTATTTATTTACGTATATACTCAAGTATAAGTGGACCCTAATATAAGTCGAGGCCCCTAATTTCACCCAAAAAAACTGGGAAAACTTATTGCCTCCAGTATAAGTGCGCTGACCCAAGTATAAGTCGAGGGGGCATTTTTCAGCACAAAAAATGTGCTGAAAAACTCGACTTATACTTGAGTATATACGGTATTTATTATATTTGTACCCCACCTTTTTTCCTGCAAGGAAACCAGGGCGGCTTACAGAATCCTCCTCCTCTCTATTTGATTCCCTCTTGCATTTCTTCATTTGAGAATAGCAATTAAATGTTGCTCTTGATTTTGAACCCCTGTTGTGAAGCTTTGCATTGTGCTTAACTCCAAAGTCTACCAAACAAATTCTAAGTATCTGACCCCAAACTCAAAAGATAGCATAAAATTGCATTTGTGATCTCATGCTCCAAGTGCACAATTCCTTCAGTACAATGTACCTCTTTCAGGATGGAACAAGTATGTTTGACCAATTTGTTTTTGTACATTAGTCTTTTAACTTCTAATTGACAGCATTTGTATTTTATGGTTTTAGTTGCATGCTGATGTCTGTTTCTGAGGAGCCCAAAGTGACAGAAGAAGAAGAGCCTCCGACACAGCAGGACAAAAGGAAAAAGATGGTATGTGTCAAACCCTTTTAAGTATCAAAGGTTGCAATTTAGCAAGCTGTGGACTGTTTGTTGCTCAGTTCAGTTGAGTTATTGCAGTCACATGCATTGTTCTTGAAACATTCAGCTCCAACACGAAGAGTAAGGAAAAACAGTATAGGTAGAATTGTGATAACTCCATTTAGGAATGTCT
This sequence comes from Shinisaurus crocodilurus, assembly GCA_021292165.1. Taxonomy (NCBI): domain Eukaryota; kingdom Metazoa; phylum Chordata; class Lepidosauria; order Squamata; family Shinisauridae; genus Shinisaurus; species Shinisaurus crocodilurus. The sequence continues at coordinate 31,184,639 of CM037877.1, forward strand.
GGATTTTAAAGAAAACAAGAACTATATTTAGTCCCAAAAAAAGTATAATGAGCTATTAACTTCTTCTGGAAGAAGTTAGAAAATAAGTGTAGGGTAATCCTAGGCACCCCCAACTTGAAACATACCCTGAGGATTCACTTGAACTCAGGCCAGGGACCAAAGTGCCAACAGAGTGCTGTGCTGTATTGCAAACTGCTTTTGAAAAGCCTCTCCATTTCAAAACCAGTTTACTGTCTGGGTGTACAGCTATCGTTTGAGAAACATAAGCATGGGCATATGTTCTCTTGGGCATATGGAACTATAGTTGTCCAGTTCTTTGGCTCCTGGACTTAGCTCACAATTCCATCCTGCCCGCTCACTAAGATTAGAAGGAGAGACCCTTCTCTATCTCCCATCTCGTCTGGAAGCGCATTTCATTGGAACAAGAGAGAGGGTCTTCTTGCTGCCTACACCCAGATTGTGGCAACTTTGTCTTGTGAGGGGCAGTCATCCCCCCCCCCCCCAGGGCCGGTGCTACCATTAGGCCAACTAGGCAGCTGCCTAGGGCACAGGGCTAAAGGGGGTGCCAGAAACCTTGGAAAAAAAATACAACGTGCTCAAGTGGGAAGGGGGGCGCGCTAAATATCTGATCTTGCCTAGGGCACCAAACTGCCTTGCACCGCGCCCCCCCCCCCTGTTTTTCGCCAGTTGCTGAAGACCATTTTATTCCAGCAGGCTTTTGTTATCTGTGGCAGATAATGCGACTGTTCGCATGACACATGGCGGCTCGTCATGGCTTATTTAAGCCATGACAAGCTGCAGCACGCACGGGCACCATCCTGAGTATTCAACCCCTGACCATGGATTGTCGTGTCATGAGAACCTGGCTGGTGGGGGTTCATATAACCCTAGAACAGTCCATGGGTTGAATATTCAGGATAGTGCCCACGGGTGCTGTGACTCATATGGCTGAACCGTGTCATGCAAACCCAGTCAGTGTTTTTACATTTTGGTTTTAACTGTTGACCTTGTCTTGGTTGAGCAATTCAGTGTTTGTCCCACACTGCCCCATGCATGGACTAGGGCAGAGATGAACAGTAATCATACACTTTTCTAACATGAATTAGGGAGTTCATCCTGATTCTGGTAAGATGGTATCTTGCTATAAAGCAAGTTTTTAAGCTAGCAGCATATCAAATGATTTGCCTGGCCTGGTGTGAAGGTTCTGGGCACCATGAGCTGTTTAGATAGGCTAACAGAGTGTGGGAGGAGTTGGTAATCATGGTATATGTTGGCACCAATACCACTGGGAATTGAACACTGGCCTAAAAACCATATGAATCAGGGTCCTGTTGCATCACCAGTCAATAAAACTTAACAGTTTATCTAGTTACTTTAAAAATGTGTTCTACTATTAGGCAATAGTTTCCATTTCAAGTGGAAATGGTGTTCCTCAATGCCTAACAAATCCAGACTTTTTCTCTCAACGTAACACTTTCATCCATACATCGAAGCCCTTAGCTCTGCCTGTCTAGTTGGCCCTGCACGTGAAACTAGTAATGTTCCTGAAAATGCAGTTTTGCAGTGCCCGGATTTTAATGTCCTACTTAACTTAAATTTATCTTTCAGGAGCTTTTGCATAGCACCACAAAATATTACTGAAAATAGAAACTAATAACAAATCCAAGATGCTATTTTAAGAATCCATATTTAAACACTGCCACACATCACTGAAGTACATATAGTTGCTCTAGATTCTGTAATCACCCACTGAGTCACAGATGTCAGTATTATAATTAAATAAGATATAGTTATTAAAAATGTAAACGAAATCCAGGGAGGTTTATTATTTTGTTTTTAAGATGACTCATAGGACAAATCTTGTCCTTTATCAGTTGTTCATAGAGATTTACAGTGCAGTTCTATGCATCTTTACTCAGCAGTACGTCCCATTGAATTCAGTGGAGCTTACACCCAAGTAAGTGTGCATAGAATAGCAGCCTCAGAATTAGAAATGTTTTGACTTCAAACATTACAAGCTGTATAGTTTTTTAAAAAGTATAGTAGTAGAAAATTGTGGAAAACAAATAAATGGAAACTTTTGTTTAGACAAATAGAACATTAAAAATATAGTCATACACTGAGAATTGAAACCCATCTTTTTGTAGAGGACAGAATTAAGGGAGTGGGAAGGTATTTCTCTTGTGTGAATAAGAACAGATTAATATCCAAGCTTGTTAATGGAATTATTTTTTTTCTCCTTATCCCTCAGGAGAAAAAAAAAAATAAGACCCTAATTAGGGAAGCAAAGTTACTTTAAGTTAATTATTTGTTTACAAACATTTCAGATTCCAGTACCACAATAGCTTAAGCTCTAGTTGACTTCAAGTGCAATCCTGTTTAGACTTACTGAGAATTCATTCCCGCTGAGTTCCATGTAAGCATGCATAGGATTGCAACCTTAAATTGGTATTTTGTAAGGCTTCTGTGGGGTCAAATATGTGGATTGGCTTTGGAGTTCAGACCCTTCCTCTGTGTGTATTCAGTGACCTGGTTCGCATGACACAACAACCCATCATAGGTAACAAGCCATGGTGGGGTGTTGCGTCATCCGAACCCAGCCTGCTTCCTGCAGGGTGGCTTTTTTCCCCCCAGGCAGGCCACCCTGAGAACCCATGGGCTGTTCTAGGGGTTGTTTTTAACCACAATGGGTTGTCATATTGTCCGAAACCGAGCAACTGATCCCACCGTGGGTAAAGGGCTGGACAGGGTAGTTCAGACAGGGAAGTATACATATATCATATGTATACTTCCCTGCCCAACTCCCCTGTTTTGCCCTGCCTAAATCCCTGCTTTAAAAAAAAAGCCCTACTTCTGACAGCTGTCAGAAGCAAGTGTCAGCGAAAAGGGGGTGAGGTACATTTTTCCACAACCTCAACCCAGGCTCAGCCACTCGGTTCCCTGCCTGGCACTCCAACCTCCTCTTCTGCCATCAGAGCCTCTGCCTGGGAAGGTGCTGTGTGTGTGTGTGTGTGTGTGTGTGTGTGTGTGTGTGTGTGTGTGTGAAGAACAAGAGAAGGGGCTGGGAAAGGAGAGAAAAATTGCAATGCTTGGGACTGGGAAGGAAGGGCAGGTAGTGAGAGAAAGAGCAAAGCTAGGGGCTAGGAGGGGGGAGAAACAGAGAAGTAAACTGGTGGGGGAGAGATAGCAAGGCAAGAAGCTGGGAGGGAGAGGGAAATAGTGTCTCAGGAGTGGGTGGAAAAGTTGGGGGCACTGGGAGTGGGACCTATGCAGGGAAACTCAAAACCCTGAGGATCTTGCTGTGAGGGGGGGGGGGGAAGACACCTACCCCCTTTCACAAGCAAAGATCACTCACAGCTTTCCTTTGACTTGACAGCTTGCCTTTTGAGAGCTCTCACATCAAAGCAAAGTAAACAAAACCCTATTTTTTTTAGAGTCTCTCTGCATCAATGTCCAGGGTTGGTACCTGCTGCACAACAGGTACCCCCCAGGACATTGCCTAGGCGAGGCTTTCCATTTTCAGACCCACAGAAGTGCCCATCTCCTCACTTGTGTAAGTCTGTCTAGGGAAAAAAATTATGAAAAAAAAGGGGTGGCCAACCAGTGGCAGCTCCTCCAATGTGCTGCTCGGGCACTTTGGAGGTACTGTTACTGGCGGTCAATTTGGGAATTACTGTTCACGATCTCTGGGAAAAGAAAGGGGATGGGGGGGGAGCCACGGCAGGCCAAAAAATGGCTCGCGATTGCAGCGGGGAGAGGAGACCAGGCTTCGCCCGTCAGGTCCCCTGGGATACCAGCTGGATGGCCAAGGGGGAAAGAGTCGGAGAACAACCCACGGTGAGCCCAATCGTCTGTTGGGCGCACAGTGGGTTGTTTGTGAAACAACCAACGCACTGTGGCTTATTGCCAGGGTGGGTTAGCGTGACGTGCGAACCTGCCCAGTGTCTTGAGTGAATTACTCGTCTTTTGTCTAGCCTGACCCCCACGGCAGTCATTATGTGACTAGCCACATCCCCCATAGGAGCCATTTTGTTGTGGTGCGCACAGCAATTTCTCAAATTCCCAGATTTGCCCACAGGTGGAAAAGGTTGCTGAGCTCTGGCATAGATGGATCTCATATATGTAAGGGCTTTTCCATTCACTACAGCATTGCGTACCCATTGCACTGAACAGGGAGGCCCAGTCTTGCCAGATGTTCTGTCTATGTACCTGAATGCCTGAAGAGTTTTGAATAGGGTCCATATGGCTGTAGCCCTGTAATAGGATGATGATATACATGCCTAAATACCATTGGTATCAATGTAATGTAGTTTGGAACAGAATTGCTGCTTTAAATGATGAACTGCAGTAGGGTGTGATGTGGATATCAGTCTGGAGAGAAGGTGGGGTTAAAATTGTTTCCGGCTTCCAAGGGAAGGACTTTACTGATATCTAAACAATGCTTCATGAAAGGAATAATCCACAGCATCTTAAAAATTGAATCTAGTACACTTTTACATATCCATTTCTATTACAAGGCAGGTATGACATGTTTCTTGTAAGAAGTTTCTGCTCAGCAAGGACCCTGATAAAAAATGCTAGTATGCATTAACCCGAAACGTACATTTGATTGTGTGCTACATCTGGCTCATACATTGTGGGGAACTCATAAACAAAAATGACCAAGTTGTGAAATACATCACCTTTGTTGAACTTAGAATGTGGCATATTAAAGTTTGGCAAAGAATGACTCCTACTGGCTAAGTGAAGAACTGTCACAAATCATAGGAAGGATAATAGAATGGTAAGGATCCCATTTGCTTTTTGTTGTAAAGTTAAAATCACTTTTTCATTTTACATAAGTGGGTTTAGTGACTGCTATCCAAGTTAAAGTCAGAACATTCCTTTGATTTTTGAGAGCTTCCCGAGCTTTTCTTGTTGACTCTGATTATAGTTTAAGTGATGCTGTGTGTGATTAGAATTGAGCTTTAATCTGATTGGCAGTCCCAGTCAAAGTTCTGGGTCCACTTTAGCAGTGACATTCTAAATCACGGGAAAGTGTCTTCATACATACACACAACAAGAAATGTGCTTTTGTGAGTGTATATTATTTATTGCTAGCTATGTTATTTCTGTCCCACCGCCTTTTGATGCAGAAGGATCTTAGTTTAACAAAATGTGGATAGGTACGTTTTGAAATCCATGTGCATAGAAAAGCCCCTCGCTACTGAAGTGATCTCTAAGGGCACAGTCCTATCATGATGCCCATAGGCTCCCGAACTCAGAGGCTTACTGTCATCCTATGCAGAGCAGGTGGAACGGCAGAGAGGATCTTCACCTCCCTGTCCTCCTGCCCTGCATATTTTGCAAGATGGGCTGTTTTGCCCATCTAGCTGGAGCGTTTCAGAGGGGGAAGGAAGGAGGCTGGGAGAGACCTCAGGCCAGCTCGTATCTTGGCCTGCCCAGCCTCCTCCCCTCCGTGCCCACCGAAACGCCCCCGTTCCCCCCTCTCCATAGTTTGTTTTCTGACCTCGGAGAGCAGCCGGTGCAGTTCTTTCCATGCCAGCTGTGAACGGGGGGGGGGGGGGGGTCAGAACTCTGATTCCCAGCTCCAAAGTCAGAGCCCTGTCTCCAACCTTGGATCTGGAAATCCAAAATATCCTACGGCCCCTCAGATGCTGTCTAGGGGCCATAGGATTGCTCTTTAAGTGGGTGGATTTAGATAACAAGAAGCCATGCAGGGGCTTCTTTAAAAGCTTTCTGTGCTGTGCTGCACATGCAGCCAACGGAAGAAGAGGCCATCCGCAGCCTCTGATCCATCCAGCGAAGCCCTGTGTTACTACCTGGCCTCCATAGCTGTTCCAAAAGCCAGGGAACCAAGGTGTAGCAACACTTGGCTTACCCATGTTGTGGAATGCTAGAGAATTACAGCTTCTCCTTATGATAGGCTTTTAAGAGGCTATTGCATAACTCCCAGTTGCGTGAGTACACCCTTTGTAGAGATGTAGCAGCAGTCACATGTGATCCATAACATCAAGTTTCGGCCTTACATTCCTTGCATTCTCACCGTACAAAAAACAATCATCTTGCCTATTAGAAAACAACTATGCATTTTAACTTCCCTATTATTTTTTAACTTTTATATTTAATATAACATGCTTTTGAAATACTTTAATAATGTGTTGACTACTAGTGAGTAGTTTAGTCTTTGCAGCATCTAAAGTACTCCATGGTGAATTGTGTTTTGTTTTATTTTGGGGGTTTAAGAAATCAAAAACTACATTTTTTCATTCCGCATAGTAATTCACTCTAATGGAAAATTATGCAAATGAGTGAAAGAATTTGCTTCTTTGAACTGATTGATTTCAGAGAGTATAATTAGGTTACTTCTCATGGTTTATTGACATGAGATTACCTAAAATAGGTTTCTCTTTAATTAAGCATGAAATCTAATGTCATTAACATCATATTTCACTTAAATTGTTGACATTTTCTATACATTCTTTGGTGTGTGAATTTAATAAAATTGTAGTTATAACATTTTCTTTTTTGTATTTTTTTATATCTGCTGCATATAACAAAAGATATGGGACTTGTTTGGACAGGAGTGTTGATCTCAGCTAGCAATTACTCATTGTATAAGTCTTGCATGGGTTGGCAAAGGAAATTACAGTATATATATAATTTTTGTATAATTTCGCCCAGATACTTAAAATAGGCAGCTTTTTTTTACATATATAATGTAGCCACAACTTTTATTGGTTACAGCTCACAGAGTTTGGTGTGGCATAGGGCAAGGATAAAATAAACTATAATATCTACAAATTAGGATGAAGACTAGAAAATAGAACATCTGTTATCCAACAACAACAAGCAGAAGACCAGGTAAACCTCAGCTTCCAAAAGCTCCACAAAATAGGTTTACCTGTCTCCAGAAAGAGGCAAGAGGTCATTCTGGTGTCTCAAAGGAGGGAATTCCGTAATTTCAGAGGCTACCACAGAAAAACCCTCTTAATTTACTACAATCTGACATAGGCGGACTACAAGGCTTGGGGGACGACGACGACGACACACTAGTTTAGGAACTCTGCTTTATAGTGACTGGGTTCAGACAACACACTAACCCACACTCAAGGGTTGAGTGCGTTGTCGTTTAACCGTGGGTTATCGTGTTGTCTGAACCCAGCTGTGATAACAAACCATGGTGAACAACCCACAGTTCACAACCCAACAACAGACCATGGGTTCTCTTCATGGGTTGTTTGTGGTTAACAAGCCATGGCTAGTTAGCACAGCTGGGTTCAAACATGATTACCACAGTTCAGCAACACCCCACACTCAACCCTTGAGTGTGGGTTATCTGTCTGAACCCAGTCATTGACTGGGTTCGCACGACAATGCAACTCATCATGAGTAACTAGCCATGGTGGGTTGTCGTGTCATGTGAACCTGGACTGCTTCCAACAGGGTGCCTTGTTTGGGGGCAACAAGCCATCCTGCCAACCCATGACTTGTTACCCATGATGGGTTACTGTGTCATCCAAATCCAGGCAACCAACCCCATCATGGGTTCAGGGAAGCGGCAAGTGAACCGCTTGGCAAGAGTGGCAAAAAAACCCTTGCCAAGCTTGCCTGGGCCCCTGCCAGTGACAGCTGCTCCACCAAGTGCCCAAGTGTCACTTCGGAGCAACCGTCACTGGATCGCTCACTCCGCTTCGATCACAACTGTTTTTGGAGTCACCATGGCTTTTCCTCCCGCTTTTTTTTCAGAGATCGCTGTTCACAACCTCCAAAGTGACAGTGACAGCCCCTCAAAAGTGCCCAAGCAGCACATTGGAGCAGCTGTCACTGGTTTTTTGTCTGTTTGACAACAGAAATGTGCACAAATGTTTGTTAATTTAAAAAAAGAAAATTCTGTTGGTAGTTCAGAGTTGCGCAAGTGCACAACTCTGACTACCCAAAATGCAAAGCCTTTCCTGGTCACTGTACTGGTAAGTGCCTGCTGTCAAAGCAGGCACCACCCATGTACATTGACAAAGCCAGGCTTCAGTTACTTGACTTTGTTTTCACTTGACAACTGTCAAACAGTGAGCTGTCAAGCACAAAACCAAGCCGCAAGCAGATCTTTGCCTGTGAAAGGGGGTGGTGACTACATCACCCCCTTCACAGCGAGATCCTCTAGGTTTTAAAGTTGGACCTGACAGTTTTCAGTGTCCTCCACCTTTTCCATCCTTTCCCAAGCCTCTAGGTGCTCAGGAAAGGGGGGAAATGCATCCCACCCCATTTATGGGAGCGCTTACTTTTGACAGCTATCAAACGTTAGGGTTTCTTTTAAAACAGTGTTTTTGACAGGGCTAAGCAGATTTTTTTGACAGGGACATATACAGATTTCATGGCTGCATGTATCTTATGTTGTATTTTATGGTTTTAAAGAGCTTTGGCTATTGGGTGGTATAGAAATGAAATAAATAAATAAATAAATAAATAAATATGCTAAACCCTTACATGTAAAATACTCAGGAGTTACCTGGGGGCTTTCAGCATACACAGTATCTCCAGATAGTCAGAGTGGGTGGCCAGAGTAACAAAAGGCTATAGGAGTCTTAGTTCATTTTTATGGTGCTTAGACAAGGAGGGGCTATGCATCCCAGGTAAACAAGTTTAGCCAATCCAGTAACCAACAAATAGTAAGGAAGGACACTCCTAACATCTTTTGAGTCGAGGACATGGGCTATGAAGGTATTAATTAAAAGGAGATGGCTTTGGCTATCTCTAGGAGATTTGATCCATCAAGAGAATGGATATAGATTCTGTGGATCTGGAAGCTCCAGAAAAGACATATGGTATTCCATGTCAGCTGTGGATGCCAGAATCTTGTTCAAAAACACTTGCTGCTTTAGAGAAATAGACCTGAATGACAGCTCCACATCACAGATGGTTCCTTGCACCCTGTGAGATAGCAAGAGCATAGCTGATTGTGGTTTCCAGGAAGAGTTTGGTTGGTTGGAGGCTAATCAGTGGATCAGTTATCCCCTGGAAGTAGGCATTTCAAATTTTATCAGACACATGTGTGGGAAAGGATAAATAAAAGATAAATCTGTCTACCAAAACCATTTCGTTACTCAGCATTGCCTGACAGAGGTCAGGGCAGATATATTTTGGGAATATGAAACCATGGCTGCATGGGAGAATGAATTTTTCCATAAAATTCTAAGCGGGAGCTTGCTTCTGCCAGAGTTGTTTACAAACGTTGCATCCTTTGTGTGGTGCACCATGAAATGGAAGCATTTTTCATTGGTGCTTGCCTGGGGCCATAACCTTTTTACTGGCCTGGTTCCTTTTTAAAAAAAGGATTCAGATACTTGCTCAGTCCATTATTGGGCAAATAATTCAGGCCATACATTTTCATTTTTAGTAGCAGGCAACCAAGGCATCTGCTCTCTGGCCACTGCCTCCCTGCAAGAATAACCCTCCCTTCATCTGAGGGCCATGCAGGTGTTCTTAGCACAGTCGTGCAGCTAGTCCTGTACCTTGGGGCCAAGGTCCAGGACTCCGCAGCCCCATGAGTCCCCAAATGACCACCCAGAGAGCGTCAGGTGATCAGGGTACCAGGACAGCAGAAAAACTCCATTTTATTTCTGTAGTCAAGATAGTGCTATGATTTCAGTGAATTTAAAATGCCAAAGTGCATATGCTCAGAATAGTATTATTTTTTAATTGGAGTTGGCAAACAGTTTTCTTGTTACTACTCTTAATGTATCTGAAATATAGAAGTAGTTATAAAGCATGGAATGGTGGTTGAGGGGCAAAGAGAAATGTTAATTCTGTGCTTCACAACAGAAGTAATATATGTGACCGTCTATAGGGGCCCCTGTAAGACTATTAAAAGTGCAATCTTATGCAAGTTTAGACAATAAAAAGGCCTACAACTCCCAGCATGCCCCAGCCAGCTATGCTGGGAGTTGTAGGCCTTTTTTCTGTCTAAACTTACATAGGATTGCGCCCTAAGTCCAGGGTCTAAAATTACCTACCTGTACCACTGCTTAGGCACTCCGTACACCATACTAGGGGGTAAAGGACACCCACTGGTATGGTAATGCCATTTCTTTCTATAGAACCAGCATCTCAACCCATGCATTCTTTAAACAGTAGCTCAATCTAATCTGAGCTTGAAAATACATAGACTAAATATAATTATATATGCAAGTGTGACTACTCTAAAACGTATACCTACAATGTACTACTTTTAAGTGGCATCACTAAGAAGTTTGTGCATTTAATTAACTGATACATTGAGGTACACAACCTTATTTGGCCCCGAGAGCTGGGGCATAGGGGCAGGTACGTGTATGTACATGCCTGCACACACACACGCCTCAAACATCCAGCTCACACAGACATAGGCACACGCAGCTCACACACATGCATATTACAAGGATACATGGTACAACCATACAAAATTTCCCTGGTTAACTATCTACGTGACTACGTAACTATAACTATCTAACCTGGGAATTTTTTTTTATGACTGTACCATGTATCCTTGTTTAGTTCTGTAAATACTTGTGTTAGTTGCTTCTATTCCACTGAATTCTGGAAGTATGGTGGCTTTAGCAAACTTTAACTTTGAGATTGTATTGGTATGTAATGCAGCTAGCCAAGCTATTTTGTAAGGAAGCTATGACTAGCTAAAAATATTTTGGAGAGATGCTCATAATTAGAAAACTGCTAAGGTTGGTTAAACTAATGTGACAACAGAATAGGTGATTTCTTATTGTTGCCTAGGGAGATGAGATACTATTAATAAGTTGACAGTTAAAACTGTACAAGATGAAGTATGACTACAGTGTTATCCCTTTATAGGCCTTTGTTCAGACAACAATACTGTGACAGCTACTCGGCATTAATTTGTTAAAGTAATACATAACAATTTGCAGAACAAAATTGCAGAATTTAGCAAGTTTTTAAATTTGCTCTTATGGGGTTTATTAAAAAAAATAAAATCAGGAGAGATCCTTTTCTTACACCCCATTCTATAGCCCCACTATGCTAGGGCAAATGCAGCCATCACATAGCCACAATCCTATGAGCAACTAGCAGGACCGTCAACAGTACAACAATAGCTGTAGAAATAAAGGCTAACTTTAGAACACTGACACTCCTGTGGTGTCATTCATAACTCCACTGCTAGTCACCAGTCACAATGTCACAGGCTGGTGCCCCCATGTTAACCATGCATGAAAGGCACTATGTTGACGGCAGGAGTGTTACACGGATGTTGCCCTGCCCTGTATGCACACAGAAGGCACACGCATAGCCTCAGGGAGTCTCCCCCTGCATCAGAGGCCTCCCTTGGCTGAGCCATCAGGAAAGTATACATGTAGAATCCAGAGGCTTCCCGGTGGTGTCTATCTACAGCAGCAAACATACAGGGAACCTAGAAGGAAAGAGAAATGTAATGAGAAACACAAAGTGTCAATTCACATCCTACAACAGGGAGATACAGATGGGGCCTCCAGGCAGGTAATTAGGCAAATGGTGCCCAGCATGCACTGTGGCTTAAACAAGCCACCAGTGGCTTGTTAAAGCCATCATGATGTGGCCCAAAACAGTGTGGAAAAGAAGAAAATTGGGCCTCGGATGTTGTTTCATACTTTTAGAGTGGTCTGGGGAAGAGGCCTGTTACCCACCACATGTCTTAGCCATAATGGCTGAGGATGTTAGAAGCTGTAGTCTAACACATCTCTATAGCACTTGGTTGGGAAGGGTGATCAAGAGAGTAAAAGAAAGCTGAATTGAAGGGAGGAAGATTCCTTGACCAGCAGTGACCAGGTTTCAACCTTTTGGAGCTAAGAACACCAATATTTGGCTTCTAAGCTGATCCTTGTTCTTGTTTCTAATGGTGCAACCTTATCTCTAATGGTGCAACTCATTTCTAATGGTGCAACCTCTACTATATCATTTCTGTTAAACCTTCAGTTATACATTATTGAAGTCTACTGGCTCCCAAGACTGACAGTCTTTACTTTTGGCCAAAGATAGAATATTATTTATGTTAGTGGTGAATTCAGTTTTAATTTTAAACCCACATCCCAAATCTTGGTCACATACACTGTTATTAATTCACTGTAAATCGCTGTGAATCTGCTTTTCTTTCTTGCGCCATAGAAGAGCACCTGATGGGGCTATGCGTTCTCATGTTCTGAATGTAACTAAGAAATGTCAGTACATTTTTATTGATTTAGCAAAATTATATAAACTGTCTCTATACAAGTACTAAATTTAGAAAGTATAAATGGGAATCAGTGAAAACAAGGACATTTATAACTAGATCAGGGACTCATCAGGCAGTTCTGATCAGGCAGTTCTGAGTGCTCATTAGGCTGTGCTAGTGGGAACAACCACTAGTGCATCAGGAAGCTACTGCTTCCTAGAGCAACTGAGGAAACTAGCCAAAACTAGCATTTCCAGAATTTTTATAGATGCAAATGTAGAAAGAATTACTATAATTGAAAGAATAATACAATGTATCTCACCATAATGGGGAAGACTGACCAGGTTATCTGTATGCCTGCTCAGTCTGCTGTTGAGCTGCTAGCTGTCGATGAATGACTTCAGCTCCGTTGCTCTCCTTCCTTATGGATTTTTATGTTTAAACCAGGCTTGGACTGGACAGCCCTTTAAATAGAGGATGTCTTCAAATAAAAGACAGTCCTCTGACAGCCCTTCAAATAAAGGAAAATCCTCTGTGGAGTAGGACACTAAGGGCACAATCTTATGCATGTTTAGACAGAGAAAAAAGTCCTACAATTCCCAGCATTCCCCAGCCAGCCATGGCTGGCTGGGAAATGCTGAGAGTTGTAGGACTTTTCTCTCTCTAAACATGCATAGGATTGCACCCAAAGTCACTCTACTTCTAAGCTTATACTTTTGCTACAAGGAATTCCATGTCTTTTCCAACCCTCTGGCACTGAGACAGGATCTACAGCTTTCAAATAATCTTTTATAAATACTTATCTTTTAAATGGAGTTGTGTGTGAAGATCACAAATGACCAAATCCAAAAGAACAAGAACACTGAAAAGTGATTTGGCCTGTTGGCTATGTCTGTAACTGCGGATACACAGGCCTAGTCACTTCCTTGCCTAGTCTCACACTTTTAGCCTAGAATCTGAGACATTTCTTGATCGAACATCTGCCACAGATGGCTAATGAGAAAATTATCTGTGGTCACCTTGGCTTTTAAAATTTCCCAATTGTCAAAAAGTACAAAAATGAAGGTGTTTTAGCAGTTTGCCATTTGGGGAGTTCAGCACTGCTAATTAATGGGCACCAAATCTAGAGGTTAATTTCAGTTGATGAAGTAGCAGAATTCCTCTTTGGAAGGATTCAGCTGGCAGATGATGCTTCTCAATGTAAGCACTGCAGAAAACAAAGCTTTTTCACTCCAGCTAAGATTGTAAAACAGATGAATGAGTCATAGTTGCACTGGGTTTGCCTGCTGTTTTCATTAATATATATTGTTCTTATCTGTATTCTGCAGCTTGCACTAAAGGATCCAGTACACTCTGTGTCGCTTCAGCAATTTGTATATGAGAAGCTAAAAGCACAACAGGAACTGCTGGGCGAGCCAGGCTTTCAGGCACTCATGGAAACGGTGGATACAGAAATTGTCACACAACTACAAGACTTCTTACAAGGATTCTAAATAAGCCTAGACAAGATCTTCTACATCTCTTTCTTCAGTTCAACATTACAAGGGCAAACTAGGCAGATTATCTAACTGCAAAAAACCACAGCTTTAAAAAAAGAGCTTCTGTTAGATATGAAAGAGAGGCTATGACACTGATATATATATTTTTCAAATTAAGAGACGATTGAAATAATAAATATAAACTCTCTCCTAATTCATTTTACATGCTTGTTTCAAAAGACTGTAATTTATATACGGTGTATAGGATTGCAGAAGAGAGATTCTGTAAATGCAGGTGTTTAATTTACTGTTAGTAGAATGGTAATGGGTTTGAACTCACAATCATGTGCTCTTATCACTTAAGGAACAGTGGCTGGCTACACAGATTTTTCTGCAAGAATATCGGCTCACATAGGCCTTGCACTATTGTTTACTATTAAACTAATACAATGTTGGGTTTAAGGACTGGAAATGTTACAGCGGGAAAGGATGTCAAGCATATGTGTTCTCCATCAAGCAATTTAAATAGTATAAATATAGCAGTATAAATAGTGGAAAGTATTCTTAAGGTTTCCTCTATGGGGAGTTGAACACTAGTCTTTTGCATGAAAAGAAAACTAATGAAGTCATCCAAGTGTTTTAGATTTGCTATGTTGATCCATGCAGAAGGAAAGGGTTTAGTGACTTTTCTCTTGAATTAGCTCTGCAAAAAATGCTTTTGATTTCAAATGTAGCACATAGACACAGTGATGCATTTCTCTATGTTTGAGATCCATATTGATCCTTGATCTCCTCCTTCCTGGGTGGTAGGAGGTGAATGTATTATACACCCTGAATGAACAAGGTGTATTGAGTATATATTTTCTGTTGTAGAAAAGTGAACTTTTTAGGTGGTTAAGAATGATGAGCCAAAGCTTACTAATTTTATGTAATTCTGGGTTACTCTAGAGCAATGGTAATAGTGAATTTTAAATATTGAAGTCTTCGTCTGGGAAAGTGAAGATTACAAATCAGGGAAAGTCAGCTGAGAAAGCTTTTGCGCTCCTGTGTTGTCATAAAAGGTCATTCATGCCACTTCCCCTTACCCTACTCCCCAACCCTTCTCTCATAGCTCCTATTTTAAGGAGAGCCTTTATTTTTCATTTTGGGCAAGGCTTCTTATGTCCACCAGTCTTCTGATGTAACAAATCATTTTTTTTAAAGAAACGACAATATACTAACCAAACGTTAGTATAATACTTGTGCAGAAATCTGGCAAATACATGTAACCATGGGGATCAAAGATCTCCTTGTAAACTGTAGATTACAAAATGTCCTAGAAAATAAATTCTGAGACCTCCAGACTACAAAATAGTAATATGTCAATTAAATTTTCGAAAGTTATCTCATTTATGACTTATTCTGTACCCTTCTTTAAGACTCATCATTCATCATTAATTTAGAGGTACTGCTTCCTTTAACCCATGTGCAGTTATGAGGAATAGCAGTACAATGAATCTTTAGCAGCAATATTTCCATGCTAGAACTCTCATGACCTTGGGTTTACCTGCAGTGTCAGAGGTTTAGGCTCAGAAATGTTGCTTAGCATGAAAAAAAACCCAGGATTAAGATATATAACTATTACACATTTTGCAATACATTTAACTGGAGCATATTAAGGTAGGCTTAGGAGTGTTCACACAATGTACAGCTTGACACCTGGCTGAGTTTGGCTACTAAAATAGCTGTAACTAAATCTTGGAACATAGGCATACCCACATGGTGAGAAATCTAATCCCTAGCTGAAAATAGCTTTTATTGCACAGTATTCTGAAAACCTAAGGTAAAATTTCACTGTCCAAGAACAGGTTGAAGACAAAAATCACAGCCATCAATCCTATTAACTCCCAAGAGGATACTAGGGCACAATCCGACTCCTTGAGGAAGCCAAACAGTCGTATCACCTCTCCTATTAGCTGGATGTTTCACTTTTCTAGATACATTTCAACCCTGACAAATCCTGCACAACTCCTTGAATTGCTACCTCTGCACATTTTTAAATAAAATATAACTCCTTGGAGCTGATAAACTTTTAAAATGTTTCCTCCACTATCAATGCATGTTCTTTTGTCAGACCTCTTTCTTGAATAAGATAAGTGGAAATCTTATTCAGCTGATGGCTGTGTTCAACTGTTGTTTGAATTGTAGCTCCGAAGCAAATATACATTTAATATTCATCTACATTGTTACTGAATTCTTCACCTCCTTAACAAAGGGAAGATAGCTAGATACTGGGGGGTGGCGGGGGTGGCGGCGGCGGCAGCAAGAGAGAGAAGGTAAGTGATCCTTGCACCAGGGCCGGTGCTACCATTAGGCCAACTAGGCGGCTGCCTAGGGCGCTGGGCTAAAGGAGGCGCCAGAAATGCCTTGGGGGGGAAAAATACATCACGTATTTTACCAAGTTTGTTTTACCAATCATGTCCTGTGGCGGGGAAGGGAAGGCGAAAGAAGCGCACCCCTCCCTCTCTCTCCTCCAGCTCGTTACCAGGAACAGCAGCAGGCAGGCTCCTCCTCACAACCAGCATCAAAAGAGGCAGAGAAGGCTACAGACTGGAGGAGGGGAGGCGGGCAGGGGCCAATGATGGGAGGCTGGTGGGCGGCTGGAAGGATGCACCTCCTTCGCCTTCCCTCTCAAGGATGCACCTGCAAACACCTCCTTCGCCTTCCCTCCCTCGCGTGAGCCTCAGGTTCCTCAGCTCAAGGTCCCCTGAAAGCAGTTATTTCCAGCAACCAGGGAGGGAGGGAAAGGTATTTTAAGCTAGCTGGGGCTCCAATGTTTTAATTATTTACCATGCTTTTCTGTGTTTTGGTTTTAAATGGTTTTAGGATGCAATCCTATGCGTGTTTGGAGTGGGGGGAATCCTACAACTCCCAGCATTCCCCAGCCAGCCATGCGCAATCCTATGCACGTTGAGGTAGAAAAAAGCCCCACAACTCCCAGCGTTCCAACAGCCAGCCATGCTGGCTGGTGAATGCTGGGAGTTGCGGGGCTTTTTTCTGCCTCAACGTGTTTAGGATTGTGCCCTGAGCTGTTGATGTTTGCTTTACTGTACTTTGAATATTGTTGTCTGCCTTGAGCACTAGGCTGGTAAAGGGAAAGACAGGATAATATACATTATTCTGATAAAGAAATATTGCAACAAAGTGATAGAGGAGGGGAAGTAGCAAGTTTCGTAAATCCCCTCCTAAATTTGAACCAGATGATCCACGGGCTCTCTCTTTGCTATGTTTCTACTACATGCATCCCCCCCCCCCTGCAACCCAGAAGGTGTACGAGTCAAACCGGTGTCTCTGCACCTCCACCCTGCGAGGTAGGACAGGCTGCAAGACGCCCTTTTGTCTCTTCCTCACAGGTAGCGCCACCACACCTCTCTCACATCCTTTTTTCATATCCCTTGTGCTGCCTGCAGGAGGAGACAGGCTTTTACATATATATGGAGTAGGAGAAGGCCCTTGGGAGTTCCTGGCATAGCTGGGCTGATGTTGCCTCTTTGCTTTCCTCGTGAACACAAAGGAAAAGTCTCAAAGTCCACAAAGTTTTTCTATGGGGCTCGGCAGTTCCCAGGGAGGGAAATTTATTTCATAATGGGCATAGGGCTGGAGGGAGGGAGGGCTCAAGTGGGAAGGGGGGGGCGCTAAATATCTGATCTTGCCTAGGGCACCAAATTGCCTTGCACCGGGCCTGCCTTGCACTGAATGAGAGATTTCCACTGTTCAGCCACTAATCAAAGTCAACAAAAAAACATGTTTACTGGAGGCCCAATAGAATAGGCTAGTCCAGTGATGGCGAACCTATGGCACGGGTGCCACAGCTGGCACGCAGGGACCTCTCTGTGGGCACTCGAGCCATTGGTCACCAGATCGCGAAAAGTCTGTCCCCTTCTGCAAAACACTAATGATCTTGTTCTTTCTCACAGTGTGGAACAGAATGATTTTCTTCTAGAATTCCTGTTACAGAATTATTTTCTACATTGTTATCACATTTAAAAGATTTTGAAGAATGATGCACAGAGCATGGCTTGGATGTAAAGCCCTAACAGTTGACCTGAGTGCTGCATGTGTTGCTCTCAAACTAATGGAGTATGAGCCAAGGTTTGACAAATTATCAGCATGCATGCAATAGCAAAAATCACATTAATTGTGCAAAACCATGCCCAATGCAAACTTTTACCTAATGCAGTGTTTGCAGTCCAAGACAAAGTGTTTAAAATGTGTTAAGCACGTTTAGTTTTCTTGTTTATCTTGCTCATCCTAGTACAGGTTGACTTTTACTTTTACTAATCCGACACCTGTAGAAGCAGGGAAAGGACCCGGAGTAAAGCTTGCCCCTTACAATTTCAGTCTGGCATATAATCATATTACAAGTTGAGAATCCCTTATCCAAAAATACATGTGCCTAATTATTTAAAAAGTTTGAATAAATTCCCTTCAGGCTATGTGTACAATGTAGTACTATAATAATTTTTTGAGTTGATTTTTTTTTCAACAAAAAACTATCATTGAAAGCTCAGTTATTGTGTTTTTCTTTAAAGACAAAAGATGTTAGTTTGGACAACTGTATGAGTTGTTTTTCTCAAACTAAAACCTCGGTATTCAGGTTTAATAGCAGTGTTGGCACTTTGAAATAAATAAGTTGGTTTTGTGTTGCAGTTTGGGCACTCGGGCTCAAAAAGGTTCGCCATCACTGGGCTAGTCTCTTCATTAGAAGCATAGCTAGGTTAAATATCTCAATGAATGTAAAATTGGGAAATTGCACAATCCATACATACTTTCTCCAGATTTTTGTGGTTTTTACAAGAAGTTCACTTTAATTCGCAAGGGGAGAAAATTCTCTGGGGAAGGCTAGATATCTAATATATTGCCCCTGGACCCTCAAACAGAGTGGTGACAGCAATGGTCGCCAATCGTATTTTTTTAAAAGCATTGGCTATAGTCCCAGGTCCTAATGGTAGATTTCTGCTTCTAAAAGGAACATTTTGGAACAAATTATTTGACTAGCCCACACCATATGCCTGTAATATGAATCAGTCTGCCACCTTTGACAGAATTTTCAAGCAGCTAAGCCAATTAAGGATAGAGGAGTTTGGGTCCATGTACATCCGTAACTTAAGAGAGAAGAAAAAAATGCACAATTTAATGCAAGTGGAGAGGGGGGTTTGTGACATGCCAGCAAGAGAATGGTCTGAAGGCACTTGAAGTTCTGTTGATGAGACTATGCATCCTGTAAAATGCCAGGATGGGAGGCTTCCTGGGACCACATTTAAGCTGTTGAGCTCCGCAATGAAAAAGCAGGATGTAGGTATATTACATGAATACATAAATACTGACAATTTAACTCCTGCACTCTCAAAAATCCTCATCTATTTAGGCAAGCATAGTAGCAGAGGAGAATGGGAATGGGGTTGGTTAGAAAGTCCCCAGAAAATGGGCATTGTTCTAAATTCTGGCCTTCCAAGTTTCAGGATTCATCACATTTGACTCACTGATCTGTTGTTCTTTAAGGGCTCTTCCTCTTTCATTGAATCTTATCAAATTTTAAAATTGCACCCTCCACCTAAACATTAAATCTTCATATAAATACAACCACAATTTGAGAGCAGCATTAAAATTGAAGAGTGACAAAACATTAAATGCCTATCTGACAAATCTGTTACCATAGGCCCAGTTCACAGGGCCAGCCCTACCATTAAGCAGAATGAGGGGGTGCCTCAGGCAGCTGATTCTGGATGTCATGAAAGGGTAGCAAATTGTTGCTTATTTAATTTATTGTTGCATTTTTTGTGGCAGATAGGGGGACAGGCATTGGGGGGGGGGCTTGCCTCAAGGGACTAAATAACTTGACCAGTCTTTGACTTGAGAGGGGACAACATTTGCTGCTCTTCCTTGCCTCAGGTGTCAAAATGTCTCCGGCCAGAGCTGCCACTTCATATGCTTGAAACACACACACACACACACACACACACACACACACTGCATGGTATTTTATGGGAATGTACATGGCCAGGGGTGGGCTTGCAACCTGCCCAGAGTCACATGGAAATGCTGATTATATGGATTAATTCTTTTAGTCAGAGGTTACACATGCAGCTGCAATATTATTTGCAGACTTTCAGCAGCCATTTTCAAGCAGAAATAATAGGAATATAGGAAGCTGCCTTCTATCAGGTGAGATTATTTGTCCATGTAGCCCAGTATCGTCTACCCAGACTGGCAGTGGCTCTGTAGGCTCTTAGGCCCCCTTTCCCATCACCTGCTACCTAATCCTGAGTCCATCTACACCTAACACATGAGCTCTACCACTGAGCTAAGTGTCACACCCCAGTCCAATCCAGTGGTCTGGATGGTGTGGGGGGGGCAGGGCTCTGTCCCTGATGCCCCGCCCCTGGCATCATAGCACCCCTGTCCATTTCCCCTTTCTCTGTGCCTCTGCACAGAGACTGGGACTTGGCCAGCATTGGAGGAGCGGCTCCTCCGCATGCAGGCCAAGCAGCGCGCCTCCTTTGTGAACCGCTTCTCCTGACTTGGATGGCGCATGAAATGCAAAGGGTCAGTCAGTAGGCTTACCTGGGGCTTGGAGGAGCTGCGTGTCTGAGGTCGCCTCTCTCCCCTTCAGAGGTAAGCACAAGAACTGTTCTAATCAACAGTCGTTATTATGCTAAACTGCAAGCAAGTAAAGCTGACTTTAGGGCCTTTTACAGAAATCACTAACAAAGAAACAAGCTGTGTTAGCTTTCTATGGAGTCAGTTCATGAATGCAATATGACCCAGTTGAATTTCAGTTTTCAGACTAATTACAATTAACGCTCTCCCTGTCCCAGTAAGGAAAATCCCAAAAACCAAACCCTCAAGGGTTTGTCATACCCATGTCCATGTCCCTCTCCTGCTCCTCTTCGGAAAGGCTCTGGTTTCCCACGGTTTCAGGAGCAACTTGACTCTCTCTTCCCTCCTTCCTTATCTCTATTCCTTCTGTGCTTGGCTCTTCATTCTTCAGGTCCCCCTCTTAATCTGAATCAGAATCTATTCCCACATCCTTTTGAGGCTCCTCTGCAGAACTAGTGGGCCCAATCCCTACACTGTGAACCCTCTCCAATCACTGTGGCCATTTGTACAGCCCCCCCCCCCATGCTTTGAGGCTGTTGTTTTCTTTCAATTATTTTCTTTGTTCTCTTCTTTCCCTTATTTATTTATTTATTTCATAAAAATGTTTATGAGTTTCCTTTGAGCCCAAAAAGAGCCTCCAAGGTGACTTAAAATTTTAAAAGGTTAACTTTAAAACTTTAATTACCTGCTTGGCATCTCTTCCTAGAAAGAAACATGGTATGTGAGGTTGTTTTTCAGTATGGATTGCAACTATTTGATTATCAAATCCCTTATTCAGCTGAGCTCTAAATATGGTTAGAAACCTTCCTTTAAATGTACACTTTGTGAAACTTTAAACGACAAACTTAATTACAGCAACAGTACCTAGTACTATCATTTCTCTTTGTCTTCTAAATGCAGAAGCTAAATGAGAAACGGAAGAACATTCATATTAATTTTACGTAAATACTATGCACAGTCTTTATCTCTAAGAAACATATTCTCCCAAACTTCTTTCCTTTGCCATTAGTCATGTTTGCATGGTAAAATGTCAATAGAAATTTCAGTAATAAAAAGTTACAGCTCCCTAATAGTTCAAACAGTTCAGGTACATCTTACACACTGTTCTTTGTTCTTGAAGTTTTCTTGGCTAAACTGAAGTGCTAATTCATCTTGGCTTTTCCAATAAACCTGATTATCATTGTTAACATTGGTAGTGAGAGCTCATAAAAATGCTAACACCCAGCAAATGGGAAGCTAGTTTATCTTATGCACCCATTAAAGTAAATGTTATGGCAGCAGTCAGCAAAATATCTCTCTCTCCTGACTACAAAACCATCAGAGTCATAGAGAAGTTTAACAACCATCGTCAAAATTTAATAGCCAATGCAGTTGGCATATCTGTTTCAGAACGATCTTATTTCAGTCTGGTTGATAATTGATGATGGTCTTCTTCAAATAGCTGTGCTATGCACCTGGAAAACACATGTGCAGACATGCAGTGCTCTCACATAGATCCAAGCTTCAGCCCTCTGAAACACTATGACTGTCTATGCTATTACCAAGCGTAGAATGAATAGTCGGAGTGGCCACTTGCACATCACCAGAAGAGGAGGACATTTGCATATGCTAATTTATGTTGTATAGATGCAAATTTGGAAAGAATTACTACAATTTGAATAGCAATACAGTGCATCTCACCATAATGAGGAAGACTGTGACCAAGACACCTGTGTGCCTGCTCAGTCTGCTGTCCAGGTGCTAACTGTGGATGAACAACTTCAAGGTTGCCAGTCTCCAGGGCCAGCCTACCATTAGGCAGAGTGAAGCAACTTCTTCAGGCGGCAGATACTGGGGCAGGGGGAACAAGCTATTAGAGGACATAGCTATATAAGCCATGTGGCTCGCCGTGCATCCCCTAAGGCAGCCTACTGGCCTCAGGAGGACGCTATGTCATCACCTGTGTCAAAATTACAGAGGACAGTCCCCTGTAAAGATTCAACCACCTGCTTTTGTGCATGGAATTGCTGGGGGATGGCGACAACGACAGGGGATACTGTCTTGTCCTTTGCCTCAGGCAACGAAATGTCTTGGGCCAGCCCTGCCACTCTTTCTTTTTCTTTATCTTTCAACTGGATTTGGACTGGACAGCCCTCCAAATAGAAAGCAGTCCTCTGTAATGTAGGACACAGGGCCATCCTAAGAATAGCAGCAAAGACGAATTCAGCACAGCTCTCTCTTACCCTAGATTCCACCTAAACATCAGGAAAAATTTCCTGACTGTTAGAGCAATAAGTCAATGGAATCAACTACCTATGAAGGTGGTGGGCTCTCCCAGTCTGGAGGCATTCAAGGTGCAACTGGACAATCATCTGTCAGGGATGCTTTGACCTGGATTCCTGCACTGAGCAGGGGGTTGGACTCGATGGCCTTGTAGGCCCCTTCCAACTCTACAGCCGTATGGAAGACCGGCTACAACTGAAAGGTTTACAATCATTCCTGGAAAAGTGCTGATTGGAAGGCAATTCATCAAAATAAATTTGAAGCCATATTACTCCAGCCCACTGTTTGTGCTTTTGAGATATTTGCTAAAAAGCTACAACAGCAAACTGCTGCCCAGAAACTGTGCAGCAGAATATAAGGAGTCTGTAAACTTGGGAGGGAGATCTTTTGAACTAAATAGCTATCTAGAAGATTGCTCACTGATTAGACAAAGACAGATTTGTTTGTAGAAAGAAAAGCCACAAGCAAGAAAAAGAAAGGAAGAAAAAAGCTGGTGTCTCTTTCCATACCGCATACAAATGCTACAAGGTATTTTTCCACGTGCAAGACAAACAGGAAGATTATTTTGTGGAGCTGGTGGATGAGCCCAAATAATTTACAGTATGAACCTACGGCTATACAGAACCCAGGAAAATAGCAGCACAGCTGGGTTTAGATTACTGAAAATAGGCCAATGGCATGGAACTAAAGGTTTATTATCTTGCTAGATAAAGGAAGAAGATTCTGCAGAGAGTAACAGTTGCAGATCAATTGTCTTTCCTCTGCAATGCCAGCAACATTTTTGCCTCCAATTCTCTTTGTTCGCTTTCAGCTGGTATTGATGGCCTACCATTGTCCAAAACAATCCGATCTTGCTGCTGCTGGGAGATCTACAGTGCTATACTTGTGTATACTTCATATGCTCAGAAAATGCTCATGGCCACTTCAGACATGGATTATGTAGGGTTATCGGATCAACAAGTCTTGTTTAAGTAGATGGGCACCCACTGGCACAAGCTGGCCCTTGTGCATTTGTGCTGAATGCTGAACTATAAACATATCTGCATTTTGAGATAATCACTATGGCCAGGATCCGGAGAGGCCTGTAAGTGCTTGGTGCACACACACACACACACACACACACACGGGGAAGGAAACAAAGCTCCAAATAGGGAATATCTCAAGGGACCTAGTTCTGATAAGAGCCCTAAGCACTTTAGATGAGTTTTAGATCAGCTTTCTGACTTCGGGATATTTAACTGAGCCCAGCTTCTGAACCTTTGACGTTCACAAGATAGGACTGAATGCTTTCTTCAGATATAAAAGTAAAGTGTAAAAAAAAAAAAAAGTTTTTAAAAAAATCCCTTGAATGATGGGCCAGTTGGTGGTTTGTCATATTCAAATTCCAAAACCTTCAGGCAAAAGCGAGGGGAAGAAAATGCAAGTTGATTCTGCTGTAAAAATTTTTTCAAGTAAAAGGTACTTCTGAAAATAGGTGTAAGCTAAACTGCATGATGAGTCAGTGTAGATTTGATAAGGTTACCCTTATAAACAGACCTGAACATTGAGTTACTTATTTATTTGAGAGTTATTTACCCTGCTTTCCCCCTCCAAGAAAGAAGTCGCTCAAGGTGGCTTAGGGTGCAATACTATGCAAGTTTAGACAGAAAAAAGACCTACAGCTCCCATACCCCAGCCAGCATAGCTAAACTTGCACAGAATTGCACCTTTACAAACTGTAAAAATATAACAACTAATCATTAAAACACATGATGTTAAAAGTAGCAGCAAACATGCACAAAAACGAAACTAATATTCAATACTATTAAGCACCTGCAGAATGGGAATGCTCATTTAAAAAGAAATACCTTCACTTGCCTGCACAGCACAGAAAATAGGGGAAGATGACCTAACCGCTTGGGGCAGGGCCCTCTACCTACAGGGCGGGCGCAGCCACTGAGAAAGCCCTCTTGTGCTTTGTCGCAAGCCATGCCTCTGAAGGGGGGGGGGCTGAACAGCTGATCTTAAAAATGGACAAGTTCACATGGAAGATTATAATGAGGAGGTAATCACAGGTTTAAATCTCTCCTCCCCCCATTCTAAAAGGTTGAAATGCTTCTTCTAAGGCTTCGTTACTGGCCATTACGTGCTACAGTTTCCTGGTATTTTAGTCCTGCTGTCAAGGTTCCACCTGTACCAGGACACCTTGATCAGCTCCTTAAAGATATCTGCCTCTTTAAGAGCCCCTCCTGTATCAGGATACCAATTCTCTGCCTTTTTACCTCCTGTTCCCAGTAACATGGGATTAGGCCTTAGGCATGATGCAAAGTAGTGGTGGGGCCGAGCCTGGAGTTGGCTCGTGGCTTGCTCCTGGCTTGGCCCTCGAGGCGGCGGCGGCTGATCTCGCCAGCGGCAGCCGATCTCGGCATTCAGAGCGGCGCGGAGTGTTCTCCGCGCCACTCGAGCTGCCGCTGCTGCCACCCCCCACCACCCCCGCAGCCGCCGGACCCCCCCGCCACCCCCCGCAGCTGCCGGACCCCCCGAACCCCCCCACCCCCGCAGCCGCCGGACCCCCCGCCACCCCCCGCAGCCGCCGGACCCCCCGCCACCCCCCCTCAGCCTACCTTCTCCACGCTGCCGCCTCTGCCACCTCCGCTGCTGCCGGAGCCCCGCCCGCACTCTGTTTTGGCCGGGGAAACCAGGGCAACAGGGCTGTTTAAGCCCTGTTGCCCTGGTTTCCCCGGCCAAAAACAGAGCGCGGGGGTCCCATCGCGTCACTTCCTCCGCGTCGGAAGGACGCGATGGGACCAGCGGACGGGGAGGCAGGCTCTCCGGAGACCCTGCTGGCAGGTAAGCTCGTGCAGCCGACTAGCTTGGCGGACACGAGCAGGCCCAGTTCTGGCTGCTCGGTAACGTCCGGGCTACTCGACTACATCCCTATCAGCAAAAGACACTCCAACAACTGAATTTTAACAATAACTGTTTACTGTAGTAAATATTTGTAAAGTAGAATCACATTAACTTAGGGTAATTACACAAATAGAGCTGTAAGATTACAAAAAGCAAGTATACTGGAAATAAAAGAAAAAATAACACAAGGTTCTCTAACCTAGCTACACTGTCACCTGTAAGCCTCAGTTAAGAGATTCCTTCTCCAGCCTAGCTCTGGCTGATCTATATTCTTCAGTGAAACTCAGACCCTGCTTCTCTGTCTGCTTCACTCTCTGCAGCTTCTCTCTCCAATTTTGCTCTCTCCCTCTGCCACACTGCAGCTCCAGATCCACTCTTTATATACACTTCCCCCCCCCAAGACCTAGAAGGTTACAATCATGTGACCTCAAACTGGAGAAATGAAACTTAACTCTATTAAGGGGAAAAGGAGGCTTCTCTCAATGAAAAGGAAACTTAACTCCATGAGGGGGAAATGAAACTCACAAATGCCCCCCCCCTCCCATCAGGAGATGTTTGGGCCTACAGGCTTCAACTAACTCAGGCCTGTGTAGGCCTCAATCCTTCACACCCGCCCTTTTTGCCTTTGGCTCCACCCACCACTGAACAAGGGCTTCTCCAACATTGAATTCGGCCCTTAGGCTGAAAGTGGTCCCCCAGCCCTGCACAAGAAGAACTGTTATAGGGCACAGGGAACCACATGGCAGCCTCTCCAGTAGCAGAGGCAGTATGCCTATGTACTCCAGTTGCTGGGGAACATGGGTGGGAGGCTGCTGTTGTACTCATGTCCTCCTTGTGGGTTTCCTGTTGACCGCTGGTTGGCCACTGTGTGAACAGAATGTTGGACTAGATGGACCCTTGGCCTGATCCAGCAGGGCTCTTCTTATGTTCTTAACATGGGATTGCTGTTCACCAGGTAGGTTGCTATAATATAACTGCATGGAGGGTTTCTGTGGGGGTGGAGGTGGTGTTCATGTGCCTGCCTCTGACTGCCGCTGATGCTGATTGTCTAAGTGAGTGGGGTGATGTGCATGGGGATTTTTTTGTTTTTGCTTTTGCCAAGCAGAAGCATTTTAGCTGACTTTCATGTAGTAGCCATTACATTGAAAAAGAAAAGGGGGTGGGAAGCTCCTAATTATGTTTTGTGACATGAGATAGTAAGAGAAAGAGAACTGAACAACACCTATGCATATGAAAATAATTTCAGCTAAAATACATTCAATTAGTTTGGGGAAATTATAGGGGAGGATTTGGGGTTCATAAGAAGAGCCATGCTGGATCAGACCAAGGGTCCATCTAGTCCAGGGTTCTGTTCACAGTGGCCAACCAGCTGCCTGCAGGAATCTCACAAGCAGGACATGAGTGCAACAGCACCTTCCTGCCCATGTTCCCCAGCAACTGGTGTACACAGGCATACTGCCTCTGATACTGGAGGTAGCATATAGCCATCAGGACTCGTAGCCATGGATAGCCTTATTCTCCTTGAATTTATCTAATCTCCTTTTAAAGCCATTTTGAAGCCATTAGTTTATTTAATGATGTGTGAATTTTGGTTTATCATACGCCGTGCACGAATGGTTTATGGACCCGGCTTCAGTGCTTATGTACCTTTTATTCCTTTTGTAGTGCAGCGTTAAGGCTTCTCTATTGGCTACTGAAGACAGGCGTAATTCAATTTTGCCTTTCCTTGCTGTTTTAACCAGAGTGTTTTTTGCAGCATAACAGATTATACGTTGTCCATTTTAGAACCTGTGCTGCTTTTACCTACAACATAATGCTTCCTACATGTTTTATGGTTATCTTGTATTTGCTCTAGTTTATAATAATCTTTAACTTAAATCAGACAGTCCCCGTGCTTTATGAGGAAGGAATCCCTGGAGTGCCATTACCAGGTGTGCCTCTAGCTCCTATTCACATTAATGGTAAAAATATTTGCCTGGCACTGACATTTTAATGGTAATTGGATGCAATAGTGGGCTGCACAATAAAGTCTGCTCAGAAATTATACTTTTAAAAATGTCTGGCTTGTTCTTATCTATTTTCTTCACAAATGCAAGTCTGGTTGCAGCAGAAAGTGAGAGTGATGGGGAGCAGGGGCCCATTACATTGGCTCTGTGTGGAAAGACCAGCTCCATTAGGCTCCTCTTCTCCCTCAACTGCTTGAATTCAAGCTTGTGATAAGAACATCAATGTAACTGAAAGAAGAACTGGTGCTGGAGTTTGCTTGTTTTCGTTTACCCTCTTCATCCCCTTTTCCTTTGCATCTTCCTAGATCTGGGGTGGGCCACATGCAGCTCCCACCACCACTCCTGTGTTTTTATTTTTGCCTGGAAAAAAAGAGAGAGAAAGTTATGGCTTGCCATCAAAATTCAGTAGCAAACTGCTACAGAGGATTAGATGGGACAAATGTAGCTTGAAAGCAAGCTACAATTGTCCATTCTAAGCCCCTGTATTTATTTATTTATTTATTTATTTGTTATATTTATACCCCACCTTTTTTCCTGCAAGGAACCCAAGGCGGCTTACATAATCCTCCTCCTTCTCTCCATTTTATCCTCACAATAACCTTGTGAGGTAGGTTAGGCTGAGAGTCAGTGACTGGCCCAAAGTCACCCAGTGAGTTTCATGGCTGAGTGGGGAATAGAACCCGGATTTCCCGAGTCCCAGTCCAACACTCTCACCACTACGCCACACTGGCTCTGTAGCAGCTATGGAGGCTTAGAATGGACAAATTCAGCTTGTTTTCCAGCTAAATTTGTCCAGTCTAAACCTCCATAGCAGATGCTCCGATCCAAGTGTGACTTCTCCCCATTTTTTGCTGCACAGCGGTTGCAGGGGCATGGGTTAGTGCAGCCCAGGGGGAGGAAGGGAAATGGCCCTACACTGCGTGAAGTTGCCCACCCCGTCGTACTTTGTAAATCTGTGGCTACAGTCTTGTTTGTTATTGATCTTACATGAGTTGCTCTGGGTGTTTTCCACACTGACGAGTGGGATAAAAATGCCTTGAATTTTACTTACAGCTCCACCCTGTGTTCTACTACACAGCAGCAGCACAGTGAGTGAAATATCTGGTACTTGGTCTCTCACTCATGCCGTTTGCTCTCCATACTTACACAAGTATTTATTTCCCTTTTTTGCACAGTTCATGCATTCAGCTAAGTCAGCCTTCCCAAACCTGGTGCTCTCCAGATGTGTTAGACTATGACTTCCATCACCCCCAGGCAGCATGTCCATTGGTCATGTTGGCTGGGGTGATGGGAGTTGTATTCTGACGCATCTGGAGGGAGCCAGAATGGGGAAGGTTGAGCGAAGTCATTGCTTATTGAGATGGCAAGTGATAATAAATCAGGCGGCACACATGCACGAAGCAGCCCTGAGAGAACCACCAAGGTGTCTTCTCTATCATGCACTTCTGGCATTCAAACAGATTGCATTGTTATGAGGGTGCTCTTCATGAACCTTGGGAATTAAAACTATAATTCAGGATGTGGAAACAGAGGACTAAACAATGAGATGTAATGTAATTAGTAATGCTGCCTAGAATAATCAAGACTGGGTTTGACCAGGAGTTTGAGATAAGGCTATTTTACCCTTTTGCTCACAATCACTCAGTTATTCCTAGGAACATCTTGCAGGTGGTCAGGGTCTGCAGCGCCTTCATTACTGGCATTCCTCAGTTATCTCAATTGATAAAGACATGGTTTGCATGTGTTTCAATCCAATTAATTATGTTTGCAATTACTTCACTCCAAGAAAACGGGGCGCTATCATTACAGATATTTTTCAGTGCAGATTGGGAAGGCTTTGGCTTAATAGGCAATTAAGCAGGAGAACCCTGTGAGCCAGCAGAAAGGTCCAAGTGGCAAAACGGTTTGAGAGTGGAATGATTAAGGCTTTGAGTTTGGGATAATCGGATGAATTGTTTCCCATGTTTCTAAAATATTTTCATCTTGAGGGATGTTTGGAACTAATTCTTCTGCATCACTCCTAGCTGAAGGAGATCTCCGTGTTTTTAAAAAGCATAACTGGGTTCTGGGCAGCCTCTCACGAAAAGTGTTCTATCTTAAACCACTCCTATACCACAGAACAATATAGGTTTTAGGAAAGTGTGTGTGTGTGTGTGCGTGTGTGAGTGACCTCTGATTGGTTCTATATGTCAGCAAAACAGCTTTGTAATTAATTTCTGGACTTCTGTTCTGATGTGACCATGCATTATTTGTGCCTTGTTTTCAACTTCTTCTGTGTATGTCACTTTGAGAGAGCACAGTCCTTCAAAGCAGCTTGAAAATGTTTTCAATAAATAAATAAATGTTAATTTTGGATGTGGTAAAATCACCATGGAGGGAACTTTCCCCATCCTTTTTGGTGTGGTGATTCTTTCAGTGGAATGACCTCTCATCTGTTGAAATGTGGGCCTGCATGACACAATAAATATGAGAACCATATTCAGTTTCATATTCAGCACCATACTTAATTGGCACCTGAACCTTGTGGTTACTTGACCAGGTCAAAATCTAGCATTAAATGAAGCCTTGTTGTACCATTGCCCAACTGTTCTTTTCTTGGTATCCTATCAGAACCTACAGTATTAGAGGAAGGTTGCAATTAATCATAGAGATGAATTAATATGGAAATAGCCCTTCATTAATAGCCCCTCAGCATTTGCCATCTCTAACTCTCTTTTTTTTTTTTAAATTGTCATGATCTTCATTCAAATTGTAATGTTACCCTGCACTCATGCTGGAAATATTTATTTACTGTATCTTTAAGCTGCCCAATAACCAAAGTTATTGGGCAGTGTACAATACATTAAAAACATAAAATACAAATGTTAACAAGAAAAAAATAAAAACAGCTGAGAATGAAACCAAGATAAAATCAGCAGCAAAGAATAAAACAATCTCAGCACATAAAATCAAATTAAAACCAGCAGAATAAAATACCAAAAGCACTAAACACAGGTGTTAAAATGCCTGGAAGAATAAAAAGATCTTCAAACTGGCACCAGAAAGACCATAACATTGGTGCCAGGCGAGCCTTGATTGGGAGAGCGTTCCACAAACAGGATGCCACCACTGAAAAGGCCTTCTCTCTTGCAGCCACCTGCCTCGCCTCATTCGGCAGGAGCAACTGGAGGAGGGCCTAAGCTGATGAATTTAATGTCTGGGTAGATAAATATGGGAGTAGACATTCTAGATTATATAAATTGCCTGAAACAGCTGAAGCTGAAGGCTGTGAGAGAGTTCTCAAGTACCATTAAAGTTGGCTTTACGTGTATGCTCCAGCTATGACAGCTATTTTCCCATCCATCATCCAGTCCAGCTACATGGCTAGATCTACACAGGGAGCGGAATGAGATGGTAGACTCCTGCGCTGGTAGAATGGATTGTATTACTTCACACTGTAAGTGGGGGATGCCTTAAAAAAAAATTTTTTTTAATTTCTGGAAGTAGGAAATTACACCAGAGAGAAAAGTTCCAGTGTAGCCCTCACCTTGCTGTGCTCTATACCAGGGATGTTGAAGAGTCCTTGGTCTCGAGTCACGAGTCGAGTCACGAGTCTTTGGACCCGAGTCTCGAGTCCGAGTCCGAGGTCCAAAATGGTGACTCATGAGTCACAAGTCACGAGTCACTCCCAAAACTGACTCCACGAGTCCCTATTAAAATCAATGGGGTTTTTTCCCAACAAAATAAGGCTACTTCAGATGTATGGTTTAAATAAATTCTAGGCACAAGTGTGCCTTTTTATTTCAAAACTCTGCAACTGATTTTGGCAAGAACAGACCAGGCAGAAAAACCCAAAATAACCAGGCAGGCAGAGGAGGCAGGGAACCCCAAAGCAGGCAGGCAGAGGCCTTTGTCTTGGACAATTCAACTGTTGAACTGGTCAAGAAGAGACCAGGCAGGCAGAGGAGGCTGGGAACCCCAGACAGGCAGGCAGAGGCAGCCATGCCCAAAATGTCTGAAAGGTTGCATTTTAGAAAAAGGATTTTAAAAAATAAACTTGCTGTACTTCCTAAAACTTATCCATGTTGCATTTGAGGAACATGATTTTTTCTAAATGTTTGGCCCCCATTCTGGAACGGTGAGATCTCATCACAATTCCACCCTCACTGTACACCCGCTCCACTGGTGATGAACTTGCTGGAACCAGAAACACACTCTGAGCAGCCACACAGAGTAATCTCAGGTCCTTCTTCTGCCTCTCCCAAGTACACAACACATCAATCAAAATAAATCTTGACACACTGTTGGGGCTGCACTCCTGGTAGCCGTCCATAGTGGTCGAGCAGTGGCACATTTTGCTTCCATGTGCTCTTCGCCGGCAATCACACTCCTCTCCACTCCTTCTGGCACAGCCCAGGGATGTTGAAGAGTCCTTGGTCTCGAGTCCCGAGTCGAGTCTCGAGTCCCATTAAAAATATTGGGACTCGAGTCCGAGTCGAGTCAGAGGGGGGACTCAGTCCGACTCACGAGTCGAGTCCTCGAGTCCGAGTCCCCATCCCTGCTCTATACTCTATTTATAGGAACAATATGTGTGTGTGGGGGGGAGAGGGGGGAACATTCAAAACTGGAACCCCCCACCTGCAATCTGAAGTGGTACATTCCACTGGATTGCCTGAGAACTCTGCCGCCTGAGGAGAGTGTGTTCCAAGCTCCATAGCCTGCTTTCTTTCAATCATAAACCTTCCACATTACATGAGTAAAATAGGACGTTGTGGCCCACAGAAGGTGTGTGCCACATTGAAAGCACACATGTGAAGCCAGCTTAAACTCTTTGTTTGAAGCAGACATGTGTTTTCCCCTCCTTTCCTTTCCTTTCCTTTCCTTTCCTTTCCTTTCCTTGAGGCAATGCTTTCGGAGAAGGTACAGACCAGTGTCCCTTGGTGACAGAAAGCAGATTTGATGTCTGATATAGTGATTTCCATTAACTGTTGGCCCAGAGCTATTTTGTTCAGGAACATTCACCATGTCCTCTGTAGAGAACCTCACAGCAACAGCGTGAATGATGAATACTTTATAAAAAGGGCTACTAAATAATTCATCTCTGTTTGCCCATTTGGTGCCAAACTCCAACACTTCCTCTTATTGTCGTTGGTGATGGGTGTGCGTGTGCATGTGGGGCGTGCTGGTTGTCACTACAGATGGTTGTGCCATATGTCCAGGGAGCCAGTTGAAGGGGGTTCAGTTTCATTGGTGCCAAATTGTCACTGTGCAGCTGCACAGCTCCAAAGGTCACTTGTCGCCAAGCCCCTGTAGAGATGCTGTTCAGAAAGAGTACAAACAAACCCACAGAGAATGAGCTGAGCACAAGCGATCGGAGGTTAGCCGCTGATGAGAAATGGGCCTGAGCACAAAGACAAAGATTTATTGCTGTTTGTTCAACAGCATGCCCGAAATTATTAAGGCTTTGCTTTTCCGCAGAGATGTGTTCTCTTGATAGCTGGTCAATTTGAATCAAAAAGATAATGTGTGTGCCTCTCATTGTATGAATTCAGGATGGAGACAATAAATGCAACCATACAGTCCTGAAGAACTCAGGTAGAAAATCCCAACCAAAGAGACTTCTAGAAATCTCAATGTGTTACGTGACAGCTCAAGATAAATAAGTTATGTTTGGTGTTCTGTCAAATTCCAAGTGCTTTCATCCTTGCCTAATCTCTCAGCATGATACAAATCCTCATCTGCCAGCCCATAATTCATGCGAAGCATAGTCCACATACTCTGTTCTCTTCAGTTGCTCATGCCATTCTCTTAAGCATCATTTCAATCTTTTCTGTTAAAACAGTGCACTATGTTCTGTATCAAAACTACTGATGTATGGTGCAGACACAGCTGTTTCTGTTAGAAGGGACCTGTACTTTGCTCCTAAGATACTTTGTGGTTCAAGGCTTATGGTGTGTGGTAGTTTGTGTTGCATGTGTAGGGGAATAGGTGACAGCATCCAGATGTTACATGAGAAAAATAAGCATATCTTTCATTTAAAACAAGGGATGCTAGGGGTATACAAGGAAAAAAAATGTTTTGTGTTTCTGTTCATTTTATTTTTTTAAAGTTTAATTCATTTTGCTTTCCATTCATTTGAATTGCATTTGTTTATTCATCAATTCCTTCATTAGTTCATTCAACTTATACATTGAATTTCTTGGAAGACCAAGCCAGTCTTCTGCACTGCAGCCTGTGACTTTGATGTTATTTGGCCAAATGGCATGAGATTTTCAGCCATTCTACTCACCCCTGCCCTGGCACATCAGACCTGAGAAATTTCAGATACACGGGACAAAGGGTTCCCATTGGGCAGTATCCAATACTGCCTCTGCGCTAATGGGATCTACTGCTAGCACAATGGGAACCTAGCAGTTCCCAAAGCTACTGGAAACAAGTGGAAATGCTTACTTTCGGAATGGC
The DNA here is from genome assembly GCA_021292165.1 of Shinisaurus crocodilurus. Taxonomy (NCBI): domain Eukaryota; kingdom Metazoa; phylum Chordata; class Lepidosauria; order Squamata; family Shinisauridae; genus Shinisaurus; species Shinisaurus crocodilurus. The sequence continues at coordinate 31,218,547 of CM037877.1, forward strand.
ACGGGTTAGCGGAGCTCACAGAAGGGAGCTCCACTGAGCAGTCCTGTTCCAGAAACAAGCATTTCCATTCATTTCTGAGGTTCCTTCTCAAAGCACTACTGTAGTTCCTGTTGTTGTTGTTGTTGTTATTTTTATACCCCACCTTTTGTCCTGCAAGGAACCCAAGGCGCCTTACATAATCCTCATCCTCCTCTCTATTTTATCCTCACAACAACCCTGTGAGGTAGGTTAGGCTGAGAGTCAGTGACTGGCCCAAAGTCACCCAGTAGGTTTCATGGCCAAGCAGGGACTATAACCCGGATCTCCCAAGTCCCAGTCCAACACTCTCACCACTACGGCACACTGGCACTCATGGTGGGTCCCATGAGCACAACAGAACCAGCGGAGGTGGGGCAGTAGTACTGGATACTGCCCATAGTATATAGGTAATTAAAATGTGCACAGACACAGTTTAACTGCTGTCTAAACTAAATAGAGCTTTCCACTCCTTCAGTCTCATTGCTCTCTCTTTCCCCCTCCTTGTGACCTTTCTGTTAACTCTACAAAGTCTCCATTCAAAGCAGTTAAAACAGATCAATTAGGCAATCAAATTAATGCTTGTTTGATTTTCATTCATTCACATGCCCATTTTTATTTACTATAAAAATGGAAGTGGGGGGTCTTTTATTTCATTTTCCATTTGTTTTTAAAATAAATGCACACCCTTTAACTAATTTTAGTGGAAACTTGTGACTAAATAACAGCCCTGTCCTCAAAACATAGACTTTAAATTGTAAATCTGTAAGGAGCCTTGTTTCTCTCTGAATTCTCTGAATTGTTCATCTCCCTCTCCCTCTCGCTCTTGTACAGTGCCTGGCATAGATGCTAGCAAAGCCAACCAGGTGACAGCTAATACGGTATATGCTGGATCTTCATAACACAAATTAGCTGTCTCAGCAGGGTGGTGGTGGGAGATGAGGAAGGTATTAACTCATTGAAAAACCATCTCTGTAGGAAGGATATTCAATATATAGACACTGGTTTTGTTGTCTAATAAAGGCTTCTGGCTATCCTGCAAAATTACTGTCAGCAGATTATTATACCTTATGATCTATGCCCTTAGTATAACACAGTTCTCTTTAAGTGTCTTCATGGTCTATTGATCTTAATGGATGTCATATACTGGCACTGGCTGTGTTAATAAAGATTATGATCTTCATAATGGAAAGCAGGACTTTTTAACTGAAATGTAGCATTTCCACAATATAAAAGATAATGTATCACTTTTAACCCTAGTAATATATTACTAGGGTGAAGACATTCATTCATATATACAGTGCCATTATTATTATTATTATTATTATTATTATTATTATTATTATTATCATCATCATCATATTTATTAATTTATTTAATTTCTATACTGCCCAATAGCTGAGGCTCTCTGAGCGGTTCACAGCAATTGGGCGGTTCAGACCAATTATATATGCAGAACTGCACTTTTTTAAAAACTGTAATCCTATATGCACTTACCTGGGAGTAAGTCCCTTTGAACTCAACATGACTTACAACATGATGTCTACTCAGAACTCAGTCTCATTGAGTTCAGTGAGACTTACTGTTAGGTAAGTGGGTATAGGATTGCAGCCTTACTTTTGAGCTGACATGCGTAGGATTGCAACTGTTAAAGTGTATAGGAGTTGGATCCAGGCTAAGCTGGTTGTACTTTGATTCATGCCTAACTTTTCACACTGATTTTAATGGGACCCAAGTGCAACAACCTTTAGAATGGACCCAACCCAGTATATTTTGAAATGTACATAATAATAGGATGATTACTAATTACCTGTTCACTAACATTCCATGTGTGAATATGTGTGTGTGTGTGTGTGTGTGTGCTTAAGTAATATATACGGGGTAAGATCTTTTATTTATGAATTGGAGAGCAAAAACATAGGGCAGTATCCTGTGCTGCCCACGCACCAGTGGGACTCACTGCTAGTGCAATGGGGAGCTAGCAGCTGTTAACGCAACCCCAACTGAGCAGAAACACTCATTTCCAGAACATGGCAGGTCAACGGAGCTCCCATAAGGGAGCTCCACTGATCTGACCCGATCCGGAAATGAGCATTTCTGCTCGTTTCTGCCTTTCCCTTACGAAGCACTAACTCCCTGTTGTGCATGCAGTGGGTTCCACTGGGCAATATGCAATCAGTAGGAGTGTGGAAGCCCCGCTGGGTATCACTCATCGCTTTTCCAGTTTTATCCAATTGGTGGATGTTAACTATGTTAAAGTCTCCCCCAGAAATCCATCTAGGTGAAATGGAAGTTTTGAGTATTGAGCCTGACTTGAGGAATTCCTCAGTGAAGTTTCAGGATTAAACTATTTAAGCCTAAGGCTGTTTACTTCAGAACCAGAAACCTTTAATCCTCTTCTGGGAGCTTTCTCACTGTATATAAATGTGGAATTTCAGATTGCTTCAGAAGACAGATTGCAATGCCTCTTAAAAAAACAACAATAACTATCCAGAAATAGAAACTTTATTTAGTTATTAGTAAGAGAACCATCAGCCCATAAATTGGCACCCCGATTCTGCAAATTTCTTCAGCCTGAGCATCCTGAAGATCCTTTTAATAATAACTGGAATAGGGAATGTTCAATGCTTTCGAAAACTCAGCTTGTGTTGTTCTGATCTGTTTAGCACTCTGCAACATGGAGAATCACAAGCGGCTAGTTTAGGAAGGCACAGTTCCAGTTCAGATGTACAGGTGGCATTCTATTTATGGGATGGAGAAGCAGCATGCATGCCCCCTCTCCTCGACAACGTATAATAACATCATGTGTGATGCAGCTGCCCAATACAGACATCCTACCTGGTTTGCATTATGTCGCCCCACCCCCATTTATTTGGAAGGCAATGAATTGCACAAATTAGGCATCTAGATGGAGTGCCCATGTCATGCGATGTTGGTTAGCAAGTCAGATTAGGACCGAGGAGATCTGGGCCATGAATCTCACTGGGTGACCTTGGGCTGGTCATGTTCACACTCCCTCTGTTCATTTCACTAAATCTTGGAAAGCTTGAAGCTTCAAGGGAGCGGTTGCTTCAGCAATGGAATGGCTCAGTTCAGATGGAGAGCTTATATAGGAACTTGAGGCCCCACCCCTTCCTGGTTCTCAGCCAGTTCCCGATCCAGGTAGGTGCTTAGATAAGCTCCCCTTGCCTCTTGAGTAGACCCAGGTGTGGCTAGCCAAGCACTTTACCCGCAGCCCTGAAGCTCTTGCCTGGCTCACTGAATCCTCTGCTCCTTTGGTCCTGGAGAGAGATGGAGGCGTGGTGGTGTCTGAGAGCTGACCAGGAACCCAGGCAACTAGTGAGGAGACCTCTGAACCTGTGGCTGGAATGACTGGGTCCAAAGGCTCCTCAGGGCTGCTGGCAGTGCATGAGTCTGCTGTGGGGTTCTGCCCCCTGTTTGTCCTCTGAGGAGAACCCAGGTTCCAGGTCTGGGCAGGTCTGAACCCTGACACGAACCTACCATATAGGTGTGTGTGTGGTGGGGTATCTACATCACCCTGAGAACTTTGGAGGATGGGTGGGATAAAAATGTAAATACTTAATGTCAACCATGTTGGTAATGGTGGAGGGAAGGCAAAGCACAGCTCCTCCTTCAGCATTTGAATGGACTGCCACCTTGGGCCTTCTGCATGTAAAACATATGCTTGGCCACTGAGTTATGGCCCTTCTCCATTCATAAATAATATTATGAATGGAGAAGGACCATAGCTCAGTAGTCGAGCATGTGTTTTACATGCAGAAGTTTCGAGGTGGCAGTCCATTCAAATGCTTGATGTCCATTCAGTTCAGTTCATGGTGGCTACTTTTGATTCCTGGGGGTTTGAAGGGTATAGTTAATCTCTCTGATAATCCTTCATTTACCTTCAGTAGAGCCTTCCACATAGTGAGCACTTTGATTTAGTTTTGTGGTGTGCTATTAACGCTTTTCATTGCATGGTTATCAGTTCTCATCTAATGAGTAGCTGTGATATACTTAGGGACAGTTCACAAATTTTCCTTGTAGATCATCTATACCTGCAATCACATGAGAAAATATTAGTTTGAACCTGGTTGTATACCCAGTAGTCTGTGATGGTGGCAAAATTACAATGGATCATTTAAACAAATAAATTAATTCTGAGCTGGCTGTCTTGTACAAAGTCAAGACTAGACTAGAAATTTCTGAGGCTCTATCTATGCACTTTGTTTCCCACATGAGTTCAGGCACAGATATGGCTGAGGAAGGGCTACTCATATGTAGGGGAAACAGACTGTGAGCCAACTTTTGAAGTGTATTTATATAATTTGTCCTATTTATATAGGAGGTGTATTTATATAATTTATATAATTGTATAAATGTAATTTATATTTATATATAAATATATTTATATTTATATATGAAGTGTATTTATACTGCACTGCTTGTGGCTTATGCTGGCTCAGCTTGTCTGAGTGTGGAAAGCTAAGCAGGGTCAGACCTGGTTATTACTTGGATGGGAGACCCCTCCTCTAGTTTCCTGCATTGAGCAGGGGGTTGGACTCGATAGCCTTGTAGGCTCCTTCCAACTCTATGATCTATGAAATCTATATAATTTGTCTCGCCATGGGACTTGGCTATAAGCAGATTATTTCAAGGGATGAGAATGGGAAATTTCCCAAATTGTACACAATATTACACAGGAAGAGATGTCAAATTGTCTTCAGGGCTGGCCCAAGTTGTTCTGCTGCCTGAGTCAAAGGACAAGATGGCATCTCCACATACAGAAGCTGACTGGACTGGCAGTTGAACTTTACTTCAGCACTAGCTATGGGACAGTGGTCTCCACCACGCCTCACCTGAGTGCAGCAAGCTAGTATAGGGGGTGAAGAATAAGTCACGTGGCATGCACAGCTCTGTCCTCCAACAGAAGGGAATGGCTGGGTGGGTCAGGAAGAATCGCCAGGGTTCTGCTGCTGTTGCCCCCCAGCATCAGCCACCTGAGGGGATTGCCTTGCTGTGCCCAATGGTAGGGCTGGCCCTGTTTGTTTTGCACTTCCCGGGAGTGCCATTTAACAATTCAGCTGAACATGGTTTATCCTAATGGCTATAATTTATACCAAGTCTTGGCCATATAAGGTAAATCAATATGTAGCATGATGGATGTTTGGAATATAAGTAATAATCATGCTTCTTTAGTCCAGGCTTGACTTATTTCACCAAAATCCCATTATTTTGTGACAACAAAATATATTATAGTAGCCAGACTATGGCCAATTTATAAGAGATTCTTAAATAGAGACCGAGCTAGATGTTACATGCAAATATATGTCCATTGGCTGTGACAGCCCTTCGCACTCCATGCAAAAAAAGAAAAGAAAAGAAAATCAGCACAGCAAGGGAATGATGTGAAGCAGAGAAGCATTGCAGGGAGTGGGTGTTAAGCCTTTCTTCCTGCCGCTTCTCTGCTCCCAATTGCCTCCCATAGCCACTTCCCAACCATAGGGTTAGAACCTAAGAAGAGCCTGCTGGATCAGACCAAAAGGCCTATTTAATCCAACATTCCATTCCCATAGAGCCCAACCAGATGCCCATATGGGAAGACCACACGCAGGACATGAGTGCAATAACACCCTCTCACTCATGTTCCCCGGCAAATGTTTGACCTGGTTTGCATGATCACAGCTTGTTGTGACATCCAAACCCAGTGAGGGTGGGTGATTGGGGTGGTTAAGAAACCACCCAGAACCCGTTTCCTGATTTAGGGTTGCTGGAACCTGGGTTCTCCTCAGAGGACAAACAGGGGGCAGAACCCCACAGCAGACTCATGCACTGCCAGCAGCCCTGAGGAGCCTTTGGACCCAGTCATTCCAGCCACAGGTTCAGAGGTCTCCTCACTAGTTGCCTGGGTTCCTGGTCAGCTCTCAGACACCACCACGCCTCCATCTCTCTCCAGGACCAAAGGAGCAGAGGATTCAGTGAGCCAGGCAAGAGCTTCAGGGCTGCGGGTAAAGTGCTTGGCTAGCCACACCTGGGTCTACTCAAGAGGCAAGGGGAGCTTATCTAAGCACCTACCTGGATCGGGAACTGGCTGAGAACCAGGAAGGGGTGGGGCCTCAAGTTCCTATATAAGCTCTCCAGCTGGTTTGAACTCACGTGCATATGGGTCAAGCCCATATTGCTGCTCTGAGATGCTTTGAGTAACATTGGGTTCACCCTCATGGGGTTCGGACGTCACAACAAACTGTGCTGGCGAGGGTAATTATGTAAATCCAACCGGCACATGAGCAGCATGCGCAGGGGGTGGTTAATAAGCCACCATGGCTTATTAACCACCCTGCAGTTGTGCAAACTGGCCCATTATTCAGAGACATACTGCCCATGATACTGAAGGTAATATACAGCCATTGTGACTAGTAGCTATTGAGGAGACGTACCCTCCCTATATTTGTTGAATTCCCTTTTATAGCTATAAAAGTTGGTAGCCGTCACCACATCTTGTGGCAGTGAATTCCATAAATGAATTATGCACTGTGTGAAGAAGTCCTTCCTATACTTGGCCGGAGAGTGTAAAACGTCTCTTTGCAAGTCAGTTCAACACAGCCTCTTCCTTAAGCAAGAACTTTTTTCAGCAAATATAAACATGCACTAAACGGATTGTACCAAGGTGCTTACGTTCTTAGAAGTACAAGTTCAGTTGGATGTAGTTGCATAATTAAAATCCACGGATAGAAACCGGTAAAAAACTATTGTCTTCCCAGAGTTACAGGGCTTACTACTTCTTAAAGGCCCGAAAAGAACTGAACTCCCAAATAGCTAAGTACAGGAGGGAAAGGAAACCAACCAATCACACAGGGGCGTGCCATGTAACATACAGCTAGAGCTAGTATAACTAGCCTGGCTAGAGTAGCATACTCTGTTCTAAAAGGCAGATTGTGAATCTGACACATAAATCTACTAACTAACTTCTGCGGAGGCAGCACGCTCCCCGTCTGGAATCTAAAGATTCCACTTTTATATACTTAACACTAACTAAACAGTTCACATGCCTATGCTTAAACTTCTGTCTTAGGCAGGTTAAACACTACTTCGGTAATTGGTCTGACAAAAGTCTTTACAGCACCTTTCTTGATGATCTGTATCTCTACCTTGCGAACCTTCCCATCTGCGCTGGCAACAACTCTTTCAATAAGTCCCATAGGCTCTTGCAAAGTCACAAGGTATTCTTGTTTCCACCATTTCCAAAAGGCGTTAGCAAGAGTTTGTACTTGTCTCCATTGTCGCTTCTACAGATCTTTATTGTCAAACATTCCCTGTGGTGCTGGCCAATCGCCTGTTTTCTGTGGCAGGTGTCAAAATAGTTGGGTTCTCTGGATCCGAAGAGACAGGAACCAAAGGCTTAGCATTAATGATGGCTGACACTTCTGCCAAGAGAGTAGTCAGAGTCTCATGGGTGAGGAAGTAAGTTCCCGCTAGCATAGAATCTAAAATTCTCTGAGCCACCCCAATCATACGTTCCCATGCTCGTCCATATGAGAAGCATAGGGAGGATTGAAAATCCAAGTACAATTCTGAGCATTCAGATAGCGGCTGAGAGCTGGGTCAAGATCGTTGTCGTGTTTAATCCCCAATTCTCGACAGGCCCCTATGAAATTTGTGCCGCAGTCAGACCTCAATTGTTTAACTGGTCCTCGTATAGAAAGGAATCTTTGAAGGGGGTTTATAAAGCTTGAGGTATCCATGGACTTAATCACCTCGATATGAACAGCGTGAACGCTCATGCAAGTAAAAAGAACAGCCCACCGCTTGCTATTAGCCTGCCCTCCTCTGGACTTACGCATTATCACATTCCAAGGGCCAAAAACATCAAGTCCTACATAGGTGAAAGGAGGCTCAGTACTAAGCCGATCTACCAGCAGGTGTGCCATCTCTTGCTGCTGGTATCAGCTCAAAACGTTGAGTCGCAACAAGCCTGTTCACGATTGTTGGGTAGACGATGCCTAGATGTATGAAACGGGAGTGGTGGTGCAACCCAACTCTTGCATTCATTCTGAGCAAATTCTTTGTCCATTATTGTCAGGACCTGCTTGTCTTCCATAGACAAAGCAGGTTTATTGTCATCTTTAGTTGTCTGGAACGCTGTAGCCCCCAAGGCAACATGTTCCCTCCGCAGAGGCTGGAAGAGTCTTCTGGGAATAACATCTTTTTTCACCATAAAATGATCAGGGCGTGGTTCCAAGTACGAAAAACATCCATTTTGTAGAACCTTTGTGACAAAAATACTCACGTCGCTTTGCTTATGGAGACGGTCTGCACAGACGTTTCCCACAATAACCCATCCAAGATCTAATCTTTGGGCATAGGGAGCACCATAAGGCCCAGTAACCTGTTCACGGGACACATGTACTTCTGAGATGTCTGTCCCCAGCAAAAGTAAGATCTGAGCGTCTGGATCTAAAGGTGGAATATGGCTTGCAATTGTCCTAAGATGGGAATGGTTGTATGCAACATCTGGTGTAGGAATTTGGTCATGTCTATTCGGCAAGGCATTACATTCCAGCAACGGTGGTAGGGGATGCTGTGCTTCACCTTCAACGGGTTCAATCCGGAAGCCACTGGCTCTCCCTGCCGTTCGCATAACACCCGCACATGTCTCAAGAGTGTATGGAACCTCCTTCTCATGGATGTTAAACAGCTCAAAAAATTTGGGGCTCGCTAGTGACTGATTGCTTTGATCATCCAGCATAACGTACATTTTCACAGTCTTTTCTGGATGCCCTTCGGGGAACACTCTGGTGAGACATATTTTATGACAAGACCTTCTTCCACGTCCCTCGCCGCACACCTTGGTGCACTTGACTGTGGAGACATCAGACTCGTCCTTCCTGTCAGTTCTTTCCTCACTAGAACTCGTAGTGGGGGAAGCAGATGAAGATGTGCGCGGCGAACTAGAATCAGGATGCAGGGCGGCGATGTGTCTGTCACTGCTGCACTCAGAGCACCTGATGCTGACTTTTCAATCCTTGGCCAAGTGACCTGTAGAGGTGCAGCATCTAAAACAGACCTTGTACTCTCTCAACAAGGCCTTACGTTCCTCTAAAGGCTTATCACGAAACCCTCGGCATTTCCGTAATGGATGTGGTTTCTTATGAAGTGGGCAAAATTGCTCTGGTCCTTCTTCTACTTCATGTTTTACTACAGGATCAGTTACCTCCGTCTTCCTAACAGCTGCCACTGTCTTGGGTTTAATATCACGAGGTAGGTCACTACCAGATGTAAGGAGAGAGGTGTGAGGATCATTTTTTCATTCAGCCATTCGCTGGACAAAGCTGACAAGGGTGGAGAAGTAAGGATAAACACCTTGATGTGTCTCCTTGTAGTCTTCAACTGCATTAATTCATTTTTCTTGAATTGAGTATGGCATCTTCTCTATGATAGGTCTTTGTGACAAGTAATGGTCAAAGCATGTGAGTCCTGGTAAATATGGATCTTCTTTAGCTGCTGCCACTTCCTGCAACAGGTCTGCCAAGTCCCATAATTTACAATAGTCTTTACTAGCTATTTTGGGAAAATTTCTCAATTTCATTAGAAGGGCATTCTCGATCTCTGCAGGTGCCCCGTAACGCTTATCAAGTCTGTTCCATACTTGACCCAATGCTTTCTCAGGATCTGTCACGTATGCTGCATGTATATGTTCTGCTTGGGCTGCAGATCCCGGTCCTAGCCAAACGGTCATAAGATTCAGCTCCTCAACCGCTGAAAGTCTCATACCTCTGATGACGTTCTGGAACTTGTTTTTCCAAAGCCTGTAGTCTTCTGGGTGATCACTGAACTTCGTGAGTCCTCCAGACACTAGATCTCGTCTGTTCAACTGTGCTATTAAACTATAACTGACATAAGGATCCCCATGGACATAATGTGGCCTAGGATAATCATCACCAGGTACAGACTGGTCGGGTTTGTCTACTGACATTCTGATTGGCTGGCTCTCTTCTGCACTGCGAGACTGGCGATAAGCTGGTTTGAACTCACGTGCATATGGGTCAAGCCCATATTGCTGCTCTGAGATGCTTTGAGTAACATTGGGTTCACCCTTGAAAACTGAAGCTCTCTGTTCTGCAACATATGACAGCACTCGCTGATCTGGATCATTCTGTTCTAGGTCTTGCAAGCGGGAACCTATCTCATCCTTCTGTACTGCTGACTTGAAGGTTTCCGCACGAGCTGCCGCTACTGCTGCCGCCTTTTCTTCTTGTAGCACCATGAGTTCAGCTTCCATCCTTGCCACTCTTGCTCGCAGGTCTGCTTCTTTTCTAGCAAACTCCACACGCCGGCTTGCTACTGCTTCCTGGGCTTCTGATTCAAGAGCAGCTAGGGCTATGACAGCTGATACAGACCTTTCAGATGTGCAAGAGCGTTTAGATGACACTCTAGAGCTTCCTGCTGTGGAGGATTTCGAAGAGAAAATACTCTTAGATGAAGATGGTACTGCCCCATCTTGTAACTCTCGCTCCTCTGCATCTAAAATGCGTTGTTCCAGCTCTTGGCAGACATCTTGGAACCGTTTTTCCCATTCTTGATCCACACCTTCCTGATTTTCTTTTTTACGTAGCCTTTCATCTGAATTCAGTCTGTCTAGAATGCGGCAGTAATCTTTAGCGTGGAGGCTCCAAGTAGCGCAATGCTTCTGTGGAGAAAAAGAGCCTCTGAGGGTTCCTACACACGCACTCACATGCCTGCACACACACACACGCACACGCCTCCTCATGTGTAAACCCAGTAAGGCCAGTTGGGGGGCTGGGAGGAGGCGAAATGTGCATAAAGTATCGGATGGGGAAAGACACCTTTGTGAACATTTGGGGCAAATTTTTGGATTATGTGTTGGTAAAGGGGAGGGGGAACAAACCTTGTCAAGATTTGTTATATTTTTGGAATATAGAATAATAGCTTGTATACACACACACACACACACACACACAATTGGGGTGAGAAATATAACTTGGTCCCAAGAGGTGGGGGGGGGTGCACAATGTTTATGTTGTATTTTTTTGTTGTTGTATTCATTAGTAGTTGTAAGATGTGAAAAATTAAAAATTTAATTAAAAAAAAAAGTATCGGATGGGACATGGCACCTGAAAGTCTATGGCTTTCAGATGCAAATGTCATGAGTCTCCCTCCCCTGCCTAGCCAGGTGAAGTGCATCATGATTGGCTAAGAAGCAGCAAAGCTACAGGAAAGAGGAGGGGAGGGGGAAAGAGCTATATTTCCCAACGTGTGGTTTTTGTCTTTGTCTTTGGTCATCGCGTGGCTGCCAGCTGTTGGAGCAATGGCGGTAAGCCAAGGAGAGGCCCAAGCCTTCGGGTGGCCTCAGGATACGACCCCAGGTAGCTCCTGGTGAAGTTAGCTGAATGAGGGCTCTGGTAAAGGCAAGCCTTGTGGGGGACTACCCATCTCGGACCTTCGGGTAGGTGAAGTAGTCCTCCCCAGGCAGCAAGGCTGTGCTGGATCTAACCCTGGAAGAGAACTGACCCCCAGGTAACAGAGTTGTGTGCCTGGGAGATATTAAGGAATCAGGTTTTGTTATTTTGCAGCTTTACTTTGTACCAAAGTGTGTCTCTATTTTGTGCTTCTCTCATTTCCCACCTTTTGTTGTAAAATGCTACCAGAATAAACCTTTCTTGGTTTTACCCCACATGGGTTTTGTAGTCGCTCTGCTTGGTTCAGTAACTAAATCCAGGTTACAGTCAGAAAGGCAAGTCCCTGAACAGAGATTCAAGTAGGATTGCAAACAGCTGAGGCTGGCAATCTGGTACCTTGAGATCTCTGGGGGTCTTGGGTCCTTTGGGTAGGAAAGGGTGGGGGTGTGGCGGGTCAGCCAGCCCCCCCTTCCTCCACAGCTTCCTTAGACATGTTCTAACTTTCAGCATCTCTTCTAGGCTGGTGGCGCCTTCAACAGCGCTTAAGTCGCTCTCTACCTTTTTCCAGGCATTATTACCCTTAGCATAGAGTTCCGTCTCCTGAACTTCTAGGGACTCTCTCATCTTGGAGGTTAACGTTATCATTCTTTTGTCCGGTTGGACTACCTGTTTGCAGTCTGCTGCTGCATCCGCTGCTGCATCTGGATCTATCATTTTCCAGGATTTTTTCGTTGTTATTGTTGATCTTACAGCGTTTGCTTAGCAACTGCTGGTTGCAAAATGGTTGGGGCTTCGTTCAAGCAATTAGACCTTATAGATTGCTGGCAACTGCTGTTTTAAGATCACTGAAACTTGTGCTTGCTTCATATCCCATTTTAGCTTTCTGCGCTGTTTGAGAAAGAGGCTCGTATCTAAGTTTCTAACGTTACTTTTAAAGGCAAAACACGTTGTATTTTCCTTTTCAAAGCGTCTTAACTTGCAAGAGAAGGAAGCCTTTTTGCTCCTGAAGGAAGGCAGTTTTTTTTACTATACTTGGCCGGAGAGTGTAAAACGTCTCTTTGCAAGTCAGTTCAACACAGCCTCTTCTTTAAGCAAGAACTTTATTCAGCAAATATAAACATGCACTAAACGGATTGTACCAAGGTGCTTACGTTCTTAGAAGTACAAGTTCAGTTGAATGTAGTTGCATAATTAAAATCCACGGATAGAAGCCGGTAAAAAACTATTGTCTTCCCAGAGTTACAAGGCTTACTACTTCTTAAAGGCCCGAAAAGAACTGAACTCCCAAATAGCTAAGTATAAAAAGGAGGGAAAGGAAACCAACCAATCACACAGGGGCGTGCCATGTAACATACAGCTAGAGCTAGTATAACTAGCCTGGCTAGAGTAGCATACTCTGTTCTAAAAGGCAGATTGTGAATCTGACACATAAATCTACTAACTAACTTCTGCGGAGGCAGCACACTTCCATTTATCTGTCATTAATCTCCTGCCATTGGATGATCTTGAGTTCTGCTAGTAGTAATTGGGTTCTAAGTACTGAAAAGAAGTTTCTGAAACTTCTTTTTTCATGTTGGTGTTGGGGAGGGACTTCAGAGTGAATAATACATGTTCAGCTCTACATCTTTACAGTTCCCTCATCTGTGTTGCACCAATCTGCATGATGCATGTTTAAATGGTTCAGTTCAGTTTATTATTGTCTCAGACAATTTAAAATGCAAAATAATCTATAAAATAGAATACATAAATAAAAAACAGCAACAGTGCAACTATTTAGAATATTTAAAACCTAAATAAAACAACATATCGTCCGTCAATTTTTACATATGAATCTTATGTCATATTTTTACATATGAATCTGAAGAATGACCTTACGAATCTTAACAGTGGAAAAAAAATTTTTCCCAACAGCCTCTGTTACATATTTATTAGCATCAGGCTGTAAGTAAATCACATACCAGTTGGAGGATCTTCCAGGAAATTTATTTAGGATAGGTGCAATATGTCTTATTCGCTCGTCTGTATAAAAGTTACAAAAAAGGAATATGTGGGATAGAGACTCTACCGCTTTGTCTCCACATGGGCAGAGATGATTTGTATAGAGAATTCCCTGGAAGCCACCATCGAATACAGCATAAGGAATTGCGTTAAACCTACTACTGCTACTGGAGGCTTTAGAAAAGATTATCCAATATTTTAGAATAGTCCAATTTTCAAGATATTTTGCACAGCTCTTAATATCAACTATCAAACCTAAATGAGTTGGGGAACAACAGGCAGCAGATAGGGAATATTGGATATCACTGTCTTTAATCTGGAGCGCAAGGATAGATTTTACTTGGGAAATATCTTGGGTGGAAAGAAAGCTATCAGAAAAACCCAGCTTCTGTAATTTATCTCTGATAGTTTTAGACCACTGACTGATATAATTGTCTTTCCAGAGAAGACTGAGACACATATCCTGATTCAGAACTTGCATAAGCATGTTTTAGATGTTTAAATGGTAATGTTCTCATGTGCTTTCAAGTGGCATGCTTTGTGCTTTCATGTGCTTTGAAGTAGCATGCTTGTCATTTTCTGGTACAGAAAATGCCTCACTCCTAAAGGAGAGGCCCGGTGCAATATTCCTTTATGGCAAAAAAAGAAGGAAAGAAAGAGGAAGAAAAGAAAATCAGTAACTATTCACATGCATTTTTAAGACCTGTTCATAGGAACAGTCAACTGTGCATTCATTAATTAAAAAACCAAGAACCAAACTATATGTTCAGTGCCAGACCGAGCTATGGCTAAACAGTTGCAAAATGGCGGGCAGAGGACATATTTTGCAGCAGTGAAGTGGTGGCAGAAGGGCCTCCTGCACCCTGGCTGTTTCTCACCCTCCCCCGGATGATTTCTCCAGCCACATGGGAAACCTACATATTCTGGTACCCTGGCTGGGTAGAAGGGATTACAGGAGGAAAGTGCTGGGTGTTAGGGGAAGGGTGAAGCCCTCCCTCTCACCAGACGTTTCTCTGTTGCAAATCACCCGCTCCACCCCTGGAGCTTTTCAGTGCAAACGAAATCGGGAGACCTGGGTCTACCGCCAAATGTCTCTTGTCTCTTTTGCTCAAAGCTGAAACTCTAAGTGGGCCTTGCCTCTTGGAAGCACTGTTTAGAAAACATTGAAAAATGTGTAACTGAACGTTTGGTTTGATTTTTAGCAGGGAAGACAGACATGAGGATGAAAGGATAAAGTCTGTCAAAAAGCAGTGGGCCTTCCTACCCTGAAAGGAGGTATGTTCTTTGTTTTTGGAACTCAAAAATCATAGAATGACTTCTAGTCTGCTGCATTATCAGGAAATGAAATGGAACTAGCTTAGCCTATTGTATTTCATTATGATAGCACTAATCTCTCTGTTCTGTTTCCAGAATGTTAAGTGGCAGCTCTTTTATTTGCCTAACAATACCTCATGTATTCAGCGGTGAATAGTTAAGTCCAAATGGGTTGTTGTTGTTGTTGTTGTTGTGAATTGGTAAATAAATCAAATCAAATCTGTGTTTTCCATCTCTGTTTATACCAACCTTTGGATAACACTGAACTTGGTAGGAAACTAGATGCTCTCGTTAGAGAGCCGGTGTGGTGTAGTGATTTTAGTGTCAGACTAGGACAAATCCCCACTCAGCTATGAAGTTCACTGGGTGACCTTGACCCACTCATAGACTCTGAACATTACCTACCTCACAGGATTGTTGGGAAGATTGAGGAGGTAGGGAGAGAACCTTGTATGTTACTCTGAACTCCTTGGGCAAAGGGAAATATTCATATGCTAATTTACGGTATATGTATTTAAATTACAGTACATCACAACCTAGTATGGAAGACTCTGACCGGGTGACCTGTGTGCCTTGCTCATTCTGCTGTCTAGGTGCTGTGGATGGGCAACTTCAAGGCCCCTTTTCATCTTTCTTATGGTTTTTTATCTTTAAACTGGACTTGGACTGGACAACCCTTCAAACAGAGGACACCTTCAAAATAGAGGACAGCCTCCTGGCAGCCCTTCAAATAGAGGACTGTCCTCTATAAAAGACAGGGATGGGGACTCGGACTCGAGGACTCGACTCGTGAGTCGGTCTGAGTCCCCCCTCTGACTCGACTCGGACTCGAGTCCCAATATTTTTAATGGGACTCGAGACTCGACTCGGGACTCGAGACCAAGGACTTGTCAACATCCCTGGGCTGTTGACAAGTCTTCTGGCTGTGCCAGGAGCGCGATCACCGGTGAAGAGTGCATGGAAGCAAGGAGCGCCGCTGCTCGGCCACTATGGACAGCTACCAGGAGCGCAGCCCCAACGATGTGTTGAGATTTATTTTGATGTGTTGTGGGGGGGGGTTAGGGTTAGGGTCAGACATTTTGGGTTTGGCTGCCTCTGCCTGCCTGTTTGGGGTTTCCTGCCTCCTCTGCCTGCCTGGTCTCTTCTTAACCAGTTCCACAGTTTGAATTGTCCAAGACAAAGGCCCCTGCCTGCCTGCTTTGGGGTTCCCTGCCTCCTCTGCCTGCCTGGTTATTTTGGGTTTGTCTGCCTAGTCTGTTCTTGCCAAAATCAGTTGCAGAGTTTTGAAATAAAAAGGCACACTTGTGCCTAGAATTTATTTAAGCCACACATCTGAAGTAGCCTTATTTTGTTGGGGGGAAACCCCATTGATTTTAATAGGGACTCGTGGAGTCAGTTTGGAAGTGACTCAGGACTCGGGACTCGTGAGTCACCATTTTGGACCAAGGACTCGGACTCGGACTCGAGACTCGGGTCCAAAGACTCGTGACTCGACTCGAGACTCGAGACCAAGGACTCTTCAACATCCCTGATAAAAGAGGACACCTGGCCACTGTATGTAATATTGTGCAAAAGCAACATTCAGTACTTACACATTCAGCAACATTCAGTATGTATAGGGCATAACACTTGGTTCTTACATTCTTACATTTAACTCTTCATCTAGCATTTCCTTACTTCATAAATCCCCCACTCCCCAAATAGTCACCATCATGTCAACAAGAATGAAAGAGGTTACCCTGATTTAAAAAAAATCCTCTTAGAACACTTTGTACAGAGCCTAAACTGTTACAAGTCCTGGAATATGAAAATGTGAATGAATTGTCATTTCTGCACCTGTGGGTGTCTCGATGATGATGATGATGATGATCATCATCATCATGATGATGATGATGATGATGTACAATGGACCCTTCTAAAAAGGGTAATATTGTCATCTGACAATGCTTACTGTTAAAACAAAACCCAAAAAACAACAACTCCCTCAGCTGTCAATTTCAGACTTTCTCTAGCCCAAAAGAACATTTGGGATAACAGCTAATACCTTGAAAATGAGCAGACAACAGGAATAGCAATGACTGGAACGAGGCATGCTGGACCTTTCCAAGCTCTCTCCTTTTTATATCATATATATCTGATGATGCACAGGCCAAAAAATGAAGTAGATACATTGCTGAGCGAGACCCCAGAATACATACAGCTGCAAAAGAGGCAATGCATTCTTCACTGCTTCACTGCCCTGCTAATGCACTTCATCATTTTGTTACAGGAGTTAAGAGGTAATTTATTTACAAGGTCTTGCTGCAAAGCCTGTTTCATGATGCCCCCTGTGGCATATAAATCAGTGATGTGCTCATGCCTTAAGATCTCTTTGGCCACAATCCAGAGAGCGCTCTTGCTTGCACCCGGAGTCAGTCAGTCAGTCAGTCTGTCTTTTTATACTGCCATTCTGTCAAAGCCCCCAAGGTGGTTTAGATTTTATAATAATAGCGTACAATCGTACATGTGTGATAAAAACAACAACAAAAAGAATGGGAAGGACAATGAAAATAAGCATATTCAGGTAACCAAACGTTCATATTGCTACATAATTAAGTTACATAATGAATGACCAGGTGCAACGATGGACATTGCAGGAGGCAGTTCTGGAAGGGGAGGGGCCAAAACGGCCGTTGGTCCCAGCCAAGAGAGTGGAAATGCCCTCATTATCTCACCTCTCCCCAGGGATGTTGAAGAGTCCTTGGTCTCGAGTCACGAGTCGAGTCACGAGTCTTTGGACCCGAGTCTCGAGTCCGAGTCCGAGTCCTTGGTCCAAAATGGTGACTCACGAGTCACGAGTCACGAGTCACTCCCAAAGCTGACTCCACGAGTCCCTATTAAAATCAATGGGTTTTTCCCCCAACAAAATAAGGCTACTTCAGATGTGTGGTTTAAATAAATTCTAGGCACAAGTGTGCCTTTTTATTTCAAAACTCTGCAACTGATTTTAGCAAGAACAGACGAGGCAGAAAAACCCAAAATAACCAGGCAGGCAGAGGAGGCAGGGAATCCCAGACAGGCAGGCAGAGGCAGCCAAACCCAAAATGTCTGAAAGGTTGCATTTTAGAAAAATGATTTTAAAAAATAAACTTGCTGTACTTCCTAAAACTTATCCATGTTGCATTTGAGGAACATGATTTTTTCTAAATGTTTGGCCCCCATTCTGGAACGGTAAGATCTCATCACAATTCCACCCTGAACACCCACTCCACTGGTGATGAACTTGCTGGAACCAGAAACACACTCAGAGCAGCCACACAGAGTAATCTCAGGTCCTTCTTCTGCCTCTCCCAAGTACGCAACACATCAATCAAAATAAATCTTGACACACTGTTGGGGCTGCACTCCTGGTAGCCATCCATAGTGGCCGAGCAGCGGCGCACCTCGCTTCCCTGCGCTCTTCGCTGGCAGTCACGCTCCTCTCCACTCCTTCTGGCACAGCCCAGGGATGTTGAAGAGTCCTTGGTCTCGAGTCCCGAGTCGAGTCTCGAGTCCCATTAAAAATATTGGGACTCGAGTCAGAGGGGGGACTCAGTCCGACTCACGAGTCGAGTCCGAGTCCCCATCCCTGCCTCTCCCTCAGGCATGGCCAGGTGCACTGATGGAGGCACTTCTGGGGGCGGAGCTGAGGCAGTTTGGGGCATGGCAGTTGGTCTCAACTTGAGCCTGAGCTAAAGGAGGTAGCCTTTTTGTTGTACCTCTCCTTCAGATGTATTTTTAAAATGTATTTATTAATTATATTTTTACCCCGCCTTTTTTCCTGCATGGAACCCAAGGTGGCTTACACAATCCTCCTCCTCCTCTCCATTTTATCTTCACTACAACCCTGTGAGGTAGGTTAGGCTGAGAGTCAGTGACTGGCCCAAAGTCACCCACCCAGTGAGTTTCATGGCCAAGCGGGGACTGGAACCCGGATCTCCCGAGTCCCAGTCCAACACTCTCACCACTATGCCACACTGGCTCTCCAGCTATAGCCAGGTGGAATGGCAGCAGATGGAGGCAGTTCTGAGAGGGAAGGAGACAAATGGCTGAGCTGCTAGATTTTGACTTTTTCCTCTTTGGAGAACTTCACCCTCCCCATCTGCTATTTTGATTTATTGGCATGCTGTCCATCTTTATGACACATGGGTGTGTGCGTGTATGAAGGGAGGGTTTGTAGGTATTTCACTTGGCATACCAGTCACTGAGAGGGAAGTCCCCATCCATTGGCTAGAGAAGGAGCAGTTGCAGGAAGCTTGCTTCCCCCATCCCTGCCAGAAGAACACCCTGCTTCAATTGCCCATCCATCATCCTAAGAGCCACTGGGATGTTACAACCTCTGCCTCTCAGAAAGAATATCACAGCAAGGGGAAGGCCATCCTGGTCCCATCTACTGGCCAGAGAAGGAGCAGCTGCAGGGAGCTTGATTCTCTGTCAGCAAGAACACTTGACCTGAAGGCACATGAGGCAGCCATCTTGCTGAACCTAAGCTGATCTGGGTCTGGCCTTCCAGAGGAACAAGAGATGTGCAAGGTCAGTTGCAGCACCTCTAGCCAAGCAAAACCACTACAAGTCAAGATCAACCTGACCCCAGCTAGATGTGAATGCCTGTTTACCTCTTTGTTCTGGTATTGCCAAGCTGATCTCCCTGCCCTTCCCCAGTATTAATCCCATACCACCTACACCAGCCTTCCCCAACCTAGTGCCCTCCAGATGTTTTGGACTATAACTTCCATCAGCCCCAGCCAGTATGGTCAGTAGTCAGGGGTGATAGGTGTTGTAGTGCAAAACATCTGGAGGGCACCAGATTGGGGATGGCTGGTCTACACACAGGGGGTTGGATCCAGGATCTGCTTTCTACAAGAGGAAGCAAGAGAAAGGTCTCCTCTCATGGAAGGTCCCTCCACCTGATTTTTGGGGGCTCCCCCTCCCCACACACCACAGCTCACCCCATTCAGCAAGGTCTCCTGACATTCCTGTGGAATTTTCAGGGGGCTGGAGGGGCTGCCATGGGAAGTCCAGATCCACCAGCGCAGTTGATTCAGCTTGAATCTGGATCTGTCAGGATCCGCTCCTCCAGGATAGCGCCACAGTGCCACCTGGTGGCAACGCTACCTCCCTGCAGGAGTAAGCCCAGGGGTTGTAGGCACTCGCAGGGTGTAGCCTCCTGCTCCTGGCTGCTTTCAGGCCAGATAATGCAGCCCAGCTGGAAGCAGCCTGAAAGACTGCAGTTTGCCTCCAACCTTTGCCACAGCAACACCAACCTCAGTGTTGTCTGCAGCCGGTTCCTGTTTCCAGAGACCAACCTTGCTCCTCGCCTTGCCTGGTGTTTGACCCGTGACCGATCCTGACCTACGCTTCTGCCTCTGGCCCTTGCTCTGCCTGGTACGTTCTTGTACTGTGTTTGTGCTTTGGACTTGTCTCTCTGCCTCTGACCCTTGCCTAGACTCTGCTTGACCTGCCTTCTGCCTCTGGCCCCTGCTTGGACTCTGTTGCCCTAACCCGTGCTGGATCTTCTGCCTGTTGCCTGGACTTGCCTTCTGCCTCTGGCCCCTGTTTGGACTCTTGTTGCCTGGAACCCGTGCTGACCCTTGAGCCTACTGCCTCTCTCTGCCTCCATCTTTCCTGGCCCCGGCGTTCCAGCCCTGAACCCTTGCCGCCCATGCCCTGGATCTTACAGGATCCAGCCCAGGGGAAAGGCCGAGTTGGAATTTAACACCAACTTGTTGATTGATATGGACAGAACTTTTTCATTCCTAGATCTGAAGGCTTGAAGGAGAGATATCTTGCCCACTTAGTACAACCCCCCTCCACTGAAGCAGAATAATCCTTATCAAAACACCCTAAGCAAATTAGCTCGTTTATATTATATTCTGACGGGTGCAATCACAGTGCTCCAGCCCAGAGATGCCTCTGGGCAAGAATGGAGGTGATGTACCTGTTTCCACATAGTATTGAGAGGGTTATCATTGAGAGGGTTATCGTAAAGCACATTTGTGGGAAATAAATTGAGAGAAGGGGAATGTGGCTATAGATGTTAAAGTGAGAGGATTCACAGGAACTAAAAAGGCAATGCATGACAGTACTTCTGGATGGAAAAAAAAAGTTAGCAGGGAATAGGGATATAGGTTTAAGCATGAATATTTTAGCCCCATTTATTTATGGTTAATTTCAAAGCATAAAAATCTGTCTGCTATAGAACATTATAGGGGTGCCTACACAGTATTTCCTAAATTGAATTCATTGTGATTTCCTTCACTTTCTACAATGATGCCTCCATAAGTTCGTCATGTTATCAGAAAGATATTTGTGCAAGAGGCAAAAGGTTACCAACATGGTTATGTCACGGTAAAGCCTCCCCTTTTCAGCATAATTCCATTCCATGCTTTTGCATAACATTCAAAATATAAGTGCCGCCTTGCTAGATTGGTCCATGGCCCATCTATCCCAGCATATTGTTTCCAACAGTGGCCAGCCAAATGTCTCTGGGAGGCTCACAAGCAGACTGTGAAGATGATGGCCATGTCTTGTGGTCCTCAGTGTTTGTGAATGAGAACTACACTGCTTCTCTTACACGGAGGTTCTATTTAGCTAACATAGCCTTTTTTTCTTTTTAAACTTTTTTATTGCTATAAAAACAAACACAAAACACAAAACATATAACCATAATTAGCAATTAACAAAACTAAAATGGACTTCCAAATTTTTCTACAGCAAATATAAGTAACAAATAGTTTCTCTAGTCGATAATTAAAAAAGAAAAGCTCTCTTTTTTTCTATTGTCACAAATTTCTCTTCTTATTATTCCACAAAACTACAGATAAACAAATCATCCCCCCCCAAACTCTGCAAAAAGTAAATTAGAGGTTTCCACCCAGCAGTAAACGTAGATGTTGTCTTTTCTCTAATTAATGATGTAAGTTTGGCCATCTCTGCCAGCTCCACCATCTTGACCAACCAGCTAACATAGCCTTTGATAGACCTGTTTTCTATGAATAATCTCTCTAATGCTTTTTAAACTCCATCTATACACCATCACATCACCCTATCTTGTAGTAGTGAATTCCAGAAGTTACAGAGCAATTGGGGGGGCAAGGGGGGGAGAATCCACAGCAGCTGAACCACATAAGAAGAGCCCTGCTGGATCAGACCAAGGGTCCATCTAGTCCAGCACTCTGTTCATACAGTGGCCAACCAGATGCCCATGGGACATGAATGCAACAGCACCTTCCCACCCATGTTCCCCAGAAACTGGAGTACATAGGCATACTGCCTCTGATACTGGGGGAATCATATAGCCAACCACCTCTTCCCTGTTGAGCTCATGCCAACAGGGTGGAAGATGGGGAGGGAATGTTTTCCTTTTATGCTTTAAGTTTTTAAAAAAAACATAACACACTTTCCCTCCCATTGACCCAATGGGAGAGAAATAAACTACACCAGTTTGAGGAGTGAAGTAGTCCCCCTTCCATTCGGGGGTGGAGCGTATCAGGGGAATGGGAGGGCTTTGGATGCAGGATCCAAACCTTCCCCTGATCTGCTGCCCCCACTTCTTTCTGCCTTCTCTGTTGCTCCTCCGTCTCATGGCGGAGGAGCAACAGCAGCAGGGCTGCCATCCATGGTGGGCATGCCAGGGGCAGGGCCTACTGACAAGAGCCCCTTGAACCTGTTCTTCTCCTTCACCCTTGCAACCTGCAACTGAACAGCAGAAGACCTTGCTGTTGCTGTTGCACGGAAGAAGCCTCCAAGGACAGACCTCCCCTTCCCATGGATTTCCCTCTCTGTGGGTGGAGAAGGAGTTCCACTGTATCTATGGCCTCTGGGATGTCCTCCAAAGGGACCATAGGATTGCTGCCTTAATGATGTGTTGTGTAAAGAACAAAAGGTTCATTTGTCTGTGTTGAAGCTACATCAGATCAACTTGATTCTAGTATTATGAGAACTGGAAAATAATTTCCCCCTACTCTCGCCACAACATAATTTTATAAACCTCTAGCATTTCCCACCACCCTTCAACAGTCTCTCCAGCCAAATTAAATTAAATTAAAGGCGTGGCCTGAGAGCTCATTCTGTTGAGCAGAAGCTCCTGCTGACTGCAACTACCTGGGGCTGATTGCAGCTGATTGATTGCAGGAAGTGGGGCTGATTGCAGGGCGTGGCCTGGGAGCTCATTCTGTTCCTGACTCCCAGCTGAGCAGGAGCACAACAGGAGAGAGGCTCCAGCTGTTTTTGGGACTGTGAAAAGGCAAGCAGGCTCCCAGAGAGCGAGCGAACAGAGCGAGCGAACAGGGAGAGAAAACAGGAGTTTGGCAGCGGAGTAGTACAACAACAAGTGCTGCAAGGGAAAGGCGTGGCCTGAGAGCTCATTCTGTTGAGCAGAAGCTCCTGCTGACTGCAACTACCTGGGGCTGATTGCAGCTGATTGATTGCAGGAAGTGGGGCTGATTGCAGGGCGTGGCCTGGGAGCTCATTCTGTTCCTGACTCCCAGCTGAGCAGGAGCACAACAGGAGAGAGGCTCCAGCTGTTTTTGGGACTGTGAAAAGGCAAGCAGGCTCCCAGAGAGCGAGCGAACAGAGCGAGCGAACAGGGAGAGAAAACAGGAGTTTGGCAGCGGAGTAGTACAACAACAAGTGCTGCAAGGGAAAGGCGTGGCCTGAGAGCTCATTCTGTTGAGCAGAAGCTCCTGCTGACTGCAACTACCTGGGGCTGATTGCAGCTGATTGATTGCAGGAAGTGGGGCTGATTGCAGGGCGTGGCCTGGGAGCTCATTCTGTTCCTGACTCCCAGCTGAGCAGGAGCACAACAGGAGAGAGGCTCCAGCTGTTTTTGGGACTGTGAAAAGGAAGACAGAAACAGAGCACTATGGAAGGAAAGGACTCAGCAGTGGTGGTGACCTGCAAGGGGTGTGCAATGTTTGTTTTCCTGCCGGAGATCAACATGGCCTACACATGCAACAAGTGCAAGCTGGTCACGCTGTTGGAAGAAAAGGTCAGAGGACTGGAGCAGCAAGTGTCAACCCTCAGGAGCATAAGAGAAAGCGAGGAGTTCTTAGACAGAACGGTGGATCTACAGCACCAAAGCACAGGACAGGGGCCAGAAGGGCAACTGCAGGATGAGGTGGAGTCGGAGACTGCAGAGGCAAGGGAAAATAACGCAGGGGGAACTCCCTGGAAAAGGGTGACTGTTAGGAGCAGAAGAACTACAAGACACTATGCACCTGTGGAAGCAGTGGAGCTATGGAACCGCTTCCATGTACTTGAGGACGAGAGCAGAGGACAGCCTGCAGAGGACGGATTACCGGGCACCCAACGTGACAGCGAGCAAGAGGCTGAGGGTCAGTCAATTGGAGGCAATCAAACCAAGGCCTACAGCAAGAGGGAGAGAAGAGTACTCGTAGTGGGAGACTCCCTCCTGCGGGGGATCGAAGCCAAAGTATGTCGCGAAGACCCATGGACTCGCCAGGTATGCTGTCTCCCTGGGGCACGGATTAAGGATGTGACAGAGCAGCTGCCGAGGCTCATGCAGCCCACCGACACATACCCCTTTCTTCTCTTCCACGTGGGTACAAATGATACTGCCAAGCGGAGTTACAAAGAAATCACGGCAGACTTTGAAGAGCTGGGAAGGGAACTCAAGAACTTCGGGGCCCAGATAGTTTTCTCATCCATCCTTCCAGTACTTGGAAGAGGCATAGAAAGGGAAAGAAAAATACTCCGAGTGAATGACTGGCTACGAAGGTGGAGCCGACGTGAGGGATTTGGATTCTGGGACCACGGGCTACTCTTCCTGGAAGATGGACTGCTGGCAAAGGATGGGTTGCACCTCACAAGGACTGGGAAGAATGTGTTTGGACACAGCATGAGGAACTTAATCAGGAGGGCTTTAAACTGAATCCAACAGGGGAGGGAGACATAAACTCGGGGGGTACCAATGGAAGAAGGCCTCTATGCCACAATGGAGAGAACAGCTCCAGCGGTGCCCATTGATAGTCTACCACAAAATGTAGGGGGAAAGTCGGACTATAAAGCACATAGTCTTCAATGTCTCTATACTAATGCCCAGAGTATGGGCAATAAACAAGATGAACTTGAACTCTTGATACATGAGGGCAAGTACGACTTGATAGGGATAACTGAAACCTGGTGGGATGACTCCCATGACTGGAATACAGCAATTGAGGGGTATAACTTGTTCAAAAGGAACAGAAGCAACAGAAAGGGAGGTGGAGTTGCACTGTATGTTAAAAATACGTATCTCTGCACAGAGATACAGGAGGAGGAGCTTGGCAGCCCCATTGAGAGCATCTGGGTTAAAATAAAGGGGGCAAAGAATAAAGCGAACATGGCGGTTGGAGTCTACTACCGACCACCCAATCAAGGAGAAGACGAGGATGGAACTTTTGAAAAGCAAATTGCCAGTGTTTCAAGGAGGCACGATGTGGTAGTAATGGGAGACTTCAATTTCCCTGATATCTGTTGGGAGACTTATTCAGCCAAACATGGCCCCTCCAAGAAATTCCTGAGCTGTGCTGCTGATAACTTCCTCCTACAGAAAGTGGAGGAAGGAACTAGAGGATCGGCTATCCTTGACCTGATTCTAACCAACAGAGACGAGTTAGTGGATAAAGTGGCAGTTTCGGGAACTCTGGGGGAAAGTGACCATGTTATACTTGAGTTCTTGATTCTAACAGAAGCAAAAGCTGAGTGTAGCCAAACACGTACCCTGGATTTTAGGAAAGCCAATTTTAACAAACTCAGAACAATGATTAGTAAGATCCCATGGCAAGTGACTCTCACGAGAAAGGGAGCCCAGGAGGGGTGGGAGTTTTTAAAAAAGGAAATTTTAAAGGCACAATTGCAAACAATTCCCACAAGGAAAAAAGGCAGAGGGCAACAGAAAAAGCCAATGTGGCTTCACAATAAACTCAAAGATGACCTGAAAACAAAAAGGACATGTATAGGAAGTGGAAGGAAGGACAGGCTACAGGGGAAGAGTACAGGCAGGTAGCACAGAACTGCAGGAATAGTGTCAGGAAGGCTAAAGCTGAGAATGAGCTAAGGTTAGTGAGGAATGCTAAAAGCAACAAAAAAGCTTTCTTCAGATACATGCACAGTAAAAGACAGAAGAAAGAACTGGTGGTTCAACTACGCAGTGAGGATGGCAAATTGATAACAGAAGACAAAGAAAAGGCAGAAGTGTTCAATTCCTACTTCGGCTCGGTCTTCTCCCAAAAGAGGGTCTATGACCCCCCTGGCAAACCTGAAGTGCAGACTGAAGGGGCAGAATTGCAGCTTGAGATTGATAGGCAAATGGTCAAGGAGCACCTGATTACTCTGAACGAGTTTAAATCTCCAGGGCCTGATGAGCTGCATCCTAGAGTAATAAAGGAACTGGCAGAAGAACTCTCAGAACCACTGTCTATTATCTTTGAGAAATCATGGAGGACAGGTGAAGTGCCAGACGACTGGAGGAGGGCAAATGTTGTTCCCATCTTCAAAAAGGGCAAGAAGGAGGAACCTGGGAACTATAGGCCAGTCAGTCTGACATCAATCCCCGGGAAGATTTTTGAGCAGATTATAAAGAAGTCAGTCTGCAAGCACCTTGAAAACAATGCAGTGATTACTAGAAGCCAGCATGGATTTGTCAAGAACAAATCCTGTCAGACTAATCTGATCTCATTTTTTGATTGGGTAACCTCCCTTGTGGACTGTGGGAATGCTGTGGACATTATATACCTGGACTTCAGCAAAGCTTTCGACAAAGTGCCTCATGATATCCTGATTAGTAAGCTAGCTAAGAGTGGGCTAGATGGAACAACTATCAGGTGGATCCACAATTGGCTAAAGAATCGGACTCAAAGAGTGCTTATCAATGGTTCCTTCTCAAACTGGGGAGAGGTAACGAGCGGGGTACCACAGGGCTCGGTCCTGGGCCCGGTGCTCTTCAACATTTTTATTAATGACTTGGATGAGGAGGTACAGGGAATGCTTATCAAATTTGCAGATGACACAAAGTTGGGTGGAACAGCTAATACTCTGGAAGACAGAAACAAAATTCAAAGTGACCTCGATAGGCTGGAGCGCTGGGCAGAAAACAACAGAATGAAATTTAATAGGGATAAATGCCAAGTGCTGCACCTAGGGAGAGGAAACCAAATGCAGAATTACAGAATGGGGGACACTTGGCTCAACAATACTACAAGTGAGAAGGATCTTGGAATTGTGGTAGATCACAAACTGAATATGAGCCAGCAATGCGACGTGGCTGCAAAGAAGGCAAATGCAATTTTGGGCTGTATTAATAGAAGTATAGCTTCCAAATCGCGGGAAGTGATAATTCCCCTTTACTCAGCACTGGTTAGGCCTCATCTTGAGTACTGCGTCCAGTTCTGGGCACCTCACTTTAAGAAGGACATAGACAAACTGGAGAGGGTTCAGAGGAGGGCAACAAGGATGATAAAGGGACTGGAAACAAGGCCCTATGAGGAGAGACTGAAAGAACTGGGCATGTTTAGCCTTCAGAAGAGGAGACTGAGGGGAGATATGATCGCACTCTTCCAGTATTTGAAGGGATGTCACACAGAGGAGGGCAAAGATCTCTTCTCGTTCATCCCAGTTTGCAGGACACGGAATAATGGGCTCAAGTTACAGGAACCTAGATTCCACCTAAACATCAGGAAAAATTTCCTGACTGTCAGAGCAATAAGACAATGGAACCAACTACCTAGGGAGGTGGTGGGCTCTCCCAGTCTGGAGGCATTCAAGGTGCGGCTGGACAGACATCTGTCAGGGATGCTTTGACCTGGATTCCTGCATTGAGCAGGGGGTTGGACTCGATGGCCTTGTAGGCCCCTTCCAACTCTACTTTTCTATGATTCTATGAAATGACTTAGCATCTCCTCATAGTGAAAGTGCTCGACGCCCCTGATAATTTTACACTGCAATCCTATGCATGTCTACTCAGAAATGAGTGCCATCAAATTCAATGGAACTTACTCCCAGGTAAATGTGTATATGATTGCAACCTTAGTTGCCCTTTTCTGTGCTGTTTCCAGCTCTCTGGATATATATTTTAAAAAATGATACCTATGAAATCAAGAGGAAGAATTGTTAAGTCAGTGAACCTGCAGTAACCATGCAACCAGCTACACATGCTCTCTCCATGCTTCAGGCCTGTCTTGTAAGATTTCTTTCCACACCAGTGATGCCTCAAACCTCAATATGATGTGATTATTTTCTTCTGAGGTTAATTGTGATGAGCTGACGATTGTGAAATGCTCTGTCACTTTTCTCTTCTTCTGCCCTGGTTGACCTTTAATAATTCAACAAATTAAAATCATATTGGGATTTGATTGAGGCAAATGATTGCTTGAGAGGCTGCTCCTTTTCAGGATGCCAGCCACTGAGTCATGCCCTCTTCCAGGATGCTCCATTCCATTTAGCCTTAATTTTCCATTTCATGTTTTCCCCAACAGACACTCAGCATTCTGTGGCCACTGTGCATTTTCATTCCTCATTGGGCTCTTTGGGAGGGGAGTTAGCCACTTAGAATTTTTATTCCTAAAGAATTTTTGTACTTCTGCAAACTTTGGGGTTCCTTCCAGCCTGCTGATACCTCCCTCTTCCATGCAACATGAAATATCAGAAAACATTGCTGGCAGTTCAGCCAATATTAAGCACCATTTCAGTCCCATTTTATATCTCCCCCATTAAAACCAGCAGGACTTAAAGTATTTAACTTTGATAAAATATTAATAAAATAGCCCGTTGCCCTTGGATTGCAGAAGTGAGGGGAAACACACTCTGCTTCTGCCACCACCCAGAGGAACAAGAGATGTGCAAGGTCAGTTGCAGCACCTCTAGCCAAGCAAAACCACCAGCAAGGCAAGATCAGCCTGACCCCAGCTGGATGTGAATGCCTGTTTACCTCTTTGTTCTGGTATTGCCAAGTCAGTGAACCTGCAGTAACCATGCAACCAGCTCCGCATGCTCTCTCCATGCTTCAGGCCTATCTTGTAAGATTTCTTTCCACAAATATCTAATGCCTTGCTGGGAAGAGGCTAAAATTCAGCTGGGCAGGAGGAATGGCAGAGGCTTTTTTAGCCTCTCCATCCTCCAAAAAGCCTTGGATGATTCTCTGAGCCCATCTAACACACCTTGCCAGGAGAGGGGACAGTGGCCAAGAGGGCTTTGGATCCGGTGGATCCAAGGCCTCATCCCACCATTCCCTGCCTCACCCATCTGCATGTCCCCTTCTCTCCTTCTCTGTCCTCTTCCAAAAGTCAGAGCTTTGACCCTACAAAAGGGAGCCGCTACAGAACTTTCCAGGGCAGCTGGGAAGGACTGGAGAGGGGAAGCCTCACTTGGATTTCACCCGTGAAAGTCGTAGCTCTGTCTCTGACCTTGGAGGGGGGAAATCCCCAGCATCCTAGGGCCTCTCAGACACCATCTAGGGACCTTAAGATTGTGCTCTTAAATTGTTAAATTGAGACTCCAGTAGCTCCTGTCTGGTGAAGAGGCAGAACTACTAATCGTCATCCTGGTCATGCATGGTGTGGTGGGGGAGGTGGAGGAAGTTAATTTTCCATGAATAATTGGGAGGAGAACATGGCTGCTGTTTTTCTAGATTGATGTAGGGCTTTTCTACATAAGACTGTTAATGCATTCTATCTGCTTTCGCTTTTGTTGCAAAATTAAGATTTGAGCACTACATGAGGAGCGCTTCCTTTCCTGCTACATAACCTCTAGGTGGCACTGTGATACAGTGGAATAGCATAAATACACAAGTGGGGGGGAAGCGTTTTCTCTCACTTTTACAAATAATACTGCATTTTCCCTGCTCTAAAAAATCCTCTCCAAAAATGTTCTTTAGACACAGAAGTGAAACTGGAGGGTTTAAAGACCCCATAAACTGCCATGAGAAGGGAATGACAAGTGCACAATAAATGACTCATGTAGAAAAGCTTGTATAGAGCCTTTATGACAGAACCTTATGGCTTGCTACTGTGCAAACACAGGAGCTTTGTTGATTCAGCTGTACTAACAGTCAGGACCCCAATCTTCAGATGCATATCCTAGTCATACAGGTGCTCCATGTAAATTGCTGATTGTGAGGGAGTCATTTATTGTGCAGGTAAAATAGCAGTACATTACTTGAGGCAAGCTGATCAGTTTTTATGCCCAGACTATACAAATATTTACAGAAATAAAATCTCTCTTTATTGTGTACCTATCGGAAAACAAACACTGGAACACTCATCTATTTTTCCTATTTGGTGTTCAGTAAATAAATCTGCTGCACTTGATTATAACATTTTATACAATTTGTTCATTCCATGAATAAAAGAAGAAAAAACACACATATGCGAGATGACATTAAGAAATTAGAATTAATAAGAGAATTCCCCACGCCACAAAGGCACAGCATTCAATTTCCAAGTAGCGGTTCAGAGGAACACAAACAAGATGCAAACAAATGTATCGGCTATGAACTTTAAAAAGCACACAAAGAAAAACATTTTAAAAAACCTAATGAGTCAAGGGAAGTAGAATCCCACTGTGGTTTCTCCTCTTACTTCGGGATGCATAGCTACATGTGCTGCAGCTTCTCTTTCTCTCCGATTGGCATGGGAAATACAATTTCAAAGGGCAGGCAGTGTGGCATCAAGACAAAGAGAAGAGATCAAGCACTGGAAAATCGGAGAGGTAAAATGAAAGCTGCTAGCTTTGTCCTCCTGGGTCTGTTATACCTTGAGGCCTGTTTCTCTTTGTGACACTGTATATTAGTGGTCTGATGCTGCAGATTGTAGCAGACAAGCAAACTTTGATCAAGCTTATTTGTCCATAGTCATCTGTTGTATGTACCCACGCAGTCTTGTGCAGTGTGGTTTTTTCTTTTAAATAAACAAACAACAATACACAATTGTTTTAGTTTTCCCCCCAATTAAAAAAAGTTACAAAGAGAGAATACAGCCTGAGAAGAAGCAGCAGCAACTGAATATTCAGCTGGAATATATTCATTAATGTTCATTGATAAGTATTAAGAAAGGGCAGGGGAAGAAGTGGAAGGAGAAGAGGGCAAAGCGCACAAACACACAGAAACAATAATGCAGAGAGAAACTTTGTGTGCTCCATAAGTTGTTCCTGCCAGTGACCGGTAGGCTATCTATACATCTATACACAGACACACACACACCTTTTATGTTAACTTGAAAGACTGATCTAAAAAAGGTGGTAATGTATGAATGCAGATATTATGTGATAGGTAGGGGTCATACCTGGCATCAGGGATCAGCATCATCTGTGGGTTCTCCCCACCTCTGTGGGGAGCCCACTGCAGACACCTGGAGCCTCCTGGCCGTGCACTTCTCCTGGTTGTCAGTGCCAGTTCACCTGTGGTCTCTAAGCATGGAAACAGTGACACAACAGAGGTGACATGGTGCAGCATCCTCCGCTTGCCTTGTCACACTAACATAAAAAATGTTAGCAGTGAGGACAGAGGGAAATGAAGTGCAAGAAATAAAGACCATGATAATTATGTTAAAGCTTAAATGTAAAGATAATTACAGTGACCATTCGCAAAGCCATGTTGATGATAACACAAACATCCTGGCACTGGTAAGTTAATTATCCGCCATAGGGGGATAAAAATCCACTATCTCGATTCAAGCCGCAGCTGTTGGAGACAATGAAAGTTCAATTCTAACTGCCCTGAAAATGCTGGGACCATCCCCCAAACCCTTAAGCCATCACGGCTTCTCACTTTGTTATGCAGAGTCCCAAATTCCCCTGCCTCCTGCAACTGCAAGCTACTTAAAGGGGCCATGGGCAAAATTGCAGCTAAACTAAAACTTTTAGATTAGCTGCAATTTTGCCCACGGTCCCTTTAACTAGCTCTGCTTAGGTTCAAAGGGTTGCCCATGGAGAGAAAGAGAGTAGGGAAGGAACAGATGCAACTCAAGGATGTGTGTGTGTGTGCACGTGCGTGCGCACGCATGCACAGAGGGAGAAGTGAATGAGGGAATTTATCACATGATTCCTATCTTTATATTGCCAAAGATTTTATTTCCTAACAGAGCTGACTCTGTGCCTCTAACAGATGAAGTACAGTGTCAGAAGGAAATGCAAGAAACTTCCCCTTCTCTCTGAAGCTCCATGTTTGGGGGTGTGGGGTGGGTGGGTAAGTTTCACCTGTTGAATTTGTGCCAATCCTGACCATTTTAAAACAAAAAGAAAGAGATTGTCCTGCAAGCACAGATCCCCCTTCCCCATGGAAAACACCAGATATCAATAATTAAGGGTTTAAGTAAGATAAAAAAAATTACAAAAGCCACTTATAAAATAATATAAAATAGTTTATAATATAATAATGTAATGTGGAGAGAAAGCTGGCCCAGACACACACCCCTACACCGCCACCTGCATAATCTCTGTCTAGGGCAGAGGTAGTTCAGTTCCGAGCAGTCATTTGCATCAGCCTACATCTGCATACACTCCAATAGTTCCCCCCAGCAGTCTTAAAGAGCTGCAAAAAGCCCTCAAGCACCTGAGGGGTGCCAGGATCCCCCAGCAGTCCCAAAGAGCTGCCAAGTACCCTCAAGCACCCAAGGGGCGCCAGGATCCTGTAACGAAAAGCCGGTTCAGCCTGTCAGCTGAAGAGGAGGAGGAGCCGAAGGGAAGGGGTAAAAAGGACCACCAAACCCCGAGAGGGTTGTTGGAAGCAGGGTGCAGGACTGCGGAACCGGTCCATGACTTCGGTCAGGACAAGCCTCGCAACCTCGAGCAGGATGCTCAGTAACCAGCTGCAAGTCAGAACAACTTACGGTGAGACTTTCTAGGAAACTCAGGTTCTCTGAGGTCAATGCTGTCTATGTTTTCTATGCAAGCCTCCTTTAGGCTGAATGCATATTGGAGCTGCACGCTCCATTAAGTTTTATAGACTGTTCTTGTTTATGGTGAAGTTCTTATCTGAATGCTTCGCTACGCCTCATTAAAGGTGTTATAAACAAAATCTCTGTCTGTGTGCCGCAAGCTTTCGCTCTGTGTCTATTGGTAGCGGTTGCCCTCAGTTCACCCAGGAACCGCTTAAGAGGAGTTTTGTCAGTGCCAGTTAACCAGTTAACTCCTGAACTCGCGCAAAAGGACCGGCAGCGGTCCTTCACATGTAATAATTATATAAGATTTTGTGTTTCCTCTAATAACGTTTGTACTTGCCCATGCCCTTTGGTTGCCTGGCCCTACCCTTGGCCACGCCCTCATGTTACATGGCCACACCCTCTTGATCACACCTTTATGTTGCTTAACCATACCTCTTACAAATTCACATGTGTGTCCCTATTTTCATCTGTGAAATATTGGAGGGTATGAACTTCTTGACCAGTTGTAATTCAGCAGTCTCATGCTTGAATTTCCTTTTGAAGTTTCTTTGTTCAAGAATTGCCACTGTCAAAGTTGTTTAATAAATAAAATGATCTGCTATCATCACAAATAACATTACAAATGCCATTTCAGTAATCAATAGCATAGCTTCTATTGCCATTTTAGCAAGCAATTTAGGGTTACCTGGCTCAACCCCAACAACTCTTATGAGTGTTCATAAAAGTTTGATTGTGTAAATGTTAGACATATGTGCAAATTAAAAATGATTTATGCAGTAATTTTCTAGGCTCCATGCTGTTCAGCAGCTCCATTCGGAAGCCTTTTGACCTTTTAACATATTTGAAACCGGGAGGGTAATTTCAACATTGAAGACATTTTGCAATGCTGAGAATCTAATCGCTAAGCGCGTTTTGGGTTGGCAGGAGGGCTTTTCATCTTGAATATTCTTTAAACTTGAAGTCCTGGCTTTGAAGATATTTCATGTTTCTTAAATGAGTTCTTGAATAAAGAAATATTACTCTGACTTCCTTGAATTTATAGGCCCAGACAGTTTCTTTTCAAATATACTTCACAATCTGCTCTCTATTGATTTTAAAATGAATCTAAAACTGGGGTGGGCAACTTGTTTCTGGCTGAAGGACACTTTCGATGATAGGTGACTGGCTAGAGGATTTCAGAGCAAGATGGGGCAGGGCAAAACAGGGGATAGGCCTACTAATAATAATTAAAAAAAACAGATCTACCAATACAAAACACATTTCATTTATTTTGTGAATAAATGTTCCTTTCCTTTCTGTTACTTCCTTTCCTTTCTTTTCATATTATTTCCTTGGGTCTTCCCTTTTCTTTTACTTTCTGCGCAATCAGCATTCCCTCCCCATAATTATTTCAAATAGCCAATCATTTAACTTCCCCCCTTTCTTTAGTTAACCTTTGATCCTACTGTAATTTTCCTTTTCTTTTACTTTATATGCCACTAACCTTTCCTGCACTCTCCAGCAGCCATATTTACTTTGGATGTGAACTCTTTCAAACTCCTGTTAGGAACACCAGCACCACCACCAGCAGCAGCTTCCTGCAGCCGGCATAGAGGACAGCAATGGGGAAATTCTCATCAGTGGGGCGGGGGTGGGTGGGTGGGGAGAAGACATTGGTGGCTACTGCAGCAGTGGCAAAAGTCACAGTTTCCTTCGGGGTGAGGTGGGGGAGAGAAAATGACAAAACAGTGGCAGCAGTTTCCTTCAGTGTTTGTCCATTTAGCACAATTTGGAATACAATAAAACAGTTCTTTCTAGTATGACTCATGGTCTCTTTGGGCTAAAATGTAGCTATGAAGGCCTTAATGACCAAATTTCAGGAATGTAGACCTTCATAAGGGACCTCTTCTTTTCTTTTCAACACATTTGAAAAGAAAACACAACACATTCAGCCGATTTTAGCTGTCCAGATGTTTTACCTCTCCTCGTGAATCCAGTGGAGCCTCACCCCTCCCCTCCCCTCCCCCAGAAATGCCCCCCCTCCATGGGGGAACCAATCATGGTCTTCCGTGTTTGGTTCCCTGCCAGCACAGAAAGAACTGTGCTGGCTACGAGGTGGGGTGGGCGGGCGCTCTGAGGCACTATGACCTAGGAAGGGATTTCCGAGGTCACAGCACCTTCCAACCCAAATCTGATGTCTCCCCAGGCAAGTCGGAGGGACATAGGATTGCACCCTAAAGCTTTCTAGGCTTTCTAAGATTGAAAACAACAACACAGGCCCAACGCATAGGCTTGCAATCTAATGGACAGAATGCTGAAGGAAATACGGAACGTGGAAGGATAGGAAAACAAGCACATTCAGGTAACAGTTCCCGCCCCCTACGGTTATATAATAAACATTTCTAAAGCTTGTGGTGGCTGATGAATGCTCTCGGAAGACGAAAAATATCCACTCCCTGGGAAGATTGAGGAGGTGGGGAGAGAACCTTGTATGCTACTCTGAACTCCTTGGGCAAAGGGAAATATTAATATGCTAATTTATATGTATTTAAATTACAGTACATCTCACCCTAGTGTGGAAGACTGTGACCAGGTGACGTGTGTGCCTTGCTCAGTCTCCTGTCCAGGGGCTGCGGATGGACAACTTCAAGGCCCAGCTCTACCATCTAATGGTTCTTTTGTTTAAACTGGACTTGGACTGGATGGCCCTTCAAATAGAGGATGCTTTCAAAATAGAGGGCAGACCTCTGGCAGAAATACTGTCCTCTGTAAAAGAGAACACATGGCTACCATATGTAATATTGTTTAAAAGCAACATCCAGTACTTACAGTAGTATGTATAGGGCACAACATTGAGCTCTTAGATTCTTACATTTAGCTCTTGATCTAGCATTTCTGTACCTCATAACTCCCCCCTCCCCAAATTGTCACCATCATGTGAACAAGGATGAAAGAGGTTACCTTAAAGAGAGCAAACTTATGGCCCCTAGACATTGACTGGGGGTGGGCATAGGATAATTCAGATTCCCAGATCCAAGGTCAGAGACAGAGCTCCAACCTCGGAGGTGGGAATCCGCACTCCGATCTCCCTCCTCCCCCCTGCGGCCAGCACAGAAAGAACTATGTTGGCTGCCTCTCTGAGGTCAGGAAATCGATCTTGCGGGGGGTGTGTGTAAAGGCAGGGGAGGAGACTAGGGCTGCCAGGGTATGAGGTATCCTGTTGGCATTCCAGCCTCCTTCCCACTCCCTCCAAAGCACCACAGCTGGATGGCCAAAATCAGCCGTCTAGCTAAAATGCAGAACAGGAGGAATGGAGAGGTGGAGATCGCCTCTGCCGCTCCTCCTGCTCTGCACTGATGCCTCCCAAGTTTGGGGGCTTATGAGCATCGAGGGCATAATCAATAGGATTGCACCCTTACAACATGTTTGTACAGAGAGCTATTTTTGGACCAACGGTCTTCCTGTCGGTCTGAGGACTGTCCTCTGTAAAAGAGGACACATGTCCCCCCTATGGTAGTTGAGCTTTTTTTCCTTCCTAGAAGGAACGCAGCAGCAACTGGACTGCCAGAAGGTACATTCCTCCTGTTGTTCTTGTGAAGTTATGCAGCCCTGTGGGCATATTGCTGGTGTTGTGCATCTTTGCTGGTCCCAGAAACTCCAACCTCCCTATTTGGGTTTGGGCCTGAAAGACCAAGGAACACTGTTGGTGCATGGGAACTGCATATGTTGCAAGCAAGCACAATTTGAGACATAACTGATCATGGGGCACATCTGGAAAGGCATCAGCCGACTTCCGGGTTGGAGCTTATGTCGGACTGAAGCTCCCTTGAAATCGAGGGAGACCAGCGCAGCGAGAAATCCAGTCAAGAGGTTATCTTGGCTGCCTAATCTCCTCGGAATAAGAGGATGATCTAAGAGTGATTCCAGTATATCTCTTAATTGCTCTCTGAGGGGTTTTTTTGCAGCTGCTTGCGCTGCTGCAGATTCTCTCGGGGAGGGGTAGAGAGTGGGAGATTTCATCATTGCTCACCACTGCATTTGGAGTTCTTTTTTTTTAAGAACCTGAAGAACGACAACTCCATTTCTTAAAGATTTATTGACAATTGGTAATAAAGAGGAATTCTATCCACAATTAGGATTAAATACCCTCGTCTCTGGAATACTAAAAAGAAAACGTGCTTTAAAAACTTCATAATGGGAAGATCAACAAATGTGTTTTGAAACGAGAAAGAAAGAGGTACTGTAACTCCTTTTACTTGAATTCTGGAAAAAGTAGCTGTAAATTTTTACTGCGACACACAAGATGGCTACTTATGATCTATTGCTGCAAATGGCCGGGGAGCTGATGGAACTATTTCAAGCATTCCAAAATAAACTGCTGGGGAGATTGGCGATATTGGAAGTGCAGAACAGGGAGGACGAGGCGCAGATTGATATACTGGGAGAGATAACAACTGGATCTTTGAAGAAAAAAGGGAGGATTGCCAGTGAAGCGGACAGTGAAGATGTCTTCGGGAAGCCATTCATGGAGAACTGGAAAGATGATTGCTGCCGTGCTACTTGGAGGAAGACAGCTATGGGGGCTCACATGGTGGGGGGGAAGTCTTTTCTGAAACATGAGCCTGAAGAAGATGCATATTGTGAATACTGTATTTGATCGGGGAAAATGATTTGCTGATTATTGGATGGGATAAATGGTTTGATCTGTGTTAGGATAAAAATGGTTTGCTGATTATTTGATGGAATAAATGGTTGGACTTATATTATGATAATTGCTGAATATTGGGGGATGGGGGAGGGTCTTATGTAAGAAGTAAGAGGGTTCAGCTTCCCAAATGGATTGGTGGGAGAAATCCAAATGGGATAAACCTAAATGGATTGCTGCTAGTGAGCCAAAGAAAATATATATAGATCTGAACCTAAAGAGGGCTAGTGAGAGGGACCCCTTTGAGAGAAAGGAGAACTTCTCCAGTTTGAGGTGGTTGATTGCGACTGTATGGGTGAGATAAAGAAGAGTCAG
This sequence comes from Shinisaurus crocodilurus, assembly GCA_021292165.1. Classification (NCBI taxonomy): domain Eukaryota; kingdom Metazoa; phylum Chordata; class Lepidosauria; order Squamata; family Shinisauridae; genus Shinisaurus; species Shinisaurus crocodilurus. The sequence continues at coordinate 31,256,181 of CM037877.1, forward strand.
ACACAGAGTATATGGTTTCAAATCAGGGCCACATTTATTGAATTGAAGATCTGTGAAGGGCGAAGTGCGGTACTAACCTAGCCCGGCCATTGGCCGGGAAAAAACCAATATTTTGGCGAATACATCCTAACCACACCGGAGGTGGGTTGGTCCGCCCCCGGCCAGTTGCCCTCCATATGAAGCTGGAGGGCTTTACCATCGTCGCCTTACTTTGACGCCTCCAGGCACCCAATGTAGGCGAGAAAGGCAAAACCCCAAAGACATTCCAATCTCACTCTTGCCAAGCCTCAGGGCATTAGCGAGGGCAGCCTTGGGTAAACGTCAGTCACCTTGAAAGGTGCCACTGGATGATCACCATAAGCCTAAGCCGTCTCTCTCTGTGGCGGGAAGTGCGGGATTAGGCAGTATGGCTTAGGCTTATGGTGGGGGAGGAGAGAGGAATCAGGTAACAGGTCAGGTTGGTCACAGATACTGAGCCAATGGCTCAACTAGGGCGGGGACACAGGAAAGGGCTTATTTAGGCACCTGGGTTCCTGCCCACGGTCTCTTTTGCTGCTGTTTTCCAGCTCCCTCCCATCCCACCCTGAGGTGGTTGATTATTGGTAAAAATGTATTGAGTCTAGATGAAATATAGCATAGAGAATAACCAATGGAAAGGAATCAACTAAATATGGAATAGAATTTGAGATGTGAAGTAATGTGGAAATGTGAAACTATTTTAAAAATAAAATAAAAGCTAGGTTGTCTGTTTATAAATAGAGGGAAAGAAGATAGAGATTTTTATTAAACATAAATAGAAATATTGAATATTGTTTAGCTAGAAGGATTATTATATGTGCTTAGGAGTAAATTGCTGTAAGGTTTCAAGGTTTTGTGAACTTGTGAGGTTGGGGAATAAGAGAGGGGGGGAAATATTTTGTTTGATTTTTTTTTTGTTTGTTTAAGGGGGAAAAGGAAGCAATTTCTTTATAATTATTATATAGAATATCTGATGTTACTTATACTTGGTTGTGGAGAAATCGGAAGTACTTTTTAGTTTAATGTTGCTTTGTTTCTGTAGTGTATGATTTTTTGGTTTTTGTTTTGTTCTTGGTATTTTGTTTTTATGGATTTTAAAATTCAAAATAAAAAAAAATTACAAAAAAAAAGAAAGGCATCAGCCTTAGCTTCAGGTTTGCTGGCTTTGTGGAAATTGAGCCAACATGAGAGGGCCTTAACTCTGGTCTTAAACTGGCAGGGTTTGTTATTATTATTTTTTAAAAAAATTGAATTCCTTATATTTTATCATTGAATTCCTTAAGGATTCTCCAAAGCATAGAGGTGTGCCTTAGGCACAGTGCAGAAGAGAAATCTATGAATAACTATCTCTTGTCAACAAGCCACTCCTTTCTTTGAGGGGCAACTTGAGACACGAAGATAATTTTCCAATTATGAAAGAGGAAGATTATCTCAGTGCTTGGTTTGAAGGAGTGTGTGATCCTGAGAGACCTGGGGCAACCCAACTACAGAAGCATTCTGGATTCCTTTCTATGTGTCTTATTCTAGAATATACTGCCCCATTATGTCGTTTTCATTTGATTTAGTAGCAGTCAGTAACTAACGCGGCAACCCTCAGTACACTTAACCTAGGACTACTGCCCATTTATCTCAATGGAACATGAGTAGACATGTTCAGATCTGTGCTGCTCAGCCCAGTTCATATGCTGCTGTTGTGGCATGGGAGCCACTTTTGTTTGCATGCTGCTTTAGCAACATTTGCAAAGAGGAACCACACACTGCGTGCTGTGTGCATCCTTTCCAGCAAGGAGAAGTGAGCCTAGATGTCTGGATCAAGAAACTGAAACAAGAATTATAAGCTGAGAGGCAGGCAGAGGCCAGGATCCAGTGAAAGCAGGTGGCTCAGGTGTATATGAGTGGTAACAGAGCCAGTGTGGCATAATGGTTAGAGTGTTGGACTGGGACTCAGGAGATTGGGGTTCTAGTCCCCACTCGGCCAGGAAGCTCACTGGGTGACTTTGGGTCAGTCACTGACTCTCAGCCTAACCTACCTCACAGGGTTGTTGTGAGGATAAAATGGAGAGGATAGGGACCTTGTAAGCTGCTTTGGGTTCCTTTCTTACAAGACGAAAAAAGGTGGGATATAGGTGTAATAAATAAAAATAAAAAGAGCCCTAGTAGATCAGAACAAAAGTCCACCTTACCCAGCATCATGAAGAACTGCTTAAGAAGTTGGACCTTTTTAGTTCTGGAAAAATATATATTAACTCATGGGAGGAGGGATGTGATGGAGGTTTATAACATTATGAATGGCATGGAGCGAACAGAGAGAAATTCTTGCCCCTGAAAATGTGTGCTCTTGATCATCTGCCAAAATTGATTTATGGTAGGTTCTACACAAACAAAAAGTAGTACTACTTCATATTGTTCCTAATCAACTTACAGAATTAATTGTGTATCCATAAAATGGATACAGACAACAGTTTTACCACATACGTATTCTACCCATACGGTTTACAACACATTTGAACCTCATATACAGGCCTGTGGCTTATGCTGGCTCAGCTTGTCTGAGTGTGGAAAGCTAAGCAGGGTCATGCCTGGTTATTACTTGAATGGGAGACCCCTCCTCTAGTTTCCTGCATTGAGCAGGGGGTTGGACTCGATAGCCTTGTAGGCTCCTTCCAACTCTATGATCTATGAAATCTATGTTTGATAAAAATGCCTGTACCACTTGGTAGTACAATGCACATGATTAAGCTACCCTGGAGTGAAAGAGCTCAGCTTGGGATAGTTTAGTCATCTGTATGGAGTTATAGTTTGCTGGTTAAAAAGGATTCAACAAATTCATAGTGGTAGGACTATCAATGGTGCTAAACACTAATATTTAAGAATGGCTCCTCTTTGCTCTGTATATTCCTAATTATCAGATGCAACATAGGCAGACAATTATCAGATGCAACATAGGCAAACAAGAGAGGTTGATTATACCTATTGTGCTCTTCTTGGGACTTCCCATGGATATTTGGCTGCTCTAAAGACTGTGTGCTGGACTTTGGGTAGATTAAAAAAGGCAATTAAAGCATTCTAATGTTTGTAATGCCTTTTCTTTAAACCGTGATTAAAGACGTGTGAGGAGCTATAATGGCGCTTATTGTTTAACCATCTGTTCTAGTCTTGTTGTAACAAAATTAATTTGCTGCTAATTTACTTGATCATGTGTGAAGTTTAAAACTGAATAACATTCCAGGGACTGCAAACTTGCTGTATTTGATTTGGGGATTGGTGTCATCTCAAGTAGACATATAGAAGGTAAAAGAAAGTTTATGTGCAGGAGTTCAAGAGTTATTGAGCTAAATGGCTAACCTCGAACACTGACAGTGTAATAATGGAAAACTGAAGAGACTTGAAAGACTTGAATGACTTTTGCTATGAAAGAAAAAACAACTATTTGATGGTCTGAATTATGATTCCTTGGAAGAGCAGAACACAGTACTTGCAAAAGTTCATCTAGAATCTTCTGGCTTTTGTTCCTCTTTTTCTTGTCTGTAATTTTTCCACTTTCTCTTTCTGCAGAGATTAACAGTGGATTCTTTACACTTAATAGAACAAATATATGCTTGTAAAAGGAAACTATATTTTGCAATCTACATAATAAGCTGGTATAGTGTAGAACAGAACAGTGTTCTCCAACCTTGGGTCCCCAGATGTTTTTGGCCTATGCTGGCTGGGGCATGCTGGGAGTTGTAGGCCAAGAACATCTGGGGACCCAAGGTTGGAGAACACTGGTGTAGAAGCTAATAATGGGAAGGCATGTTAAAAATGTTGAAAACCATGGAGCTGTTGCTGAAGTCCTGTTTCAAGGTATTCACTTCTGTAACAGATAGTAAAACGTACCGTGTCTTTTGACGTCATCATGTTATGCATTTCTCCTTTCCCACCAGCAACAGCTAATTATGTGGAGTGCATTCTGTGATGACATCAATTTTCCAGCATATTACAGAGTGAGGGAATGACAACTTAATACAAGGATGCTATTTTTAAAGGGAGGTTTGTGTTTTGCATAATAGGTAATTTTGCACAAATTTGAAAAAACAGACAATTTCTGTTTCCAACCCCCCCTCCCTTTGGTCAAAAACTCAATAGAAAAACCTGCCCATCTGTAATATGGGATAAAAATACTGGGCTACCACACAAGATTCTTGTAAAGAGTTTATGTATGTAAAGGGCTTTGAACACTCAGGAAAGCACATGTAAATGCTATAGTAATCATATTAATTTAGAGTTGGTAATAACTGCCAATACTTATGGGGATTTTTCTGCCCTTAATCTGGTCAATTAAGGATTTCAGTTATTTATTTATTTCAATTGAAGTATTTTAATTATGGATAGAATAGTACAACTTGTGTCATTAATATGAAAATGAATGGTTAGTGCACAACAGTGCTATGAAAACTAGTCACAATTGTCCCCATTTTTCTGATTAAGAAGCAACCCTGAGAGCCTAACTGTGCATTATGGGAGGGTGTGTGTGTGGCTACCAGGACCGGTGCAAGGCAGTTTGGTGCCCTAGGCAAGATCAGATATTTAGCACACCCCCCCTTCCCACTTGAGCCCTCTCTCCCTCCAGCCCTATGCTCCTGGAGCCTCCTTTAGCCCGGCGCCCTAGGCAGCCGCCTAGTTGGCCTAATGGTAGCACCGGCCCTGGTGGCTACTGTTGACCTGCATCTCCTCCATGTGTCTCCCCAGTAGTATTTGGGAAAGGAAAGGCATCATGTGATGTGTCACCACCCTATCCAGCTTTTCCTTGCCCTTGCTTCAGTTCACTATCGCTTACAAGGGACAGAGAAAAGCTGAATATGCTGAAATCATGTCATATGTTTCTTTACATAACCAGGGAGAAAAACCAAAGAACAAATACAGCAATGAAAACAATTAGATAAAACAGATGGGTTGTAAAAAAAAAGGTCCAACATATTTCCCCCCTAATTTGCATTGCAATAAAAAAGGAATTTGCAACTCTCTCAGTGATATCGGATAAATCCTTCCTTAAACAGAACAGAACCATATCTTGAGAAAATTGTCCTGGGAGAGCTCTTAGTAGAGGGAGAATCAGTCTCTCTCTGCAGTCCATGTACAAGTTATGGTACAGGAGGGCATGATCAACAGACTCTCTTCCTCCAGTTCTGCACAAACCCAGACGTTCGTTAATTGGGATCTTGTTAAATCGCCCTCTTAACAGTGGAGAGGGTAACACCTTGAAGCGAGCAAGCATAAATGCTCTCCTGTATTTGGGAACAGTTAGTCTATGCAGATATTAAGCTCTAACAATTCCATATTTAAATTACTTAAGAATAAGGGGGAACAAGATTTATCAGCCCAAGTTCTCAAATACTGCAGATCTAAACCTCTGTACAACAGAGAGTTGTGCCTTCCTTAAACCTATAGTGGCCCAGAACCTCCGGAGAAAAACCCAGCTTAAGAATCCTCTTCTCCATCTCCCTCATCCACCGACTGACAAAAGAGTCCGAGAGCAATAAGTAGATCTAGCTCTCAGGAGCTTCAGAAAAATGCAGATGAAGCCACCATTTCAGGGCATTTTATCCAAGCCTGGCATTCAACTGATCGAATACCCACTTCCAAATAGATAGCTGCCTTCCCCACACAGGGAGGTAATCCCAGAATCTTCCTAAGGAAATCAGATTGAACTCTTTCCATCTGAGAGTGAAACCCAGAGATCCAGATTGGAATGCCAGTGGATGGAACTAGGGAGAAAAACAGCTGTTTGGGAGGCTGGGAGAAGTATGATTGTGTTGTGGAGGGTGACGCATGGAGACGACTCTCTCCACACTCCATCCTCCCCATCACACAATCGTGCTCCCCAGCCTACCAAATAGCTGTTGCGCGTGTATAGGTGAGATAAAGAAGAGCCAGACACAGAGTATATGGTTTCAAATCAGGGCTACATTTATTGAATTGAAGATCTGAGAAGGGTGAAGTGCGGTACTAACCTAGCCCGGCCATTGGCCGGGAAAAATTCCCATATTTGGCGAATACATCTTAACTGAACCGGAGGCAGGATGGCCCACCACCAGCCAGTTGCCCTCCATGTGGAGCTGGAGGGCCTTACCATCGTCGCCTTACTTTGACGCCTCCAGGCACCCAATGTAGGCAAGAAAGGTAAAACCCCAAAGACGTCCCAATCTCCCTCCTGCCAAGCCTCAGGGCATTAGCAAGGGCAGCCTTGGGTAAACGTCAGTCACCTTGAAAGGTGCCACTGGATGATCACCATAACCCTAAGCCCTACTGCCTAAACCCCCACTTCCCGCAAATGCGACCAAGGAACCCAGGTACTTAAATAAGCCCTCCCTGTGTCCCCACCCTAAGCCATTGGCTCAGCCCACAGTGACTAAACCTGTCCTGTTACCTGACTCCTCTCTCCTCCCCCACGCGCAAATCTTCTCCCCGGCCCCAGGTGAGGGGCCGGTGGAAGTCTGTTCTCTGTTTGAAAATATAAATGCCCAGGACTGATTTGGACCTGCCTCTCTAGTACTAAATGTACATGATTACATTGTGAGCCTGAGGGCAGGGACTGTCTTATTATTAATCTGTGTAAGCCGCTCTGAGAGCCTTTTCTGGCTGAAGAGCGGGGTATAAATGGAATAAATAAAATAAATAAATAAATAAATGAGTGAATGAATGACCAGAACAAGAACAGTAAAGTGTTGAAACAATTAATTCAGCAAAGAGAACCCTGAACATCCAGCTGGAAGATGAAGTATAGAATGCATTCAAGTTGATCCAAGTCGCTCAATTCATCCCCTTTCCTATATTGCATTTTGTTAAATCCTGACATTGTGTATGAAGCCATGGGGGTCTCTTAAACAGGTCACAGTGCTAAGTTCTTTTCACTGTCTCACAATTGTGCTTATGGCAATGGCTGCAGAAACACGCTTACACCTTTCCCTGGTATATGCTCAGGGATCAGAGATATGGGCGATCTCATCCGTTATTCCTAAAATAATAACTTTTCCTATGCTAGCCCTGTTCTTTCATTAAAATGGATGGATGTTTCCAAATCCCACTGCACAACCAAACTGTGCAGTCTCTTCCTATCCTTCTCTCGGTGGCATACACCAAAACCCAGTGAGAAGTCAATGTGGGATGATTTTCAATGGTGCCCACACATCCTATGAATAATTTTACAGAGAATTAAATATGCAGTTATCCTTTGCTGAATTCTCCATTCATCTAAAAATGTTGTTTCTGCTTTCTGCTGCTGCTTCTTTTTAGAATATATTTTTGGTTAGACTCCTTGTCCATGATGAATATGAAGGAAGATACTCTCATACTGCCTTCATTCTTAAGGGAAGTATAAGACGACTTTCTAAAAATCATATGACTAAACTCTTATTTTGTTCCCAGAACTCTATGAATATTATCCCTCTGAAACACTGAAATGAATGGAATTCTCTCTGTGTGATTGTTTCCTTCTTTTTCCTGTTTTCTTTCCATGTTCCCCTTTCCTCAAATAATGAACTACTTCTTTATATTTCAATGTTTGGCTGTATTGTTTTAAAAGGAAATTTCTCCCATGTGAAGGATTGCATGGTTACAAAGCTACTGCTTCTGTTCTTAGGATTTCTTCAAGGGTTTTGGGGGGGTTAAGTTCTGTGTTTCTGAGTTTGGGGCAAGAAAGTCCAAAGTACCTTCCTTTTTACTTCCCCACCCCCTAGAACTGGGCTGAAGGGAGGGGGCCTTTGCAATGGAATTCAGAAACTCCCCAAGCAGCTGGACAGACTTCAGTGTGACAAGTTCAACTTGCCTGGTGACAGGCTGTTGGTCATTTTCTGTGGGGAGGGGACCTTTGTAAAGAAGGGTCGACCACCAGAGGAAGTCATCCCCCCTCCCAGATCTGTAATAGTATTAAATTGACATTATCTCATCTCATGCCCACCCTATGTAGATTCACAGGCATTTGAGTCCATCAGGGTTGTTACGCTTTCACCGTACTTAGAGCAGTCCCCATCTGTGATGAAGCTGCTGCAGATAATGCATTGTTATCCACTTACTGCATGGATTTTCCAAGGCAGGACATCAGCCATTTATCACCCGAAGGTATAACTAAATCATAATATTATCCTTTTAGCTGAGTAGAATCTTTTGAATCTTCTGAACTGACTCCCATAAATCAAATACAATTACGAATCTCAAAAGACAGAATATCATTTTGATAATAATTTAATCAGCCAGGGCTCCTGTCTCTGAACCTAGGCATGTCCCGTCCCCGTCCCGTCCCCCATTAATATCACACGCATCAAGAAGATTCTGAATCAGACAACTGGGGCATGAAACAAAATGTTGCAGTATGTCCCCCTTTTTCCAAAAGGTGTGCTCCTACTTAGGGCTTCAGCCAGCCTGGAACAGGAGTCCCCTAGTCCAGTTCAGGACTTGTGTGCATGTGTGAGAGAGTTTCACAAGAGGGAAAGGGGGTAGTCCACCTTTTCTGCTTTCCAACCCTCTCCAACGTCTTCTGCTGCTGTACTAAAAAGTAGCAAGTGATGAAAGGCCTCTCAGTCAGTAGTCAATATTGGGCATGAAAGATGGACAAACAAATTGTCTGCCCTGATAGAAGGCAGCATCCAGGGATGTTGAAGAGTCCTTGGTTTCGACTCATGAGTCGAGTCACGAGTCCTTGGACCCGAGTCTCGAGTCTGAGTCCTTGGTCCATAATGGTGACTCACGAGTCACGAGTCACAAGTTACTCCCAAAGCTGACTCCATGAGTCCCTATTAAAATCAATGGGGGTTTTCCCCAACAAAATAAGGCTACTTCAGATGTGTGGCTGAAATAAATTCTAGGTACAAGTGTGCCTTTTTATTTCAAAACTTTGCCACTGATTTTGGCAGACAAACCCAAAATAACCAGGCAGGCAGAGGAGGCAGGGAACCCCAAAGCAGGCAGGCAGAGGCTTTGTCTTGGACAACTCAAACTGTGGAACTGGTTAAGAAGAGACCAGGCAGGCAGAGGAGGCTGGGAACCCCAGACAGGCAGGCAGAGGCAGCCAAACCCAAAATGTCTGAAAGGTTGCATTTTAGGAAAATGATTTTAAAAAATAAACTTGCTGTACTTCCTAAAACCTATCCATGTTGCATTTGAGGAACATGATTTTTTCTAAATGTTTGTGCCCCATTCTGGAACGGTGAGGTCTCATCACAATTTCACCCTCACTCTTCGCCAGCGATCGCACTCCTCTCCACTCCTTCTGGCACAGCCCAGGGATGTTGAAGAGTCCTTGGTCTCGAGTCCCGAGTCGAGTCTCAAGTCCCATTAAAAATATTGGGACTCGAGTCTGAGTCGAGTCAGAGGGGGGACTCAGTCCGACTCACGAGTCGAGTCCCCGAGTCCAAGTCCCCATCCCTGGCAGCATCCTATATTCGTACAGCACTTCCAGCCCTGAAGAGGCACATGTTATATAGCCAGGGGGGGGGGCTGGTGACGACTCCCACGGCAGTGGGTGGGGCTCCTTATCCATTGCAGCTTTTATTCTGAGTTTCACAGGAGCTGTCCATGGTGCTCCATGCTGGTGAACCAATTTTGCGGGATGGAGTTCAGCACCATGGATAGCTCCCATAAGGCTCAGAATAAAAGCTGCAATGGATGAGGAGCCCCACTGACACAGGAGTCACCAGCCTCCCCATGTGGCAGGGTGGGGGTGGTTCCGGAGAAAGGGATAAGGTAAAGATGTCATAGAAACACAGGAAACTACCGTATAGTAGTCCATCTAGTCCATTTTCCTTTTCTTCCTCCTGAAACATCCATGTGCAGGAGGAGGAGTATTTTTTTAAAAACAACACACACACCCTAACCCACCCCTGCAGGATACTTACTAAAAGCTGTAGTGTTATGGTCCTGAGCAGGTGAATTCCATGTTCTCCCACACACACCTCCCAGATTCATTTCTCCCCCACCTTAATATTCTATACCTCCTGTAAGCTCACATATTCTTGTCAGGCCATTTCAAGTTAAAGCAAAGACTACTTCTGTGTTCAGCTAGAGAGTCTCCCCAATGTGGAAACCACTTCCTTGTTTTTGGGTAGAACTGTTTTGCTTCTAAACTGATAGGCACTTGACACCCAAGTTCACTATTAGAGGGAATTTCTCCCCCACCTTAATATTCTATACCTCCTGTAAGCTCACATATTCTTGTCAGGCCATTTCAAGTTAAAGCAAAGACTACTTCTGTGTTCAGCTAGAGAGTCTCCCCAATGTGGAAACCACTTCCTTGTTTTTGGGTAGAACTGTTTTGCTTCTAAACTGATAGGCACTTGACACCCAAGTTCACTATTAGAGGGAATGACAATTTCTAACTAGTAGTTTCATCCCTTCCAATAAATAAAATGTAACATGCTGGCAATGAAATATACATAGAATATATCGTGTATCCTAGTAATTATAATAAAGTTAAAAAGTGTGAAAGCAAATATATATATATTTTAAATCCATTTTAGGCTCCGGGAGGGAAATCTTCAGAAACATCTTTTAATGTTCCTTACAATACTTGTGGCCACTAGAACTGAATGTACTGTGCTGTGCCGTGTGGGCATGAGATTAAGATTCATTTAACATGGTTGCAGATTGGCAGTTAGGGTGCTTTGCAAATTAATAAGGATGTTATGTATCTGTAATAACTGGAATTATATCAGTGCTGATGTATTTCTGCATCAGTAGCTTACAACAGTGACCTTGGCTGCAGTGAAACATCAGAAACCCATAATAAATAAGCACCAGTGGTTCTACTGATTATCCACAGTAGTTAAGATTAATTACAAAATCCACTTGACCAAGTAATTATTGGCCCAACCTTTTCTGCTCTCTGTGAAAGCAGTTTAGTTTTTGGTTTCAGTGAGGGGCGATAAGTCTGTGGGCAGGTCCGCACAACCAGGCAGCAATCGTGATACGTTACCACGATTGTTTGCCGGATCGCATGAAGCAACAAGGAGGATGAGCCCCACAGCTGATCGGGCTCATCCTTGATGCTTCGCTCCCTCCTTCCCCCTCCTTCCTCCCAGTGATATCCCCGGGGACACTGCAGGGAGGAAGGAGCCCCCTCTCTTTGGCAGCCGTGACCGTGAGCCGATTTCAGCTCGTGTCAAAGACTCCCCATTGTGTTAACAGGGCTCGTGCCCTGAAGCAGAACGAGGAGGGGGGAGGGGGAGCCCTCCGCCCTGCTGCCCGAGTGTCTTGCCAGCCGGGACCGGCTACAGTGGGCAAGCCTCTCGAGCAATGGAGCAGGGTGGCGGGAAGCGCCCCCCCACTCCGCCCTTGGCTTTCCCAGGTGAGGAAAGAGAAGGGTGGAGTGGGCAGGCAATTCCCGCTGCCCTGCTCTGCTGCCTGAGAGGTTTACCTCTTGGGCAGCGCAGAGGGGAGGAGTCTGCTCCTGTCAATGGTGCGGTGGCCACAAAGGCCTGTGGCTTACGCTGGCTCAGCTTGTCTGAGCGTGGAAAGCTAAGCAGGGTCAAGCCTGGTTGTTACTTGGATGGGAGACCCCTCCTCTAGTTTCCTGCATTGAGCAGCGGGTTGGACTCGATAGCCTTGTAGGCTCCTTCCAACTCTATGAGTCTATGAAATCTATGAAACCACTAAGAGGAGCAGACTCTGCCCCTCTGCGCCACCCGAGAGGTTTGCCTTCCAGGGAGGAGGCTGTTCTCTGATCCCCACGGCTGCTCAGTGTGCCGGGCGGCCGAACAGAGCAGATTGCCACCTTCCACCTCCTCTTCCAGAGGTCTACTCTGGAGGAGGAGGTGGGGTGCCTGAACTGCTCCATGGCAGGGGAGGAGGAAGCCTCTGACAGCTGCCTCCTAGCACCATTTTGGCACTTTGGGGGGCAGCTGTCAGCTGTGCTCTGTGGCCAGCCACTTGGCAAGAGCGGCAATGTCCGCTCTTGCCAAGCGGCTCGCTTGTTCTCTAGGGCTTGTGTCATGATGGGTTGTGTTATCCGAATTCGGATGACACAACAAACCATCGTGGTACAAACAAACCCTAGAACAGACCATTGTGACTTATTGTTGTTCAAAACAACGATAAGTCACAATGGTGAGTCACAACGACTGGCTTCGAACAACACTCCTGACAAGCGTCACCACCGTTGCTTATCATGTTGTCTAAACCCAGTCTGTGATTTGAACAAGCAACAGTTGAATCAATAATGATGTCTGTCCTTGAGATTCACCATTATAGTACTGCTTAGTCTATAAAGGGGCATCTTAATTACACATGGCACTAAAATGCCTCTGAGTCTCTCTTGTGCTATTTGCGTGCACATGTGAATATTGTTAAGATGGGATACAAGGCAGATGAGAACCATTTTTAAATAAAATGGTCATCCTTGCAAATGTGGGACATGCATTAGGATTACAGATGTGCAAAAGGGCACTGTGTATAAAATGTCTAGACTGCCTATTTGCCAAGGCAATTCACAAATAAAAATGTACTTTGTAAGTATCCTGCAGCCTCTCCCATCCTTAGATTGCCATTGTAGTCATTGGACTACAACTCCCATCTCTCCCAGCCAGCAGGCCCAATGGACAGGGATGCTGGGGGTTGTAGCCCAACAACATCTGGTGACTTAAGGTTGGAAAAGGCTGCTTTAAGGTGTGGAAAATCCAACCCATGATAAAGTCAGCCTGCAGTAGCTAGCTCTTCATGTGTTGTAATATGTTTGAGAGAAATAAGGAAGAGAAACAGGCCTGCTGGCTCAGCTTGTCTGAGCGTGGAAAGCTAAGCAGGGTCAGGCCTGGTTATTACTTGGATGGGAGACTCCTCCTCTAGTTTCCTGCATTGAGCAGGGGGTTGGACTCGGCTCCTTCCAACTCTATGATCTATGAAATCTATGAAACTCCGAAAAGCCAAAGAGGCCAGGATGGTTTCACTCAGGGGTGGCCCTTCAGATGTTGTGGAACTGGTGGAATTCCCATCAGTCCTAGCCAGCATAGCCAATAATGGGTTGCCGTCCAACAACATCTGGCAGGCCACGTGTTCCCCATTCCTAGTTTTAACAATGAAAACAAATGTGGAGAGACATTCCAGTGATAATATTATTGTTTATCTTATTTATGTACAGCATTTATACCCTGCCCGTTAGCCAAAAATGCTCCCAGAGCAGCTTACAAAGGTAAGTAGCATGACAGTCCCTGCCATCAGGTTTATAATCTAAACTCAAGACATGTCATACAAGGAATAAAAGAGGGGGGGATTAAAAAAAAAGAAAAAAGAAGAGCTTAATTGAAGAGATGGTGATGGTGACAGTGACTTCCTCTTCCTGTCCTGTTCACAGGGCCGTTGGTCGGAAAGGCCTCTGTGAGGGGAGAGGGGCCCCCGGTCCCTGGTATGACCAGAAGGCACTCAAAGGTGGCAACCTGTCTACTGAGCATGTTCACAGATGTTTCCTGGGAGGTCACACAAGCAAAGCAGGAAGCACTTTCTCTTGCATTTGTTAATCCTCCACAGTATCTCATACCCAAAGTGGTGTATTGTTGTTGTTTTTGTCAGCTATCCTTCTCCACGGTTCAGTCTTCTGACGCACTGTAGTGCATCTGCCCCCTTGTGGTGCTCTCAGCAGTTTAGCTGTCCTTAAAATGTCCTGTATTGCACCATCCATTTTGACCTTGGGACAGACACCTTCTGAAAAGAATTTTCTCAGGAAGGCCCCGAACGGAAATAATGGGAAATACTCTTGGTCGTGTAAAAGCAAGCCACAGTACCCAGTGCGGATCCTTCAGAGTCTCCAACTAATCCTCCTCCGTTATTTTTAATTAAAAGAGGCCCCCTGTTCCCTTACCATCCACCCCTTAATAAAACAAACTGACATTGGTTGCGCATCGCAGTAGCTTGCCTCCGCAGAATCACAGGCAGTGCTTACCTTGGTACCTTAAGTGAAATATTAAAATACTGCTCGTTTATTCCATTCACCCCTGTGGCTTATGCTGCTGGTCCTGAATTTCTGTATAGCTACACCCGTAATTTTATGCACAGCCAGCTCAAAACTAAGGCCATGAAGTCCCACTCACTGACCCACAGTGTTGCTGCAGTACTAATGTCTGAGCAGTTCTTTCTGTCTATGAACTCAACATTGATTCCAAAATGGTGGGTTGTAGGTAGATTGCTGAGTTGGTAGAAGTGGGCATTGAGGACAATGTGCCTTCAATGGGCTAAAAAGGTTTTATTTCCATGTGGGAGGGTGGAAGTAAAAATGGGGCTGGACAAAAACGCAATTCCACTCATTGTCCCCTCTAATAAAATGTTGGGAAACTTTTGCTCTAATAGCTGCACGAAGTATAATTTAGTTCATCTTTCTTTAAGAGTTGCTCCACAGGAACATGTGTCATCTACTGGATAGATTCCATCCGACAGAAAGTTCGGCTTTAATTTGGGAAACTTGGGTTCTGCTATGATCTACACCCAGACAATAATCATGTGATCTTGGGTAGATCATTTGCAACCTCAGTTCCCTATCTATAAAATAGGAACAATAGGGTTGTCAGGTACCGGCTGAGAAACTGAGGTATGGAAATTTTGAATAATTTGTTCAAATTTCTGGATGAAAACAAATTATAAATATACTAACAGATCAGCATACTTTGAAATCTGTGTATCCTGCTAGGATACGGGCAGGCAACTTGTTTTGGTCTGGGGCCAAGATTGCCCCCGGACCAAGCCAGCAGGCTGGATGACAGCAAGGAGGCATGGCTCCCTCCCCTCCAGTGGGGTTATCTGGACTAGCTCTGCCCACTTCTCTCTCTCTCTCTCTCTCTCTCTCTCCATGCATGAAGCTCTGTAGAGATGCATGGGTTTTGTTAAATCTGCTCTGTCTGCATTTTGCAGATTGTCAGGCACCTTTCCTTCCATCATCCACTCATTGATGGAATTGGATTTTTTTTCCATTTCCCAAACTTGCATTTGCATGCACTTGCGCAAATTTGCACTTCTGAAAATGCGCAAACCCCCCCTCCCATGCATATTTTCATGCTTTAGCCTATGGGGGGCAATGAGCATTTTCAGTTGGTGGTTTTTTTTAAAAAAAATGTCTATGGCTAAATGTACGTAAAATTCCAGAAAGTAAAAAAAACCCCACAGTCCACAAGTCTGCAGCATCTGTATGACTCGGGGGAAAGCCGGCCCACTGTGGAATCTGTGGGTCGGATTCATAGAAATCCAAACTCATCTGAATCTGTTGTGGATTTCTCTGACATCCCTAGAGTGCTGGAGGATATAGGAAGGAGTCAGTCCAATACTGGTTAGGACAAAGCAGAGTTCCCCCCCCCCTTATGCGCAGCCTGGTTATTCAAACTGGTTATCTCACCACATGGGTTGCTAAACCCTTGCTAAAAGGCTCTTAAAAAGGAAACAGATTGCCCATACAAGGTTTAAAACTAACAAAGATATTTGTAAGTTTTCACTTACAGTCCATATTCATATATGCAGGATGCATATAGGCAGATTAGTCTTTATTGGAGATCACTGGCTGGAAGCCAGCCAGCTAAGACCATGATGCGTCCATCTTGGTCGGAGAGAGGAGATAGAGAGGGCTGAGAGCGCTGGCCAGAGTGGCCGGAAGTAGGGAGGAGGGGTTACAAAGACATGCACCCTGGGATCTTTCAATTAACCCTTTCCTCCCACTTTAATTAGTGGTTACATTACCTTGTTGATTTGAGCAGGCAACATTACAATTTCCAACATAGAGCTCTCTGTGCCTCTCTCTGCACAGAGAGAGGGACTTGGCTGGGGCTTGCAGCACTGATTCCTGCAAGCGCTATGCAAGTCCCAACTGGGGCACGAGTGGCATGGGGACCGGCTCCTACAAGCCCCGACTGAGTCTGCGTAATCCCTTTGTTATCTCTGATTGGATATCTCCCCTGCCTCATCCCCAAGCCTCCACGCAAGGGGGCAGGGCTTTGGGATGACAGGGGGTGGGCCCGCAGAGAGCGCCCAACCCTTCATGTGATGGATGGGGCACGTCCACCGGCTGGACTGGCCCGCAGGCAGGAGGTTGCCCTTCCCTGTGCTAGGAAATGTTAGAAGTTATTGTGAAGGATGAGCTCCTTTGGAACTAGTGTTATCTTTTATATTAATTCTGTTGTATTTTTCAGTCGACAATAGCATCAAACGTGTGCACCACAGAAAATGACACATCCGTTGGCCAATACTTCTGAGGATGGCAAATTGCTAACAGGAGAGATGCTCCGACTTTATCCCCACCGACCAATGAACTTGATGAGATATACAATCTTTTTTTTTTTTTTTAACTTCTCTCTCTTTTTTATTTCCTCTCCTTTTTTTATCCTATAGATGAGACTGCTGCTGCAGAAGATACCAAGTAAAGAATAAAGATTTTAATAAAGATTTGGAAAGGGACGGGAACTTTATTTATTGTAAAATTGGAAAGGCTTTGCTTGTTTAATTTGATACTCATTCTAAATCAGCTCATCTGTGGACTCAGTGTACATTAGAAGAGAAGCAGCGGGGGGCAACAGTTATTTGGTGATAATGTATGTTGCCTTGTCATCATGCACTTTAACAATAATTGAGAGCTTATCTGAGAAGGTCAGATTCAAAACTCTGGTGTTGCGGGCCGAGTAATGGACCGATCCCTTCAATGTTTCTTCGCTGAACTTTGCTGGTCACCTCTTTGACCCGTGACAAGCTTTCACCTTTGCATTCATTACAAAGTCAAGCCTCTCTGGATTCCTTCAGCTGCTGGGAGAACATTATATCCTTTGCTTTTGTTATTTATTGGCTTTTATCTTGATATTTCCCTGCGCACAGAATCGAGTGCATTCAGCAGAGCTTTTCTTCTTTCTCGTCGCAGTGGCCTCCTGCACCGAACTGGAAGTTGTTTTTTTGAAAAACACTTAGGATTCAAGCTCCTTCTGAAACTCTTGGGGAGTTTCAGCTTAGACTGTAGCCTTAGACTGCAGCATGGCCTGGCTATGCTGGCTGGGAATAACAGGAATTGCAGTAGTCCAACATGTCGGGAGGGCATCCAGTTGGGGAAGGCCGGTTTAGAGACTCCCTGCCTCATCTGTGTCAGAGACATCTGTGGAGCTTTCCATAGGTGTACCGGAGGCTGCCTGGCAGTACTTGCTTCAGGTTTTTGAGGGCACTTGGGCAAGATGCCCTCTGTGGGCTCCCTCCCTCAGTGAGTCTACCTTCTCACCACCACGGTCACCAGCTGCTCTTGCTCCTCATCCTCTTTTTTGTCATTGCTACCACTTGCTTGCTTGACAGGCAGAGAGAGTGAATAAGGAGGCAGTGGTATCTTCTGCTCTTCTTTCTCACCAACACTGTTGTCTGGGCCAGAGCCCAGAGAAGCAGGTGAACAAGCCGACTGCAGTGGTGAGGAGGAGAGCCAACTCCAGGGGGATGTTGTCAGTGGACTCTACTGGAGTGTGGGCCCTTGGCAGCTGCCCAACCATGCCTACCCTTTACGTTGTACCTGCTGCCAGGACAGATGTGCCCCCCCAACTAGTGGAGCTCCTCTGTAGATGCGCCTGTGCTTCATTTTAACCCCTTTGAGCCGGTGGATGTGGGGGTTAAGATTGCTCTGCTAGTTTATCACTGATTATGGACAGGGATGATTAGGGTTTAGAAAACTGTTGAGCAAAATTAAAGTTAGCTAAATTAGTAGTTTGACCGTTTTCTAAAGCCCTCATACTGGGAGAGGGAAGGTAACAGATGACCAGCTTCTATAACAGATGGTCATTATTTATGTTCTTGAATAATCCATTTCATGAATACACAACAACAACAAAAGTTTTGTTACTTTGAATAACTGCATTTGTATTTAATTATGTTGTCAATTTCAAAATAAATAATATATTCAGTTTGCTCTAGAATCTTTTTTATGTTAATCTTTCTCATATTCTGAGCATTTCACAATTTGAAATTGCTCACCATCTGGAAGATAAAATGTCTTCAGTAGCAGATCTTCAGCATAAATCACAGGGATTTAATTATTGTATGTAACTCTCCTATTAAGGTTACTGGTAGCAGAGTAGTGGGATCCATCTAAGAAAACCTGGCTATTTTTTTTTTTCCTTCCTAGTGAATCCTTTCAAATCCAAATATAAAATTTGCAAATTATTCTTAGACTTAGTTTTTAAGGGAAACTCCAGACTGTCGGATGTATTACATGTTTTCTCACACATTTCTATTAGTTCTTTCTTTATTACATTTTTATACCATCTGTGGGGAATCACCCTAGATGGTACCCTTTACTCTAGTGCAATCCCACTGCTATAGCCACCAACTGTGTAAGGTCACCCCTTCTCGCTGGGACAATCCCACTGCTATTCAAACCAAAACGGAGAAACCCCATGTCAGGTTATCCCACCATTCACTTCTGCTGCCACCACGGGGTACAATCCTATGGATTGCTCCCTCAATGATTGTAAGCCCCCAGACTCAGAAGCTTACAATCATCCTATGCAGGGTGGGGCATTCACATCCTTCTTCCATTGATCTCAGGGTGGCATATATGGCTGTGTGGGTTACCTCAGTTTATCCTCCTAATAACCCTGTGAGGTAGGTCAGGCTCAGACAGTAGCTTCCCTGTGGTCACCCCTATTATTATTATTATTATTATTATTATTATTATTATTATTATTTCCATTTCTATACCGCCCAATGGGATGTGAACCCAGCTAAAGTCCGACATGTAACCATCACCACCCTTGGCCCGCTCACTCTTTTAGGATCGTCAGTTGACTCTAATAAAGCAGATCCTGTGCTACATACGGCTGCTGTGTCTGTGTCTGACTATGGACTCTCCTTGGGGGTAGAGGCTATGGTGGTCTCTCACGATGAGCTCCTGCACTTCAAAACTGACCAGTACACCACAGTCTGTGACATTGCTGCAACATCACCCAGGGTGCCTGTAAGTGTTCAAGGATGCGATGTGTCCAGCAGTGTGCTCTTTTTTTTGTCTTGCCATCTGCCATGCTGTTCTGTGCAAAGTATCCTTTCTCCATGGTTCCCACCACTGGTCTAGAATTCTAACTTGTGTGCTCTATGTGTGCATTAGGTGAGGCCAGACTGACATGCTGCATGCCCTATTGTCAGGGCCGGTGCACTGTGCTACCATTAGGCCAACTAGGCAGCTGCCTAGGGCGCAGGGCTAAAGGGGCGCCAGAAACGCCTTGAAAAAAAAATACAGCGCTCTCAAGTGGGAAGGGGGGGCGCTAAATATCTGATCTTGCCTAGGGCACCAAACTGCCTTGCACCGGTCCTGCCTATTGTCTGTGTCATAGCCTCCCTGTTGGGTGTTTATATAGGTGTGTTAGTGTGCTGGTGGTTTCAGGGTTACAACATATTCTATACTGCATCATAGTGATATTGAGTGAAACGGAAAGAATTTTCCTCATGCTAGCTCTGTCAACAGCTTAAAGGTCTGCACTGCAGTCGTCGGAGATAGGTTTGGGATCTGAAGAGTAACAGGATTTGGTGTACGGCCACTGCACTCCTATCCTGCCCAGGTCCTGTATATGCCTCTATCCTATTTTGTCTACTATGCCAGCCATGTTACAGCAGTGTAGCAGATACAGATATTGTGTTCTGTCAGGGTATCTGTACAGTTGAGCCAGCATGCTCCCAATGGTGGTGGCATAACTCAGTTCTGCCAACATAGTGGGGTTTCCCACCATATCCAAAAGCAGGGATGGGCAGCATGTGGCCCTAGTGCTGCATGCATGCTGCCCTCAGATGATTTTCATGTGGCCCTCTGAAAGTTATCAGTTCAACCTCTGTCAAGAGTGATCTCTCCCTTCCCTGGCAGCCCAGGGGACAGAAAGGGGGGGGGAGAGAAGTGGGGTGGAAGAAATGGAAAAGGGGTGGTCCACTAATGTTTGGCCCTGGCCCTGGTCTTGCCCTCTGCTGACATATGGCCCCCAACAGATTACCCATAAAGGAATGCAGCCCTCAACAGAAGAAAGGTTGTCCACCCCTGTCCTATATAGCCCTTCAGCTGAAATATATTGAGTATAGGATTGTGGCCTAAATGTCTGAGGTTTGATGCTGGCATTTTACCTTACCTTATTGCTCTGTTGTGTCTTGTTTTATTGCGTTTTTAAAAATGATTCACTGTTTTAAAACTGATTTTATTATTTTATTGTACACCTCTCTGAGAGCATTGCTGAAGAGTGGTCTATAAATATTTCAAATGAATAAAAAATAAATATAACCTATTCCCTTCAAACAGGTTTTTTTTTAAAAAAATAAAAATAAAAATAAAAGAAGAACCTAAAGAGACAAAGTGAAATAGATACAGGACATGGTAGAAATACCACTTGGTGGAAGAGAAAAGAGCAACAATATTTAGAGGAACTGAAAGATCTGGTCATTTGTAAGCGTAAGTTGTTAAACGGCATACTAAAATTAATGATAAGCACACCACGAAAAAAGAAAAAGAAAGAAGAAAAGAAGAAGAAAAGAGAGTTCTATACATTTAAAAGATTCCCTGCATGCTTTGAATTAGACGAGAAATTGAGATCAATAACTCTGTGTGTACCCAAGTACCTGAATATTGCTCTGGGAGTAGATTGCTTGGAGTGATTTATTACATTCGTTTGAATTTAATGGGAATAATCGCAGAAGCAGCATTGCCAAGACAGCCCATCAGGAAACGACAAAATATCTGTTCTCATTTTATAAAAGAGCCCAAGATAAATTCTTTTGTAATAATATATAAACTGCTATTCAAAAAGCCATTTTATAAGGCAGCATTTACCTGTCGGGATATTTCTACTTCTCCAGAAAGGAGACGGTTGACAGGAATATACATCTTGCTGAATAGATGATTAGCACATTACTTCACGCCATCACGTATGGTAATGACAGCAATCCATCAGTAGAAATTGCCTATGGTATAAGGAGGCAAAAGGAAACTTTCAGAACTCAGGCCTAATGAGATCAATATTGAATGTGTCCTTGGAACAGCTTTGAGATTATATTTTGGCATTGAATATATAATAGAAGCTTATCCTCAGACCGAATCCTGTTGCTTGACAATTTTGTAATGCAGCACCTTGGGTTGGGTTAAAGAGTCCTGGAGTTAGCCTCAGCTTGTTCATGCTGGCACTGGGATCAAAACTTGACTCCATCTTGGTACCTCATCTATTCCTGCCTCTCAGACAAGCCTTGAAGGAAGAAGGATATATAGCAAAGCCTGAGAAATTGACATCTTGTTCCCGACCGGGTGGCACACTGAACATTTTATCCAGAGCCAATAATTCTTCATTATTCATTAGAGTGGATTCACTTGCATCACATTTGCAATTGGAAGATGCTAGTGCTTTGAGGTCAGCATCAGGGTGTCCTGAAAGGATGTTGTGTGCTGCTACTGGTTTCCAAACATTGCCACTTTCCCCCCTCCCTTTTAATGGCAAAGACTTCAAGGGAAGGTTCCAGTGTGAAACTGCTGAACTAGAATTAAATCAGCAAAATCAATTCTATTCAATTCAGACTTAATTGGAACACTGCATTTCTTTCTCGCTACAGACGTCAAGTTAGAGTAGCACATCTAGAAAGGTAATACTATCAGCTGTTGTGAATGGAAACTGCACGGAAGAGTCTCGCGGCACCTTTAAAGCAAACAGATTTGTTGCATCAGGATCAAGCGGTTCTTATCTTGTATACATTTGGGATTGCATAGAAATTGAATAGACTTAATGCTACTCTTACATTTTATTGCCTCAGGTTCCACTGTGTATATATTTTATTCTCTCTCTCTGTCTCCACCCCCCTGCCTCCATGTCTGTGTAGATAGATAGAAAGAGATTCAGATAGATATATAGTTGGAATATGCCAACTGAGGACAACACATCTGATGAAGTGGACTAATCCACAGAAGCTTGTGTCACAATAAATCTATTTGTCTTTAAAGCTGAAATCCTATACACATGTACTTGGAAGTGCTTCTGAATAGATATGCATGGGATTGACTCTCTTTTTTTTTTTTGTAAGAGTCAATATGTTTTTGCTGCACCAGACTAACACGACCACCCTTCTGGAAAATGAATGGTGTTGAACTGTATATTAGGCTTTGCCACAGTTGGCAGAAACTGTATTACCTGAGAATACCCACTACTGCTGATAAATAGAGGAATCTGAAGAGAAGTACAAACAATTTTTTAATACACAATCGATCCATCATATTGCTATTTAATCTGGGTCATTGATTGGTTTATTCATGCAGTGCCTTGAAAAAAAGGGAATACTAGCATGTCTGGGGACCCGAAGCCTTACTGTAATGAAAATAATAAACAGATACTTATGAGATACTGGGAGGAAAATTCCTTTTTAAAGGTTATAGCTATTATTTATTTTATTTATTTATTTATTTATTTTATTTTATTTATTATATTTATACCCCACCTTTTTTCCTGCAAGGAACCCAAGGCGGCTTACATTATCCTCCTCCTCCTCTCCATGTTATCCTCACAACAACCCTGTGAAGTAGGTTAGGCTGAGAGTCAGTGACTGGCCCAAAGTCACCCAGTGAGTTTTCATGGCCAAGCGGGGACTAGAACCCGGATCTCCCACGTCCCAGTCCAAGTTCCAACACCCTAACCACTATGCCACACTGATTTTCCCCCTGATCTTCATAGAGAAATACATGTTGTTGTTGTTGTTGTTGTTGTTGTTGTCGTCGTCGTTGTTGTTGTTGTCGTCGTCGTCGTCGTCCTCCTCCTCCTCCTCCTCGTCCTCCTCCAATCAGTGTACATGATGCCTCACAGTGTAATCTCATACATATCTACTCAGAGGTAAGCCCCATTGAGTGCAAAGCAACCTTCACCTGAGTGTGTATAGGATTGCCACCATAGAGAGTTATAGGCCTCCTAAATGCTCAGGAAGGGTGGTACTGCAGCCTAGATGGTATCCTTGAAGCCCAGAGCTCAGTCTACCTGGTTTGCCATAAAACCAGAAAAGTTTACATGTTCTAGCCACATGGGCAGGGGCTGCTTGAGTGGGTCCTGACCACAAAATTAGTGTCCCACCAGATCCCATGCTGGCCTTTGTCTATAGAAATGGAGATTTAGTCATACGTCTGAAAGAGAGACTGACAGAAGGCACTTATTCAGTGTAGCCCACTACCAAGTTTAAATAAAGAGACAATCTAGCTGTGACCTGCTCTGCGTTTGCCCTGGTTTACACATAATGCTAACCCATGGTTTGTGGAATAATGCCAACCCATTGGGATGTTGAATTCTGGGTTTTCATGATGTATGGATGTGGCCGTGCTAACAAACCATGGTTTGTTAACCATGAACAACCCAGAAAGAGAACCTATGGTTTGTTGTTGGGTAATGAACTCTGGATTGTTTAAAAGATGGTTTATTGTTACATGCAAACCCAGAACTGTGGGTTGTTTCACCAGGCTACAGAAGCAGCAGGCAAGAGTGGTAAAAAAAAACCTCCACCCATTCCACATGCTAGTGCTACAGCACCACAAAGGCATTTGGGATAAGAGAGGGAGTGGGCAAAGGAGGAGGGAAACACACAACCCAGGGATTGATGAAACAAACCACAGTTTGTTCAATCATCTGCCAGATAAACCCTGGGTAAGGCAACAAACCATGAGTTAAATAAACCATGGGTTAGTGTTATATGCGAACCAGGCCTCTGGCTGGCTCATTTCCTCCTAGCCTGGGAGTGCTGGGCACTGGCTGGTGCTACCAACAAAGGCTGCTCCTGCTGCTGAAGGTGCCAAGAGACCATCAACGTGGGGTCCTCAATAGGGGTTTCTGCTGGGGTTAAGCTTTAGTTTGGGATAAGATTTAATATTTTTGCTGCTGTTTGGATTACGTTTGGCACTTCTGTTGTCAGTATGAATTATTAGTGGATTGTTTGATCTTAGTGTGTATTTATTAAAATGAGATGTTTTGATAAGCCTCTTAATATTTGCATGATGGCTTAAAATTTTGCTGTTTATATGTCTTGTTCTTTGTGAATTAGTCTGAAACGTTGCTATATTTTATTATGCAAACTCTTCTGAAGTTATTGTGAGCATTTTGAGTGTGGCTCACCACAGGAAAGCAGCATACAAATGACAAAAAAATATACCAGTATAGCTCGTAGATGAAACAGAATCCTACCCCTCTTCCACTTTCTCAGCCGATGTATTACTTTAATCCACAATACAAGTGGCAGCTGTTACGTAATTAGTACTGAAATATTTATAGGGTGTTTTTGTTGTTGTTCATTTATTTTCAGATTATTTAGAAATACAAAGGAAGTCCAAATAACATGAACAATCAACAATAATTTTCTGCTCCAAACTAGCTGGTATGAAATTTGCTTTCACTCTTAAGAATTAGAATTTTAATATTTAATCATAGTAGGTTGCCATTAGTGATAGTATCCAGCTGTGCATTCCTATGAGCACAAATGCTTGGAATGGCATTAGCTTCACCTGCAGATTTTTAATCACTTACCCCATTTTAATACAGAGTCAGGATGTTTTGAGTGCATTTTGTCAGTGAGAATATTTAACAGCGTCTGTGTGCAGATAATTTCTTAGCGGTGAAGGAATCTGATCAGAGAATGATGAGTGGAGGAGGGAGTGGAACTTGCCTGACCACCATGACCTAGGGTGGCCATGTGTCCTCTTATACTGGACAGTCTTCTGTTTGAAGTGCTGCCAGAGGACTGTCCTCTGTTTGAAGGTCTGTCCAGTGCCAGTCCAAGTCCAGTATAAAGACAAAGAACCATCAGACAGAAGAGCTGGGCCTTGAAGTTGCCCATCAACAGCACCTGGACAGCAGATTGAACAAAAGCACGCAGGTCTCCTGGTCACATGATACCAGAGCTCTCCAACCTTGGATCCCCAGATGTTGCTGGCCTACAGCTCCCAGCATACCCAGCCAGCATGGCTAATGGCAAGGGATTCTGGGAGCTGTAGGCCAGCAACATCTGGGGACCCAAGGTTGGAGAGCCCTGCATTATATGCTAGTCTTCCACACTGTGGTGAGATGTACTGTAATTCTATGTAAATACTACTACTACTACTACTAATTTCTAAGTGTGCATCTATATGATTAAATCAGCATATGCAAATGTTATGCAAATCACTGTCCTCTTTTTTGGTGATGCATTTCCTCTTCTTTGGCGATTCATAACCTCCAACACTTCATAGCCAGTGTGGCGTAGTGGTGAGAGTGTTGGACTGGGACTTGGGAGATCCAGGTTCTAGTCCCCGCTCAGCCATGAAACTCACTGGGTGACTTTGGGCCAGTCACTGACTCCCAGCCTCACCTACCTCACAGGATTGTTGTGAGGATAAAATGGAGAGGAGAAGGAGGAGGGCCATGCAAGCCACCTTGGGTTCCTTGCATGAGGAAAAAAGGCAGAATATAAATGTAAAAATAAAAATAATAAAAGAAATGGATGACAATAGCAGTATGCTAGCAACTCCTGTTCTTGAAGCAAGGATTATTGGCCCAGGCACCCAATCATCCTGAAAGCTCTACTCAGTCTGCCGTTTGCTGTTGTTGCTGCTGTTTATGATGATGCCATCAGTGTGCACGGTGCTTCAGTAAGTACAAGAGGACAGGTCCCTGCCCCAAGGAGATTACAATCTAAAATAGGACACAGGGGAAACAGAGGAAGGAAAGGAAAGTGCTGGCAGCCATAAACAGGGGAAATCTGATCTCAACTGACTACTTAACAAAGCATTGTTAAGCACTCAAATATGTCCCATTGGATGAGATACAAATGGGAAGACTCCTTAGCTCCACTCAGAGGCGTAGCGTGGGGGGTGCAGGGGGGGCCGGCCGCACCGGGCGCAACATCTGGGGGGGGGGCGCTCGCAGCTCTCTGCCCCTGCCTGGCTCACCCGTCCGCAGCACAAGCGCCGGCAGGTCCCTGGAGCGCCCCGCGCGGAGCCAGTGCAGGCAGGGAGCCCCGCCCCGCGGGGAACGGCGGGCGCCGGCTGCCCAGGTCACGTGCACTTCCGAGAGCCAATCCCTGCGCGACCCGGGGTCTCCTTAAGCGGGCCGCCGGTTGCCATGGGGACGCCGGCCGGGACTGTCGCTATGGAGACGCCGGCCGCGTCCTGCAGCGGGAGGCGCCGCGCGCTGCTGGCCGTGATCGGCAAGGTCGCGACGGAACCGGAGCGGGAGGCGGTGCGCCAGAGCCTCGAGCGCGGTGAGCCGGGTGAGCCGGCGGGCTACGCTGCCGCAGCAGCCCCAGCCCAGAGGGCCTCCTGCGCGGGGCTGCGGGCCGGGGAGGCAGGGAAGGAAGCGCCTGTCCGGTGCGCTCTCCAGGGCCTGGAGAGCGCCCCGCCCGCCCCTGCCGCGCCTTCGCCTTCCTGCGCAGCCTGGGCCGGGCCGGGCCCGGTCGGTGGCGCCGTTGCTCTGCTCTGCTCTGCTCGCTCCGCCGGCCGCTGGATCCGCCAAGGTCGCGAGTGGCCAGCTGGCAAAGGAGCGCCCGCGGTCCGGGCTGTGGGCGCGGCGGCGCTGGAGGGCACCGCTTGCAGGGGCCGCAAGCAAGAGGCGGCTGCCCGCCGGCCGTAACGGCTCTTGGGTTAGGGGGCGCAATCCACGGGTTAGGGGGCGCAAATTACTTGCCTTGCCCCGGGTGATGGCAACCCACGCTACGCCACTGGCTCCACTTGCAGTATTTTATGGTTTTAATTGTTGTCAACTGCCCAGAGAGCTTCGGCTACTGGGCAGTATAGAAATGTAATAAATAAATTAGAAAGAAAGAAAGAATTGCTTTGCTGATACAGGTCAAGAGATCTGACATGTCAAGCATGCATCCTGTTTCCAACAAGGAGCTGCCAAATTGACAGTTTATTGAAGAACAGCTTAAAAATAGGCTCAGGAAGCATAATGCAAGAAACAGCCCAAAGGTATTATCTATCTATCTATCTATCTATCTATCTATCTATCTATCTATCTTCCAGAGGAAACATTGCTCTTTGATCACTTTTCTAACATGTACTGGTATGATTATCTAAACTTTCAGGTAGCAAACTATTAAACACACAGAAAACAGTACAGCTGATGATGTAGGGCTGTCTCTTTCTACCTTTCTCACAATAATGTTATAAAGTAAATGCAGACTCTCTCTCCCAACTACATAGTAGATTAGGTGACTACCTTTAAAAACAAACAAACAAACACACCCCTCAGTTGGCAGTAAATGTAAGATGTGTGAGTGATGTACGAAACCTGCAGCAGGAATATTTCTAGTTCCATTTTCCAGATCCAGAACAGTGGATTCACTTGGGGAATTTGTCTTCCAGCTTGAATGTAGGTTGGTTGCATTGCCATTTCATCAATATGGTCAAATTATTCAGTCCAATAAATAGCCCTGGCTGTTTTCGTGCTTCAATTTTCACTAATGGGCATGATGCATCACAGGGTTTATTTATTGCCCTATTTCTACGTTTACCTTGTCCTTAGAAAATTCTTGCACTCCTTGTCCTTAATTCAATGCCTCAGTTTTATTTCTGCTCATTCACCATTAGGATCTCTTTCAGTCCAATTCTTCGCACATGCAAATTCATGGTGGCCAACTCTTCTCACCAGAAGCAACCATAGGAACAATGAAGAGCCAGGACAGGGTGGGCCCCATCTGCCTTTGACCCATAATTCCATAGATAGCTGCTGGCAGGATGAGGCTAGACTAGGCAAGACAATCCTTAAAAAGTAGCAGGCACAAGGGGAAGATGGATGCAAAGAAGCATTCGGCAAAACCTGATAAGAAGTAGAGATGCCAGCAAAGTTTTCCAGGCTCCTAAACCCCCCTCAAACCGAGAAGAGAGAGCATCCTCGGCTCAGATCAAAACCCAAGCTGGAAAGGCATTCCTGGCTTCCCTCCTCCAGTGGTGTTGTCAGGGTAGGACTTTGGGGCCCCAAATCTGGGGCCCTGCTCAGCAGAATTAGTAGGATGGCCCTCAAATGTAGCGGGGCTGGCTTACCACATTTTGAAGTAAGTGAAGTAACACATATTACCATCTAAAACAGTGTTCTCCAACCTTGGGTCCCCAGATGTTTTTGGCCTACAACTCCCAGCATGCCCCAGCCAGCATAGCTGGCTGGGGCATGCTGGGAGTTGTAGGTCAAAAACATCTGGGGACCCAAGGTTGGAGAACACTGATCTAAAATACCCCTCCCATAAGACCATTAAGTTCAGAGTCTAGAATTACCCAACTGCACCACTGTTCCCCTGTCCATCAGTTGCTGTCTTTTTCATCCCTCAGAGTTATCCCTGCAACCTCACCCCGAAACACACTCCCCCCTTCCCTTACATTGGTGGCAGCTCTGCCCCCAGGGCAGGTCTTCAACCCCAGCTCCTGGGTGCTGCCCCTTGAGGCTCCCTGGGCTCAGATACAGTATTGCTATTTTGTCTGTCAGGTGTTGACAACAACCCTGGTTGCTGGAGGTCTTGAGTGGCACATGCCATTGCATGGTGTGAATAACCATGTGAATTCGAAGTGAAAACAAGATTAAGGTCAGCCTTCACTGAGGCTTGAAAACCTTTAGAGCTAATTCCTTGAGGACGATATATTATAGAGAGTAGAGATCTTTCCATTTATTCCTTGAGGATAGGCCTTTTTTAGATTTTTAGTTTTTTTTACTTTTAAACCAGGAGTACTCATTCCAGGAACAGAAGAGTTCTTTTGCCTTGCTGATTGAAGCATTAGGCAACATTACCTTAATATAACTCAGCCTTCCCCAACATGGTGCCCTCCAAGTGTGTTGGACTACAAACACCATCATCCCCATCAAAGATGGAGGACACTAGGTTGAAGAAGGCTGAGATCTAACTCATGGCACTTACGGTAGTTATTCCAATCACATTACAATCAGCTCTTTCAGTTACTGAGAGAACAGGACGGTAAAAGCATTTTGGATTTTAATTCAGTCATTTCTATTGAAAACTATGTAGGCAACTAAACAGCTCTAGCTATGTCACATAACAGGTAGAGAGGTTCAAGTAGGATGGCCATGTGTCCTACGTTACAGAGGAGAGTCCTCTGTTTGGAGGGCTGCCCAGTCCAAGTCCATTTTCAAGATAAAGAACCATCAGAAGGAAGAGGTGGGCCTTGAAGTTGCCCACCGACAGGTAGCACTGGGCGGTAACACAGTTTACCTCAGGTGCTTCCAGATGGAGTACGCCTCATGCTACCAATCAAAAGACATTGTGCAGCTATTCCATCTTTTCTTCCTCACCTTATTTTTTTCTGGTGGTAAAGAAGACGGAAGCAGCAGCGGGAAAACACAGGAGGGCAACAAAGACAATTTCACTGGGCCGTAAAACGAGGCAGGGTGATTGCACAAGAAAAGGCTCAACTGCAAGCAGCCCTGGTCATGGTCTTCCCCCACTATCATGAGAGGTAGTGTATTTCTATTTTAACTATAGTATTTTCATTTATACATTTCCTCTCTTTTGGCAATGCAGAAGTGGCCACCCTATGTGCAGGGACTCACACTTAGCACCAGCCAAGTCTGTTCATGTGAAGATGGTGACTTGGCTGATACCTGGAAGAGCCACTCCTCGAGGTTGTTGGACATAGTGTAACTGTGCATGCAAACTTCCAGGGAGGGAAGGGTTAAACTGGGAACTCTATGATATGTGATGCCTCTTCCTGCCTTTTGTCCCTGCCACTTCTTTTCCTCCAGCTCTCTTCTTCTCTCTCCTCCTGCCTTTGAAACAGCATGAGCTCCACAAGGTAGCTCAGGAGTGGACTCCTTTGAAACTAAGATGAACCTACATATGTTTCTACATATGTAAGCTGTATTTGTGAGTAAACGTCTCTGCTTATTCTACCAGTATTTACCCAACACAGGTGCAGGCACAGTGATCCTTCATGTGCTGCTCACCGCCCCGATGGGGATGGCAAGAGGTGCACGAAGGAGGTACCTGACTCAGCCAGTGCTTGGAAGAGCTGTTCCTCCAAGCGCCAGCCGAGGCCCTTTCTCTGTCAAGAAGAGACCAGGCAGGCAGAGGAGGCTGGGAACCCCAAACAGGCAGGCAGAGGCAGCCAAACCCAAAATGTCTGACCCTAACCCAAACCCCCCACAACAACACATCAATCAAAATAAATCTCAACACATCGTTGGGGCTGCGCTCCTGGTAGCTGTCCATAGTGGCTGAGCAGCAGCGCGCCTCGCTTCCATGCGCTCTTCACCGGTGATCGCGCTCCTTCTGGCACAGCCAGAAGACTCGTCAACAGCCCAGGGTTGTTGACGAGTCCTTGGTCTCGAGTCCCATTAAAAATATTGGGACTCGAGTCCGAGTCGAGTCAGAGGGGGGACTCAGTCCGACTCACGAGTCGAGTCCTCGAGTCCGAGTCCCCATCCCTGGTGAATGGGCCACGCCCACTGACCTCATCCGGCCTGTGGAGGGTCCAGCAGGGAGTGACTGGACCTCCCACCTTAAAGAAGCTTCCCACCCTTGCTAAGCACAAGAAAATATTCTCATATTGGAATGTGAGCAAACTTGCCTGCATTTCTCCTCGTTGAGCAGCTGCTTCCATGTGTTTTAGATGGCCTGTGCCGTGCAGTCCCAGCATTGCCTTGCCTTTTTGAAATACACATAAGACAGGGTTGACGTTTCATTGACAAGCTTGTGCATTCATGTGGGGATAAATGCGGCTATAGTTTTTAGGAGGGAGAGTAGCTAGTCTATACATAATAATGCACACACACTACTAAATGTGGGGTTGCACTCCCCTTGAAGGAGCAGGTTCATAGCTTGGGGGTTCTCCTTGAGTCACCTTTGTCACTTGAGGCTGAGGTGGCCTTCTACCAGCTCTGGCTAGTGGCCAAGCTATGCCCCTATCTGGACAGGGATAGCCTGATTTCAGTAATCTATGCTCTGGTAATCTCAAAGTTAGACTACTGCAATGCACTTTATGTGGGGCTGCCCTTGAAGACTGTTCAGAAGCTGCAGCTTGTGCAAAATGTGGCAGCCAGACTCATTACTGGGACCAGAAGGTCCAAACATATAACACCAGTTCTGGCCCGCTTGCACTGGTTGCCTGTATGCTTCTGAGCCCGATTCAAGGTGCTGGTCTTAACCTTTAAAGCCCTAAATGTCTTGGGACCAAAGTACTTGATGGAACGCCTTGCCCAACCACAATCTATCTGGACACTACGCTCAACATCTGGGGCCTTCTTTGGATTGCTACCTCTGAGGGAGGCTCGGAGGGTGGCAACAAGGGGGAGGGCCTTTTCTGTGATAGCCCCCTGACTCTGGAACAAGCTACCCCTGAGGCCCGCCTGGCGCCAACTATGCTATCTTTTCGGTGCCAAGTTAAGACTGTCCTCTTTGTTGAGGCTTTTAACAACTCTAAATAGTGCATGGTGGGGTGGTTATCTTTTAAACTTTTTTACTGGTCACATTGTGTTAACTTGTTCTAGCTATTTGTGTTATTTTAAATTTGGTTTTAATTCCTTTATAATGTTTTTATTGTGTATTTTATATTGCATTTTTTAATTGTTGTAAACTGCCCAGAGAGCTTCGGCTATTGGGTGGTATAGAAATAAAATTGTTGTTGTTGTTGTTGTTGTTAATACTACTACTACTACTACTACTATTACTATTAATAATAATAATAATAATATTAAATGTGGTGGAGGTGGATATGCTGTTTCCCAAGGGTTCTCTGGGCTTTTCTACATGAGGCACTTACCCCGCTGCTTTTCCAAGGCTTCTTGTTCCTTTTTCTTTGCGGGAGTAAGACTGCCTCAGTTAAACGTGGCTTTTTTCCAGTGGGTTTCTTTCACTGCCTTTCTATATATTCTATTAACGAATCACAAGGTGGCACGGTGGTATAGCTGCAGTATAGTGGATTTTGGGCTGTACACGAGGCTTTTGTTCCGGTTTAAAATTTAATAGCTGACTTTCCTTGCTCTAAAAGAAGCTGCGAAAACAGCTAGAAAACAAGGGAGAGACCATGAAGGATGATGACGTTGTGAAAAGGACCCGCAAACTTCCATGAGTGAGGGACCATGAACGCGCAACAAATGCCTCATTAGAGTAGTGCTCTGTTACAGAAGTTTACATTGGACTTCCAACTCTATGATCTATGAAATCTATGAAATCTATTGTTTACATATATTACTGTGGGTCAAAATGCATTTACTTGTAATTCCTATTGCTTTCAGTGGGATATAGTCGAGAGTGAATTAGGATAGGGGCTGTATTTTTTCCACCTGCCTGTCAGTATATGTTTGGATTAATGGTGTTGTAAACAAAAACTGAGCTTATTGTTTTTGTTTGTACCTAACTATCACCTTAGGAACACTCTTCATGCACTCATTGGATTCTCATGCAGCCAGTATGTAATTAGATTTTCAGATTTCTTCTGATGATGTCAATAAAGTAGAATGTACACTTTTCAGGGATCAAAATACAATTATGCTTGTTTAGTATCAAGACAAAGAAGCTCTTCTGTTGCCGCTTGTGCCAAGGTTTTTAGATGTTATGCTGAGCGTTATCTTTCCAGTTCAAAGATGCACAGCAGCATGCAAATGCAATTATTAAATAGACACTGCTTTTAGCCATTAAAGTCACTTTGATGCATGGGTTTGTCATTGTTATTTTTAGCATTGTTTTCTTGAGCAGAGTTAATAGACTATAACAGAGATTGTGAACTTCTTAGCCATTTCCCAGAGAGAAGTTGTATTAATCTGCACTATTGTAATTTTTTTCAATTTGAAACATACTGCTGCAAGATATTTGTATAAAATCTGTTAAAGGGCAACAAGGTAATTAAACTGAATGCTGATCTCTGCGCTGTATTGCATCCTTAATGAGATGATGTAGAAGAATTGCTTTTTGGAAACAGGAGGACGAGGACCTTGACCAATCCAGGTAAACAGTTAGATCTCCACGGCGGGGCATTTGGGGCTCAGCCCACCAGGAGGTTCTCCTGCACAAGCCCCATGGTGTGCTGCAGCTCCTCTTTCAGTGGGGCTTATGCCCCGCCATGGAGATCTGCCTGTCTCCACCTCTACCACCCTTACTCAATTTATTATTATTCATTATTACATTTATATCTCACCTCCTTACAAGGAACCCCAGGCAGCTTACACGATCTTCCTCCTCCTCTCCATTTTATCATCACAACAACCCTGTGAGGTAGGTGAGGCTGAGAGTCAGTGACTGGCCCAAAGTCACCCAGTGGGTTTCATGGCCGAGTGGGGACTAGAACCCGGATCTCCCGAGTCCCAGTCCAACACTCTCACCACTACACCATGTGAAGGAGGCTGCCCTTACACCAACCCTGCAGGGCAGGCCACAGTCCCAAGGTTCCCTGGACTGGCACACACCTCCCAAGGTCCCATACACCAAACTGGTGTAGCAGCCCCAACCTTTCAAAAAGGAACACATGCCAAGATTAAGTTGGAGACTTTATTAAAAAGTAAAAATAACAAATTAGTCAGTGTAGGGTCTCCAAGTGTCCAATATAAGTAAAATAATCCCTTATAAGAAAGGGCTAAAAGAAGGTAAGGGAAAAAGGGGTGAGGTAGTTGTTGTGAGGAAAAGGGAATGGGAATAAAAAGGGACTCTAAAAGAACATAAAAACAAACCCCAAGAGTCTGCAGGAACAAAGCAAGTCAAACCAGGCCTAGCTTTTCCTAGCTACCCTGTCAGAGTGGCATACCTGCCCAGATGGAACTTCCCAGCATCCACGCCCCAATGGAAGAACACTGAAGCCTTTCCCCTAGCTCCTTTATTGTCACCAGGGTCCAATTTCCCGCCCAGCGTTCACCAATCCTGTCTTCCTAACTGTCGAAGGAGGGGCCCCCCGCCCTTTCTCAGCTGTAGACACTTTCTCATAACTTCATCCCAATTAACGCCTGACCTTGCTTCTCAGCTCTGCAGCTCACCCTTATCTCCCAGGTGCTCCCAAACAGCCTCCCAGTACATTCCAAAGACTACAGTAAAAATCCGTTAGCTAAACAGCAATGGGGGGGGGGAGGAAGGGACATCTAACAGGGTTTCTTCTAAAGTCTCAGCTACTACAAGTCCCATCTTCACACACCACACTGGCTCTCAGAAACTACCTTGAGTCTTCCATCACATCTAGATTATTACATAGGATCATAGAAAGCATTTGAAGTAAAATTAGACATCCTCATTAAACAAGTGACTTCTGCCATCTCCCCACAACTCAAAAACTGTTGGCGGAAAAACCAGCAGTTGCATTCCCAAACAAAACATGTGTGGATTCACTGGAAATGTTGCAAAAGCAGTTTCAAAGTAGATTTAAAGACTTTCATCTCCATGAACAGGACATACAGCTTTTCCAGAACCCATTTTCTGTTGACACTGAAATTGTTGATCCGATTTACCAAATGGAACTGGCTGAACTACAGAATTGTGACTCTCTGAAAGACGCATTCAAGTCAAGCAGCCTTACTAATTTCTATGCATCTCTCCCCTCTGAGACATATCTTCATCTCAGGAACCATGCACTCAAAATGGCAACCATCTTTGGCAGCACCTATGTCTGTGAACAGACTTTTTCCCGAATGAAACATCTGAAATCTCCAACCGGATCCAGACTAACTGATGCACACTTGCATCACTTGTTATGACTAGCAGTGACAAATATGGAACCGGACATTGACCATCTCATTAGCCAAAAGCAGGCCCATACTTCCCATTGAAATACTAATAAGTTTATGTTGATTAAAATTGTTCTTCATTTTAAATATTGTATTGTTTTTTCCTGGTTTGGGACTTGGGATTTGCAATGTGCAAATCAAGCCTTTCTATACCTTTTTAAAATTTAATGTATTTCAATTTTAGACAGCAAATTAATTTATAATTAATTATTTATTAATTTATAATAACTTTGCATTTAATCAAGTAAAAAAAAAGGACCCGGGTCCTTTTTTTTTACTTGATCCATTCATTCATATTTTTTTCAAACTATAGTCCGGGCCCCCAACAGTCTGAGGGACAATGAACTGGCCCCCTGTTTAAAAAGTTTGAGGACCCCTGCTTTAGAGTAACCAGCATTTAATAGATAGTTGTTTAATACTGAGAAGATTCCTTGAAAATAAAATTGATCTTCTTGTAAAAATCTTACTTTAATTCTCCAGAGATGATAAACAAGCCAGATGGCATACAAAACAAAATTGTTTGTAACAAAAAAGTGTGGGAGATAAACAATAAACATCTGTAAGTTGTTTACACTATATTTTCCTCTAGCTGGGAAAGAATAAGGCATTGTAATTTGGGCTCCTTAAGAAGCATCTACAGAGTTGACTAATTAGAAATCTGTTGAATTTCTGTGAGTCTGAACACAGATATTGTTTTCAAGAGAGTTGCTAAACATTTTCCTCTTGGGCTTCCCCCCCACACCTACAGAGGTGGGGGGAAAGGGAAAGCTGTGAGTTATAGTCTGGTGGTAGATGGTGCACTGTCCGCCATTAATCAAAGAACCCACTGTCAAATATTATATACAGAGGTAATGATGACTATCGGTCAGCTAATAATAAATAAAGGCAACCCCCTGCCCTCTCATAGACTGTGTTTAACCTCTGTCTTTAGTACGAGACTGAAGGGAACAAAGATAAAGGAAAGAATAGCGGGGGCAGAGAGTCTGAGACCCAAGAAGAAGTGAAGGACCACAGCCAACCATTTAATAACCTGGGAAGGCAGGTGATGCTGAAGGCCCAATTGGATGTTACTGCCTTGCTGGGGGAATAAAAAGGATATTAGATTTTCCTCACTCTGGGCAGCTTGGCACTGAGAGGAAGGTGGCCTTCCCCACTCTCGGTGCCTTTTGATGTCTGGATTTCGGTACACCAGCTTCATGTGTACTTTATGCAGGTTGCATGCCCATAAGATTTTAGTATTCTTTAATCCTGTTTTACACCTAGTTCCAGACCTTCTATGTCTCTGAACTAAGAGCCTGCCACTTGCCTGCCCACAGCCTGAGCCTCTGACATGTGGCTGTGCATGCGTGCATGTGTACAAATGTATATATTGTTTGTTCCTTTCTTCTGTACACACACATGTACAGGAGAAAGGAACAAACAAGCAGGGATTTATTGGCTTGTCATTACGCTATAAAACACACATTTCCATGTACCTGTGTGAATTAACCTTCCATTGCATAACACAGAAGAGCTGTGTGAGGTGGCCACCTCAGGCACCTGGATTGGGCTGTCATGAAAGTGCAGCAAATTACTAGTTCTCTAATTTATTATTATTGTATTTTTACTGCCAGGGAGGGCGGGTGGGGGGAGGCATTTCTGAGATTTTCTGCCTCAGGTGCCAAAATAACTCGGTTGGCCTTGGGCATTATGTACCCTGACTTGGGGCGGAGGGTGGGGCATTTGTTGCACCACCTCAGGCAACGATATGTCCTGGGCTGGCCCCGACGCACTCCCTAGCCCTGAGGAAATATGGCATTCTTTCACTGACTCACCCCTTTGTTATGTTTTAATTACCTGCCTCCAGCTAACTGAGGTATTCTTGTTACCGGGATCTGCCAATGTTGAATAAAAACAACTCGACCAAATGAGTTGTAATGAGAACAGGAGAGAATTTGGCTCTTTATTTCCTCCCTCCCCCGACTGAGAGAAATATCATCAAGGAACAACTCAGGTCATGCCAAATTCAATACGGAGCACTGAAAGGAGTTTTATTTTGTTTTTTAGTCTAACAAATAAAGGGAAACAAAAAGCGAGTTACATTTGAACCTCGCTAGTATGTATGTTTTCCCTCAACAACAACAACAACAACAACAACAACAACAATAATAATAAAGAGGGCAAGATCATCCGCTTGTTGTTAAGTGTTATTCACAAGCAGAAGAAATGTTCCAGAAATACATTTTCTGTGATACTGGAGATTAGTTAAATTCCCTCAGAAACAGTAAGCAAGCATTTCCACTCCCAGTGCCATTTTCTAACAGATTTCCTCTACTTACATACTTAAGTTAGGGGTTTTGGCAGCTCTAGTCCCTGACTAAACCCAGTGAATAATGGAAACCATTATATCCGCTTTGAATACTTTCAGACTGACCGTGATTCACACAGACATTTATTTTCTTCTTCCATCTGCTTGCCAACACCTTGGTGTACATATTTGTAATGACAACGTGCATACAAGTTGGCCTGGAGGGTCCCTAACACTATGGGTTCGTATCAGACTGCATTAATACTGTCATTATTTCCATACACTGGAGTGGGAAATAACCTATTAAAAATATGTAGAGCATTCACATCAGAGTGAAATGGTGCCTGTTGAGTCGATTAATAATTAGCTCCTGTGCTCCCTCCATGCAAAAATGAAAAGTTGCTCCCCTGCTCCACCTGAACATTTTTCTTGGGTGTGTGTGTGTCTGATTTGGACATACTCAAATCTTATAACACAAGCAGAAATTGGTAAGTGCCACCTAAGTACACCAATCTTATTTTCTGCATATTTGTTCTGCAATATTAATTATGTATTTATAGTACAATTTACCAGACAACTCCCAAAGAAAGAAATAGCAAGAAAAGTAATTTTTAAAAGCCCAGGAAGCATCGAGCACTAGCCATTAAAACAATTCACTGGGGAGTAAGTCATCCAATATTAATAACCCATCAGAACATGACAGTCTTCACTATTTTTCTAAAAGCTTATGTGGGAGGAGCTAGATGGACCTTCAGGGGAAAGGAATTCCAGAATCTGGGTGGCATAGCAGAGAAGCTCCTGTCCCACAGACTTAAAAACCTCAGATGGTGGTGGGACACAGAACAAAGCCTCCCCCCATGACCTCAAGAAGCAGAATTTCATGTCTAGATCACAGGTGGGCAGAAGGTAGATCTCCAGATGTTTGGATTTCAACTCCTAGAAGTCCCTGCCAGCCTGGCCAATGGTCAGGAATGTTGGGAGTTGAAGTCCAAAACATCTGGAGATCTACTTTCTGCCCACCCCTGTTCTAGATATAGTGCACCCAAACTATTTAGGGCTCTTAAGATAATAGCAAGTCTTTCCCCCATTACTGTGCAGTCCTAAGCAATCCTCCAGTATTGGAGGCAGTATACCTCTGTATACTGGTTGCTGGGGAACATGAGCAGGGGGGAGCATGCTTTTGCATTCATGTCTTATTTTTGGGTTTTCCACAGACAGCTGCTTGGCCACTGTGGGAAAAGAATGCTGGACTAGATGGGTCTTTAGTCTGTGTTCCCTGGAGCTTACTCCCTAGTAAGTGCATTTAGGAGTGCAGCCTTAGACATTATCAAGATACCATCCTCTGAGCTACTATTAGGAAGATATGGCAGATATTGAGGCACATCTGAAGTGCTAATTCTGAGGATAGTTGTATGCATGTTTGTTGGATGAATGACCAGTTCATGTCTTATAGCCACTTTGTGGAGGGCACGTTTAATTGCTTCATGTGACAGCTGTTATATGGTGTGCTGTTCTACTGTTATTATTGTTTTATAAACCTCCCTGAGAACTTCGTTGTTGAAGGTATGGTATATAAATTCTTATAATATAATATGAGAAGTGAAAAATAATTCAGTGTTAAGCTGCATTACAAAGCAGCAGTATAGCTCTGTGCCCTCTGAGCATCGAACTGCACATCTGTACATCTAACCATAGATAGATGTTGGTCCTTCATCATGGTCAGACTAGAGCAGTATTTCCCCATCACACCTATCTGAGATCTGACACACTGTGGCCTAAGAAATACAGACCTAAGATCTAAATGGAGGTTGGCCTTTCACAAAGGTTCCATGGACTTTGAAGAAGCCCGAGTGCAAGGTGAAAGGGAGAAACGTGCTAAGCGAAAAGCACGTCAAATGAATCCTTTACAGGACCATCTTCTATCTGGTAACCTGTGTCCTCACTGTGGGAAGCTGTGTGGATCTAGAATTGGCCTCCACAGTCACTTACGGACCCATCGCTAGAGTCTACACAATCTTCTTTAGAATTTCCTCCTTTTATCCCGGAAGACAATCTTACTCGGTCACGAGTGATCGCCTGATGATGAAGAAATACAGGAATGGTTTGGCTACTCTTCTGTGTGCTCCTATTCCCTATAATTTGAAGAATGGCACAATAGCAAGATAAGGGATGCTGCTTTCAGATACTAGATGGTTTTGTTGGGAATAAAGCACGAACTACAAATTATATCACTTCTTTTCATATCGATATTAATGCTACAGGGCTGAGTGCAATAAAAGGAATTTGATTATGTCATTGAATACAAGAGTTGCACACTAAGTATGTTTATATCACCCAACTGTTCCATTTGTATAAGAAGATGCTACAGAGTCAAGGGATGATTTTAAGATAAAAATATATAATATTTATGTATCTTGCTTCTAAAAGCTGCTGGCAATATATATGATAAATATGTTTAATACTAAGAAGCCTCTTGTTTCATAGCCACTCAGAAATGGCCAAAAGATAGGAAATATTTCAAATTAGGGTGTTGCTGTTGTTTTGCTGTTGTTCTTCCCCGAAAGTGATAAGCATCATCTTTATGTATTAATTAATTTATTTAATTTATACCCCACCTTTTTTCCTGCAAGGAACCCAAAGCGGCTTACATAATCCTCCTCCTCTCCATTTTATCCTTACAACAACCCTGTGAGGTAGGTTAGGCTGAGAGTCATTAAAAAATACATTAAAAAGAGAATTAAATAAACATACTAGCTGTCCTGTTTTTCAAGGCACAGCCTGAACTTACCTGCTCTCCTGCCTCATTCCTGCCTGCCCTCCCCACCTGAGTAATTAGAAAGGGGATTTTTAAAATTTGAAGGAGGAGAATGACTGTTTGGATAACGGTGATATTGATTACTTCTGCCATCCAGCTGGTGGCTATTCTCCATCTACTTTTATTTCTGTGTTAGGAGATCAACCATTGGCAATAGCTCAAGGTCATGTTTCTGTCAATTGATGAAGATAGGGCCCACTTGTAACAGCTAAAGGAAAGAGGGAGGAAAAAATAAGAAGAGGTGTACAAATGTGACAGAGGGTGGTAGAAAAGGAGAACTTTCTACGGAGTGTGGTGGGTGCTTTGTTTTTGTCAGGACCCATCAGGATTTATCCCTCACAACTAATTTTGAATGCCAGTCTCAATCTTGGAACAGATGAAGTTATAATTGTGAAGTGTACCTACAGTTCGGAGTGTGGTGGAATGCAGGATGTTGCCTTATACCAAGTCAGACCAACTATTTGTCCATTGAGCTCAGTCTTGTCTATTCTTCAAGGGCTCCTACTCATATGAGAACTTTCCCATAATCTGCTACTTGATCCCTGATGGAATAAGAAGATCCCGGTTGAATAGGAAGATCCCTGCTGTATCTGATCAAAGGCTTACATAGTCCAGCTTTTCTGTTTGCACAGTGGCCAGCAAGATGCCTATGGAAAGCCCACAAGCAGGACATGAACACAATAGCACCCTCCTACTCATGTTCCCAGAAACTGGCATACAGAGGCTTAATGCCTCTGATATTGGAGGTAAAATATAGCCATCATGACTAGTAGCCATTGATAGCCCATGTTTCTTCAAACTGGAGATGTCAGGGATTGATCCTGAGAGCTTCTGCTTCAAGGGTGAGCAACTTGTGGCCTTCCAGATGTTTTGGCCTACAACTCCCATCAGCACTAGTCAGCATAACCAATGGTGAGGGATGACGAGAGCTGCGGGCCAAAGCATCTGGAGGGACCACAAGTTGCAGAACCCTGTTCTACATGGAAGGTATGTGCTCTAACATTGAGCTACGGGCCCTCCCAGGAGGATGACATCCCTTAAGGATGTACCAGAGGAGGAAAGCTTCACAGCAAGATACCAAGACCCAGTCTTCAGTTTATTCAAGTTTGACAGTATCATCCTATAGTGTCTACTCAGAAGAAAGGCTCATTGGCTTCAAAGGGAATTTCTCCAAGATAAACAAGCATAGGACTGCAGCCTAAACAACAAAAAAGTAGTGCATTTGTTGCAGTCACTGTTTTATTCTTCAACATGGAAGCCCAACCCTGCCCTTCTCAACTGCACCCCTGTCTATGGTTCCCAACATTATGGCATCAAGAAACAGATTCTTCTCTTCCTTCCAGGACATAACACTGCATTTATCTACTACCTTGTTTACTCATACGTAAGTGCCATTGGCTTCAATGGGACTTACTCCCTTGTAAGTGTGCATAGTGGTGGTGGTGAGATTCCTTGGTGGAACTATTGCCATGTCCTAAGCCCTGCTGGCTCATTGCTGGAGAGGTCTTTCTGACTTTAAGCTGTCCCCCCCCCCCACTCTTTCTCCCTGCTTCTCATTGTGGTCAATGGGAGAGAATTAACAATGCCAGCTTCAGAGAGGGCATAGTTCAAGTTTCCTTTTGGGGGCATGTTCTTGTCTGAGCTTAGGAATAGATTTTTAATAGATTTTTTTAAGGAATAGATTTTTATTATAAATAAATCATACCTTAGGGTCCTGTGAATCCTTGAGCACACTAACATGCCCCATAAAAAGCCCCATTTCACCACCACCAGGAGCAACAGCAGCAGAACACTACCAGTGGGACATCTAAACCCACAGAGCTTTCCAAAGATGTACCATGTGTGCGTGTGCGTGTGCGTGTGCGTGTGCGTGTGTGTGTGTGTGTGTGTGTGTTTGGGTGTGTTTGTGCAGTGATATAAGTGCTGCCCCACCAGCAGGCCTCCCTCCCCACCAGCGGAGTGGTGCTTACACCACATCCAATGGCAGGCTTTAGGATAGTCCCCTTAAGGCACAATCTTATGCAAGTTTAGACAGAAAAAAGACCTACAACTCCCAGCATGTTCTGCTCTGCTGGCTGGGGCATGCTGGGAGTTGTAGGTCTTTTTTCTGTCTAAACTTGCATAGGATTGTGCCCTTAGCCTCTCCCCCCCCCCCCGCAGTCTTTCATGCCCACTGTCAGAAATCTGATGATTCTCTTGCAAGCAAAGCCAAGTTTAACGAACAGGGGTTTTATGCAGGAAGTATGTTCTGGTATTAATGTCTTCCATCTGCAATGCCTCAGGAACATGCCATGAGAGCCACTATTAGATTTTGGGATCAAATATTGTTAGCTTGTAGTACAGAATCTAACACTGGCTTATTGCCAAAGATCCAAAGTCAGTGCCATCGAACAATAAAAACCTGGCTTATCCTTGGTAAAAAAAAAAAAGAGAGAGAGAGAGAAAGAGAGAGAGAGAGCAAAAAGAACAGCATCCATAAAGATCTGCTGTTCTTGTAACTCTTAGCAGCTAAACTTGCCTGGGGTGAAACCAAATGGATACAGCATGTCCTTCCCACTTGTCAGATGTAGATAAACATGGTGCAGAAGTTGATGGTGATGCAGAAATCGATTGACCTCACAGATAAGAGAGGCCAAATTCAGGGGGGGGGGGGAGAGGCTGGTGACTCCTATTTAGGTGGGGCTCCTTTCCCATTGCAGGTTTTTCACTGTTTCTTTGGAGCTTCATGGGAGCTATCCGTGGTGCTGAACTCCATCCCCCAAATAGGTTCACCACCATGGAGCACCATGGAGAGGTCCTATGAAGCTCATAAGAACGTAAGGAGAGCCATGCTGGATAAGACCAAGGGTCCATCTAGTCCAGCATTCTGTTCACACAGTGGCCAACCAGCTGCCCATGGGAAACCCACATGCAGGATATGAGTGCAACAGCACCTACCCACCCATGTTCCCCAGCAACTGAAGTACATAGGCATACTGCCTCTGATTCTGGACATACTGCCTCTGATATGGTTTTACCGATACTGATACTCCAAATAAAAGCTTCAAAACCTGCAATGGAAAAGGAGCCCCACCGAAATAGGAGTCAGCGGCTTCCCCTGCCAGCTTCCAAAAATAGAAGTCTCTCCCTCTCTCTCTTTTAATACATGGTCTTCATTCTTTTCACACGTTGAATGAATCCCATAAAGAAAGCTGAAATACTTCCCAAAGATTTAAATGTATCTCTGTAGATGGATGCTAGACATAAAACCTTCTCACAATTAATTGTCTTGATCAAAGAGCTGTATGTATACTTTTCTTTTCATGAATAGATCCCTGGTTAAACTGCAATGGTTTGCTTTTATAACGTTTACTCCATTTATTTATTATGTATATTTCTATGCCATCTCACTTCAGTACAAATTCCCAAGGCCGTTTCATATGTGATGAATAGGCTGCAAGTCAATTTGTTATTTTAGTTATGTTATTTATTTTTCTTTGAATTGTTTTATTTATTCTTTTTTATTGTGTTATATTATGTCTGTTTTCTTTGCACAATAGATGTTATACTTGAGTGGGGGATTTGAATAAACGGAATGTTGGGTTTTTAAAAAAAGAAAAACCCAACAGTCACTGTACATGCTCCTACCTGTAGGCTCATTGCGTAATGCAGGGGTGGGGAACCTCTGGGCCGGCAGCCAAAACAGGCCCGCTGGGTTTCCCCAGAAGGCCATGCCCCCTTCCTCCAGCCCCACCCCCTTTCCCCCAACCACCGATCATTTGGTGGTTTCCCAGCTTTTGTGCAGTTTTTTTCCCCATTCTAAAAGGTTGAAATGCCTCTCGTAAGGCTTACTTACTGGCAGTAAAAGTAAGAGCTTTAACAGAGCAATCCTGTGCCCCCCCCCCCAGACAGCATCTAGCAGGCCATAGGATTCTTTGGATTCCCAGATTCAAGGTCGGAGACAGAGCTCCAACCGCAGAGCTGGGGGTCCACACATGGATCCCTCTCCCCCTGTCGCAGCTGGCGTGGAAAGGACCACGCTGGCTGCTTCTCCAAGGTCAGGAAATCGGCCTCAGAGATGGGTAAAGGGGCAGGGGGCAGGGG
This sequence comes from Shinisaurus crocodilurus, assembly GCA_021292165.1. Classification (NCBI taxonomy): domain Eukaryota; kingdom Metazoa; phylum Chordata; class Lepidosauria; order Squamata; family Shinisauridae; genus Shinisaurus; species Shinisaurus crocodilurus. Next base: position 31,300,006 of record CM037877.1, read on the forward strand.
GAGGAGAATGGGGCCACCAGGATACTAGGTATCCTGGTGGCACTCCAGCCTCCTTCCCTCCCCATCTGAAGCACCACAGCTAGATGGACAAAATCAGCCGTCGAGCTGACTTGCAGAGCGGGAGGAGCAGGGAGGCGGAGATCACCTCCGCTGCTTCCCCTGCTCTGCAGAGGATGCTTATAAGCCGCCTCTGAGTTTGGAGGCTTACGAGCATCAAGGATGCAACCCATCTAAGCTAAAATAGGCTAGTAACCTCACCTCACCTTTTTGCCTTCAGCTCTGCCCACCACTGGAATGCAGCCCCCGAGCGGTCCTCTCAAATGGAGTTCAGCCCTTGGGCTGAAACAGGTTCCCCACCTCTGGTGTAATGAATAGGTTACTAGTGAGGATTTTGTTTAGTCTGTATTTCAAAACAAACTGATTTCATCTACACCTCCTGGATGATCGTGCGGATTGTGCGCATATTAAATACGTTCAGAAACTTGAACTTTGGGAGAAAATACATTTAGGTTGCAATCTTGTATACACTTTCCTGGGAGTAAGTCCTATTGAACTCAATGGAACTTACTGCTGAGTAGAGATATATAGGATTACACTGTTAGAAAAGCATATTTTGTGAGAAAATACATTCAAAATACTTAAGTAAATGCATATTTAAATACTGACTTTTATGCAGATTTTAAAAATCTAGGTTAATGGGACAAAATGGACATCAGTGAAAACACGTGCAACTGACACGGACTGGAATAGACTGATCTGTCCATCCCTACTTATAGGTATTTTAAATTTGCCCATATCCAAAGAAATGGCTGCCACTTCCAGCTCTGCAAGGAATTTCAAAGATGTCTTAATCTGTAGTATTTGTTCCCTTCTGCCAAGGAACTCAGAGTAGCTTTCTGAACCACCCTGTGTGAGGGGGTCTGGCTGAAAGATAGTGATTTCCTAAAGGTGACCCAGTGACGTTCATAGTTGTGAAGGATTTGACACTGGGCTCTCTCAAAACCCTACACGCTAGCCAAGCCTTCCCCAACCTGCTGCCCTCCAGATGTTTTATGGGAGTTGTAGTCCAACACATCTGGAGTGAGCCAGGTTGGGGAAGGCAGCTCTAGATGCTATTATACTATGCTGCCTCTCAGATAACTCCGTCTTTGGCTGGGGGATCTGTTATGTGGCAGGCTTAGCATCGTGAATTAGATGGGTTAAGTACTCTGCAAATACCGTACTTCTTGAGAAGAATGGATACTGGGTTTCTGATGATTTAATGCTTCATCCTGCTATAATTATTCTAATTTTCCTCTGCTTAAATACAGCAGATGGCCATACATTCTGTAGGCAGAAAAAATGGAGAAACTTGTCATGGCCGATTCATCATTTTTAAAAGACTGAGGAAATAGTGGTGATCAAAATAAGTGTGTTTGCCTCAGTCATTAAAATGGTTGACTCAATGGGGCCTGTTAGAGTTCTTCTGGCCCCTTATTCCAATCTCTCCCCAGTCAGATTCTTTGCTAAGCGGGATTAGTCCACAGAAAAGGATGCTCATTTATTTAAGAATTGTCACATTTTTATCCTCCCTTACATCTTTACCAAGGAGCTCAGGTCAGCACACACAGGGTGATTCCATGGTTATATTCACAACAACCCTGAGAAGTAGGATAGGCTGAGTGATGGTGGCCCAAGGCCACCTAGTGAACTTGATCAGCGATCAGAAATGTGTACCTGCATTACCCATATCCAAATGGGACTCACTAGCCCATTATGGGACATTATGGGACATTATGGAAGATAAGGCTATCAATGGCTACTAGTCATGATGGCTATATATTATGTCCAGTATTGGAGGCAGTATGCCTCTGTATTCCAGTTGCTGAGAGCATGAGTGGGAGGTGATTTTAATATTTATATGGAAACTGCTTAGAGATTTAAAAAAAATATCTAGCAGTGTATAAATAGTACAAACAAACAAATAATTGAAATGGTCAGAAACAGCCTGTACAGGTTGGAGGGATAATAGGTTCTCTGAACATTTTCATGCCGATTTGTTAGAACACACCAAAGTTATAGGCAGCAGAAGGCTGGGTCTCTCATTGAAAGCAATAGGAAATGAAAACAAATGGGAACAAAGAAAACAAATGAACTAATTCCAAATCAGTTATGAAAGCAAATGAAATGCAGATAACCAAATGATAGAACTGTTAATAGCAAAAGTAAATGGCACAATTAAACATTTTTCTTTGTAGAGCCCCAGGCAGAATAACTACGCCAGAGTAATCCAATTAGTTTACTGCCGGTTTGTTTTAGTTATCCCCACCCCACCCCCAAATATGCCACTCTGACCTTTCTTCTTCAAGGATTTATTGCTTCAGCCTGCTCTCTTGCAGTTTTCCTGCCTTCTATCTACTTTTTTTGTGTACAGGTCAATTGCAGCAGCCTCAAATGGTTTTCTTCATCCATGAGAGTTTGTAAAGGCAGAACATTGCTAGTATGTGACATCAAGGCCACAGAAGATGTATAGGATGTGAACAAACGTACTTCTTTTATAGTGGAAAAAGAGACAGTTATCTGCTAGAAAAGCAGATGCCTCTCCACTTGTTATTTATTTATAGTTATAGGGTGGCCTATAAATAGTACATCAAAAAAACCAAAGTGCTTCATCAGCAAGTGCAAGCAGGACCGGTGCAGGGCAGTTTGGCGCCCTAGGCTAAATTATATTTAGCGCCCCCCCTCGTGCCGTGGGGGGGGCTCCGGAAAGCAGCCCTGCTCTCCAACCTCCCGCCCCCCCCGCCGCCACCGGACCCCCCCCCGCACGCTGCCGCTGCCACTGCCGCCCCCCCACCTACCTTCCCAGTCCGACGCCTCCTCCGAAAAGGGACCCCCGCGCTCTGTTTTTGGCCGGGGGAAACCAGAGCAACAGGGCTGTTTAAGCCCTGTTGCCCTGGTACTTCCCGCCAAAACAGAGCGCGGGCGGGGCTCCGGAAACAGCACGGAGAAGGTAGGTGTCGGGGGGGGGAGGCGGCGCGGAGGAGAGTTGAAGCGAAGCGAAGCGAGGCGAGGGGGGGGAGGCGGCGCGGGGGGGGAGGCGGCACGGGGGGGGGAGGCGGCGCGGGGGGGAGGCAGCGCAGAGGCGAAGCGAGGCGAGGTGGGAGGCGGCGCGGAGGTGAGGCAAGGTAGGGGGGAGGCGCCCAGGCTCGGCCCCACCACTACTCCGGGCGCACTTACCTGGCTTTCTCGGAGAGGAGGGCGGGCGGGCAGGGCAGGAGCGCACCGGCAGCGAAGAGGAGCGCAGCGTTCTGCGCCCTCTTCCGCTACGCGCCCTAGGCAACCGCCTAGTTGGCCTAGCGGTAGCGCCGGCCCTGAGTGCAAGCTAACCCTTTGGTGATGCCATCTATCCAGCTTGGCGGGACAATACTGGAATATGGCGATCATTTTCTCTATCTTGGCAGCTATCTTTCTGTTACAGCTAACATCGACAGTGAAATCCAACATCGTTTGAGCTCCGCAAGTGCCGCATTTTCTCGAATGAAACATAGAGTGTTCGAGGATCGGGATATTTGTAAGAAGACCAAAACACTGGTTTGAGCCATTGTATTACCACTTATGTAGCCGGCGAAACATGGACTTATCTATAAACGGCACTTCCCCTCTTGAAAGGTTTCATCAACGTTGCAGTCCGGAAAATCCTGCGAATACTTGGGAAGATAGACAAAACAAATGTCCAGTTTACTAGAGAAGTCAAAGAATACTAGTAAAACAAATTGAAAAATGAGCCTTCAACCCAACTCAAGTGTACTGGGGTCATGTTGTTCTATTCCTGACGGCCGTCTCCCAAAGCATTACTTACTCCCAACTCAAGAGGTAAAAGCGGAATATCGGTGGTCAATATAAGAGGTTTAAAGATGTTCTTAAGGCTAATCTAAAAAAATGCAATATAAACATCGAAAACTGGGAAGCTCTGGCCCATGAACGATCTAAATGGACGTTGGCCTTTCACAAAGGTTCCATGGACTTTGAAGAAGCCCGAGTGCAAGGTGAAAGGGAGAAACGTGCTAAGCGAAAAGCATGTAAAATGAATCCTTTACAGGACCATCTTCTATCTGGTAACCTGTGTCCTCACTGTGGGAAGCTGTGTGGATCTAGAATTGGCCTCCACAGTCACTTACGGACCCATCGCTAGAGTCTACACAATCTTCTTTAGAATTTCCTCCTTTTATCCCGGAAGACAATCTTACTCGGTCACGAGTGATCGCCTGATGATGATGATGATGATGATACATACATACTAGATATAGGGCCACCCTCTAACACAGTGTTCTCCAACCTTGGGTCCCCAGATGTTTTTGGCCTACAACTCCCAGCATGCCCCAGCCAAAAACATCTGGGGACCCAAGGTTGGAGAACACTGCTCTAACAGGAGTTCTCTGGGTGGCTTACAGGATAAACACAAGAACAAGTTAAAACAGTAATTGCAAATACAATAAAATTAATCAAACAAAACACAACTCTAGAGTCAAAAAGAACCCTCTGAAAACAGAGAGCAGAGGAACACAACTCAGTGAAATCAAGGGTGCAACTAGACAGAGTCTAGACGGTTATAGGAAAATTCAGAGTCCCAGCTCTGAGCTCGGAAAAGCGCTCTGCGGTTGGAGCTGAGACTCTGAATTTGGAGAGCTTTCCCTCCACCCTCACAACTGGTGTGGTTCTTTCCATGCTGGCTGCAGCTTCAAGGTCATAAGACCGACCTCGGAGCTGGCATGGGTGGGCAGTTCTGGGTTGCAGGAGGGGAGGAGTGAGACCCCACCAGGATACGATGTATCCTGGAGGTGCCTCAGCCTGTCCTCCTCGCAAGCAGGGGCAAAAGACATAGACAGCCGAAATCAGCTAAGTCTTTTGCAGGGCGGGAGAAGCACAGAGGTGACCTTCACCTCTGCGCTCCTCCTGACCTCAATAGGATGCCTGTAATCTTCTAAGTTTGGAACATTAGGGGCAGCCACATTGGATCATGCTGTAAGCCAGTTAAAAACATAAAGCAAAGGAATAAAAATTCAGAGAAAGGGTTCAATTCAGCATCATTGTTTCATCAGCAGCAGGTTACTGTTGGTGAAATGGGACTTCCGTGTCCTCTCCTCTCCCCTGCAACACCCCGCACACTCTCCAAATCTCCTCCTGAGTGTCCCCCAATCCCCAGGAGCAGATTTAGAAAGTGGCAGGGGGATGCAGTGGGAGAAGAGGATGTGGAAGTTCCATTCCACCAGTGGTATCCTTCTGTTGGTGGGATGAAGATGCTGGCCCCAAGCCCTAAAATGGGATGAAACCACCACAGAAATTTAAAAGCTTGCAAAAATAAAAATATCTTTGCCTGGTGCCAGAAAGACATTAAAATAGGTGTCAGATTGACGTCGCTGGAGTGGGCATTCCACAGCTAGGGGCCAATGCTACAAAGAGCTTTCATGCATGGCACTCAGAGAAGGGCCTCAGATGATGGCCTCAGGACATGGGTAGGCACATGCCTGAAGAGGAAATCCTTCACATACTGAAGTCCCAAGCTTTAGAGATTTTTTAAAAAAACAGCAACAACCCAGCACTATGTTTGAAAACAGTCCAGGAGTCATTGAAGATGATAAAGTACTGGCATGATATGTTCATAACACTTGGACAGCCTTTCCAGAAGGACTATGGTTGATAGCATTCAAAGCTGCTGAGAGATCCAGGAGAATCAACAGGGTCACAGTCCCCCTGCCTCTCTTCCAGCTCTCTTTTTGCTTGAGGTGGCCTTATCTTATTGTTTGTGAATCCCACTGCTGGTAAATATTAAACAATAAAAATGTTATTTTTAATATCGGTATGTGAATCACTTGGAATTTTTTTTTACTTTAAGTGGTATATAAATATTATAAATACTGTAAATAAATATTATGAACTGATATTCATTCAATAATAGCACCAGCACACCTGAGGGAAAGCTGGTAAGGTAGCCATGGACCTTTTGGTTGAGGGAGATGCCATGCCAGAAAAGAGAATAGGCACAAGATGTCAAGTCACTCTATCCCTTAATTGGCATGTCAAACCCTCAACACCATTCTTCCCCATACTCAAACCCATTCTTAAAGGGGAAACCTGTCCTTCCCCAGTTTATTCACAGAGTTTCCCAGGCATAGTGCTCAAATCTCACAGAGCAAGCTAAGATGTAGTGTTAAAAGGAAGGCCCCCCCAAAGCAGTAGTTAACTATTTGGAACCAATAGGATTCACAAACAACAGAATAAGGCCACCTCAGGCAAAAAGAGAATTTTCAAACAAAATAAAACATGGGAAACATAAAATAAAAATAAAACATAAAACATAAAACAACAAAAATAAAAATTCTCCTCCTGCTCTTTCTCTCACTTGACTATTTTCCATAGTTTCTCGATTGGCTTGATTGGCTTGAACTCAGGAGATCCGGGTTCTAATCCCCGCTTGGCCATGAAACTCACTGGGTGACTTTGGGACAGTCACGGACTCTCAGCCTAACCTACCTCACAGGGTTGTTGTGAGGATAAAATGGAGAGGAGGAGGATTATGTAAGCCGCCTTGGGTTCCTTGCAGGAAAAAAGGCGGGGTATAAATATAATAAATAAAATAAAATAAATAAATAGTAGAGGGAGATTGATTTATTTATTTATTACTTATTTAAAAGACTTATATATCACCCTTCAGCATAGCGTCCCAGGCACTTTACTAAAATATTAGACATAGGTTTGCACCTTTTAGTCTTCATCTCCATCTGAAACAATGACTGGGTTCAGACAACATGATAACCCACACTCAAGGGTTGAGTATGGGTTGAGTGTGGATGTCGTTGAACCATGGGATTCTTGAAATGTGGGTTATTGTGTTGTCGGAACCCAGCCAAGATAACAAACCATGGTGAACCACCCACAGTTCACAACCCAACAACAAACCATGAGTTCTCTTCATGGGTTGTTTGTGGTTAACAAGCCATGGCTTGTTAGCACAGCTGGGTTCAAAAACATGATACCCACATTTCCACAACCCATGGTTCAATGACAACCCACACTCACTCAACCCATGCTCAATCCTTGATTGTGGGTTATTGTGTTGCCTGAACCGTCAATGCCTATGTGCGTATTCAGCATTTATACCCCACTTTCTAACAAGCACTCAAGGAGACATTCAGTCAAAATAAAACAATTCACAATTACAAAAATGAAATACGGTATCAATAATATCAATAGTTGTGCATATTCATCCCTGCTTCTGTTTTTTCCTTCCTTTCTTCCCACCTCTCCTTCTCCTTCTCCTTCTCCTTCTCCCATTCTCACTCTCACCTTAGGCAGAAAGCTCCTTAGAACAGGAACCTGCCCTTTCTTTTGGGCTCTTTTTATTCTGTAATGCACCATGTATATATGTGGTACTATGATGATGATAGTGATAATCTAGGCTTGTATAATGCAGCAGGAGCTTGTTGTCCAAACTTTAGAATGTATATTGGACACCACTTCCATTCGGGGCATTCAACCCTTTCTTTTCTAGTGTCCAGGAATGATGACCCTCTCAATAGATGATCATCAGAGTGCTTTGTATCTTCAATACAAATAAGCTGTGATCGCCATTTAAAATTCACTTTATAGTTTACAGAAGTTCATTCCTGCTTGACTTCTCTGGTTCCATGACAAATGATGAATGAACATTGCTTTTTTAGAATGGAGATCAGAATTGTACCCTTTTCCTTGAGTTTCACATCAGGTGTTCTACCATCGGTGTTGAGTTTGTTCCCGTCCCAATTCAAATGACGAGATTTTAATCAGTGCAAAATGCCACAATGTGATGTGTGTGTGCGGTAGCATTGTTTTGCTCTGCTGGTTATTGCCATCTTTTTCATCTATCAGAGGAGAGAGCTCTACAGCAGGCCAAGACTTCAAAAAGCAACAACACAATAATCCCGCTCCATCGCTATGGGAAGCAGTAAGCATTAAGCTAGATAAAGTACAGTCTTCTGTTTAGAGTTTAGAGAACAGATTGGAAAGCATATCGATGCAACCAACTAATCTGGGCTCTAATGCCAAGGCTACTGAAAAGCAAATTGAAGCTAATGGGAATAAAGCAGCATCCAATGAGAAGCATGCCCTCAAGTGAACAATACAAAAAAACACTAAAGCTCTCTTAATCTTTTATGCTCCATGCAAGAAGTATGTTAGAAACATATCAACAGATGCAGTCCTGCACTGTTCAGTGGCTTACAGCACAATCCTGTAATATGTCTACTCAGATGTAAGTCCCATTGAGTTCAAACATACCTACTGTCAAGTAAGTAAATAGGGTTGTGATGATTGGTGGCTGATTAGACCACCAAGCAAACCCAAACCTAAAACTGCACGTTACTTTGCAGTTCTGTGATTGGAACACCTAATCTATTTTTTCTTCAACAAAACCACTTGTGGGTAGGGGTCTCAGGGAAAGGGGAGGGGGGCACACTATGCTCTGGCTGCTGAAGCATCAGGCACCAGCTCAGTGCGGCGCTAGGTGGCCCCTTTGCTCTCCCTCCCAGCCAATCAGGAAGTAGCTGGGAGGGAGGTGGCAGAATTCCACTAGGACAGACCAGAGGGAGAACTGTGTCTCTCTGGTCTGCCAGAAAAGTATTTATGTGTAGGCCACGCAAGGGCCCCACCATTGTGTTTTCCTCCTTACCTGAACCTACTGCCCTCTGTTTTTTCTGCTCTAAAGTTAACACCTGTAACACTGTTTTGGATTGCTCTGGGTGTTCACTTAGTTGCTGGTTTGGACAGGAAAGGAATTTTACCCAGGTTCACAACTGGCTACAAGAGCCTGGGGTGTTAAGAACATAAGAAGAGCCCTGCTGGATCAGACCAAAGGTCCATCTAGTTCACACAGTGGCCGACCAGCTGCCCACTAGATCCCACAAGCACGACATCATAGTCTCCAATTGCCCTGAAAATGCCTGGACCCGAAAACCCTTAAGCCATCAGGGCTTCTCACTTTGTCATGCAGAGTCCCAAATTCCCCTGCCTCCCCCAACTGCAAGCTACTTAAAGGGGCCATGGGCAAAACTGCAGCTAAGCTTGCAGTATTAGCTTAGCTGCAATTTTGCCCATGGCCCCTTTAAGATAGCTTTGCTTAGGCTCGAATGCAGTAAGCAGGGAAGGAACAGATATTGCTAAGCTGGGAGGGCCAGGCGAGGATGTGTGTGTGCGCGCGCACACGCATGCTCTACCTGCTGCCTCAGCTGAATGTTGCTGTGGAAAAGGGATTAGCTGGGTGAAAGCCTGGACTGATGGGAGAGGTGAATGAGGGAATTTATCACATGATTCCTATCTTTATATTGCCAAAGATTTTATTTCCTAAGAGAGCTGACTCTTTGCCTCTAACAGGTGAGTTTACAGTGTCAGAAGGAAATGCAAGAAACTTCCCCTTCTCTCTGAAGCTCCATGTTTGGAGGCGTGAGGTGGGTGGGTAAGATTCACCTGCTGAATTTGTGCCAATCCTGACCATTTTAAAACAAAAAGAAAGAGATTGCCCTGCAAGCACTGACCCCCCCCCCTCCATGAAAAACACCAGATATCAACAATTAAGGGTTTAAGTAAGGCAAATATATATACATAGGCATGTGTTGTTGTTTGTTGTTTTGCCTTCATCATGGCAAACTTTTAATGTTGATATTCATAGACTTTGTAACATGTACCCAGGGACTGTGGGTACCACTGTCACAACTTTGATGTAATAATCGAAGGGCACCAGGGAACCAGGCATGATCCTTTGCTGAGAAGGAGCAGAGAGAGTTCCTTTTAAAGGCCTCAGGGGTAAAACAAGGGCCTGGCAACTTCAAGCATGGCCACTAGCACGTCATCCTTCAGGTGGTGGGGGTGACAGCTGCTGGAATGGCTGGGACCCCCACCTTCTCAACTTAAACCCAAACAGCAGCTTGGGCAATCATTTCTGTCAGCACTTGGGTTGACAGAAACTGGATCCTTGCCCAGTGTACCATGCCTTTGCCCCTGTGAAGCTGTATCCAATCAAAGTTGTGGCCTCTGCTTTCACCTAAAGGTCTTGTGTCTGGCATATTCTGGACACCACACTTTAAGAAGGATTCAGATAAATTGGAACGAGTTCAGAGAAGGGCAACAAAGATGATCAGGGGACCAGAAACTAAGTCTTATGAGGAAAGATTGAAGGAATTGGGTATGTTTAGCCTTGAGAAGAGAAGACTGAGGGGAGATATGATAGCACTCTTCAAGGGTGGTCACACAGAAGAAGGCCACAGCCTGTTCTCTATCATCCAAGACTGTAGGACATGAAATAACAGGCTTAAGATATAGAAAGGCAGATTTTGGTTGAACATCAAGAAAAACTTCCCAACGGTCTGATAAAGCAGACAAGGGAACCAACTGCCTAGGGAGGTGGTGGGCTCTCCATACCTGGAGGTATTGGGCCGCTGGACAGTCATCTTCAGGGATGCTTTAAACTGGATTCCTGCACTGAGCAGGTGTTGGACTTGATGGATCCTTCCAATTCTATGTTTCTATGTTGTTTCCCATCTGCTCACTGCTGCAATGTATGTCTTTTTTTCTCCCACCTCCCCGGCTCACATATCTAATGAATATATTAATACATTTCTTCCTAGGAAAACAAACAAACGCAGCTCCACAGCATTCAACCCTTGGACCTCATAACAAGTGTAAAACAATAGATGTCTCTCTTTCTCTTCCTCTGTAGAAGCTCAAATCAAATTAAATGACAAGCCCCAGTTGTCTTGTCCTCATTGCAGTCTTGTTGTTTCTAAGATGAAAATCTCTTCTTCGTGGTGGTGGTGGTGGGGAGTGGGTAGGGGGGGGAAGAGATTTTTGTCCCTTGTTTTCTTTCTGAAGGGCAAGTGTCATGATGAAGTTCGATGTGATTCCATTGCTCATTCATTAAGCTGTGTGTGTGTGGGGGGGATGTAATAGCTTGGCATTGAATTAGGCAGGCTGCTGATATTTCATGGTAATGAGTAAATTAGAAGTTAGGTCTTAGTTACCAATAAGGGATTGTCAGAAACAAAGCAATGCCTTCTTGATACAAGGAAAATGTGACTTTCTGAAGTCGCTGCAAAGGCGCATGCAAAAGCACAATATACCCCTGGAGCTTGTCTTTCGGCCCCTGATTGGCCCACAAGTCTTTTTATTTTATTTTTTTGATGATAACAATTCCAGTTGCTCTGACCATGCCACTCACTTATTGATTCTTAGGGAATTCTCTGACCTGCCATCTAGAGCAGTGTATGGAGAAAATGGCAAATCATGAATTTTAATGCTCGTTGAAGATTATGCCACTTGATGTGAGCGTTTTCTAAGAATGTTCAAGATGAGAAATAGATTTTCAATAGCCCGGCTTCTGCCTTCAAGTGACTTTTCAAGTAAAGTCCCCCCCTCCACTTCTTTTCTGTCTCTTTCCCCCCTCAACATAGTTCATTGCTACAATTATGTGACTTTTCAGTCCCAATTTCTTACAGCAAGGGAAGATAAATGGGTAGCAAAATCCTATAAATTCTGGTGTACTCCCTTCTGCTGGTCTTGCAAGACACTGCTATTTCTCAGAAGTTAAGCTTTTCAGTTACACTGCCTTCTTGCCCCATATTTGTTCACTGTTACACTGCCAGAAAACAGGTAATGTGCTTTGTAGCATGGAGTAGCTTTATAGATTCTTAAGTCCCAAAGAGAACATTAGGATTGGTAGCCTGACTCCTGCATAACATGGACAATAAACACCATCAAGTCTGATAAATTATTGAAATAGAGCATTGGCAGGCAACTTTGTTCTGCAGCCACCATCAATGTCACCCTCCCAAATATTCTAAAATATTGGGGGCAGAGGGAAATGCATACTTACTTTGGTTTGCATTGCTAATAGATAAGAAAATAAGATTTTCACTCTACATTTTCTGGGTGGCATTGATAAGGATGTAATCTGGGCAAGGTGATTGAGCGGGTCGTGGGGGCTCAGTTGAAAGTGCACTTGGATGAAGCCAGTTATTTAGATCCATGCCAGTTGGGCTTCAGGCCTGGACATGGGACGGAAATGGCCTTGTTCGCCTTGGTGGATGATATGAGGAGGGCTTTGGATAGGGGCAAATCGAATGCTCCTTTCTAGTGCTCCTCGATCTCTCAGCAGCTTTTGATACCGTTGACCACGGTATCCTCCTGGACCGCCTGGAGGGGTTCGGCAGGAGAGACACCGTACTGCGGTGGTTCTGGTCCTTCCTCTCTGGAAGGTACCAGAGGGTAGTTCTTGGAGAGGAGGCTTCGGACCCTCGGCTGCTCACTAGTGGGGTGCTGCAGGGATCCATCCTCTCCCCGATGTTATTTAACATCTACCTAAAGCCACTGGGAGCTATCATCAGGAGGTTTGGGGTGCGGTGTCATCAATATGCGGATGACACGCAGCTCTACCTCTCCTTGAAGTCCTCACCAAGGTTGGCTGTTGAAACCCTGTCCAAATGCCTGGAGGCAGTGGGTGGCTGGATGGGAAGAAACATGCTGAAACTGAACCCCGACAAAACCGAGGTACTACTGGTGGGAGACAAGAGGAGGTTAGGGGATGTGGACCTGGTGCTGAATGGGGTGTATTTACCCCTGAAGGACCAGGTCTGCAGCTTGGGGGTCATTTTAGACTCTCAGCTGTCCATGGAGGCTCAGGTGTCAGCTGTGAGCCGGGCGGCGCTGTATAAACTCCATCTGATACGGCAGCTGCGCCCCTACCTTCCTAATCATCTGCTCCCATCAGTGGTGCACTGGTGCATGCCTTGGTCTCCTCTCGCCTAGACTACTGTAATGTGCTCTATGTGGGGTTACCCTGGAAGACGGTTCAGAAGCTACAGCTGGTACAGAACACAGTGGCTCACCTGGTTAAGGGCAGCCACTGACGTGATCACATCACTCCATTACTCAAGGAGCTGCACTGGCTACCAGTTGTTTGCCGAGCTGAATTCAAGGTGTTGGTTTTGACCTTTAAAACCCTATATGGCTCCGGTCCAGTTTACCTCAAGGAGCATCTTCAGCAACATCAAGTAGGCCACTCAACAAGATCTGCCACGGACGGCCTTCTCCTTGTCCCATCAGCCAGAGCAGCCAGAGCAGCCAGGCTGGTGGGGACTAGGAAGAGGGCCTTTTCTGTGGCAGCCCCCAAACTGTGGAACTCTCTCCCCAGTGACCTCTGCCATGCCCCCTCCTTGATGAGCCTTCCGCTGTTCATTAACAACATGGCTTTTCAGGTGGGAATATGGGGTGGGTTAGGATTTTAAAATTTTATACTGTTTTAAGTGTATTTTATTCTGTTTTGTTTCATTTTATATTGTACATCGCCCAGAGTAGCCAGGTTACCTGCTAGATGGGCGATCTAGAAATACAAAATACAATAAATAATCATCCTTCCAGCTTAAAAACAAAAACAAAAACAAGCCCTCCTAATGTGCAAATCAACTAATGGCATCAATGTATTTTCAGCAATCTATTCAGCTTCTAAGGTGTAAGGTTTCAAAGAATACATAAGGGTGGGGATGGAAGAGGATTGGGGTGGCATAGGGCAAAAAGGAAGTGGATCTCTTTTATTCTGATTACTATGGTATTATTTTATGCTGCTTTCATAGATTTGCTGTTTTAGCTTATTTTTATGTATGAAGCCAGTATACAGTGATGTCACAGTGTTAGTGCTAATGACGCTGCACTAGCATAAACCAATGCTAGCGCTATGTCATTAATGCTTGCTAGGCAATGGAAAAAAGCAGCACTTTGCCACTGAATTTTGGCAGCATGGCTTGCTGCTGAATTTCCGTGCCAAATCACCACTTTCCCCCTTTGATCAGCAAGTGCTTATGGCATCACTATAGCATTGGTTTGCACTAGTGATGTGACACCATAGGATACCGCTCTTACTTACCGGTACTTTATCACATTTTAAATATTTTATATTAAACTGTCCTGCTAACATGATTGGTGGGTGGGATATAAAATTTAATAATAAGCTAGATAGACAAATAGTCTGACTCTTGTGTAAGGCAGCTTCCTATGTTGATTAGTGTGCAGTTGGACAGAACAATAAGTATTATTAATCACAGAAAGAAACTTGGCTTAATGTGAGCTCAGCAGGATATAATATTTAGCATTTACATAGCACATTTTAAGTGTTTAACATGCTCCACTTAACATCACAAAAAGCCCAGTAGGGTAGAGCACAGTTATTTATTCATTTAAACATTTTTGGTACAGTTTAGTTGTGCTTGGTGTATTATTGTATTATTGTTGTATATCATTGTAATATTGTTGTATTATTTCTGTTATTTTTGTTATTATAAATGGTCCTGGGATCATTTGATGAAGGTGTGGTATATATATAGATAGATAGATCAATGTCCTCCAACTTTGGGTCCCCAGATGTTTCGGCATAGCCAGCTATGCTGGCTGGGGCATGCTGGGAGTTGTAGGCCAAAAACATCTGGGGACCCAAGGTTGGAGAACACTGAGATAGATAGATAGATAGATAGATAGATGATAGATAGATTTCCATAATTCAGTGCCAGTATTGAAAAAGCCCTGTCTCATTTAGCCACACCTCTACCACCACTCAGATGGTGGGGTAATACAAAGCCCTGATGACCTGAATACAGGTAAGTTCCTATGGCAGAAGGAGGCCCTTATCTTCTTATTGCAGGTGAGGGACTGAGGCCGAAAAAAAACAGTGGTTGCCCAATGCCATCTAGTGAGTTTGGGGCTGATGAAAAACTTGAATTGAGTGTTTCCTGCCTCATACTCTTAGCCGCTATGCCAGATCTAAGAATGTATGTGGCAGTATCCAATGGTGTAATTCTGCAAACTCAAATAACATTAGTGGAGCTCTGCCGAATCTTTACTTGCGCAAGCGGTTGAACATGTGGTTGTGCAAGTGTAGTCCGCAACCAGTTGCATGACCATTTGTGCAAGTGTAGTGTGCAATTGTGCTTGCGCAGATGTACTGTAACTTTAGTTGGATTCTCCTCTTGTGCATAGGTCAGAGCCTAGTTTCTGCTAGTGCAACATCATTTGTGCTCGTGAAATGACACCACTGGATATTGCCCAAGAAGAGTAGTTCACACACAAAAGTGAACTTCCATGTATACACCTGTAATGATGAACTTGAGTCTAAGGTGGCCCTTTAACCAGATGCTCTGTGCTCTAACTAAATGTGGAATAGGCTTCTTCTAAAATGAGGAAATTTGCTCAGAAACCTCACTTTAATGTTCTGCTTTGGTTCATAGTCGCAGTACCACAAAAGACCATTGCCAGCAGAAGAAAAAAAAAATGCTCCAAGCACTTCCATTAAGGTTAGAGGTGAAGACAAAATTCTCCAGCTTACTTCTGGAGTTAAACTAGTGCTTATGTCCTCTTTCCCTGAGTGGTAAACTCAATACCTATACAGTAATACCTTGGATTGCAAGTAACTTGGTCTGAGAGCGTTTTGCAAGACAATCAAATTTTTTAAATAAATTTTGACTTGATAAACAAGTGACATCTTGTAATACAAGTAGTGTAGGGATGTAACCGCTCGCCTCGAGCGGGCGTAGCAGGCCAAAATCAGCCCTGCTAACACCCGCCAGAGACTCGCTTTGATATAAGAGTCTTTTGGATTACAAGCATGGTTCCGGAACGAATTATGCTTGCAATCCAAAGTATTACTGTAATCGACTTTTAACAAACATGTTTTCTCCTAGCCTCAAATCATTTCAAACAACAAAACATACACTCATTTCTGTTGCTTTTGTGATGTAGATTTCAATCATACTCCCAAATACCAAAGCAATTCTCCTAGGAATGATTTGCTGCAGCTCTCTCATACTTTCAAAGAGCATCTCTCCCCCCACACTCCCAATAGCCTGAGTCTAACTAGATCTAAGTCTTGTTTATATGGGTTTCATCCCTATTAATAAAAGAACTCCCTTTACCTTTCATCTTTTCTGAATGCAAAACTGATATTTTAATATAACATGACATTTCAATGAATACTGTTGTACATTTTAGGTATTTCCACCAGGTTATTAATGATTCTTTGTTGACAGGTGCATAGAGGGATTCTCAGATTAGATTGCCTCCTTTTTCCTTCATCTGTACTTTGGACTGAATGCTTTCAGAACTATTTTGTTTGAAAGGAATTTCTCATGAGATCAGATGTACTGTAATCTAAAAATGAAGTTTGCCTACTCCATACTCCATGCTTACTACAGAGATCTGCTTAAATGTAGACATGGCTTGATTATAGGGATTGGGCTCACTAGTTCTGCAGAGGAGCCTCAAAGGGATATGGGAATAGATTCTGATTCAGATGAAAGGGGGGAAGTAGAGACTGAAGAGCCAAGGACAGAAGAAATAGAGATAAGAGAGGAGGGAAGAGAAAGTCAAGCTATTGAGAGCCAGTGTGGTGTAGTGGTTAGAGTGTTGGACTGGGACTTGCCTTCTGAGGCAGCAAAAGTGTTTGTCCTCTTGTATGTGACAGCCTGTCAGGTATTTGAAGAGTGCTATCATATCCTTCCCCCACTTACCCCAGTTCTTTCAACTTTTCCTTATAGGGCTTGTTTTCCATACCCTGATTGTTTCTCTTCACACTGATCATCTTTGTTGCCCTCCTCTGAACCCATTCCACACTATACAGAAAAATATGCATGAAAAGACAGTTACTTAAAACAGCAATACCAGGGATAACTAGGAGAATCAACAGTGGGCGGGATCCAATGCGGCGCTTATGCCCCCACTGATTCTCTTCCGCTCCACTCAGGGCCGGTGCTACCATTAGGCCAACTAGGCGGCTGCCTAGGGCGCCGGGATAAAGGAGGCGCCAGAAATGCCTTGGGGGAAAAAAAATACATCACGTATTTTACCAAGTTTGTTTTACCAATCATGTCCTGTGGCGGGGAAGGGAAGGCGAAAGAAGCGCACCCCTCCCTCTCTCTCCTCCAGCTCGTTACCAGGAACAGCAGCAGGCAGGCTCCTCCTCACAACCAGCATCAAAAGAGGCAGAGAAGGCTACAGACTGGAGGAGGGGAGGCGGGCAGGAGCCAATGATGGGAGGCTGGTGGGCGGCACCTCCTTCGCCTTCCCTCTCAAGGATGCACCTGCAAACACCTCCTTCGCCTTCCCTCCCTTGCGTGAGCCTCAGGTTCCTCAGCTCAAGGTCCCCTGAAAGCAGTTATTTCCAGCAACCAGGGAGGGAGGGAAAGGTATTTTAAGCTAGCTGGGGCTCCAATGTTTTAATTATTTACCATGCTGTTTCTGTGTTTTGGTTTTAAATGGTTTTAGGATGCAATCCTATGCGTGTTTGGGGGGGGGAATCCTACAACTCCCAGCATTCCCCAGCCAGCCATGCGCAATCCTATGCACTTTGAGGTAGAAAAAAGCCCCACAACTCCCAGCGTTCCAACAGCCAGCCATGCTGGCTGGTGAATGCTGGGAGTTGCGGGGCTTTTTTCTGCCTCAACGTGTTTAGGATTGTGCCCTGAGCTGTTGATGTTTGCTTTACTGTACTTTGAATATTGTTGTCTGCCTTGAGCACTAGGCTGGTAAAGGGAAAGACAGGATAATATACATTATTCTGATAAAGAAATATTGCAACAAAGTGATAGAGAGAGGAGGGGAAGTAGCAAGTTTCGTAAATCCCCTCCTAAATTTGAACCAGATGATCCACGGGCTCTCTCTTTGCTATGTTTCTACTACATGCATCCCCCCCCCTGCAACCCAGAAGGTGTACGAGTCAAACCGGTGTCTCTGCACCTCCACCCTGCGAGGTAGGACAGGCTGCAAGACACCCTTTTGTCTCTATTCCTCACAGGTAGCGCCACCACACCTCTCTCACATCCTTTTTTCATATCCCTTGTGCTGCCTGCAGGAGGAGACAGGCTTTTACATATATATGGAGTAGGAGAAGGCCCTTGGGAGTTCCTGGCATAGCTGGGCTGATGTTGCCTCTTTGCTTTCCTCGTGAACACAAAGGAAAAGTCTCAAAGTCCACAAAGTTTTTCTATGGGGCTCGGCAGTTCCCAGGGAGGGAAATTTATTTCATAATGGGCATAGGGCTGGAGGGAGGGAGGGCTCAAGTGGGAAGGGGGGGCGCTAAATATCTGATCTTGCCTAGGGCACCAAATTGCCTTGCACCGGGCCTGGCTCCACTGATTTCCTTCCGCAAGCAGTGGGTCCCGCTCATTCCATTATGCAAGTGGGACCCACCACTTATGCCAGGGAGATTTAGCACCTCCTAGAGGAAGCCCCCAAACCAGTCATTTCTGGAAGGAGGCAGGTGTCGTAAATCCGTCCAGTTCCAAGATAAGCCGTAATCGTTATCACAATCTGAGTGTCGAAGCCAAAATATATCAGTCCAAAACAGAGCAAACGTAAACCAGTTTGGGATCAGGCAAAGTCATGGTCAAGGTCGTTCCAAGGATCAAAGGTGCAGAAGTCTGAGGTCAGGAATGTCAGGAGCGTCCGGCTGTAGCTGTATTAGCAAACAATTGCTTCCAGCATCTGAGTGTGTTTGGGACCTGCCTTTTGAGCAGGCGCTGATTGGTAAGGCTGCCCAGCTGGGTCAGGCTGCACTTAGCCTGGCCCCACCCCAAACACACTCCGGCCCGGCTGGTCTCTGTCTGACCTACTGTGGAGGCACAGCAGCAGGTTGGTGAAGCTCCCTTATGAGAGCTCTGCCAACCTGCCTCCTTCCAGAAACAAGCCTTTGTGCTTGTTTTGGGTTGGCCCTGGGCGTGCTAAATTGCCATTGCACAAGCATTAGAGGCCGCTTGCACAACAGAATTGGCAGGACACAGGAGACTTGGTGGGGGGGATAAGCACCCTGGTGGATATTGGCCAGTGTTGCTCAGTGACTCGGCCACTGGAGACAATCAAGCTACAATAAAGACAGTGCCTCTGAGTTCATGCAGTGTGCCCTTTTCATACTAGTGCATTCCACCATCTGCCGCCCCCCCCCCCATTTAAAATTAAAGGGTATCATTCAAGGCTCACTTGAGCCTCAGTGCCTCTTTTTTTTAATTAAGCATGGAGCAATATCATGTGTAACAATCTTTTTGTTTCTTTCTGCCAATACAATTAAAAGATAGGTACAGCAAAGAGATAAGACACAGCACATCTCAGTGCCTACACATTCCCACACAGACAGCAGTTTAACTGTGGTTATGAAAAGCAAACCCAACTAAAATGGTCTTACAGCCCTTCTGAAGGACGTTCATGCTGGCTGCTGAGTTTTTATTTATTTATTATATTTATACCCCACCTTTTTTCCTGCAAGGAACCCAAGGCGGCTTACATAATCCTCCTCCTCCTCTCCGTTTTATCCTCACAACAACCCTGTGAGGTAGGTTTGCACCATGACTATATTTAAATGCAGATCCTGTGTTTTGGCTTAAAGTACATTCTGGTGATTACTCAAGTTAAAACAGGCCGGTATAGGCAAAAAGAACTTGAAAGCAATTCATTAACCTGAATATATGTATAATAGTGAAAAAAAACATTTACTGTGTTGGTTGGCTGGTTCTTATTTCTTGACTGTCAGGGGAATATAGGTGGTAGGAATTTTTCCAAGGTAATAGAGGATAGCAGTACAGTTCAGCCAATCCCTTTTGGCTGCAAATGTACCATGGCAATCTGTACAAAAGAACAGAGTTTGCCCAAACTGTTACTTGGCTTGCATCATTTTCTAAAAAGCAGCATAGAATTGTACCAGCAGTTTTTTGAGATAGCCATACTAAATATAAAATAAGAAATATTGTTTCTTTTATTCTGAACATAATGGAAAAAATTGACACAAAAGCTGGGAACAACTGTTTCTTGGCAGCAGTGGAATTTAAGCTTTGGGCATTGATGATAACAATAACATGATACATTAGGCCAGGGGTCCCCAACATCTCCTTCTTGCAATGAGTTAGGCTAATCCTCCAAACATAAAAGAGCACATTTGCGAGGTTACCCAACCCTGGGGGTCGCCCCCTAGTTGAGAAGTGGCTAATCCTTCCCAACCTGGTGCCCTCCAGTTGTGTTGGACTACAACCCCCATCATACAGTCCAACACATCTGGAGGGCACCATGTTGAAGAAAGCATCATTAGGAGTCAAGAAGACATTGCTGCTCTATCCACTTTGACACCAGGTAAGTACTAATTTTTTTCCAGAACAGAAACGTAATGTCAGCTTTGCCACATATCTTGAAACGTGTAATCAGCATTAGTACTCATCTCTCCAATCAGAATGGTTTTCTAGGAAGCGTTAAAATTGACAGTAAGTGTGTCCTGAATCATCATTGCTCTTTTTAAAAGGGAAAGTACCAGGAAGCTCCACAACCTGCTTTCTTCAGAAAAGTCTAGCATTAATGTCCAGAAAAAACAAGATAAAACATGCCACTAAGTCATTCAAAAATGCTGTTAGAGAAAATAAAAACCCAAATGTTGCACCCATTCCCCAAGATTAGTGCATTTGAATGTGCTCAGTCCTGTTACAAAGCGAGACCTGGCCTGGGCTCTCTGGACATGTAGCTGCGTTGTCTTGGGAGCCAATTCCCCATGATAGGATCCCATCTCACTGTGGGTTCTGTATGAATGATGTGGGCGAGGCTGACCAAATGGGTCTTTCCCATGCGGTTGGCATCCTTCCACCCATGTGCTGATCAGCTATGAAAAAACATGCAGTTGGCCCCAGCCCCATGGTCACAGAATTACCGGTAATACACATACTGCAACCATGTGGGATCTCACCCTGGCAAAGTGGGTCCTGTGGAACTGTGGGACCCGAGTTTCATCCAGTACAGAACTTTCAAATCTCTAGCATCCCCACACCACTATGAAATATGCCAGCTGTATCTGTACTGGGAACCTATGCATTTGTTCGGGCAAGAGATGGAAAAGTTCTGTTTTGGATTGTCCATCCCTAGCACTGATAGCCATGGGAACTATATTCCCCCTGGCTTCTGATACCCCAGATGCTGTCATAAATACATGTAGCAGCATCCAGGACATCAGGAACCATGTGAGCCACATGTCCTGTGGTTTTCGATGTTCTGGCCAAATTTCAACACACACACACACACACTTTATAGTAAATCTGCAGAATCTGAGTTGGGTTGGACCACTGTCACGGTCAGTTTGGTCCTAGATATATCAAATAAATCTCAAGGAAAGCATTTTGAATTAGGTTAAATCGGGGTAGGCAAACTTTTTATGCCTGCTGCCAGCACATTTGACATTCTGAAGAAGTGTCTCAGGTGCGGCCACAAATTGTCATGGGCGTAAAATGTTGGGAACGCTCCTCCTTTCTGGGTTCTTACTTTTCTTGCCCCCTTCAGCTGTTTTTCTGCATGGGACTTTTGTGTCTGTCTGTCTATCTATCTATCTATCTATCTATAATCTAATAATTTTATTTTATTATTACATTTTTATCCCACCTTTTTTCCTCTGGCAAGGAACCAATGTGGTTTACATGGTCCTCCTCCTCTCCATTTTATCCTCAACAACAACCCTGAGAGGTCAGTGACTTGACCAAAGTCACCCAGTGAGCTTCATGGCTGAGTGGGGACTAGAACCCATATCTTCCAGGTCCCAGTCCAACTCTCTAACCACTACGCCGCACTGGCTCCATAGAATTCAATAGAGGAAGGAAAAAGCTGATTGTGGGCACACTCTGGGGTTTTGGGGGGTGACAGTGCACCCAAGGGCACCTCATTGCAGAGTCCAAAAGCAACCAATTTTGGGGGGAGGATGAGAGTATGTAGGCCCACTCCCTTTCCTCACACTGGTATTTCAAGGCTTTCTTAGTTTTTGGCTCTCAAGTAGTTAGTAAGAGCCAATATTACATAGGCCAAGAACCAATAAAACATTTCCCCCACTCAATTAACAACATAGATTTCATAGATTTCATAGATCATGGAGTTGGAAGGAGTCTACAAGGCTATCGAGTCCAACCCCCTGCTCAATGCAGGAAACTAGAGGAGGGGTCCCCCATCCAAGTCATAACCAGGCCTGACCCTGCTTAGCTTTCCACGCTCAGACAAGCTGAGCCAGTGTAAGCCACATCAATCATGGAATTATAGATCACAATGTTGCAGATGATCAATAGATCAGGTGGGGGGATTTTTCTCCTTTTTGCTTCTCCAATACTGGAGAGATTGATTCCTCATAGAAAAGCTGCCACTTACAATAAAATTCTCCTTTTCACCTCTAGATGAAAATTCCCCACCCCAGGTCAATGGAGGCAGTGAGAGAGGCCAGGAAACAATCCCCTATTTTGGGCAGCTTATTTTTAATGTGCAATCATGCCACTAATAATGTTATTTAGAAACATTTATTGCCACCCATAATGTACTAAAGCATTAAGGGCCAAACTAGATGTTATTGTTGGGTCTCTTGACTCTCTTTCTCACTCTCTTTCTTTCTTTCAATGCTTAGTACAAACAATGTGTGAGATCACTGCACTGTTTCTCAATTCAGGGTGCATGCCAAACTATGGTTTGTACATAGTTGAGAAGCCACACCATGGTTTGAATTTCTTCCAGACATACAACAGGCAAACCCTGGTTGAGAGCTGCTAGTCTGCTTTCATTTTTCATCTGCACAGCATTCGACTTCCTGAGTTCATATATTCACTCCTGTCTCATTTATTTTTCATTTCATTTATATACCGCCCCACAGCCGAAGCTCTCTGGTGCAGAGGCTTCTTGAAGTGAAGCAATGACCCTGACTGGTTTCCAAATTAGCTTCAAGCCATGGTGTGATATCATGGTTTGGCAGCTCCTTGCAAAACATGATCTGTAACCTCGTGTAGGTTCAGATACAATACCAAACCATAGTGCTGCATTATGTGTGAATGCAGCTTGTGTGTCTTCTTACCCTTAAACCTGCCCCATCGCCTATGAGTCAGTGATGTGAGATGGGGCAGGAAACCTTAATCCAGAAAAGGACCATACCTCTGGAATAAAAAGTTTGGAAAATAGCATCCTTTTAACAAGCTTATTTCACAGGTCACTGGCCTGAATGGCTTCCAATTTACATTTTGCTAGTTCTGACCCACATGGTCTTGCTTATGGTGGACAGCTCAATGAGAGACCATGGGGCTGTCATGAAGAAGAGCCAAATGAAAATGTTGAGCTGGTGTGCAGCTGCTGTGAAAAAGGCAAACTCCATGTTAGGCATAATTAGGAAAGGAATTGAAAATAAAACTGCCAAGATCACACTGTACTTATACAAATCCATGGTGTGCCCACTCTTAGAATACTGTGTACAGTTCTGGTCATATTGCAGAGTTGGAAAAAGTACAAAAGGGGCAACCAACATGATTAAGGAGCTGGAACAACTCTCCTATGAGGAAAGGTTACAACAGTTTGGATTGTTTAGCTTAGAAAAAATGTGAGTAAGGGGAGACACAATAGAGGTGTACAAAATTATGTATGGTGTGGAGAAAATGGACAGGGAGACATTTTTCTCCCTCTCTCATAATACCAGAACCCAGGGCCATCCCATGAAGTTGATTGGTGGGAGATTCAGGACAGTGCATAATTAAACTATGGAATTCACTTCCACAAGATGTAGTGATGACCACCAATTTGGACAGCTTTAAAAGGGGATGGGACAAATTCATGGAGGAAAAGGTTGTCGATGACTACTAGTTCCTGATGGCAATATGCTACCTGCAGTATCAGAGGCAGTATGCCTATGTACTTAATTTGCTGGCAAACATGGGCAGGAGGGTGCTGTTGCACTCCAGTCCTACTTGTGGGTTTCCTGTGGGCAGCTTGTTGGCCACTGTGTGAATAGAATGCTGAACTAGATGGACATCTAGACTGTTCCAGCATGGCTCTTCTTATGTTCTTATATTCTTATGTTTGAAATGAATCAGAGTCCATTGATTCTCAGGACTCTCTTAGCACAATAAATTTATTGATTTACTTGTGGCATTTATCATCTACTTTTCCATCAAGAGGTGAAGCATGTGGCACACAGTTTTGAATTCCAGCTGAGGTGGACCCTGAAGTGCATGCTGACACCATGTGCAGAAGTGAGCACATACGAGCTTTTCGCATACTGCCACCAAAATTGATTTTTAGCACTCGTTAGCCCTTTTCATGCATTACTCAAGTGTAGGACATTCAAGCATTGAAGAAGGAGTGAGGGATGTGCAACAAGCCCCGCCCCAGCATTGCTCCCCTGGTCTAGCCATGCCCCCAACATCCATGTGTTGACCACAGACTTCTGAAAAGCAACTGGGTGTCCTGATCACATGGAGCCCCTGTGCATCAGCAGCTGCTCACACACAGAGTTCCTTTTCAGATGAGTGCATATCCGAATGCCAGGGGGCAGGGCTAGCCTAGGGATTAGAGTGGAAGAGGAAATGCAACACCCAAAAAATAGGGCAAAAGAGGACACTGAGTGGTATAAGATTTCCCTATTGTGATTTATGTGTGTAGATGCAGATTTAGAAATAATTATTTTAATGTAAATAGAAATACAGTACATCTCACCATAGTGCAGAAGGCTGTGACCAGGTGACCTGTGTGCCTTGCTCAGCCTGCTGTCCAGGTGCTGTTAATGGGCAACTTCAAGGCCCAGCTCTTCCTTCTGATGGTTCTTTCTCTTTATACCAGACTTGGACTGGGCAGCCATTCAAACAGGAGATGCCTTCAAAATAGAGGACAGTCCTCTGGCAAGCCTTCAAATACAGTCCTCTGTAAAAGAGGACATTTGGCCACCCCGTGGGCTGCAATGACAGGAATGGGGACCAGCAGCATGACTCCACTCATGCTTCCATGCGTGAATGCCTTACGCACAAGCAATGCGTGAACTACTTGTACAATGGCAAACAGGCCATGATGAAATCTGTGCACAGAACTGGCTAGATGACACAATTGCCTCAAAGTGTGGCAATGGCAGCTGGAAGTCAACAGAGGTAGCCTCACAAATGCAGCTCCAATGCACTGAGAACGTTGTGAGCAGAAGAAGAAAACAGATGTGCCACCAATCCGCATGAGTCAAAGATCTATGTTTGAAAAGCAACAACAGTATATGACGAAAAGGAGACCCCCTCAGATTCAGTGTTTTCAGTTCTACATTAATTGGCCAATCCTATGCAAGTCTATTCAGAAGGAAGTCTCACTGCGGTCAATGGAACTTGCTCCCAAGTAGGAGTGTTTCAGCTTGTAGCCCCCGATAACTTTATGGAAAGGCTTGAAAGGAAGACCAAATGCTAGTAAGTTCTTCATAATTTGTGTGTATAGCACTATTAAGAAGGAACTGTCATTGACCTTTACACACAAGTATTCAGGCTATGCAAGAGAACTGAGTAATAGAGAACAGTTGAAGTGAAACATAGAGATGTAAAGAGACAGCATTTCAGAATGAATCCACTGAGACCAGGGTCAGGAGGAGTCAGAACACATCACTCAGCCTATTACCATGAAAATGAGACTGAAATCATTGACCTGTAGGTGAATAACTAAAATGAGAGCTCATAAGCTTTAACAGTGAATTTATTCTCCCAATGCTGTTCTTGCAGCTTTGATGCCATTTTAATTATAAAAGAAATACCCAGTGCATAATGATGACAGCAGCGCATGGCTCAATTTCTAAGTAAATCCTAGATACTGCTTTAAAGGGTGGGCTAGCCTAGGGCCACAGGTGACCCTTGATCTAATTTTAAAAGCCTTGTGCAAGTGATCAGTTTAGACCTCTGGCAAGATCTGTCCTTCTCCCAGCAGCCTGCTGGGTGAGGAGGAAAAGGGAGAGACGGAGAGGGAGAAAGAGGGAGAGCGATATTGGGGTAGTGGCAGGGGAGGCTGGTGACTCCTATGTCAGTGGGGCTCCTTATCCATTGCAGCTTTTATTCTGAGCCTTATAGGTGCTGTACTCCAACCCCAAAATAGGTTCACCACCATGGAGCACCATGGACAGCTCCTATAAATCTCAGAATAAAAGCTGCAATGGATAAGGAGCCCCACCGACATAGGAGTCACCAGCCTCCCCTGGGTAGTGGAGAGAGAAAGAGAGAAGGGGGGTCAGAAAGAGAGAAAAGGAAGGGGTGGGCCAGCCCACATTTAGCTCTGGGCTGGCCCCACCTACTGCTGGCTGCAGTCCCACTTTTCACCTGCATGCAGGCCTTGACAGGTTTCTCTTGAGGCAAAGCAGTCCTCAACGGGGGGGGGGGAAGTTCCCCAATCCTGCTTTAAACAAATGCAGAAGCTACAACAAGGAGATCTTTTGCAGTTCTTTTGGGTAATCTCTATCACTTATCATTAATACTACATCACGTGGCGTTTTGGCTTAAAGGTCTTTGTCTGCAGAGAAATCATTGAGATGAAGTGGTGTGTTAGGAGAATGCACCGCACAACCAATGTTGGATTCTGTACAATTAATAAACGGAGGTCATGCTGGGGATAAATAGGCCCATTGTTTATACTTACAATGGAAACACACACACACACACACACACACACTCACAGATACTCCTATGCACAGACTCATACCAATTAATATTTCTACATCTCAACAATTCCTCAGTTGTAGGTCATGAATGTATATAAGATGGTATACTTGTGCTGCAACTTTGGAATAGAATGGAAATCTTTTCATTACTGATTGTTATATCAATCATTGTTGGCAATTATTAATATTGCAAACAATGATTGATATAATCAATTCTAATGGATGCAATTGAGCCCTGGTATGTGCCTATAGCCAGGTATATCTAGGGGTAGTGAGCGTGGCAAAGAAACAACATCTCACTGCCTCTATCTAATTGTCTTTTTGCCATCCAGTGGAGCTCTTTAGAGTCGTCCGGGGCCTATTATACGCTGGTCCCAGGGACATCATAGATCCATCTGACATCCGCTGTAATAGATTTGCTAGGCACTTCCAGGAAAAAAATCTCTTGCATCCATAGGGACTTAGACTCCAGTGTTATAGCAGTTGAATCATTGGGTGTGAAAATAATTCCTGTGCATGCAGTGAGACATTCCACAGTAGTTACAGAAGCCTCCTGCCCACACCAAATGTCCAAGAAGAGGAACACTGCTCCCACTCAAGGTCAACTAAACATGGCACAGGTGGATTCTGTTTAACTCCTATGCATGTGAGTCTCTGAACATAAATGGGCAAGGTTCACACCCAGTTTCAGAGCATTTGGAGAATATCTGCACTCTATTCCACCTCATTTGTACAGTAGGACTTCTGAGTTTACAGTAGAGCTCTCTATGACAGCATCTCAGAGCAAAGGAAATGCTAGTATAATTTCACACCAAAGCTACATGCAAAAACATTGAAAAAAGAGTCTTTTAAATTTGTCTGAGGAAACAACTCAAATATATCTGAATAATAAGGAACAAGCAGCAAAAAACAAAAACAAAACATAGTATATGGTTGATAAATCTAGGACACAGATTCTTCTGTTGAAGAGAAACTACATTGAGCTGTTGTTATAATAATTTTACATGGTTCTTATTTGACACAATACTTCCAAGGCTGAGTCTCTCACCTTTCCAATCAATATGTTTATTCCTCTGCACAGACTCCTACCAAGTAATGTTTCTAGATTGCAGCCATAATTTGTGTCTGTAGCACTGAAATAACAAAATCAAAATCAAATGTAATGTCCTAATTTCACCACCAACATCAAGTAACATCAGCCATCCATTTCCACTGGAATTACCTGGAAATCACCCAGAAACTGATTTTGGAGAAAACGGGATTTTTAGCAGTAGGCATCCCAGTTTTGTGCTTTGCTATAACAGTAATGCTGGATACGTAAGCTTAGGCCATGTCTATTTACAAATATACAGGTAGATCAGGTAGTAAAACCTCAAGTGCAGACACCTGAAGAAGTGTTAAGTCCAAAGAAGCATTACCACTAAGCAACAGCCTTAAGATCCTTCCCTTTCTGGCAGTCAGCCTCCAAACTTAGATGTGAGATGGGAAATCCATGATTGGATCTCCCAATACCTTTTCATTTGGCTAATACCAGCTGCAAGGTGTAGAAGGAGTCACAACTTGACTATGGTGTTGGGGGAGTGGTTTTAATCCTCCCCCCATGCTATTTACCATTACTGAAAAGTTGTGGAGAGTGGGGGATGGGGGAAGACAGGTGCAAGCATGGTTCCTGTCTCCCCCCCCCCCTCAAGCTAACAGTGAATTGAGGGTGGAAATACGTAAGTCAGAGGAATAATGTAGCAGGGGAAAGAATTAACCACCTCCCCCTGGACATTAACCAGCTGTCCTTGGCACTAACCAGCTTCCCCATGCCATGGCCCCAATCTAATTTGCCCCTCTCATGGCTTCTTTTAGCTAAAGAAAAGATATTGGGAAAGTTAATCTCCCATATCCATATCTAGCTTGACCTTTAGAAATGCTTCCCCCCACACACATACATTTTTTCCTGACCAAATTAAGAAGGGCACAAAGTTATGTGGTTTTTCAGGCACCCTAGCCAGGCAGATGAGTATTACTACAAGCTTGGAATAACTATTACCTATCAAATCCTATTAATCAGGACCCAGTTGTTTACCTTCAAATCCCACAGTGTAGTGTACTAAAATCTATATAGGGGAAGACAGGAAGGCTGCCTTATACCAGTTCAGACCGTCTATTAGCCCATCCTTCCCAACTTGGTGTTCTCTAGATGTTTTGGACTATAACTCTCAGCAGCCCCAGCCACTATGGCCAATGGTCAGAGATGATGGGAATTGTAGTCCAAGGCATCTGGAGGGCAGCAGGATGGGGAAGGCTGATCTGAGCCAATCTTCTTTACTCTAACTAGCAATGATTCTCCAGAGGTCTTTTCCATTACCTGCTGCTGCATTCATTTCATCAGGAGATGCCAAGGATTGATGTTTGAGGCCCCTGTATGAGCTGTGGCTT
This sequence comes from Shinisaurus crocodilurus, assembly GCA_021292165.1. Classification (NCBI taxonomy): domain Eukaryota; kingdom Metazoa; phylum Chordata; class Lepidosauria; order Squamata; family Shinisauridae; genus Shinisaurus; species Shinisaurus crocodilurus. The sequence goes on from CM037877.1 coordinate 31,328,906, forward strand.
GTGGCTGGATTCAGATAACACAACTGCATAGAATCTTTTACAGAGTTTTATCTGAAATATCTTCCTGGCAGTGATTTCGTCCAGGCAAAATTAAGGAGCATACATTCAGTGTTGGCTCCATGTTTTTGATGGTCTTTGGGCAAGACACCCTCAATGGGTCTCCACCCTCACTGAGTTTATAGTACCTTCTCACCATCATTGTCTCCAGCTGCTCCTCATCCTCCTCATTGCTACTCCTTCCTTGCTTGACACACAGTGAACAAGTAAGTCATGGCATCTACTCCTTCTCCTTCTCAGTCACCACCACCATTGTCTGGGCCAGAGCAAGAGGCAGGTGCACAAGCAGATTGTAAGAGTGAAGAGGAACAGCGGGTTCAGGGGACTCTTGTCAGTGGGCCTCTGCTGGGGTGCGGTCCCTCAGCATGTGCCCAACCATGCCTACCCTTAAACCAGGTCCAGTAAGCATTTAATAAAGGTTACCCAGTCCTGGTTAACTCAGGCATGTAGATTCACTATGAGTTCTCATTTGTAAAGCGTTTTTAGAACAGTGGAGATGCTTTTTAGCTAAAAATTTGAATAGAAGACTTAAGGTCTAACACCAACACTAAGCAAGCGGTGAAAGATCCCAGGCATGCTGTGCTTAAAAATACTCAAGTGAGCCACGGTTCTGGGCAAAATGATTTAACAGGTCTGGGAAAGGAACTCCCTGATTTCTCTTCTTGTGTATATGCAAATGCAATGAAGGATACTCCCTCTGATACTCTGTTTTATTGAAGCTGCTCGGCAGTGTTATTTCAGCAAAAGCCGGTATGGCTGTGCATGAAGACTAAAATATTGGCTACTACAAGATTCCTGGCAGATGGTTAATTAGAGATATGTGTTGGCTTTGCCATTAATAGCTCGCAAAAGTCTGGGCCAACCTTGCTTCGTGCAGCATGTGCTCCATCCCATTAGGGATAACAGCCATTATTTTGCGAGGTGCTGTGAGGTAGTGGTTCAGTGCAAGAGATATGCACCAGGAAATCCCTAGCTGAATGTACTTCCTCACACAGAGCCTAATTAATCTGTGGAATTCACTGCCACAAGGTTTAGTAATGGCCACTGGCCTAGATAACTGTAAAAAAATTGGTTTAGACCAATTCATGGAATATAGCTATTAATGACAATGGCTAAACAGAATCTTTGCATTCAAAGTGAGCATGACAATAACCTGGTTCGCATGACATGACAACCCACCATGGGTGATCAGCCATGATGGGTTGTCCTGCTGTGTGAACCTGGTGCGGTTTCTGCAGGGTGGCTTATTTTTCATGAACAAGCGTCCCTGAAAACCTATGTCTTCTTTTAGGGTTGTTGATACCCATGGTGGCTTGTCGTGTTGTCCAAACCTGGCAAGGCAACTTCATTGTGGGCTGTCAGGAATGGGTACAGAGCATCTGCTGAGGCATTGTGCTGACATCTGCCCTGGGACCGCAGTCCAATCCAATGAGCACTGGATAACTGGGTTTCGGAGCCACCTGATACAGTTTCCCTCCTAGGCTGCTGTGCTCCAGGTGGTGGTCACAACCAGATTGGTGGTGGTGGTGGGATCTCACCCAAGCAGGGATTCCATCAAGCATTAAGAGCATAACAAAATTACTTCAGAAGAGTCCTGCTAAATGTGAGCAAAAGCGTATCTAATCCAGCATTCTGTCTCCATAGTGGTCAACCAGATACCTGCAGGAAGCCCACAAGAAACAGGTTCAAGGCAAGAGTTCAGGTTGAAGGTAGCACCCTGGACAGCTCCAAGTGGCAGTCAGGCTGGAGATAAAGTAACAAAAGCAAATTTGAATGTTGCTTCAGCAGCAGGTAACCCTAGACTGAGACTAGGTGTAGCTAGTTTGGATGGCTAGCTTCGCCTCTGCTGGGAGAAGCCTTAGGTCATTAAAGAGACTGCTTGCTTTTGCAAACATTGGCTGCAACTAGGCACGGGGAAGAAATTAATTTGGTTCACATTTTGATGCACTAATTTTGTACTTTTGAACCAATACACGAACAGAAACTTAGTTATCCTTCTAAATTGCCACTTCTCCAAATTTTAAAATGGAGTTCTCCAGTCAAATAAAACTGTACAAAAACGAGTTTATTAGGGAAACATGCACACAAAAATGTATATAATCATGAAAATAACATGAAAAATTGCTTGCAATAGTTGTGTATATCAATCAATATTGCACCCCAAAATTAGGGCTGTGCACGGCCTCTCCAATCTGATTCCACTCTGTGTAATCAGGATTGGGCCCCATTACGATTCCGTCCAATCTGTATCTATCCTGATACGATTACAATTACGCGGAAATGAATTGATTACAGTAACAGAATCGATTCCGTCTAGTTTTCCCCATAGACTTGCATTGGGGGGGGAACGTCTTTCACTTCTTCATTTTAAAAGATAGAAACATGAAACCTGGTGAGAATGCAGATGTCCTCGAGCTGCTTATGTCCCCCAAATTTCAGACACATTGGTCTTGTGGTTCCCATGCAGCCCTCCCCCCCAAACAGGAGATCTTTCACAGGGAACTTTTTTGGACTCTCTCTGTCTGCTGCTATACTAAGCTGCTGCACTGCACTAATCCTTTCTTTTGGCACGCAAATTTCCCCAGCCACCTGGAGAGCACATTCTTATTCAGGTTAGCAGCAACAGGGGCAGAGCATGAAGCCAGGAACAGCAAGGATGCAGGAAAGGTGACAAGCACCATAAAGAAAACAAGTGGGAGACAGACCAATTGGGGGCAAGCATTCCCCTTCTTCTACCCATTCACCCAAGCCCCCAGCGGGGACCAGCAGACAGGCAGGCAGGTAGCCTAGACAAAATGGGCAGTCACCCTAGGCCCCCAGCGGGGACTACAGAACAGCAGGCAGGCAGGTAGCCTAGACACATCGGGGAGGGGAATACCTCTTCTTCAGGGCAGCCCCCCTAGCCCCCCAGCAGGGACTACAGAACAGCAGGCAGGCAGGTAGCCTAGACTACTGGCAGGACTTTGTGTCAGATAATAATAATAATAATAATAATAATAATAATAATAATAATAATAATAATAATAATAATATACCTGTTCCTAATATTTCTCAAAGTGGCCAACCAAGACTTAGAGAGCACTGCTTGGGCCCCCAAAAGCCACTGGTGCTGAGCACTGGTGTGCAGAAAAAAAGTTTAATTGCTTTTGAACTGAAATGCAACTTCTAAACAAATGATATCTGGCTTGGTTGGGATGCCCAGCGAGCCAAATCTGGAAAGTCAGAAAATTTCAGGGCTATGTTTTCCAACTGCCCAAGTAGAACCTCCCTGGTTCAGCACTCAATTCTGACAGGGGATAGTAATCCCATTCTGTCCATGCCCTATAGGGCAGAAAAGCCTAGCCCTGCAAGATTTTGATTTTTCGGTTGTGCACATTCAGGCCAAGGATTGTGTTGGCGGGCAAGTTGTCCCAAGCTTTTCTTCAGGGTAAAAGTAGAGGAAATGCAAGGGATTTAAAACCCCAGATTTCATCTTCCCAAAGGGGGGAATGTGAAGAAAAGCATATGTTCTCCCTAACAATGCAAATGTAAATAAGTTCAGCCTCAGCTAGAGGCTGAGATTCTGAGAATCTCCTGTAAATGTCTCCTGTAAATGTACATAGTTCCTCCTGGGGGCCCTGTGTCACCTGCGACACATTAGTATGCAAATGTCCACCAAGCACTCTAGGTTCCATTCCATTCAGAAAGGAAAAAAATCTGGACGTAACCACCTGTAATCAAACGGAACCAATGACAAACGATTACATCCGATCTGGGTGTGGGTTGATCTGATTCGAACGTGATCAAACTGTAACCTGGATCAGGCTGATCCGATTCCGATTCGGGTTTGAAACGCGATCATGTGCACAGCCCTACCAAAAATGTATGTATTATGAGAAATGCACACAAAAGTGCATAAGGGGCTACAGCAGAAAGAAGGTGGGAAAGTTCCATTGCATCTGTGGAACTCTGCCTCTCTGATGCTTCTGATCCAAGCCAGAGAGCTGACAAATGTATTTAACTCAGCAAGCAGTGTAGACATATTATTACTTAAGGAAAATGGCCATTGAGCTGTGGACATTTGTTTGCTTGTTTTGATGAGTGGAAGAAAGGTAATTCTACTCCCCCGCCCAACAGTTATCTGTCTTATGCAGGCCCATACTCTTTCTTTCTTTCTTTCTTTCTTTCTTTCCTTTTCCCATTGAATTAAAAAAAATAATACATGTGATTGAATAAGGCTTCAAAAAATAAGGCCTAACACTATAATTTCTCATTCCCATTTTGTAAAATGTACTTTTGTAAAATGTATTCGGTAACATGGAGCACTGATGGAGAGGAAATTCAAAACAGGATTTCTGAAGGTTTAATAAATACCTTTTCTGCCCCAGTTCTGTCATTAACAATCTTCTCTGGCTAGTCTTTCATCTTCCCTTTAGCACCCTGGCTCATTTCTCCTTCTGAGTGCCATATGGGTTTCTCTTTCATTCTCTGTTGTTTATTTCCATCACCTATAACATCCCTTCCATCTTTCAGTCTGCCCCTCCCTTGTCCAGTGAGAGCATATGATCTCAAACTGCAGGTGGCTCTTGTCCTAAGCCATGGAGTCCCAAACCTTCTCATAATGGATTTATTTACTTACAAACATTGGCTTGGTTGAGATGTAATGGGAAACCATGGTTTCCCATTGTGAGAATGAGCTGCAGCAAGCACTCCTGCACTCTCCCAGCTCTCTCTTTTCTTTTGCAGCCCATGAGGAGTAGATTGGAAGTATCTGCTTCCACATTTAAGCAAACCACAGTTTCACATTACACCCTACCCTGGGAAACTGTGGTGTTTTAAAACTCTAGTTAGTGAAAACAAGCCAGGATCAAATTGTGGTCTGTTTATTTTTTACTAGAAACCAGAGTGGCTTAGGGCACAATCCCATGGGGATGCCCGTAACCCTCCGAACTGGGAGGACAGTGGGAGGAGTGTGCAGGCAAAGATCGGTCAGCACTCCTCCTGCTCTGCAAAGCACTTAGATGGCCGATTGCGGCTGCCTAAGTGCGGCACTTCGGAGTGGGAGGGAAGGAGGCTGAGGTGCTGCCAGCATACATCGTATCTTGGTGGCACCATTCTCCTCCCCCCCTCCCCACCCCCCAGAGTGCCCCCAAAGCCCTTCTCTGAGGTGGCTCTTACAAGCTCAGAGAAGCAGCCACCGGGGTTCTTTCCGCACTGGCTGCGATGGGGGGGGGGAGAGCGGGAATCTGAGCGTGGATCCCCGGCTACAAGGTTGGAGCAATTTTTCTTACCTCATAGTAGCCAGGAACCTGAAAAATCCTATGGCCATCTAAATACTGTCTAGCAGCCATAGGATTGCGCTGTCACAATAAATTAGAATCCAATTACAACAATGAAATCAAACAATAAATCAGCAGAAACAAATAGCCACACAGTAAAATCAAACGCAACAACAAATCAGATGGCGAAAAACAGCCCTCAGCACAAATGCAAGAGAGAAGAAAAAATGACGAAGCTGCACACAGTCCACACCAAAGGCCTTACTGAAAAGCCAGAGTTTATGTAGGGAGGGTATTCCACAAGGCTGTGCCACAACCGAAAAGTCACTGTACCTCAGCTGGGTGGAGAATCTGAAGCAGATCCTCAGAGGCTGAACAAATTGCTTGGGGAAGGAACATAATAGGGAATGTCGTTCTTAAGGTACTACAGTTCCCAGGATTCTTTGGGGAAAACTGCCTTGGGAGGGCACCTTCCCTGAATGGAAGCCTAGAAATACTTTATGTCAATCAATTAAATAAATGATAGTTCAACTGATATACATCTGAGATAGACTTGTAGTGCAGATAGCACCAGTGAGACCTTCGTAAGACAGGGAAAAGATCTGCTGACTAGAGCTCAAGTTAGTAGTGCTCACAGCTGCGCTGCAACAACCAGCCAGGGATGGGGACTCGGACTCGACGACTCGACTCGTGAGTCCGACTGAGTCCTTCCTCTGACTCGAGTCCCACTCGAGCCCCAATTTTTTCAATGGGACTCGAGACTCGACTCGGGACTCGAGCCCAAGGACTCCGCCACCGCCGCCACCGCTGCCGCTCACGTCACTGCCGTCGCTGTCTCCCTCGCTGCCACCCGCTCGCAGCCACCACCGCCGCCGCCATCGCATGCCACGCCGCCATCACACCGCCGCCGCCGCCATCGCACGCAGCCGCCTGCGCTGGTCCCATCATCACTTCCGCCGCGCCGGAAATGATGACGGGACCGGCGCGGGCGGCTGCGTGCAATGGCGGCGGTGTGGCGTGCGATGGTGGCAGCGTGGCATACGATGGCGGCGACTGCGAGCGGGTGGCGGTGAGGGAGATGGCGACGGCGGTGACGTGAGCGGCGGCGGCGAGTGGGTGGCAGCGGCGAGGCGGCGGCAGGCAGCGGCGGCAACTCGAGCGGCATGGAGAACACTCTCCGCGCTGCTCAGAAGAGCAAGATCAGGCTGCGCCGCCACCGCGGAGAACTACAAACCCAGGAAGGGCTCGTAATGCATCCCTGGTGTGGCAGTGGCGGCGGCAGGAGCAGGGACTAGGGAAGGACCCGCCCATGGTAAGTGGGGGCAGCGGCGGCCCATGGAGGGAGCGGGAGGGTCTCCGTGGGAGGAAGGCCAGCTCTTCTTCCTCTCGCAGAGACCCTCCCGCTCCCTCCATGGGCCTGCCGCTTTGGGAGTGACTCGGGACTCGAGACTCGAGTCACCATTTTGGTCCTTGGACTCGAGACTCGACTCGAGACTCTTCAACATCCCTGCAACCAGCCCCAGGCCACATCAATCCCTGTACATGAACAGGGGGAAGACGGAAGGAGGAGAAGGCAGTGGTTGGTTCTCTGACATTCCTAACCTGATTATGATTGGCTAGCTGTGTGTTACCAGCTGATCCGTATGGAGCTTGTAAGCTCCTTGGTACAGGGACCTGCTCTTTGTACTCCATGCACACTGATGGCATTATTATTATTATTATTATTATTATTATTATTATTATTATTTGCTCCTGAGGTTTTGTTGTCAAATATTGGTAGAAAAGAAGGGTGGTTACACTTTGGACCTAGAAGAGCTTTTGTGGTGCACCTTGAGCCAGGAAGGAGGGGCAGCAGCAACAGAACAACCTGGTTTTTGAAACATTTCATACAACTTTGTTAATCTTGTGAAGGGTAGATGCAGAGTGAACAAAAGAATGTGATACCTTCAAGGGAGAGATTAAAATATATGCAAGCTCAACTAGATCAAATGGATTCACTTATATCAGATATGAGAGAATAAATTACATTTCAAATCTTGAAAGCTGTGATAATTTAGCAGCACTGTTTTTTGATTAGAAAAGGATCTGTTTATTTCACAGGCTGTAAGGAGCACAGTTGTGATTTCACCAGCATGTCATATTACTTAGAAACGGATGTTGTTTTGTCTGCCAAAAGGTGCTTCTTTCTACAACCAAGGTTTAATTAATTGTTTGATCTAGTCATTTCTTCCCTTCTCCACACTTGCTGATTTTGAGGTAGCTAATGTGTCTTACAATTAGCTATGTCATATTAAAATTGATGTCACTTGTTTACCTAAATTTAAAATCCAACGTACGTAGCCATGATTATGTCTGCAGAGACATTGGAGCTCAATATAGTTAATTGCTATTACATTATGAGCTTTTCTACAGGAGGCTGTTAATCACTGTATTGAGATCTGGGCTCTACAAAAGGAGCTCTTCCTTTCCTGCTTTTCCACTACACAGCCTCTAGGTGGCACTATGCTATAGCGAAATATCACAAATACACAAGTAGGAAACTACCTTTTCTTTTGCTTTCAGAAATAATACCCCATTTCCCCTGCTCTAAAAACAAACAAACCCAGGGAAATGCTCTTAAAAACAGAAGTGAAATTGGAGGAACGCAATATCATCTAAAGAACCTGTAAACAACCATGAGCAAGCAATCACGAGCACACAATAAATGCCTCATGTAGAAAAGCTCTACATGTAAGAATTGACAAATTTAGGGCACAATCCTATGCATATTTAGACAGAAAAAAGTCCTACAACTCCCAGCATGCCCCAGCCAGCATGGCTGGCTGGGGAATGTTAAGAATTGTAGGACTTTTTTCTGACTGAACATGCATAGGATATTGTACCCTTACTAAATTTAAAAATTAGATAAAGAAATAACATCAACTTTAATTTGATACAGTGCTGAGATGCAAACATCACTATTGTGAAATATCCAATTTGAAGACAACCACTTGCACATGATTAAGCAGCTTTAATCCCCAGTTTACATATTAAGAATGTTTTACCACTCTCATGTGCCCAAGATCCTAAGGCTATTCCTCAATTGTGGTCCATATATTACACCCACTGCTACTTAATAGGAACAAATCACCAATTGTGAAACAGCAAATTCTCTTGAATGTCCTAACAATAATGATAAGAAAATAAGATATGTTCTTCCGGTTATTATTATTTTTAACATGATTAGCATTTAGACCCCAGATCAATGTCCTCAAGCCCATAAAATCCCAAGTCAGATTTACCACCAAAACGTTAATGAGGGAAATCTGGAATATCTGCCCCAGAGGTGGGCAACTTCAGGAGGTCCAGCTGCCATTTTTGTCTCCTATACCTCCCCATGGGCCACAACACCCTCTTTAGTCACTGTGGACACCATTTTAAATTTTATAATAAATAAAAAATAAAAATGGTGTCCACAGTGGCTACTGAGCGTCAAAAGGGTAAAAATTAGCTAAACAAACAAGCTGATTTTAACCCTTTTGGCACTCCATAGCCAATACAGATGCGATTTTTTTAAAAAAAATTGCGTCCAATTGTTGCCCACACCTGACTTATACAATGTAGCAATAGGAGCTGTCAGTTTGGAAGCCCCCTAAATCACCGGAAACTAACTTGAATACTGGTTTTGTGTAGGTTGGCTGAAGTCTGGACATAATTAAAATTGGCCTTAAGACCATTTTGTTTACAGCCATCAACACAATTGTGCAGCGAAATGCTCACTGCACCAATCAAGCTCTCTGTTCATACCAGACCTCCTCCATGAGGAATGTATAGTTTATGTTGAACATATAAGGAGCTGGATAGATATCCCATCCTATAGTCTCTCTACCAGTTATCACTACTTCAGCTCTTCATGACCCATGATTCTAGATTAATGATTTTCTAAGCAGCTGGCAAAAATGTTTCTGGACACATGTCTGGATTTTATATTTTACCACATCTTGGTAATACATGTAAGGCCAGTGGCTTTATCCTGAATTAGATTATGGATTATTGATGTTTTATTTATCACTAACCTTGTATTAAATATCAGGAGCAGTGAGGGCCTGGAGACGTTATTACTGATCTCCACCCTTAACCATCCTGAAGAGTAGTGAAGCTTGAAGAGCAGGATACAAGGATAGATATGTTCCGCTTCATCCACAACGATTTTTGCTTCCTCCTACATTTCCTGTCTCTGAAATTTCCCTCTCTACTAGACCACCTCCCTGCTTTTATTTCCCTCATTTTATGAACTGCAATCCTAACATCAGGACCGAAGATTAGCAAGGTATTTCTTTGCAGCTTGATGATGGCGGCTGTGCATTAATAGGATTATCTTGTCCTTTTGTTTTTATTAATGCACTTTATGGTTGTGCATGACTATAGTGTTGATGTTTGAGAGGTAGGCAGAACACAAAGCGGAACGGGCATCATTAAACTGAATGTTCTCCATAAATTTATTATTATTATTATTATTATTATTATTATTATTATTATTATTATTATTATTATTCTGCAGAATGGCTGAGTCCTAGCATGATAATGCAAGGATGTGTGCCAGCATATTATTGTCAATATCTACTTTCCATTTTGAAGATTTTTCTAATGATTTATGAGTCTCAAGAATCTACTTAATTACTCCATAAATGTATCTGGAGTAAGGTGCGAGCCTCGAGGTGGCCAAGTTTGTGGATTGCATCCAGTTATTCAAGGTGGAGGAAAACCCAAGCAGATTGTGAGGAGCTCCAGAAGGACCTCTCCAAATTCGGTGAATGGGCATCAAAATGCCAAATGAAATTCAGTGTAAGTAAGTGTAAGGCGATATATATGGGACAAAAATCCTAACTTCACGAATACTTTGATGGGTCTAGCTAGGCTTTTGGTGATATAAATTTTGGGATCGCAGTGGACAGTTAAATGAAAACAACAGTTCAGTGCGTAGTGGTGGTGAAGAAGGCCAATTCCATGCTAGGGACTGAAAATAAGATGGTCAGTGAAACAATTATGCTCTTATATAAATCCATTGTGCAGCCATATCTGGAATGCTGTGTGAAGTTCTGGTTGCCCCATCTAAAAAAGGACACTGTAGAGATGAAAGTGGTGCAGAAAGGACATCCACAGTAACGAAGGGTTGGGTGGGGAGCATCGTCCTTATGAGGCAAGGCTAAAGTATTTGGGACCATTCAGCTTAGAAAAAAGATGACTGAAGGGAGGATATGACAGACATTCTTAAAATTATGCACGGTGTGGAGAGAGCTCTTAGAGAGAAACTGTCTCCCTCTCTCATAGTACTAGAACTCAATTGGCAGTAGATTCAGGACAGACAACAGCAGTGGAGTCCGGTGGCTCCAATGCCAGTGAGGCTATGTATTCACTCCGGAATTCACTCTGAGCTTTTAAGAAGCTCTCCATGGTGCCAAACCTAGTTTGGGGGTAGGATTCAGCACCATGGATAGCTCCTTAAAAGTTCGGAGTGACATCCGGCGTGGATACACAGACCCGTTGACATTGGAGCCACCAGCTTCCACTGGACAATAGCAAGTACTTCATGTAATGTACAATTAATATATGGAGCTTGCCGTCACAAGATGTGGTGAGAGCCACAGGCTCAGGTGGCTTCATTAGACAAATTAATGGAGGATAGACTATAAGTGGCTATTAGTCATGATGACAATGGCCCTCTTGAGGCCACTTGAGGCCCTCCAGACATTTTGGCCTACAATTCCCATCAGCCCTCGCCAGCATAGCCAATGGTGAGGGAGCGTGAGAGTTGTAGGTCAAAACATCTGGGGGGCCATATGTTGCCCACCCCTGATGTGGAACCTCCATGTTCAGTATGCCACTGAATATCAGTTGCTGGTGAGCAGCAGTAGGACAGGATTATAGCACCAAGCCTCACCTGCGAGCTTCCTGGAGACCATTTGTTTGGCCAGTATGGAAATCAGAATGCGGGACTAGATGGCCATTGGGTCTGATCCCAGCAAGGCTGTTCTGGCGTTCTTACTACAAGGTTCCCCAACCTGGTGCCCTCCAGGTGTTTTGGACTACAACTCCCATATCATTCCTGACCATTGGCCATGCTCCCTGGGGTTGATGGGTTCTAGTCTAAAGCATCTGGATAGTGCCACGTTGGGGAAGACAAATTTATGAGTTCTGATGAAAGACTTTGTTTGTTTGTTTTTATCTTTGTATTTTCATTTAAGTATTGTTTTACTGAATTTTGTACACCATCCTGTGATTTGATAATGAAGTTGTCGTTGTTGTTGTTGTTGTTGTTAGTTAGTTGTTATTATTATTATTATTATTATTTTTACCATAGTTGAAATTGTGATAATGCGATAATAACTGTGTTATTCAGATATGTCTGCAGATCCAGTACTGTTTAAACATAATCACAAATTCAAGTGTTAATATTTACTAAAAATGTGTACATTGGTTTGTTTTTTAAAAATTCTGTTTAAACTTTAATCTTCTACTCCCACCAAGTATGCAACATTATCATCAAATGCCCTGCAGGTCATAAGTAAAAAAATTAGGACATAAAAACAGCACTCCAGACAGCAACTATTTTCTGAGATATAGGTATATTCATGATATATGCACACAACCTACAGATCTCAGGCATATATTCAAGAGGCTATCTATATATTTCTGAAGGGGGTGGTCTTAAGTTTTAACCTATAAAGCCTTATATTGCTCAGGACCTCAGTACATGATGGAGTGCCCCTCCTGGTATGAACCTAACTGTACACTTGCAATCAACATGTGAGGATGATTAATGCTAATCATCCTGTATGGCCTGATATGATATCATTATTGTGAAGGGAACAAAATTTCTCAGCATCATGCCTCCTTTAAGAATCTGCATGATCAGCAACATATGATGCAGGGCGTCATATGGCAAAGGGGAATATGTGCTGGTACACAACCAGGCACCTTTTCTATGGTCTGATGATCAGAACATACATGCTGAAGAGAAAATACAATGGCACTTTGTTCAGTGGGCAGTCTTGCCAGATATCAAGGGCATACAAGCAATGTTCTCTTCCTTCTTGTAATTAAGAATTTGTGTGCATATGGCCCCACATTAGATGGGCCATATGTTTAATAGGTACTTTTTGTCATTTAGAAGTCACAAAGGGTTCCCACACTAATGATATTTTAAAAAATAATAATCCGCATGCCATTGTCATAATTTAACTGTCTCATGTAAGCCCTTCTGGAGGATTAATCAAATTATGGTGGGTCCTTGGTTCTTGCATATTATTACCTATTACAGAATAAATGTGTTAGACACAGGCTGCCAATCAGCATAGGAAGTGCTCAGTGTTTACATAAATTATGGTATGAATGTGCCATGTGATAATGAAAAAGTTCTTCTGAGGACTCCTGGATGGTTCATTCGTTCTTTCAGATTCTGGTACTCCTGATGAGTTTTTGTGAATGTGTTGAACTTGCATTGCCTCATAGCAGGTGGCAACAACAGTCAAGTTCAATATGAAACAAGGGTTGTGTAACACACTTTTGCATGCTTCAGATGTGCAGTGTAATTAATTAGTTTTTAAAAGATCAGAAATAAATGATGGATATTACACGGAATCTCTGAACAGAAAAAGTACAGAGATCCTGGACGAATTGTATAAAAACTACATGCTGGCTGTAGCCAAAGATTTGACTAGTTATTTCAGATCTGTAGGTTATCTAATCAATAGGTTACCTATCTTTTTATCGTGTTTTAAATTGTTGTACAGCAGCAGCAGCTTGATGGCTTTACAGCAGATAAGGCAGTATATACATGTTAGTAATAAATAACAGCACAATCCTACGGCTGCTAGACAAAGCTTAGACAGCCATCGGATTTTTCAGAGTCCCAGCTCCGACCTCAGAAACTTGCTCTGAGGTCAGAGCTGGGATTCTGAACTCGGAGTGCCCTCCCCCCACTCTTGCATCTATGCGGGATTATTTGGATTTTTGCTCCAATCCCACAGGACTCTCCTTATGCTCTTATGACTTGTATGAGTGAGCCATCATAATTGCAGGGAACCATAGTAACACCTGAGATGGATTCAAACGCAACACTTCAAGATAAAGATAGACTTATCAGGATCCTACCTGCTACTTCCAGCGCTTCACTAGAAAAGCAATTATAAGTTGATTTTCATTTCATTTCATTTATTTCATTTGTATACCGCCCCACAGCCAAAGCTCTCTGGGCGGTTCACAACAATTTATACATAAAAACAACATTAAAACATACAATATAGTTAAAAAGATTAAAAAACCAAATTTAAAAGCACAGTTTAAAATAACAATTCAAAAGTTAATAAAACGAAGCCTACAGGTGACAATCCCCCCCCCCCCCGGTGCTATATTGAGCTCTTAACTATTGAATATACAGGCCTGTGGCCAGGGCCGGTGCTACCATTAGGCAAACTAGGCAGCTGCCTAGGGCGCAGGGCTAAAGAGGGCGCCAGAAACGCCTTGAAAAAAAATACAGTGCTCTCAAGTGGGAAGGGGGGCGCTAAATATCTGATCATGCCTAGGGCACCAAACTGCCTTGCACCGGTCCTGCCTGTGGCTCACACTGGCTCAGCTTGTCTGAGCGTGGAAAACTAAGCAGGGTCAGGCATGGGTATTACTTGGATGGGAGACCCCTCCTCTAGTTTCCTGCATTGAGCAGGGGGTTGGACTCGATGGCCTTGTGTAGGTCCCTTCCAACTCTATGATCTATGAAATCTATGAATGCCAAGGCCTGTTTTAGGGAATCACAGGGAGTTTTTCGCACTCTAGTGCCAACGCTCTAGTAAAATCTGTCAAGGCTCATTATCTTTACTTTTGTTAGTGGCTTCACCAGCGTGATTCACGACAAATGGAAATAAAATGCATAAAGAAGCTTCTGCCACACTAAGTATTGAGTCGTAGAAGCCCTGTTCCTTAAAAGCTGTAAACATAGTGGCATGTGCCAAATATGCCAATGCTATTTTGGTTTCTAGCTGCATCTATTAAGAGGTAAAAGATATAATGACTTCACTCACATCCTAAATGATCTATGCACCCAGATTTGATTTCTGAGATGCCAAGCTTCATCAGCCTTCTCTGCAGAGGGCAAAATAATTTTCCATGGTAATTTTCCTCAGACGGTGCATAAATACAGCTCTAGAATTTTTGAATAGATATTATTCCTTGAACACAGGATAAGACAAGACCATAGCATAAGACACTTCAGAAAAGAATATGCCTTTGAAATATGATTGAATACCACATTTTACTCAGCATTAGTTAAAATTCCCTCCATTTACAGCACAGTGCATGTTACAGACAACTTGTTTATAATGGAAACTCAGGTAATCATTTGCTATAGATAGCTGTGATTGAACTCCCCCTAATTTATTTATTGAATTAAAACAAGGGTGCACAACCTTTTCCACCCCAAGGGCTGCAGGTGATGCTGGGGGTCGGGGGGGGCACACACACAAAACTGCAGGCGTTAGTAGCACTGATCAAATTGTGTTTGGCCACTCTTTCCCCAAATGTGTTGCGGGTGGGGGCAGGCAAAAGGGGATCCTCAAACCACTGACCAATTTTTTGGGGGGCAGGGGGATGGATTCTCATTAACTTTCCGGGGAAGGGTTACCAGGAGCAGTGATTGAAGCAGCAACTTTTATACATTCTGCATTTCTGCCATTGCAAGCAGCTGCATTCCTATCCACCACCACCACCACCACCCCTGCAATAATGGCCTGATGGAACAATGCTGTGTCATGATCTTTTACTGGGGAAAGAAGGCCCTGATCTGTCACAAGTGTTCCATCAGGACATTCTTTGGAGGTGGGGTGGGTGAAGGATGGTGCATAGCAGTGCCTCCATCATCTCTTGCAATGGGAGGGAAAAGGGGAGGAAAGGGTTTTAAAAATAAAAGGGGGAAAAGCCACTCTCACTGCCGCTCCCAGTAAACCCTAGCTCCTGAAGGTTAATGAGAATCCCTGCCCTTGCCAGAGAAATCGTCAAAATTGGAGGGGGGGGCAGAGGCTTCTTCTGCAGTGTCCAGACGGAGTTGTGAATGTGAGGCGACTTTCTTTGCCCTGCCCTAGGAATCAGGAAACTAGAAAAATGGGTGAACCTGCTTTTGCCCCTGCCCCACAGCCAGCTTCCCTTCCTTTTTCTACAGGAAGCTTCTGAAGCAGAATTGGATGGCCAGACATAAAGGAGGACAAGGATCCTGTATCTTTGGTAGTGGAGCAGAAGAAGAAAGGTGAGCACTGCAGATGGAGCTTGTCCCGCAGGCAGTGGGAAAAGCTGGACTGCCACCTTCTGCAACTAGTACTAATAAGCCTCCCCTAATATGGTGCCCTCTAGATGTCTTGGACTACAAATCCCACCACCCCTGGTAATTATGAGCCATCCTCGCTGGGGATGATGGGAGTTGCTGCACTCCAGCACATCTGGAGGGCACCGGGCCATGGAAGAAGGCTATGCTAACTCTACAGTGTGTTCCTTGTGTCTGGCCCCACTAAGGTCAAGGCTAGTGCAGTGGCCGTGTGGTGAAGGGACACGTTGTCCTTGTTGGGCTTCTGCGGAGTAATGGTCCCATTTACACTTTCTGTGGTATCCTTGGTTCATTGTCCATATCTTCAAAATTTAATCTGGACATGACCTCTGTTTCTAAATAGAAGACTAGGCTGTCCAAGACAGAACGGTAGAGCTCACGTAAGGAACAGTAATTACTAGCAGTTAGACTGATTCTGAAGTTAAAATGTAATCATACTTTTGACCTTTTCATTTTGCAATAACCTAAGCTAATGATGCCTCTACAAACAAGAAAGATACTCAGTTATCTCACCTTATTTAATGTGAGCTGCTTTAATGCTCTGTCAGGATACCTGGATTTGGAAATTCTTAATAAATGATAATTACCCATTCTGGAGATTCTCTGTTCTTACAGCCCATACCCAGGGGAGGGGGGGAAATCTATCTCTTAACATTCATCTATTCCAGTGTTCTCCAACCTTGGGTCCCCAGATGTTTTTTGGCCTACAACTCCCAGCATCTCCCGAGTCCCAATCCAACACTCTCACCACTGTGCCACACTGGCTCTCAGCTGGCTGGGGCATCCTGGGAGTTGTAGGCCAAAAACATCTGGGGACCCAAGGTTGGAGAACACTGATCTGTTCCAACTGCCATTTACTGAACTTCCTGCCATCTGATCTAATTATTTCTCTGACTCCTCTGTTCCTTTCTCTTCATTTTCTCATGCAGGCTGTCCACTAGGGACATTCATTTCTGCATGACCAGATTAGACAGCATGCAGTACAGAAAGTAAACTCCGCCAACTTTATGAGAACGTGATCTTTGTAAAGCACCTAGACAGCTTCGGCCATTGGGCAATATAGAAATGGAATGAATGAATGAATGAATGAATGAGAAGCCACTAAGAATGGTAGATCCAATCTGCTCTAGGCATTTGCCAAAAGGATCTTTAGGATATACTCATTTTGTTTCATTTCTCAGTGTACTTTAAAATATCCCAAAATACTGTTGTAAGATTCTTCACTTTACAGCCGTGATTTTGTGCCATGCATATTTGCTTCCCTGGCTCAGCAATTATATCAAGATGGCGAATGGGTAGTCACTGGCACATGGGCATAGCCAATCCCCACTGTGAAAATCTTGACCAATCACTGCCACTCCAGTTGGCAGTACTGGGCACCTGTAGGGGACCCACTGCCAATCCCTCATCCCTCCTGGTCCTACTGCTAGTGCTATTCCTCTCTGAGTGATAGGGTGGCCACTTGTGTATCACCAAAAAGGAGGACAAAATAGGACAGCTATTTGCATATGCTAATTAATATGTATAGATGCAAATTTAGAAAGAATTACTGAAATTTAAATAGAAACACAGTACATCTCTCCATAGTGTGGAAGCCAGTGTTCAGCCTGTGACCTGCCTTGCTCAGTCTGCTCTCCAGGTGCTGTTGCTCTGGAACTTCTAGGCCCAGCTCTTCCTTCTGACAGTTCTTTCTCTTTAAACGGGACTTGACGTGGACAGCCCTTCAGACAGAGAACAGTCCTCTGTAAAAGAAGACACATGGTGAGGAGCAGTGAGACGGGCAAGGAGGAACAGTAATCCTTGCACACTCTTTTCTCTCATTTGCAGGGAGGTGGTGCCAATTAGGGCCAGAGGGAAAGGTAAGTGAATGGACAGCGGAAACAGCAGTGAGGCGGAAGAGGAGGTGGGCCTACTCAGGGAGGGGAGCCCACTGACAGCATTTTGTCCTAGCCCCACCCCCCACCCCGGTATCAACACTGAGAGAACAATCCCAAATATGTCCACTCAGCTCCATTGACTTCAGCAAGGGTACCCAGGTTCCCCTCAGCTGCTTCCTGCCCAGAGTTTCCGTTGTTAGCACTAGCAAGGGAAAGCCTGGGATCTCCCTTGCCAGCATTAGTGCTAGAGATCGCAAGGGAAGCCCTTCCCTTATCTCCAATCTCTCTTGATAGATTTAAAATAATTAACTTTTTAAAAACAACAACAACAACAACAACAACAACAACAACCAGCTGCCTGATTAATCAATGGGGTATTTTAAAATGTTTTAGGGTGCATTCCTATTCATGTTT
This sequence comes from Shinisaurus crocodilurus, assembly GCA_021292165.1. Taxonomy (NCBI): domain Eukaryota; kingdom Metazoa; phylum Chordata; class Lepidosauria; order Squamata; family Shinisauridae; genus Shinisaurus; species Shinisaurus crocodilurus. The sequence continues at coordinate 31,346,860 of CM037877.1, forward strand.
AGACAGAAAATAAGTCCTATACCTCCCAGCTTTCCCCTGCCAGCCATGTTGTTAGTCTACTTGATGAACAGTGCAATCCTAGACATGTCATAAATAAGTCCCATAAATAAATAAATACTCATAAATAAGTCCCATTTATTTAAATGAGGCATATTCACAGGTATTGGAGTGTACCCTAAATGTTGCAGCCCTACTTATGTTGCCATCATAACTACCGTATGTCAGTGTTATCAATTCAGATCACTCACTCTTTTTATAGAAAGCAATTTATGGCTTTGGAGCTTTTGCATTGTACATAACTGTTTACAACAGAGTTGGTGGCCTCATTTTTTGTATAAATTAGAATCTCCATGCTAGATTCTAGTAGAATCTCTACAGGACTCTGATTGGCTGATGAGTGACACGATGTGCTTTCAATTTAGGAAGCAGTAGGGTATAATCCAGATTCAAGATTTCTTAAGAGCTAAGGCATATGGTGTCTTCATAAGCGATACAAAGAGACCATTTGATGTGAATGTTGAATGAGGGAGAGAAGAAAAGTGACATTTTAAATTCAAATGCACATTACAATCAATTGAACCACACATGCAAAATGGAAAAATCAATTTAAGCATCACAGGGCGGAACCTACCACTAGAGGAATGCAATTTTCTACCACGGGAAGAGAATTATTCTGAGGTTCCATTCCCTGCAACCACTAGGTAATACCGAATGATTTGGCTTCAATTAATTTTTTTGCCACCTAAAATTAATCTCTGGCTTTGCTAATATAAAGATGATCATGTTTCTCTTTACTTCTGTGCCCTGCCTACCCAGCAACATGTGTGTTTCACCCAAGGCAAGGGACAGATCTGAGTTACACTCAACCTTTATGTTTTCAGATATGGGGGTTCCATAATTCATTGTCCCAGAATGCTAGATGTAACCCGACACCAGCAACACTTACCAGTGACTCAGTCATTCAGTCTGCATCTGGCCTAAATATATATATATATTACTTTACTGGCCTGATTTTTTGGAGTTAATGTTCTTCCACTATCCTCCACTTTTTTCCTTTTTTTTTTTTTTTTGCACCACCTAGCCTGAGGAAGAGTTCTGGAGAACCTAGAAGCTTGTACATTTTTTTGTGCCATTTTGGCTGGTCCTTGTAAAGGTATTGCTCAAATCAAATGTAGATTTTGGGAATGGTCATTGCTCATCTATGTTAAGTGACTTGAGTGTGCATTTCCTGTGTAAGAACATGTGCCTTGTTGGATCAGATGACAGTCGACCTAACATCTACCTAGTCTAGCAGGTACCAGGTGGTCCATTGAAACTGGTCAAGGGTCCACATTCTCTCCAAGCCTGATTTAAAAGAATAATCACTAAATGGGTAGAGCTATTGAATTGGCCAGAAATACAGGTACTCCACTCCTTAGGTTCAATCTGCCTGGTCTCTGCCTCCCTGAGCAAATAATTGAGCCTCAGCCTTTGATGCTTAAATATTCCCTCTGTAGCTCCTGAAAATAGAGAATATTCAAGTGATCTTTAGCATGTTGTAAAAACGTATAATTGCTTCTTTTCTATTGCTCTGCTGAGCTGTAACAAAGTCTGTCTTATCTCAAGGATCCTGGAAGTTTATTTGCTCTTTGCTGTGCATATTTATGAATGTAATATGTACAGCCCAGGTTTTTCTAAGGTTTCATAGGAATTTGTAAATATTGTATCAGAGAATTTAATTATGTCTGTCTGAAGCAGAAGATCAGGTTGGAGACAAAATTGGAAACACCCCTCCACCACCGTCTTGTTTTGTCCAATGTCACGCAAAGATTTTATCAACCTCTTTCCTGCAGTCTCACCAATGTTCCAATAACACTGGTTCATGTTTGAAACAATCAGCAATATATTTGTATCTCTCCGTCACCCACACCCCCAAATTAGAAAGATTATCAGAAAATTAAGAGTGGGAATTTTTGTTTTAAATCACCACAGTTTTTTCCTTTTGTGTCCTGCCCACAAGAAAAGGCAACGAGGGTTCATTGATTTCTCTTTGAATTTTAATTAACACAGAAGTGGAATGTCATATGACAGACGAGGACAGGAATCCTTGGCATGGCAAAGGTCCGTCTGATCTGCTCCACTCCTAAACTACTAACCATGTGGAAGAACTGCGGGCTCTCTGATGTGCTGATAAAAAAAAATTCAAACATGTCTCAATATTTCTCAAGATGGCGAGTTTGGCATTTCTCAGTTGGTGCAACTATGACCTTTGTTACACAGAAGGAACACTGGGACAAGCTTAGAACTTGGCATAAACCTTGCCCTGCCAGGACTCTAAGATTTAAACTGTCCAGAGAGCTTTGGCTAGCGGGCGGTATAGAAATGTAATAAATAGATATACAAAATAAATAAATACATCTTCTGCCTATCACCAGTAATTATTTCCTCCTGGCCTAAAGGCGGCCTGAACAAACAGCCCCCTGCCTTGTCAGTGGGGTTTCCTTTTCCCTTATTGGGCTGGGTCATGATGGAGGAAATAATACTACATCAGGGGTGGGAACCTTTTTCAGTTTGAGGGTGGAATTCAGTTTTAGAGAAGCTCGGTTGCATTCCAGTGGTGGGTGGGGTTGTAGGCTAAGGGGGTGGTGCCAAAGACAAAAGGGGTGAGGACAAACATATAAAACAATAGCAGCATATTTTAGCTTAAAGCTTTTATTGCCGGTAACCATGCCTTGGGAGAGGGCATTTCAACCTTTTAGAATGGGAGGAAACCTGCATAAAAGCTGGGAAACCACCAAATGATTGGTGGTTGGGGGAAGGAGGCGGGGCCAGGGAAAGGGGGCGTGGCCACCTGAGGAACCCCGGAGGGCCAAATTGGGGCACCAGGCCTGAGGTTCCTCAGAGGCAAGAGATAGGTCTGAGCTACAGCCGGCCTTTATATTTTCAGAAATGGGGGTCCCAGAATGTTTTGTCCCAGAATGCTAGGTGTAATCTGATACCAGCAACACCGACCAGTGACTAATTCATTCAGTCTGCCATCTCCATTTTGAGACTGAGCAGACCTTTGTGCTTTCTCCTTGCTCTTCCCCTTCCCCCCTCCCACAAGTGCCCATTTTCCTGCCTTCTTAAACCAGAGTTTTCTGTGAAATGGGAAACTATGGTTTAAGGGCTCCCAATAAACCAGGATATCAAACCAGGAACTGATCCTGATCATGATGTCTGACCTGGGACAATCAAGAGGAGAGTCACACCTAAAAACAGATTAATTGAAAATTAATTTTATTTAGAGCACATTGGAATGATAAACTTCAGGATGATGTTCAACCTTGTAATTATTGTCACTGTTGTAAGCAATATGCATAATGGTGCTGCTTTGGTTTTGTGTTCTTGTGTATGTTTATAATTTTAAAAAGTGAAATAGAAATTAAATGGACTCAGCTAGGAAAACTTGGAAGGACCTCTACCTGAGACCTTGAAGAGTCAATGTCAGTTAGAGTAGATGATAATGGTAAGATGAAATAATCATCTAAGGAAGCTCCATATGACACCACCATCACTTTCATCAGCATCACCATTTCCTACCAGCCAATTTCACTTGGTTGATCAATCATGCAAGCAGCCTTATAAATTAAGTGGCATGACAAATGAAGGAGTTTAAGGCTGGAGTTGTCAGCTCTCTTTACTATTGTTGGTTTTCTAAGGGTCAGCAGGAAGTTGCAGAGTGGAGTTATCAGTCCGAGAGATCTGAGGTAAGATAAGAGAGAGAGAGAGAGAGAGAGAGAGAGAGAGAGAGTTTTGTAATTTGTTGACACTGTTCTCAATGGGATGTACTCTGGGGCATCTCTGGTAATCACATGGAGCAGCCTTCTGGGGAAAGGTGGCAAAATCAATTTAAAATAAGTGGCAGTGGAGTGACAGAAATCCTAGGAAAACTGCAAGAGCAATACAAGGGAAATAAATGTGGAGTAAAATGACATGTGCTCGGGTGGGGGCGGGGAGAAAAGGCATGATGTCTCAGGACTTGAATGATATTTTAATATACCAGTTGCTTCAACTTATTCACTTCCAATGTATCCTTTAAAGCAGTGTTCTCCAACCTTGGGTCCCCAGATGTTTTTGGCCTACAACTCCCAGCATGCCCCAGCCAGCTGAGAGCCAGTGTGGCACAGTGGTGAGAGTGTTGGACTGGGACTCGGGAGATCCGGGTTCTAGTCCCCGCTCGACCATGAAACTCACTGGGTGACTTTGGGCCAGTCACTGACTCTCAGCCTAACCTACCTCACAGGGTTGTTGTGAGGATAAAATAAAAATAGGAGGATTATGTAAGTCGCCTTGGGTTCCTTGCAGGAAAAAGGGTGGGGTATAAATATAAATAAATAAATAACATGGAGAAATAAAGAGATACGGTTAAAATGGGACTCTTCCAGAGATGCCATAAAAGTAGGGTAACTAGAAGAGGGCAAGAGGTGCAACCAGGACAGGGGCTTCAAATTGGCCTGAAGGTTCAAGTCATATATTGACAGTTATCAAAATAACATTACATGATGTCATTTCTTCTGTTCACAGTAATAATTAGGTGTGTTTTCAAGGTGGTCAATGAGAATGAGGCTTGCTCAGGGGCTCAGTGAGAGCAGCTGGCTAGGCAGTGTGGCATCACTGCAGCTTCTCATTGACTCTGTGTCTGAAGCCTAACCCAATAAAGCACATTTGGCCACCGTATACTGATGGGGGGCAGGTGGAAGATATGTAACTCTAGGCTCATTCTTGGGCAGCTACTAGGGCTGTGCACGTAATTGCAGCTTGAACTCAAATTGGAATTGGATCGGTCCGATCCGGGTTACAGTTTGATCATGGTTGAATCGGATTGACCCTCCTTTCTGACTGGAATGGGGAGGGGGGAGGGGAGAATTGTTGGCAGCACCATTACCCAATGGAAAACATGGGAGAGGTCCTGGAGGATGACAACAACAACAACGACGTGAAAAGGCCCTGCAAACTTCCATGAGTGAGGGATCATGAACACACAATAAATGCCTTGTGCAGACAAGCCTAAAGAAGGATGTAAATCAAGCAGCAGAAGAAAACCTCACTGTCAACCCAAGGAGGATATCCACATTCATTCTGCATTTGTTTGATAAAATGTGAGAACAAATTACACATGAGTTTGTTATATTTACAAATGTCAACCTATTTCTTTCCTTCTTTTCTTTTTTAAAAAGAGGCATGGAATAGTTTGTCTAATGCATTTATGCAAATTGTCACTTTGAAAATAAGTGAATAATTACAAAAAATCTTGAAAGAGGGGAAAAATTAAGTTGGGGAATTAAAGGGATGCCACAGCAGCAATAATAAAATGTATGCACCTTTGATGTAATTTAGAGAGATATTTGGTTAAGAAATCATCTCCGTGTTATGATAATACATCATGATACCCATCTGATTACATCTTCCTCTTTTAATATTATCTCTCAAGCATGCTTTATTAGTAATATATAATTGACCGAGCTGGAAATTTAGATTCTCCATTTTAATTTGTTCAGGGCAGCAGCTAAGAGTGTGATGGGGATATCATCAATTTTCAGGGACTCCCATGTGTATTCGAGAAGGTTACAGAATTTAAAATTTTCAGCTGAAATCTGGTGCAGTTAGCTTAACTAGAGGTTCAGCCTCTGTGTTGAAAAACACATAGGATGCAATAATATACACACTTACCTGGGAGTAAGTCCCATAGACCTCAGTGGGACCTACTTCTGAGTAGACATGTATTGGATTGCACTATTACTTTAATCCAGGGGTGGGCAGAAGGTAGATCTCCAGATGTTTTGGACTTCAACTCCTAGGATTCCTGACCATTGACCATGCTGGCAGCGGCTTCTAGGAGTTGAAGTCCAAAACTCCTGGAGATCTACCTTCTGCCCACCTCTGATTTAATCCACTAAAATCAAACCAACCAAAGAGGTAGAAAAGAAAAGACACAGCCCACACTTCCTGTTCCCATTTGAAAGCTGCCATCAGGGTGATAGGATCATGATCATGGGGCAATAGCTATTTGCTTGATATTGGTCATCACCCCAAGGGCCACACTTTATTGGAAACAAGAAATGCCAATCAGACTATATTGAGACTGGGACCTCTTACTGCTAGCTTCTATGAGCATCATGTGACTCAGCCTTCTGGTCAGCTGACTTACAGGTTCAGATGAGTGGGTAGACTTTGAGTGTGGTCAGAAGGTGGCCATGGATGGCTAATGGATACCAACAAGGGGGAAGAGATGCTATCACCATCTGAACCTAAGCATAGGGATATATTTTGGGCTTTCTCATGGGTTCCAGTTCACACAGGAAAATGAAATGGGGTGGGTTAAAGAGCACTCATTACTATATTTGGATTTCCCATTGGGCTCACAAAGTAAATGATTAGAAGGATCAGAGAGGAGTGCGGCTAGAATGGCAGATAACAGGGTAGAGTTCATCATCTACCCACCCCTGACGTTGAGAAATTGGCATTTTTGGGGGGGGGGTCAGTTTGGATGAATAAATGCCGTGTCCTTGTTCAGTTGACAGGGCCCTGTACTTTGTACCATAAATCTCTATTCAATGGGCTTAGCGATATATATTTTATTCTGTTGCAAACCCTACTGCAAATTATACATTTAGAGATTGCATTAAGTATAGAATGGAAATGGAGATTTTTATGATAAGCCTTCATGAGCTTGGCTGGCACCACAGGTTTCCCCCTGCATAATAGCTACCTATTCGAAAAAAGTAGGCAATTATTTATTTATATTTTCTTTTTAAAATCATTTATACTCCACCTTTCAACTCTTAACAAGGGACCCCAGGGTGCCTTTCAATTAAAATTACAATTAATACGTCTATCACAATGAAAGCAGAGAACAAAATATTAAACACTGGGGCATAGAAATAGGGGCATAGTTACTGTCATCTTGCAAGTGGGGGTTGGAAGGCTACTGGAGTACAATATAAAAACTGGAGCTGTGATAAGTTCCTTGTCCATTAGGTGGTGATCATAGAGGCTATTTAAGCACTGATGTGTCATTAATAATTTTTGGTAGCAGTAGCAGTTCCTCTGTGAAAGCTGTCTTGGACTAGGGGGAAGTCCCAGGCCTGCCTGCTGGGCTTAAGCCTCCAGTTACCCTCGAAAGGAGATTTGCACTGCAGTTCTGTGACCCTTTTGCTGCACAACTACCAAATAAAGAGGCGAGGCTTTGACACAACAATACTACAAGTGAGAAGGATCTTGGAATTGTGGTAGATCACATACTGAATATGAGCCAGCAATGCGATGTGGCTGCAAAGAAGGCAAATGCTATTTTGGGCTGCATTAATAGAAGTATAGCTTCCAAATCGCGTGAAGTGATAATTCCCCTTTACTCAGCACTGGTTAGGCCTCACCTTGAGTACTGCGTCCAGTTCTGGGCACCACACTTTAAGAAGGACGTAGACAAACTGGAGAGGGTTCAGAGGAGGGCAACAAGAATGATAAAGGGACTGGAAACAAGGCCCTATGAGGAGAGACTGAAAGAACTGGGCATGTTTAGCCTTCAGAAGAGGAGACTGAGGGGAGATATGATTGCACTCTTCCAGTACTTGAAGGGTTGTCACAACGAGGAGGGTCAGGATCTCCTCTCGATCATCCCAGTTTGCAGGACACGGAATAATGGGCTCAAGTTACAGGAACCCAGATTCTGCCTAAACATCAGGAAAAATCTCCTGACTTAGAGCAATAAGACAATGGAACCAACTACCTAGGGAGGTGGTGGGCTCTCCCACTCTGGAGGCATTCAAGGTGCAGCTGGACAGCCATCTGTCAGGGATGCTTTGACTTGGATTCCTGCGTGGTGCAGGAGGTTGGACTTGATGACCTTATAGGCCCCTTCCAACTCTACTTTTCTATGATTCTATGACATGACCCGGTCCGCAAGTATCACAGTACAAATGAGCCTATGCATTCAGGTCATATTTTGGAGCTGTCCGTTGGCCACTTCTGTTGTATTGTCCCTGATACCTTTTGCCTGCCATCTGATAAGCCTTGCGTAGCACAAAGGTAAATAAACACCCATGTCTCTGCAGCATTCAGAGGTCTTCTGAGGCTTTATGAAGGCTGGCTGATCTGGTCCCGCTGTTAACCCCAGCTCCTCTGATGAGCTATCTCTGAAAGGGTCATTGCTTGATTCTGTAGTTGCTGGCTCCTCTGGCATGGGAGTGGGCATGACTCTCAGCCTAACCCACCTCACAAGGTTGTTGTGAGAATAAAATGGAGAGGAGGAGGAGGATCATGTGAGCCATCTTGGGTTCCTTGTAGGGAAAAAAGGCAAGATATAAATGTTATAATAAATAAATAAAACCCCTCCTCCACATGAAAAGAAACAAAGTCTCCACTGATGCCAATCATCTATTAGAGATCATCCCTGCTGTGTCAGTGTGACACTCAGTTACCATTGCTTTCAGACCATCGATCTGTTGGGGAGCAAGAAGTAGAGAGGGGTGAAACCACGCGACTCTGTTCCCGAAAACCTTTGGCATACTTAAATTTTTCGAGCCAGAGATAAGTTCTTACCTGCCCCCTTGTCGTTCTAACAGAGAGTTTACCAGGATCTGATGGGTTCAAGTGGCCTTGCAAATGCAGTAACCTGCAGTGCACATCTGCAGATGATGTCAACATACCCCATCATCAGTAGGAGAGGCTTCTGCACATGTGCTGCAGCCTACTAAGGGGACAGTAAGCCTGAGTACTATTCTGTAGGGCGGCCACTGACTGCATCGCCAGCAAGGAGGACACACATATGCATGCAATGCCATGTGTTAGTTTATATGTATCGAGGCAAATGTAGACATATTTTCTACCACTGACATTTATTTATTATTCATTTATTTTAGACTATTTACACACTGCATCCAATTCTAAAAATCCTGAAGTGGTTCACAACATATTACAAAACAATACATCACTAAAAGCACAACAGCATTTTAAAAAAGTTAATGGTTGGGAAAAGCCAGGGGAAAACAAGTAGGTTTCCAATCATCGTCGAAAGTACATGATAGTTGGTGCCTGTTGTATCGCAGAGGGGAGGTCATTCCACAGGGAGGGTGCCACCACAGAGAAGGTCCACTGCTTGTGTTGCTGCTAAATGGGACTCGGTAGGGAAAGTGACCATGCTATACTTGAGTTCTTGATTCTAAGGGGAGCAAAAGCTGAGTGTAGCCAAACACGTACCCTGGATTTTAGGAAAGCCAATTTTAACAAACTCAGAACAATGATAAGTAAGATCCCATGGCAAGCGACTCTAATGAGAAAAGGAGCCCAGGATGGGTGGGAGTTTTTAAAAAAAGAAATTTTAAAGGCACAATTGCAAACAATTCCCACAAGGAAAAAAGGCAGAGGGCAACAGAAGAAGCCAATGTGGCTTCACAATAAACTCAAAGATGACCTGAAAACAAAAAAGGACACGTATAGGAAGTGGAAGGAAGGACAGGCTACAAGGGAAGAGTACAGGCAGGTAGCACAGAACTGCAGGAATAGTGTCAGGAAGGCTAAAGCTGAGAATGAGCTAAGGTTAGCGAGGGATGCTAAAAACAACAAGAAAGCTTTCTTCAGATACATGCACAGTAAAAGACAGAGGAAAGAAATGGTGGTTCAACTACGCAATGAGGATGGCACATTGATAACAGAAGACAAAGAAAAGGCAGAAGTGTTCAATTCCTACTTCGGCTCGGTCTTCTCCCAAAAGAGGGTCTATGACCCCCCTGGCAAACCTGAAGTTCAGACTGAAGGGGCAGGATTGCAGCTTGAGATTGATAGGCAAATGGTCAAGGAGCACCTGATTACTCTGAATGAGTTTAAATCTCCAGGGCCTGATGAGCTGCATCCTAGAGTAATAAAGGAACTGGCAGAAGAACTCTCAGAACCACTGTCTATTATTTTTGAGAAATCATGGAGGACAGGCGAGGTGCCAGATGACTGGAGGAGGGCAAATGTTGTTCCCATCTTCAAAAAGGGCAAGAAGGAAGAACCTGGGAACTATAGGCCAGTCAGTCTGACATCAATCCCTGGGAAAATTTTTGAGCAGATTATAAAGAAGTCAGTCTGCAAGACTGCAAGAAGTCACCTTGAAAACAACACAGTGATTACTAGAAGTCAGCATGGATTTGTCAAGAACAAATCAGGAAAAATCTCATTTTTCTCATTTTTTGATCGGGTAACCTCCCTTGTGGACTGTGGGAATGCTGTGCACATCATATATCTGGACTTCAGCAAAGCTTTCGACAAAGTGCCTCATGATATCCTGATTAGCAAGCTAGCTAAAAGTGGGCTAGATGGAACAACTATCAGGTGGATCCACAATTGGCTACAGAATAGGACTCAAAGAGTGCTTATCAATGGTTCCTTCTCAAACTGGGGAGAGGTAATGAGCGGGGTACCACAGGGCTCGGTCCTGGGCCCAGTGCTCTTCAACATTTTTATTAATGACTTGGATCAGGAGGTGCAGGGAATGCTTATCAAATTTGCAGATGACACAAAGTTGGGTGGAACAGCTAATACTCTGGAAGACAGAAACAAAATTCAAAGTGACCTTGATAGGCTGGAGCGCTGGGCCGAAAACAACAGAATGAAATTTAATAGGGATAAATGCCAAGTGCTGCACCTAGGGAGAGGAAACCAAATGCAGAGTTACAGAATGGGGGACACTTGGCTCAACAATACTACAAGTGAGAAGGATCTTGGAATTGTGGTAGATCACAAACTGAATATGAGCCAGCAATGCGATGTGGCTGCAAAGAAGGCAAATGCTATTTTGGGCTGCATTAATAGAAATATAGCTTCCAAATCGCGGGAAGTGATAATTCCCCTTTACTCGGCACTGGTTAGGCCTAATCTTGAGTACTGCGTCCAGTTCTGGGCACCACACTTTAAGAAGGATGTAGACAAACTGGAGAGGGTTCAGAGGAGGGCAACAAGGATGATAAAGGGACTGGAAACAAGGCCCTATGAGGAGAGACTGAAAGGAGAGACTGGGCATGTTTAGCCTTCAGAAGAGGAGACTGAGGGGAGATATGATCACACTCTTTCAGTACTTGAAGGGATGTCACACAGAGGAGGGCCAGGATCTCTTCTCGATCATCCCAGTTTGCAGGATACGGAATAATGGGCTCAAGTTACAGGAACATAGATTCCACCTAAACATCAGGAAAAATTTCCTGACTGTTAGAGCAATAAGACAATGGAATCAACTACCTAGGGAGGCGGTGGGCTCTCCCAGTCTGGAGGCATTCAAGGTGCAGCTGGACAATCATCTGTCAGGGATACTTTGTCCTGGATTCCTGCGTTGAGCAGGGGCTTGGACTCGATGGCCTTGTGGGCCCCTTCCAACTCTACTTTTCTATGATTCTATGATTCTATGAGGGTGTGATAGAGACAGCAAGGCCTCCCCTGAAGATTGTAGTGATCTGATGGGTCTATGCAGGGGTGATGACGGTCTTTCAGGTAACCTGGTCCTAAATTGTTTATTATATGTCAACAATATTACCTTGAACCTTACTCAGTAGCAAATTGGCAGCCAGTGCAGCTCTTTCAGCACAGGTATTGTGTGCACATGACAAGGCACTCCATTCAACAGCCTCGTTGTAGCATTCTGTACTAGCTGCATCTTCTGAACCAGCCTTAAGCACAGCCCAACACAGAGAGCATTGCAGTAGTCCAGTCTCGAGGTTACCAATGGATGGATCACAGTGGTCAAGCTATCTCTGTCCAGGAACAGGCGTCGTTGACATATCAGACGAAGTTGGTAAAATGAGCTCTGTACCACATTAGTCAATTGGGCTTCTAATGGCAACAATGAATCTAGGAGCACGTCCAAACTAAGTACCTGTAATTTCATGGGGAGTGGAATCCCATCCAGATTCCAGAACTGGTACTCCCTAATTCCTGGAGCTGGGAAACACTTACCCAGAGTGCCTCCATCTTATCAGGATTCAGCTAAATAGAAATAGAATGCATCTCACCACAGGGGAAGACTGTGACCACATGCGCTGTGTGCCTGCTTAGTCTGCTAACTGTTGATGGGGGAATTCAAGGCCTCTGCTGCTCTCCTTCCTTAGGGTCCTTTACCTTTAAACTGGACTTGGAGTGGGCGCAGCTCCTTCAAGCAGCAGAGGATGCATTCAAATGAGGACTGTCTTCTGTAAAGGACGACATATGGCCACCCTACATCCCAGCACTCCAATGCTGAATATTTTATGCTATCAATCATTGTAGCTGCTGCAGTGGCATCCTGTGAGGTTTAGATGTGGGATTAAAAAAAAAGAAAACAGAAATAATAAACTCACCTTTCCTTTGGATGTTATGACCTTGGAAGATTCTTTAGATTATTCCCCTAATAACTATTCCTTACATGGTTTGGGACCGCAATACCTGATGGAGTGCCTCTCCCGGCATGATCCTACCCATATTTTTATTTTCATCATCTAAGACCCTCTTCCAGATGCCTCTTCCAAGGGAGGCTCAGAAAGTGGCAACAAGGGAGAGGGCCTTTCTCAGTGGTGCCCCCCCCCCAGTTATGGAACAATCTCCCCGATGAGGACCACCTGGCACCAACATTATCTTTTTGGTGATGGGTTAAGAACTTTCTCTTCTCTCAGGCATTTGGCAGCATATGCTGAGGTTTTAATAATAAGGTCCTGGCTTTTTCTTATTGGCTGTTTAAAAATTGTTTAGATATATGTGTCTCTCTCTGTGTGCTGTCTGTTTATATGTTAGTATGTACATGGGTTTTTAAACTATGTATAATGTATTGTAAAGGGTTTTTAATCTTTGTAAACCCCTCAGAGAGCTTCGGCTGTTGGGCGGTGTAGAAATGTAATAAATGAAATGAAAAAGGAACTAAACAAAATCCCTCAACAAATAGAAACAATCCTTAGGAAGGTTTTATTTTTATTTTATTTTTAAAGCACCTTAAAACATTGGAGTAACTTTTCTAATAATAAAACTTCACCACAGCAAAATTACTTCTGTCATATTGACAGACAAACGGGAAAAGCTGTGGAGATGTGTAGAGGAAGCAGAAGTCACAAGGAAACAGGTTTCTTAAACTGTAGAAGCAATTGTAAGTGCTTTATCTTGACTTTGTCTAGGGGGAATTTAAATGAGTGTCACATGAAAGCGAGATATCTGGTAGCATAGCAATAAATGCTAAAGTTTTAAAATATCTGCACTATCAGCCCATTAAGTTTTGTGCATTCAGCTTACATGTTTTGACTAGTGAGTACAGATAACATGACAAAAAGGCATTGACATCCTTACCAAGTTGTTATTGAGATGTTTTTCAGTTTTTCTCAAAAAGGGCATCCTAATGTGTTCATAAATATATCATTTCTGAAGTTAAATATAACTTTCCTGAAATGCATCCACCCAAAAGCCCTGGTGAATAGACACAAAGAATAAATGCTTGTTCAGTTGCTAAATATTTCTGTTGGCTGTATTTGTCAGGTCATGTCTTAATCTCTATTTTTTCCTTCCTTCTCTGTTTTCCATTTCTTTCCAGTGACAGTGTAATGATCCACATGGAAACCCCAAAATGTGCGAGTGCTAGGCATAGTCTGGAATGTCAAGGGTCAACTATCTTTCCCTTTTTGTTGTGTAGAAAGAGATGCATTATTGAATTTTGGTATTTAATCCACCATAAATAAAGGCATTTAATCCACCATAGCTTGCTCTCTTTACTGAACTAATTTGTCCCATATTTATTTCAGCATGTGTGGATTTCAGGTTACATATTAATAACAAGTTATAATATATTGCTATGAGAGTTGTAGACTGGCAGTAAGAGCTTTAAGCTACAATATGCTGGTATTTTTTAATTATCTTAGCCACATCCCTTTTGCCTTCGGCTCTGCCCATCCCTGGAATGTGGCCCTCGAGAGCTTCTCCAAAATTGATTTCAGCCCTTGGGTTGAAAGAAGTTCCGTGCTCCTGATCTATGTGGTGTGGATGAATCTATTCTATGCGGGGGGGGGGATCAGCACTCATTTGCTGCAGATGCACCCATTTGGCAGCTGCTACACTATAGCAAAATGGAGTTGTGAACATGCAACAGTGTTGCAGTGTGGAGTGCTCCTGTTCAGGGTTCCAGCCATTTTCCAGGTTACCGCATTCCACCCCACCCCAATTTCCACCCCCCAACTATCAGTCAGCATTCTGTCACCATTGAGCATACTCAGTCCCCATTTGGCTGTTTACGGTTTCCCTCTTCCCTTAGGGGGCATTTTTATACTCCAGGTATATGGCCTGGTCTTGGGGATGTAAAGACACACCATTGGCAAAATCAATAGATTCTTTGGAAATTTTATGCCTCATGTCCAGGTTTTTTCCCAGAAAGAAAATGGTAAATGGTAAGAGGCTGAAATTTGGGAGCATCATACATGTGACAAAAAAACAACAACAGTGTCATGAGAGAGCTATGTTTTAGGTCTACTTCTGTGTAAATTCTGCAATGAAAAGTGCATCTGGAGTAGTCCTTTAGGCTGCCCCATTTTAGCAGGGTTAAACTTGATTAGCAAAGTATGAAAAAAACTGGAAAGCATCGAAATTAGATCCAAAAAGAGAGCTGAAAAAAATAGTTGTATTCTTTAAGGGCACAATCTTATGCATGTTTACATTTCACAGATGAAAATAGGGACACACATGTGAATTTGTAAGAGGTATGGTTAAGTAACATGAAGGTGTGATCAAGAGGGTGTGGCCAGGCAACATGAGGGTGTGGCCAAGGGTATGGCCAGGCAACCAAAGGGCATGGTCAAGTGGCTCATGCTGGCTCAGCTTGTCCGAGTGTGGAAAGCTAAGCAGGGTCAGGCCTGGTTATTACTTGGATGGGAGACCCGTCCCGTCCTCTAGTTTCCTGCATTGAGCAGGGGGTTGGACTCGATAGCCTTGTAGGCTCCTTCCAACTCTATGATCTATGAAATCTATGAAGTACAAAAGTTATTAGAGGAAACATGCAAAACTGCAGTATTTTAAGCACAGAAATCTTTGAATTTATAATAATATTTAACATTTAGATATCTCTGAGTGTGCAAAGTGGTTCACAGCCCCACTCTGCAAGCTCCTATTTTCTCCACTCAGAAAAAAACATGTGGGCTCTATTGTACTTGAAGAAGAAGAAGAAGAAGAAGAAGAAGAAGAAGAAGAAGAAGAAGAAGAAGAAGAAGAAGAAGAAGAAGATGTGATTGAACAATAATGCCACATTGGAATGATATTTGTTGCTGCTATTTGAGGTAGTTGGGATTTTTTCTTTCTTTCTCTTGAGGAGGGTGTGTTTTCTGCTAACTTCCTTCTAATGCATTTAAAAAGAAAAACAATCCAAAATCCCTGCAGAATAATCCTAATCATTACTGTAGAGACCTTTCTCCATTGTACTTCAGCATGTGTTAGAAAAAATACTTTCACATGGGATACACAGGTAGAGCCAAGTAAAATTTACCACTGCTCTGAAAACAGAATAACAGTGCATATGTACTCAGAAGTAAGTCCTATTACGTTCAATGTGACTTACTCACAGGAAAGTGTGTATAGATTACATCCTAAAGTACAGAAGTCCTTTCCATAAAACTCAAACCAGAACAACACAACACAAGCAAAGGAGTTCCTGCACTTAGTTTCAGTGTCACCAGGGAGCCTGTTTCATGTTTTATACCAAAGGAAAGCACTCTGCAACATTTAGAAACAAAAGTCAAAATTACATAGTGCATCAGCTGTGGATTTGGAAAGAGCAGGAAAAAGATAGCCTCAAAGCAAACTCGTACCATTTATGGTGGGGTGAGAATTGTGGAGCCCTCCAGATGTTGTTGGACTGCAACTTCCAGCTGCCCTCACCACCAGAGCCAATGGTGAGGAATGCTTGGAGTTGCAGTCCAACATCTAGAGGGCCACACAATTTCCACCCCTGTTTTATGTAAACCAAATAGTGGTCACATTTGGCACAGAGAAAAGTGCATGGACAAACAGAACTGCTTGCTTGGCAATCTTTTTGTTTTAAAATTGTCAGGATTGGCACAAATTCAACAGGTGAAGCTTACCCCCCCCCCAACATGGCGCTTCAGAGAGAAGGGGACATTTCTTGCATTTCCTTCTGATGACACTGTAACCTCACCTGTTAGAGGCAAAGAGTCAGCTATGTTAGGAAATAAACTCTTTGGCAATATAAAGATAGGAATCATGTGATAAATTCCCTCATTCATCTCTTCGTTGGTCCAGGCCAGTGGGTGCAGCCTCCACCTCCTTTTCTTTTCACCCAGCTAATCCCTTTCCCACAGCATGTGCACGCACACACATCCTTGCCTGGCCCTCCCAGCTTAGCAGCGTCTGTTCCCTCCCTGATTACTGCAGCTTTTCGAGCCTAAGCAGAGACCTACTCTTAAAGGGGCCATGGGCAAAATTGCAGCTAAGCTAAAACTGCAAGCTTCGCTGCAATTTTGCTCATGGCCCCTTTAAGAGCACCTTAAAGTGAAAAGACACTGGCACTCTTCAGGGCTCCATTGTGAACATAGTTTCATATGTTCTGAAGTGGCAGAATGGGGGTGAGCCACCAAAATGGTACTGGGCATGTACATTGTGTGCAGGCATCCTAGAATAGAGATGGAGGAAAAATTCACTTGTTCTGCATTTTAATTCGCACTTCCCAACCCAATAGGCAGACAGGAACACAACTAGTATCTTTCGTTTTTCACAGATCTCCAAATTTTGTGAGGCCATTCTCTGATTCAAAAAAAAGGAGTACAAAATGCATACATTAGGGGAAATTGTGTGGAAAAATGTGTACATCAGGGAAAAATTGTACAAAGAGGCCTATATTAGGGGAAAGTGGTTGCAAAAACTCCATACACTGGGGGGGGGGGGACACATACAAAAATGAATATGAATGTCTGTGCGAACAAAAATTTCCACAAAATTTCTTACAAATCCTCATGCAGATTTAAGACAACATTAATAATCTCCTTGCAACTTTACTGTTCATAAAAATAATGTGTGAATGGACCTGTAGTGATGAGTGCAGTTCTATACCCAGCGGAGGCTGGTGTATGATCTATGAAATCTATAAAATAATCTATGACCTCTCTGTCAGTGGGCCTCCTTATCCATTGCATCTTTTTGTTTCGGCTTCATTGGAGCTATCCATGGTGCTGAACTCCGTCCCCAAAATAGGTTGACAACAATGGAGCACCATGGATAGCTCCTATAGAGCTCAAACAAAAGGATGCAATGGATAAGGAGCCCCACTGACATAGGGGGCACCAGCCTCTGCTGTCTAGACCTCCAACCTCAAAGGATGTTCACTGATTGACAGGACTGCAGTTCAGTGGCAGAGCACATGTCAGGTTCAGTTTCTGGCATTTCCAGCGAAAACCATCAGAGTAGATCATACTGGGTGAGATGGACAAGGAATCTGATCTGATAAAAGGCAGCTTCCTATGTTTGTAAACACAATGTCATCATTGACAGGCTTAAGAACATGAAGATGGGAAATATTATTTGCTCTTACATAATGGGTTACATTGCTTGATTGGCATGCTTCCAAAAAGCAGCGTTTTTTTTTTATTGAGACCTGTTGTACAAGATAAATGAAGGGGCAAATGCCTGACTTCATAAAAAAGCACCTGGGTAGCTGCCTATAAGGGATTGGTGAGGAACTGTACTAACAGTAGTACTGACAGCAGCTTTCTTGCAATGCACTTTGTATTACGAGGCATGCCATAAAATGGGAGAGACATTCACAGTGTTTGCACAAGGCTGTGAGATTAGCATGAACAAGCAAGGTGCAAAGAGGGTATATTACATGTCAGAGATGAAGGGTACAATGCATTCATGGAAAGTTTTGAGAAGCAGCAGGGCAAATCTGTATTATACTTGGAGCTCAATAGAGCCAGCAAAGGTGTTTTGAAGATATAAAGGTGATTTGATTCCCACTGCCTAGAGGGAGAGGTAAGTTGGCTGCTAGGACCCCCGATGTTTCCCTGGCAGGTATTTAGGGATACCATGAAAGAAGAAAACTAATAGGACAGGCAGCGATTAAGGCATAAGGGAGGATTATAAACATTGAGGAGGGAAAAATAAATATTATGCACACTGGCAGCATTCCACAGAATGTGATAAGGTATGCAAACAAAACAGGGGAGGGAAAACAGTAAAGGGAGGTCAAAATTGATTGAAGTCAATGAAGATTCAAGTGTAAAATTAGGTCAGCCTATGGCCCCAAGGACCTGTTTGTTACAGTACATTCCAAGAATAGGAGGAACGCTTTTTGATCCAACTTTTACCCTTCCTTCATTTTTCACTGGGATTTTAAAGTTTCTGATACATACAAAAGCCATAAGCATTTTTCAGAAAGAAAGAAAGAAAATTGTATTCTTGATCAATGTTTTTCACACTTTCTATCTTCAGGGAACTGTCCCCATACAGGTTTGTCTGCTGAGGAGCCCCATGTATCACCACAGATCGCTAGCTTAGCACAAAGGATTCTGGGAAGTGTTCCAGGGTGCACATTCAAATTCATGTGGTGTTCTGGCCAAGTTTGTTGGCCCTCACCATCACTCCCCCCCCTTGTGAACTGAGGTCCCTGTTGCATAGTGTTTTTGTCACTTTTCACATTTCTGTGCAAAGATACGTAAATGCTGGATCAGAGCAGTGAGGCATTGCTCCTTTGGCCACTAGGGGCATGGACTGGATTCAGCCAATCAAATCGGGCTGAATCTGATTCAGATGTCCAAATTGAAGTAGGGCTCCTATGAAGCAAACCAGATCTGAAGCTGAACACTCCTGAAAATTCAGGATTCAGGGGGACATAGAGACACAGGCAGTGTGTCTCCAAAAACTGATGCATTTCTCCCCAGGATCTCCATATAAGGAAAACATCAAGGTGGGCAGAGGGGGGAATGCTCTAGCTTCTAATCAGTATCCTCCTGGACCAGCTCTGTGGCTTGAGAATTGGGGGCACTGTTTTACAGTAGTTGCGCTCCTATCTGCAAGGTAGGGTCCACAGAGCAGCATTGGGTGGCTGAACCTGGCAATGATGCTGTGGTGTGCTGCAAGGTACCATTTTGTCTCCAATGTTATTTAATATACATATATATGAAGCTGTTGGGTGCAGTCATTAGGAATTTTGGGGCAAGCTGTCACCAGTATGCGGATGACACACCGCTGTATTTCTCCTTTACATCTGAATCAGGAGAGGCCATGCATGACCTGGACCAGTGCTTAGAGACAACGGTGGGCTGGATGAGGGCCAGTAATTTGAAGCTGAATCTCGATAAGGTGGAGGCACTGTGGGTAAGTAACTGCTGAGTCTGGGAACTAGGGAGTTTACCCTGTTCTAGATGGGATTTCACTCCCCATGAAAGAATGGATATGCAGTTTGCGGGTGCTCCTAGGTTTATCATTGTCATTAGAAGCCCAAGGGGCATCTGTGGCACAGAGCGCCTTTTACCAACTTCAACTGGTGTGTCAACTGTTGTGTGTTATCGCCCAGGGTGGCCGGTTGCCGGCCAGATGGGCGATTAATAAATGTAAATAATAAATAAATAAATAAACTGCATGTGTTCCTGGACAAGGATACCTTGACCACTGTGATCCATCCATTGGTAACCTCAAGACTGGATTACAGTAATGCTCTCTATGTGGGGATGGCCTTGAAGCTGGTTCGGAAGATGCAGCTAGTGCAGAATGCTACAGCGAGCATGTGCAGAGTCCCATCTAGCAGGCACACAGCAATGGACCTTCTCTGTGGTGGCACCATCCTTGTGGAATGGCCTCTCCTCTGTAATATGTCAGGGACCAACTATCACATGCTTTCAACAATTATTAAAAACCTACTTCTTTACCCTGGCTTTTCCTAACCCATTAACTTATTTAAATGCTGTTGCGCTTTTAATGATTCTTTTTTGTTTGGTAACATGTTGTAAACTACTTCTGGATCTTTTTAAATGGGAAGCGGTATATAAATGTCCTAAATCATCATCATCTTCATTGCCATCATCACAGGGAATAGTTTTACCAGGTGTCTCCAATTCCAGTGGTTTGGGGGAAGGACGCTGAAGTAACATATCGCAGGAGTGATCCAGTGTTCAGTGCTCTTTGCTAGTTCATTCCCCAGAAGCAGTAATATTAAAATAGGTTTGGGGGAGTATTATGGCACCTATTTAATGAAAACACAAAATTATAAATGATCACTATGTGAAGCAATTTCATCATACAGAATGGTTCATTCTGTTCTCAGCTATTTGCCAAGCCAGCATGCTCTGAAGAGCTGACAGCAATTTTCTGGAAATAAATATATACATGAAGGTATTAAATGATTGTTGCTACTTTGAGATTTTTTTAAAAAATAAATATATCTCTTAGCATTAATATTTTCATTCATTTAAAAGTAGAAAGTTGGATAAAGCCATTGAAGATGAAGGATTGTAGTGACATTTTAAACTGAGTCCAAGTTTTGAATAGAACACTGTTGTTAATGCCATATAAAGAGTGTGTCCAGTTGACCACAATTATCTATAACAGCCTTCCCCAACCTGGTGCCCCCAGGTGTGTTGGACTATAACTCCCATCATCCCCACCCAACATGACCAGCCTCATGGCCATGCTGCCTAGGAATGATGGAATTTGTCTTTCAGCACATCTGGAGGGCACCAGGTTGGGGAAGATTGGTCTATAACAGTGTTTCTCAACCTTTTTCTGACTGTGGCCCCCTTCCAACCTTGTTTCCTTCCTGTTTCCTTTTGTTTTCTTTTCTCGGTCACTTATCTGTTTACTTCACTTCTCTCTGTGGCCCCCTAATCTCGTGCTGTGGCCCCCCTTTTATGTAATTTTCACCGGTGGCCCCCTTGGAATATCCTGGGGGCCCCTGGGGGCCATATGGCCACAGGTTGAGAACCCCTGGTCTATAACATATAAGATGTTATTCCATTCCAAGTCATATCACTGGTCCATCTAGACCAGCATGTAAGACTGTTTATGATCTTCCCCAACTTTACTATCCAAGATCCATTTTGCGACTTTGCTCTCTAAATCCATTTTGGATTGGACGTGGCAATGTAGGATCACACCCAGTCTATAATAGACCTGGAATTGCCATGTTCCTGCCACATAATTTATTAGAAGCTGTTTCATATAACAGTTTGAACCAGCTACTCCAGACTATCCTCAGAATGCCTGGGGGTGGGGGGAGGTTCTCCACCCACAGCTGTGGCTGCTCCACAAATTAATTTTGAACTAAGCTTTAGGTATGTTTCAGGCAACCAAATGACCCTTTGCAAAAACATTCATGGTTTGCAGCTAAGTACGTCTAGAGGAACACAATTTCCTTATTTTAAGCTAGGGAGAACTCCAAAGAAAGTCTATCGAATCCTAATTGGAGCTAATTAGCTCACTTAAGCCATTACATTCCTTACCTGCTGCTGAGTCACATTCAAAAAGGTGCACAATTACTGCATCCCTGGAATATAGCCAAGAAAATCACACATCCAGACTGATCTTTCTGCCCTGAAGCTGCAGTGATCATTATAATCAAGGGCGGACTCATCAAGCTTAGCTCAAATGGCATCTGTTTTGATGAAAACAGATTTGAGAAGCAGAGCCACTATAAACAGTGATCAAGTCAAACTTTCATCATCTTTGATAGCAGGGCTGAGCTGAAATGACTCCGCCATCTTTGCCAACCTGTTTAGCTTCCCCCGCCCCCCCAAAAAAGAAGAGGAGAGAAAAGAGCTTTTCTAAGGGTGCAATTCTATGCATGTTTAGACAGAAAAAAGCCCTACAACAGCATACTGGTTGGGGAATGCTGGGAGTTGTAGGAATTTTTTTCTGTCTAAACATGATAGGATTGTGCCCTAAACACTCTAAAATCCCAACTCTGGCTTGCAGCAGGGCTCTTAGAACAGATGCTTTCAGCTCAGCAGCAGTTCCTGCATGCTCAGGAGATCATCTCCTTGGCATTCTAGGAACTGTTGCCGGGCTAAAAGCCTCTGTGTGAAGAGCCCCATGCCATGCTGCAATAGTGCATGGGGCATTTTGAGAGTTAAAAAACAGAGAGAGCCCATGGCCACTTCCTACACTTAAACAGAAGGTAAACAGAACCACTGGCCCTCCTTCCCCAATTAGAAATTTCATCAGAACTCTCCCCTTTGCAGGGAACTCTCTCTCCTTCCCTGCAAAAGTGGTGGGGAAAAAACAATCAAAGTAGGGAGCAGGATTTGGCACAGCACCAACTGCTTCCCTTCCCACCTCGTGTGACCCTACAGTGTAGGCAGAAAGCATTGCATTCAGTCTGACTTTGCTTTATGACCACTAAGAATGTGTGAGGAATCTGATAAGGGGGTGAAAATCTGATGGACATTCACAATTTGGCCCCCTGGGTTCCTGTTTGCTAGCCCTGCGCTGGTGCCGACATGCTATGGTGTGAGTCGAGCCAGCTCGCAGACTTCTGTCTCTAAGACAGGCCATGATATTTTGTGCATTTAAAAAACCTGCTAAGGGAATTTGAGCAAAATTGGCCAATTTGTGCAAAGCAGCACCCGAAAAGCACCTGGTTTTCAGGTGGTGATTTTACGCAACTCACACTAGATCCACATGCTTTTCAGGCACCAATTTGCATAAAACACCATGATCTGCGCAAATTGCGTAAAATTTGCGCTGCACAAATAGCCCGATTTGCACAAATTTCCTTAGCATTTTTTAAAAAATGCACAAACCATGGCCCCTTTTAGAGACAGAAGTCTGCAGAACACACACACCCCCGACTTGGCCCGCTTCCAATCATTGGGCCAGAAGTGAGCAGGAAATCCATCAAGCTCAAATGAGCTGGACTTCCCAGCGGCAGCACATCCCTAAGACCACACCCAATAGCCAATGAAATTTGGCTACATGATGACTTCTGAAGTCCAATCAGAGTGAGGTGGGAGGCAGTGTGGGTTGTGCACCGCTGATCCCTTCCTTTCAAGTTTTGGGATTGACAGAACTGTCTGTCCTGGTTGCCTTTATGGAAAACTAAGTAGTACAGGCACCCTTTCTGAAGAGGGAAGTGCATCCAGGTAAAGTTGCCAGGTGTCCCCTTTTACATAGGACAGTCCTCTATTTGAAGGGCTGCCAAAGGATGGTCTTCTATTTTGAAGGTGTCCTCTCTTTGAAGGGCTGTGCAGTCCAAGTCAGGTTTAAAGAGAAAGAAGAAAGAGGAGCAGAGGCCTTGAACCTGCCCATCAGCAGTACCTGGGCAACAGACTGAGCAAGACGCACAGGTCACCTGGTCAGTCTTGCACACTATGCTGAAATGGATTGTATTTCTGTTTAAATTATAATAATAATTTCTAAATTTGCACTGATATGCATAAATTAGCACATGCAAATTTTATGCAAACCAGTACCCTCTTTTCGTCCTCTTCTTTGGTGATGCTGTAGCGGACGGGACCCCTCACTCCACAGCCCACACCCTTGATGTGTACTTCGCTCTCACCAAGTGCCACCTTGTATTGGTCACTTCAGACTTTAAGCTGTCTTTTAAAGTTGCGTTAGCCATTTATGTGTCTTAGGTCTTATATGTAGCTGTTCACCCACGTTTGTTTGTCTTTATTAAGAGCAGTTTGTTTTATTTGATTACTTGAAGTAGGGTGCCCCTCCGTTAATTCACTTCTTACTTTCCTGTCACCAGTCAGACTCTGGAGAATTAGAACTTTGAATAAAAAGGTTGATTTATTGTTCTAACAAAGTCTCTAAACTGATATTCAACTCAGGAACAGATAAGTTGGAATTTTCGACAGTTACATTCAAACTTGTTCTTTGCTTAGATTCAGGTTAAAGGCAGGCAGATGTTATACAGTGCTCTTTGTATCAATTTGGCTTGGTTACTTGAAAGTTACAGTATCAGACCAGGGAACGTAACTGTCCCTCACACTAGTCCAGAGTTTCTCCTTCTTCCTCAGACAGAAGGTCCTTCACTCCCTAAGTGGAGACTCCTGTGAAGGGTTCTATACTAACACCTCCACGTTTGCTTTCTCACAACTTAGTACTAGATTTCCTGTCTGAACTCTTCTCTTCAGTACCACCTTTCCCTGCCTACTCTACTAAGCTTCCACTCCCTCTCTCACTCCAACCCACTCTCTTCCCCAACTGACAACCAACTCCCCTAACTGTCAACTCCCTGGGGTTCTATGCTCTCGGCTTCAACCAATCAGAGCCTCTGGAATGTTCAGGTTGGCCCCTCCCTGGGCTTCTGCCTGTCACTCCGCTACAGATGCATTTCCTCTTTTTGTATGTGATTCATAAGTGGCTGTCCTGCATCCAAGTCAGAGGGTCTGAATTGCATGCAGAGTGGCCAGTTCAGTTCCACGGCCTGAGCCAGTTGGCCCAGGGTGGCCCTACATTGCTGATGTTGCTGTAGACATGCTTGCGTGCATCCTACATGTGATGTTCATTTAGGGCACAATCCTATGCAAGTTTAGACAGAAAAAAAGGCCTACAACTCCCAGCATTCCCCAGCCAGCACTACAGAAATATAAAGATCACATCCCTCCTACTTTAGATCCTCCTGAAACAAAGGGAGACTTCACTGCAGTCATGAAACATTTTTTAAAGTCTCCGTTGCCACGGGACTGGCGCAAAACAGAGCTTTATGTTCTGTGTGCTGGGATCCTTTTAGCATCTGTTAGGATAGGAACAGACTGTGTCTAGGGAGTTTCACTTCTCTGGGTTTCAGCTGCCACTGGTTATTTAGGCAAATGCTAAAAAGGAGAGAGAAAGCCCTTTCTTTTCCTAGTATTATTTAGTTCTTGCTCCCTATCATTCTTACCCTTTTTGCAAAATAAAAGCCTCCTGACACCTTTTCAGTGTATATGGATGCAGCATAGCTGGCTGGGGCATGCTGGGAGTTGTATGCCTTTTTACTGTATAAACATGCATAGTATTGCGCTTTTACTGAACATGATTTTAAAAAAAACGTTTTATGGGAGCTACAACAAATCTCAAAGATTTGAGACCTAAAGCAATGATCTCCAAAGCAAAATATTGGTTTTGCATGGAATGGCAAACTTATAGAAAGCAAATGAGTTTTGTCAAACTTCACATGAAGCAAACTAATACAAGCTCACACATCGAATTGTTTTTATAATTATTAGACTTGGGAATTAGAATAGAAATTAAAATTCATCCTTAATTCTACACAATAATACCAGAATTTGCATGTTTAATTCTATTTGATTTGTATTACATGCAACGTTCTTTTGGGTGATTTTGCGTGAAACTTCCCTGCTTTAAAAAAAATTGTTATTCATAAAATGTCTTTAAAAAGGCTGATTGGTGGCACTTATATGAATCTGTTTTTATATAAATGTTTTATTCATATTTATCCTATGATTACTAGCTGCTGTCACAGTAATTCTCATCTCATTATAAAACATGCTATAAAATACATTACTGATAAAGGTTTCATGTTCATGATGATACTCCAATCTTTTTGCTAACCCTGGGCTTCAAGCAGTTTTATGGAAAATAAGTATGCTTTTATTAAAAACCCACAAAATAATGTTCTTTCCCATTTCTCCCTTTGCTAAGCATTAAGGCTATCTTGTGGATAAAGACATGTAAGTCCTATTGAAATTAATACAGGTTAAGCGTGCATGTCTGGTTGGAGGAAGCTAAACGTGGATTGACAAAACAAGATGTCTGGTCTGGTGCACTCAGGCCCATCTCCAGGCTTGCTGGGCTGGCCAATCCATCCTCCATTTGAGGAGGGGGGTTGGTCAAGTCGGCCAGCTAGAATTGTTGCCCCCACCCCCTGCCACTCACCCCCTGCCACTTACTAGTTGTTGACCTGGTTGCAGCACCCACTGCAGTCTTCTTTTAAAGAGGGCTGTCCTATATTTCAAGAATTGTCCTGTCCACTTCCAGTTTAAAGATAATCTATATATAAAAGAAGAAGTCCTGACTGACTGACTGATTGACTGACTCATCAACGCCCAGCACAAACTGTTTAATCTAGGAATGTGAAATTTTGAAGGACACTGCTTTTATGACGTAGACACCCACTAAGGAAGGATTTTTGGAAATTCCGTCCCTAAGGGGGTGAAAAAAGGGGGCAAAATCGCCCCACTCTCATATCTCCTATGGGCAAAACAACAGGGAAGCAGTTATGCAAACCGGCCTCACCTCAGAATTGCCGTAGGAGCCAATAGGAGCAGTTATGCAAATAGCCCATGCGACACTTAGAATGTTCATATGAATTCCTGCAGGGGCCAATAGGGGTGGGTATGCAAATCTCCCCTAGGCCATTTAGAATGTTCTCTGGGGGGGGAGGGAAACTTTTTAAATGACTGCCTGACTGAATGACTGCTGTGTGTGGGGCGTCATCACATAGGCTCCATCACGTTTTGACGGATCCGCCCCAAACTTGGAACGCATACTCTCTATCACCCAAGGACAAAGACTGGTGGGTTCAAATCTCCAAAAAACCCTCACTAAGCCTGTACAGCCCAAAATAGACGACAGCCAATGGCATCACTTGGAATGTTCGCAGGGGCCATTCAGGAGCGGTTATGCAAATCGCTCCAACAACATATAGAATGTTCATATGAACTGCCACAGGGGCCCAATCAGGAGTGGATATGCAAATCTCTCCTGCGTCAAAACAGAATGTTCATATGAACTACAGCCGGGGCATATGGGGGGGTGAGCTGGGATTTCATTGTTGGGTAGTCCCGGGGGGGGGCGGCAAGCTGGGATTACATTGTTGTGTAGCCCCGAGGGGGAGGAGGAACAGGGATTTCATTGTTGGGTAGTCCCGGGGGGGGCAAGCTGTGATTACATTGTTGGGTAGTCCTGGGGGGGGAGCAGGGATTTCATTGCTGTGTAGTCCTGTGGGGGGGGGGAGCAGGGATTTCATTGTTGTGTAGTCCCGGGGGGGGGGGGAAGCATGGATTTCATTGTGTAGTCCCGGGAGGAGCAGGGATTTCATTGTGCAGTCCCGGGGGTCAGACAGAGATTTGATTGTGTAGTCCCGGGGGTGGGGGGGACAGGGATTTCATTGTACAGTCCTGGAAGGGGGAAGCAGGGAATTCATTGTTGTGCAGTCCCGGGGCGGGAGCTGTGATGTCATTGTTCTGTGGTCCTGAGGGAGCTGAGATTTCACTGTTGTGTAGTCCCAGCAGGGGGAGCAGGGATTTCATTGTTGTGTAGTCCCGGGACGGGGGTGGGGAATCAGGGATTTCATTGTGTAGTCCCGGGGGGGGGGTGTAAGCAGGGATTTCATTGTTGTGTAGTCCCGGAGGGGGGGGGAAGCAGGGATTTCATTGTGTAGTCCCGGGGGGAGCAGGGATTTCATTGTGCAGTCCCGGGGGTCAGACAGAGATTTGATTGTGTAGTCCTGGGGGGGGGGGAAACAGGGATTTCATTGTACAGTCCCGGAGGGGGGAAGCAGGGAATTCATTGTTGTGTAGTCCCGGGGGGGGGGAGCTGTGATGTCATTGTTCTGTGGTCCTGAGGGAGCTGGGATTTCACTGTTGTGTAGTCCCGGCAGGGGGAGCAGGGATTTCATTGTTGTGTAGTCCCGGGGTGAGGGGTGGGAAGCAGGGATTTCATTGTGTAGTCCCGGGGGGGGGGGAAGCAGGGATTTCATTGTTGTGTAGTCCCGGGGGGGGGAGAGCAGGGATTTCATTGTTGTGTAGTCCCGGGGAGAGGGAAGCAGGGATTTCATTGTGTAGTCCCGGGGGGGGGGAGCTGGGACTTCACTATTGTGCAGTCCCGGGGGGGGGGAACAGGGATTTCACTGTGTAGTCCCAGGGGAACAGGGATTTCATTGTGCAGTCCCAGGGGGAAAGGACAGGGATTTCATTGTGTAGTCCCGGGGGGGGGGGGGACTGGGATTTCATTGTGTAGTCCTAGGGGATCTTTCCTATGGAGCCATTCAAAAAAGTTGTCAGCTACCTTAAGGAATTTCAAACAAATAGTGCCTATAGGAAAATGACGACCCGTGCAACTGACTCAATGACTGTTGTGTGTGGGGCATCCCAAATCCTAAAATCCAAGCGAGCGAAGCCACGGGCGACAGCTAGTGAACCATAAGAACTGTTGTCCATCCACAGTTAGCACCAGAACAGCAGGCTGAACAGGCTGGCACACTGGTCACCTGGTCACAGTCTTCCACCCTATGGTGGTATGTAAGTGTCCACTCCAGGCAGCTTCTGGCCCGTGCACAAGTTCTAGATGGTGCTGCTATATTAATAATGTCAGTCCTGCCTCCAATGTACGCACATCGGGGAGTGTCTGGTGTCTTTAAGGTGGCAGCACCATGCAGGACATGCATTCCATGTTGGCCTGGGGCTCTGTTTGGTGTCACTGCCACCCAGCTCAGTCACATTTGCAGTGGCGGTGACACCAGTGATCCCCCTTGCCAGGGCAATGGGGGCCTTAGCATTTGCCCCACCATGTCGGGTGCTGGTGCCAGGCTTGGGTACAGTAGCTAATCCACCCTCTGCACTTGGGATTAGGTAGGATGGAAATGAGAAAATGGTGCCTGTGCACTCACGGAGGGGCAGGCCCCTTGGGGGAGACACACAAGCGATTATTTTGTCATTCATTCATTCATTCATTCATTGTATTTCTAGATCACTCATCTAGCCGGAACCCGGCTACTCTGGGCGATGTACAATATAAAACAAAACAGAATAAAATACACTTAAAACAGTATAAAATTTTAAAATCCTAGCCCACCCCATATTCCTGCCTGAAAAGCCATGTTTTTAATGAACGGCGGAAGTTCATCAAGGAGGGGGCATGGCGGAGGTCACTGGGGAGAGAGTTCCACAGTTTGGGGGCCGCCACAGAAAAGGCCCTCTTCCTAGTCCCCACCAGCCTGGCTGCTCTGGCTGATGGGACAAGGAGAAGGCCAGTCCGTGGCAGATCTTGTTGAGCGGCCTACTTGATGTTGCTAGAGACGCTCCTTGAGATAAATTGGACCAGAGCTGTGTAGGGTTTTAAAGGTCAAAACCAACACCTTGAATTCAGCTCAGCAAACAACTGGTAGCCAGGTGCAGTCAAGGGATCAAAAGAAACCTAGAGTCAGGCCAACTGACCTATACCTTTAAGATCTTGGTTCTATGAGGGGTGGGAAGGGTGACAAAAAAGAGAGTTGACTTTCATTTAGTCTGTTTCTGTGCTCATCTGCATAGAGGTCTCTAGTAGCCTGTGTACATACAAACTGACAATGTGGACTGCACTCATGTCCTGGAAGATCTTTGTGCTTGTGGCGGTCTACTACTTGAACAGGGTTCTTCCTTAAACTCTCCCATCCTTCCCAAGCACTGCTTGAAAATGATGGGCAGAAGGTGCAGCTAGGGATGTGTGAGGAATCCGACAGGGGCTTGAAAATCTGACAGATTTTCATGATTCAGCCCCCTGGATTCTGGTTCGCCAGACTTGCGCTGGTGCTGACTCACTATGAAGCGAGTTGAGTCAGCTCACGGACTTCTGTATTTGAGACGGGCTGCAGTTTGCACATCTTTTTTTAAACGCTAAGGAAGTTTGCGCAAATTGCGTAAGGTTATGCAAATTGAGTAAAGTTGCGCAATTTGTGTAAACTTCACACAATTTGCATAAATTGGGGTATTTTGTATGTTTTACCCAAATGAGCACCTGAAAAACATGTGGATCTAGCATGATTTGCATTAAATCAGCTGATTTTACACAAATTGCGCTAGATCCATGCACTTTTCAGGTGCGTATTTGCACAAAACATGCAAAAATACCCCAATTTATGCAAATTGTGTAACCTTATGCAATTTGCATGAATTTCTTTAGTGTTTAAAAAAGAGGTGCAAACTGCAGCCCATCTTACAGATGGAAGTGTGCAGAGAACCCCTGACTTGGCTTGCTTTTGATCATCAGGTCGGAAGCAGGCAGGAAGTCCATTGAGCTCAAACGAGCCGGATTTCCCAATGTCAGCACATCCCTAGCGTGCAGCATTGACCTCTGCAGTGGCTTTGGAGCCACTTTCTTAAGAGAGAGAGAGAGAGAGAGACCCATTCTTCAGGTTGTAGGGTGACAAGCTGCATGATCAATAGGGCCCTACAACCTAACAAGGAATGTAGGGCTTAAGGAGGGCTCCACACAAATTGAGAAAATATGCTCTTCCTTCTCAAGGCAGACTTGAAACCATTTGTTCTCTCCACAAAATTCTGTCGTTTCTCTGTATAATCACATGAAGAATCACATGTTGCGTTTGTGACAGACCCATTCCTTGATTGGGGATGTCAGAGAAATCTGCAACAGATTCAAATGAATTAGGATTTCTATGAATCTGACCTGCAGTTTCTGCTGGCAGAGTGGCTTTTTCTGAGTTATGCGGACTTGTGGGCTGGTTTTTCACTTCTGGGGGGAATTTGCACAAGTGTGCACCTGTGCAAGTTTGTGCTAGCACAGCTGTGCATTAGTAGAAGTGCGCATTTGCAAACAGGAACAAAATTCACATACATCCCTAAAAAAAATCCCATTCTGTCAATGAGTGGATGAAGGGATGAAAGATGCCTGACAATCCACAAACCATAGACAGGAACGGATTGAACAAAATCTGTACATGCCAGGATTCCAGTAGAGCCTGACTAGAAGTTCCTCTAGTGGAGTAATAGGAGAGTGGGCATGCTGGGATGAAGAACCAAGGCTTAGTCCATCACGCTGCGTTCATGCATTGAACTAGAGACATTAAAACTCACCAGTCTTGTGTTTGCCTTTGAAGTCCATCACTTTGCAGCCTTATTCCTGAGGGTCCCAGGGTGCACTGGAACACAACACTCTCTGCAACTCTTTACCTGGCCTTTCTAAGGGAAGGCAGCAGGCCCTGCTGGGATTGCTAATAACCGAAGAAAAATGTTGAGGAAATTGATGCTGTTGGCTTTCTTTTTTTAATTAACTTGTGGTGGTTATTTGTTGTTGCTGTTGAACAAATTAAAATGGCTCCTGCAGCAAAGGAGCTCTTTGGAAACTGTGACCTGTCATGGTGTGCTTTAGGAAACCAGTGGTGATAGCCCACCACAGTAGTTTATTGAAAATTCATTCAATGAACAATTTGAGTTAAATCATCACACGTTTATGAGCATCCTTTGAAAGCCAGTTTATTCCATTTAGTGATACCAATCTAGACAAGCTGTAACATTCATTTATGGACTGCTAAGGTTTAAAATTTAATGAAGCTTTCTGGATCCCAATGACCTTATCACCACAGCAATAATTAAATAGACAGTACTAAATGTGCTATTCACAAAACTCTCTAGAGCTACTGATTACAAACCTCCCAGAAACATAAGATTTCCTTAACCTCAAGAATTAGCTTGTCCTTTGCTTAACCAATACTTTCAAAACTTTTGACAATGAGCAATGTAAAAAACAAACAACACCCATTATTCTCCATTACATTTAATACCCTGGCATGATCCAGTCAGCTTAAGCATTTTTAGTCTCACATTGATTTCATTAGGAGCCTTCAGCTGAAATCCTAAACATGCTTTCTAGGGAATACACCACACTCGCCACACTGAGCAGAGTGAGACTTACTTCTGAGTAAACCTGTGTAGGACTCTGCTGTTAAGCACCTGCTTAACTCTTCCATTGAAATCAATGGGACTTCAAAGTGCTTAAAATTTTAAGCACTTTTAATCATGTTTAATTATTGTACTATTGTGCTTAGAGAATCCTTGATAATGTATAGAATTATACAAAGATTGGCTACCGCTGGTATTTCTATATGTAATCACTGGTACTACAAGTGTGAGTAGAATTAATATTGAAAGGCAAGGTATATGGATGGTGCTGTTGGTCCCACTGAAGTCAAAAGGGCTTAAGTGCTCATACTTCAGCATAGGATTGCAACCTAGAGCTTTCTTTTTACCTTGTTGTGGTGAAATTGCAGCAGGATCCCCATTCATGTCACATGCAGAGGGGATGAAGTTAAACAGTGTCTGACTGTTTTCTCTTCCTCCTTTAGCCCAGTTTCCAGTCACTCACCTGAACTCTGATGGAATATTCCTGGGTCTGGCTGCCATTAATGCTTAACTGCTGCTTCCCACTTCCTGTTGGCACCCACTACCTGTTTCCATTCCAGCTTCCTTACGGCAAGGGAACGTGTGTCCATTGACTGGCAACAGGGCTAGAATTCTTTTCCCAGCTGTAGGGTCAGCCAGACCTCCTCTACATACATATTATTCTGTAGAAGAAATATATTACTTTGGGCAGTATCCAGTGCTGGCAGTCCACCACCACTAAACACGCTGTGCTACTAGAAACAAATGCCAGTGTGATGGCAACCCTGGAAACTAGCCCAAATTACCATTTCCAGAATGGGATAAGCCAACAGATCTCCCTTCTGGGAGTTCTACAGACTTCTCTAATTTGGGTTAGTTTCCAGTTTCCAGCTCCCCATTGTGCTAGCATTTCTTTCTGCATTGGATACTGCCCTTTATGTATGCCACAAAACAAACCATTGTTGTGCAGCACCTCTCATTTCTTGCACACATTTCCCACTTACTCATCCTCTGGTTTGTGTGCTTCTTCATTCATGCCATTAAGTCATCTTAGGAAATATTGTGTTCTGTTGTATCTCTCCAATACTCATCCCTACAGGCACAATGCTATGTCAATCTCTTCCTCCCCCTTTTCTGGTGCAATAAGTGATAGAAGATACTGTGATGTAAGCATGTGTTACAGGTATAGTCTAATGGGTGAAAAATGTGTACATCATCCAGATAATTCCTGAATTACCCAGGCTAATTAGTTAAAGTCAAAATAATCTATCAAGATTAATTACAATTCATGCTTCAGCCTGCTGGCTTGCACATTGGCTAAACCATCTTCAATAACTTTATCTGAGAGAACTGAGTAAGATATCTACATGCCAGTCAGGTAAGCTATTGAGGGAAATATATCATTTTCCTAGCTAGGGAGAGGGGGGTGTCTCTTAGATGACAAAGACTATAATCCACAGTTCATAATCAACTAAAATAATTTCAGTGGTCGACAGTGCTACTGGCCATGGGTAGTTGTTGTTTTTTGTCTCAGGGTATATCCACACACTACAGATTTAAACTGCTTTAAAAGTAATTCCCTTACCAGCAGGGGAGGCTGGTGACTCCTGTGTCAGTGGGGCTCCTTATCCATTGCCTCTTTTCATTTGAGCTTTATAGGAGCTATCCATGGTGCTGAAATCCATCCCCAAAATAGGTTCTTCACCATGGAGCACCATGGATAGCGCCTACAAAGCCCAAACAAAAAGATGCGATGGAGATGGAGACCCAGTGACACAGGAGTCACCAGTCTCCCCTGCTTACCAGAAAATATTAAAAACTGTACTTCAGAGGGCAGCGGGGGGAGATAGGCATTTACACAGAATTCTTAATACCTTCTTTGAGTTTCTTTGGAGGAAGTTGTGATAGTGCTATAAAACTGTTGCTTGAACTGCAGGCAGTACACTGGCCCCTTACAAGTCACCCCTAAAGCAGAAATGCATTATCAAAAAAGGGGACAAAAAGAGGACAGATTTGTATAAGCTAGTGTTTATGTGTAGATGCAGATTTAGAAAGAAGTACTATAATGTAAATAGAATACATCTCACCATAGTGCGGAAGACTCTGACCTTGGGCCTCCAGCTGATCACATCCAATGACATTTGCTTTTAAATCACTCTGTCCCGCACTCTCCTGCAATATTTGCCTATCCTTTGGAGTAAGCAGAGCATAGCGAACAAAATACTCAATTTCCATTCATCAATCTGGTCCATACCATAGGCAAAAGCTTCCTGCTCAGCCCTGAAGTAACCAGCTAACCCTGTACTGTAGTCCAAGGGTGGGTGGGTGAGAACAAAGGAAAGGTCAGCGGGCAGGTGCAGGGCTTATTAAGTCCTCCTCTGGCTTCACCCCCACGCCAGCCGGCCGTCGGGCATAACACGCATTTGGATGCCATCGCATCGCCTGAATTTCCAGCTCCTTGTCAGGCTGGATGCAACATCATCCCCTCCACACTCTCCTGGGTTCCTGGGAAGGAGCAGTAGCATGATAGAATATTTTCCTTTCTGTATGATTTACTGATATGTTTAACACAAGAATCTCTTTCGGCATGAGGTCCAAATTCAATTTCAGAGAAGCTCATGGGGGCGGGGGCACATTCCAGTGATGGGCAGGGCCAAAGGTAAAAGGGGCGGGGCAAAAAACCAAAAATACTAGCTTATTTCATCTAAAGTCCCTTACTTCCAGTAGCTAAGCCTTAGGGGAGGCATTTCAACCTTTCAGAACAGGGAGAAAACTGCCCAGAAAAGGGGGTGGGGCCTGGAGGATGGAGTATGACCTTCTGGGGAGCCTTGGAGGGCCAGATTTGGCCCAAAGGCCTAAGGTTCCACCCCCCCCCCCGTTTTAGCAGTCACAGTTAAATAAAAAAAATCCGATTTCAGACTATGGGGGCAGAACTAAACGTTATGCTTGAGATGGATCTACTGCTGATAATGGCAGCCCATGTCAAATTCTCCCCCCACACACACCATTTTCTCTTAACATTCAGGCATGCTTACATATGTCATGAGTCCATCACACCGCGAGCAGCTAATGATGCTGGGAAGGGAAACAAACAAGACAATGTCGGTGCATTCACTTCCAAGCATGCGGAACAGCTGGCTCCTGCTGAAACTTAAAAATGTAAAGGAGAAGTAGTTATGATGAATTTGTTCAGTACTTTCCCCCCTATTTAGTTCTTTCAGTATTGCATGCTTTATTTTTGCATTGTTCTTTTGCTTAAATACTCTTCTGTAAAACCGCCTCACTCTGAATGCTAATCATCAATGTCAGGATAATAAGTTAGCACCAAAGCTTGACTTGCAGAAGAGCTAATTATTCTGACAGTCGTTTTCTATCCATCCTCAATAGAGAATAGATAGGAAACCTACACTAATGATACAAGAATGCTTCCCCCCCTGTGGATCTATTAAAAGCTGCTGTTTCCTAAGGAAGGCAGCTAAGTGTCTTCTATTGAAATGACTGAATTAGCTAATCAAATGACAGGATTTTTGTATGAGCTGGGGAATATTGCTAAACACTCGTGTTTCCTTCAGAGGCTATTTATAAGCCATGATGAAATTCAATGGCATTTTATATGAGATTGCTAATTTATCCTCTCTCAGGTACAATGACGACGAGTATTGTCTAATAGACTAACAGTGAGATCCTCTGCATCTTTACTCAGAAGTAAGTCTCACTGTGTTCAGTGGGGCTTACTCCCTAGTAAATATGTTTGCAGCTTGAATTAGATTCTGCTCCCTCCACCCCACCCCACCCCACCCCCAGTTTCCAATTTTCTTTGCTGGCTAAGGCATGCATGTATGCTCATGTACAAGTCAAGTGTATCATTCTGTTCAGAGATATAAGAAACCACAAAGTCTTGGGCGTATATATCCTGAGAAACAATGGTCAGTTTGAAGTGTGGCATCAGAGGAGATAGTGAAGCTGAAGTGCCTTTATTATAACATGGAAAATATGAAGGTACCTTATGTAGAACCACCCCTTTGGTGCATCTAGCCCAGTGCTATCTACTGTGACTGACCAGTGGCTCTCCAAGTTCTCAGGCTAATGTCTCTCCCAGCTTTGCTGGCTGAGATCCTATTTATTTATTTATTATATTTATACCCCACCTTTTTTTCCTGAAAGGAAACCCAGGTCGGCCTTTCCATAGTCCCTCTTTCCTCCTCTCTTCCATTCTATCTCACACAACAACCCTGTGAGGTAGGTTTAGCTGAGAGTCAAGTACATAGCCCAAAGTCCCCCATGGTTTCATGGCTGCGCATTTTTTGTACTTATTCTGTTTCTGGGTTTTGTTCTTTGTTTTTGTTTTTGTTTTGTCATGGAATTTAGAGACTTGTATGATCTTTCAGAAAGGTTCAGTGCATTCTGAAGATTTAAGGACTTAAGCCCTGGTTCTTTCAAAATAAATAATATTGGTTTTTAAATATGGCAAACTAATTGGAAAGAAATAGTAGGTGGAGGACATATAATGCTTTTTTGAAAAATAAAAAAGAGAATACTAACCTGGAAAAGAGCAAGACCAGATACCATAAATTATTCTATTTTTGATGGTGCTCAAATAGATTTGTGTTGCCACCATAAATATTTTTTAATAGTGTATCTTATAAACTCCAGCTTTCACAAGATACACGCCTTGATTATTATATTCAAGATGATGGTGCAAGAATTTTAAGCTTCCCAATAATCTAGTATGTCATCTCTGTGTGTGTGTGTATGTGAGAGAGAGAGAGAGAGAGAATTAAGAGAATACCAGAATTTTGATCACCTGGAGGTAACAAGCCTGTCTGGAAATGAAATAATTCCACCTATGCAAAGCATGTTAGTTCAGTTAATTTAGTGCTTCAGCTCACTGCATTCCATCTTTAGATATCTAAGTCCAAATTGTATGTGTATGTGTATGTATATGTATATGTGTGTGTGTGTGTGTGTGTGTGTGTATGGAAAAAGAGCTTCTGAACTCCTAGAGTCATGAAATATTATGCTTTTGGGCAAAACCTTTCTGTGATACCTCATTTACTAAAATAAATATATTACTCTGTAGCACTAGCCAGAGTAATATAGATGTAGATGTAATTTGGCCTGCTGTGTGTACTTTCTCTGAAATGTATATTGTCAATGCAATATAACAAATCCTCCTGCACACCTCAGCATGTTATTATAACTGCAGTCTTTTACTGAAAATGCTTTCCAGTAAAATATTCAACTGCATTTGTGTGTGACTGTTTGGAGTGGGAGTTGGACTTCTCCTTCATATTTATACCCTTTTCTTTCCACTGTTTAACACCTTTCTCACATTTACTAGAGGGGAAGCATGATCAAAAGGGTGTGTGCGCATGCGTGCGTGCATATGCACACGCAGAGATATTTGTATCACTATAGAAATAGGGATAGGTATACGTAAGCAGTCTTCTCTGAATGCCTCACACTAATAAAACAGTAAGAGCCATTGTATCAAACTTTAAGAAAACTTATAATGGCACCTAAAACATTGAACCCTGTCAACTGGCACATCGATTAGGAATATGTCATACCACTGAGGTAATATTGGCAGGATGTGGCAAATTTCACAGGTGAGTAAAATTAAATATATTAGAGTTCAAAACTTGTCAGTTCCAGTAGACCAGCTGCACTCTTGTATAGTGCTTTGAAGTAAATTTGTGGATCCACTTAAAAGGTATGGTATTTTGATTTTGCAGTGGTGGCTGGGTGGCCAGCCAGATGGGGAATTTAAAAATATAATAAATAAAATAAAATGTCACAGGAATGTTAATCTAAGTGCATTCTAAGCCCCAGGGAGTTTATAGGAGCCATCCATGGTGGTGAACCTATTATGGGGATGGAGTACAGGTACAGCACCATGGATGGCTCCTACAAAGCTCAGAATAAAAGCTGCAATGGATGAGGAGTCCCACTGACAGAGGAGTCAGCTCAGCAGCCTCCCCGACCCATGGGAAATAGAGCTGAATTTTAGATCCAGAGTTTGACCTTGTGATCTGGTTTCAAAGTAGGGCTGTTGTCTTTTACTTCCAAAGTGGTGACACTCACTTTCTCCCATCGTTGTATTCCCCAGTTACAGCAGAGAGGACACCAAGAACCATTTTCACATGGTGGCGCTCTACCTGGTGAGCATACTGTTCCTAGGGATGTGCCTCAGTCTAATAAAGGGCCTTTGTGGGACCTATCATTTACATCCTTCTATATGAAAGGCATCCATGTCTTCCTATGTTTCCAGCACAATCCTATGCATGTTTATCCTGTAGTAAGTCCCACTATATTCTAGTGAGCAATACTTTGACTTTTTAAGGAAATCTCCTTGCCTATTATAGCTAGTTGAATTTGCTATTTAACCATGCTGGCATTCTTTAGGACATGTGTGTGTGTGTCTGTGTGTGTGTCTTCTCACCTGTTATTTATATTTTATTTGTACCTCTTTTGTAGATGCCTTTAAAAGGCAGAGAGGAAAATACCCCCCCCCAATCCTCCTGAAGGGATTTGACCCCATTCACTTTACCCCTTTAACAAATACTCTCATTTTGAGCCATTTCCCATGTACATTTTTGAGACATCCTGGGCTAGACATAATGAAACAATGAAAAGTGTGACAAACTACTGCAAACAGGCAAACTCTGGTCTTAAGGTACCATCGTTAAGCATTCCGGAGGTTTCCACAGTAACTTAGTTTGACCTTTCAGTGATGGGCACGCTCTCTTATGTGACCGATGGCTGTTGTCTGTTTACTTAATATTTTCGGTGTGCCAGGATAAACAAGCAAAGTTCACAGCTTTAAAACTAGATTCCCTTTTGAAGTTTAGAGTAACCATGACCTGTGTCTGATCTGAGCCCAGTCGCAAAAGTGGGGCATTTGGTGGGGTGATTGGTAGCTGCTTCCTGGGTCACAAAGAACAGCTAGGGACAGTTCATATAACTATCCTGCAAAGTAGAGGATTGATTTCCTCTTCAAGGTGGATTGCATGAAACATTCCACTGCAGACCGTCCTAATGCATATTAAATGGTGCCATGCAAAATTATGCTTTACCCATAAATAAGATGGGTAAACCATGTGCATGCACAATCAATACAAAAAAGAGCACCCAGCCATACTATATGAGTGTTTCTGAGATTTGGTCCTGAAACACTGGTGGTGACATATAAAAATACTGTGGTGGGAAGAAGTGATGAAGAGCATCTCTGGGGGTTGGGGAGCTGTATCCTACATTTCCATTAAAGAAAAATAATTGTAAATATTTCACATTAATGCTCCCATCCTACTGATTTTAAGTAAGCATGCTTAGGAGTATGGCCTTATTCCCCCCCCCCCCCCCCCCCCAGTTTATGATTTGAATGTGAAACGTTGTAAAACTGTTAGGGAGAAAAACACACATAAGCCACCAAGTGGTGCAGACTGGTAGTGCACTATCATGGTAAGAAACCCAAGATGCATCACGGTGAAGGAGCCTGATTTGCATGTTGTGTGGAGCAGCAGGATAGTTTAACTACAACTGTTGCAATATGTTTAAAAACAAATGGGTGCTTGGGGGACACTCTCCTGCCACCCTTAGTAAGTAAGAGTCTGGGTGCTGCTGGCTCACCCCAAGTGCTAATGGTACTGGGAGCACATGATCTGGTGAGGAAAGGGAATTAGAAAACTTTGGAAGTGGTAGATCATCTGCCATGAAACTCCCCCTCCCCCCACTTAGGGATGTTCTGGTCATTAGTAGAACTTAGTTCATGTCGGCTTCAGTTAAGTCATGGCTAACTTGTCCCATTGATTTCAATGGTACCTAAGTTCAACTAACTCAATCTCGATCCAAATCAATGCCTATCCAAGGTATTTCTGACAGAGCTTGGAAAGCCTGAGGAAGTGACCCCTATCCCTTATTTCCTATTTACTTATCCCTTCCACCAGTCCCCCTTCCCAATACTTACACTGGGTCCACTAGCAAAAAAAGGCTGGTGTTGAGAGTTGCCACTGGCATCCAAGGTCTATGTTGATGGCATAGACACTGTTAGTTTCTTCCCAGCATGCCCAAGACTGAGGATGGAGCAAATTGGGAAATAGTTCTCAGTTCCTCCCTGCTCAGTAGATTGAGCCAGGAACTGCTGGGTACTCCATTTCCTAGGCTCTCCAGCAGCGATGGATCCTTCTGAGCGCATATTAATCAATTACAGGTTAAAAATTCAAAGACATGCTTTGCTTTGTCCAGCAGAAAACTTTAGGTGTTTCAAACAGATTCTGTATTGGCCACTGACTGCATTAGGCCTGTGGCAATGACTTTCATTTAGATTAGCAACATTGAGCTAGTGGTATAAATGTTATTAAGATTCTGCAGAGAAAACAAGCTCCTCTTTCATCCTTCTTGTTAGTGTACCATAAGGGCTCCATATATTAGCAAAGGAGGACATGTTTTGTATTTTTCCATTGCTACGTAGGAACTCTAGCTGCATTTTAATCATTCATTGTCGCTACTTTCCAAAAGGCTACATTGTTTGGGGACACTCACTGGCTAGTTATCTGTTTCATGCATTGTTACTTTAATTTATTGAGATGGAAAGTTGGTTACTAAACTTTTTATGTTACTTGTGCTTGTTTGGATGATTCCTGCAAGAAAGATTAGAATGACAAATATGATAAAGAAATCCCTTCTACTGATTTATTTTAATCTTGAGGGGGCATGTCATGTTCTCTTTCCCACCCCCACCCAGCTTGGAAGCTTTATCTCCTTTGAATTGTTGTTGTTTTTTCAAAGCATTATAGCCATTTTTAATGGCAATGCTATATCCCTTTTCCTATGTATGTATGGGCTGTGGCTAAGAGGTTCCACTTGGAACACTTAAGAACATAAGAAGAGCCTTGCTGGATCAAACCAAAGGCCTATATGCTCCAGCAACCCGTTTCCCACAGTGGCCACCAGCCATAATACCCACTCTCTCAAAGGGCAGGAAACTTGGAGAAACAAGGCAAATTCATAATAATTTTGTGTGATAAACCATTATGCTTTTATACCTGAAAATTTAGTCTGCCCTGAAAAGTGATCTAAAATAAAATAATTCTTAAGGATATAGGTAATACCAGATCTTACTATATGCAGACATTTCGAAGAAAGGTTTACCATGTGGAAAAGACAAGAGAACTACCATAACAAATGTTTAAGCAAACCAAAAATGAACGTGAAGATTGAGCTTCCTTGGGCCTACATCATTAGAATCTTCCACTTTAACAGAGAGAGGCTGTAGGGCTGCATGGTGACAAAAGAGAAGTACGTCAATCTTGGAAGGGAGATACTGGCACAGAAGCATCTTTCATGTGTAGATTTCCTTGATGGATCAAGAATCCCGTGCATTGTGAAGCATGTTCAGACATGAAGCATACAATGTGGCACCCATTTGCACTACATGATATTTAAGGAAGTGTACATTTCCCTCTGCTTTGCAACATGGATGGGAATGTGCATTCCTGACCATTATTTTTGGTGATGTGCACATTGCTGTGATTTGGTGAGGTCCAACAAGTACCATATATCAGATGAAGTAGAATCTTGCCTACAAGTATTCCTGCCTCAGTCAACTAGTGTCAAAGGATGTTAACCATTATGCAGCTCATTGCCAATAACACTACAAGTAAGCATGGGATCTGAGGGCTGCTTCTCATTCTTCAAAGTTTCAAACCCTGCCAGCTGAACCACATATAGCCATTCTTTTACAAACACATATTTGTCAAATTCAGTGATGATTGCAGATTGGGGGTGGGGTGGGGGCTTGAAAAAGTTGCCTTCAGTACACCCACTCCCTGAGTGAGCTGGGCCAGCCTTTCCACTGTCACTGCCAATTCACTTGCCCTGTCCCTCTGCGTAGGATGCACATCTACCCTACTTTTAATTTAATTTGTAAAATATAAATATGTAACCACACTGTACATAGACATATCCAGATGCTTAAATGTTTTAATCTTCAAACATTTCCAAAATATGTGAATATAGTCAGCTCCCAGTTTATTACCCTGCCAGCATCTATCCTGTGCTATGGGGTTAAATATCACTGATGTAAGATTTTAAAAACACCTTGCTTCAAATCCATTGCAA
Source organism: Shinisaurus crocodilurus (assembly GCA_021292165.1). NCBI lineage: Eukaryota > Metazoa > Chordata > Lepidosauria > Squamata > Shinisauridae > Shinisaurus > Shinisaurus crocodilurus. Next base: position 31,388,520 of record CM037877.1, read on the forward strand.
TTAAATATTTCCCTACATTTTCTCCTATCCAATTCCACGCTTCATATAATATACTCAATCCAATATCTTTCTTCCATTTATGCTGGTATGTTACTTCCCCTCAATTTTGTATATATTTTAGTAATAAATATATTTTACCAATCAGTCTCTTATTAGTTGTTAATAAGAATATTTCCTGTATTTGAGTTAAATCTTGTATGGGACCATACTTCTACATCAGAATAATAATTACATGTCTAATCTAGGCTTATCAGGGCTCAATCTCTGTGCTATCTGACTGAATGATAAGAACAGAATTGAATGTATTGCGTTAGTCCTTATACCGTATCAAATGGGAACAAGATAAAATACCTTTAAAATGCCAGATACAAGTATACCCAAGACAGAATTTTGTATTTAGTCTTTACTAAACGGTTTTGGACAACAACGGCTCTCATGGTGCTCCATTTAAAGTGGGATCAGGTGTTAAACAGGGATGTGTTATCGCCCCAACATTATTTGCCATTTTCATCGCCATGGTTTTACATCTTGTCGAGGGGAAACTTCCCACCGGTGTGGGAATTATATATCGAACAGATGGAAAGCTTTTTAATCTCAGCAGGCTGAAAGCAAAAAGTAAGGTAATTACAACCTCCGTTGTGGAACTTCAGTATGCTGATGATAATGTGGTCTCCGCACATTCAGAGGATGATCTCCAAACTATCCTAAATGCTTTTGCAGAAGCATACGGAAAACTTGGTCTCTCACTTAACATCAAAAAAACCAAAGTGCTTCATCAGCAAGTGCAAGCCAACCCTTTGGTGATGCCATCTATCCAGCTTGGCGGGACAATACTGGAAAATGTCGATCATTTTCTCTATCTTGGCAGCTATCTTTCTGTTACAGCTAACATCGACAGTGAAATCCAGCATCGTCTGAGCTCCGCAAGAGCCGCATTTTCTCGAATGAAACATAGAGTGTTCGAGGATCGGGATATTTGTAAGAAGACCAAAACACTGGTTTATGAAGCCATTGTATTACCAACTTTATTGTATGCCTGCGAAACATGGACTATCTATAAACGTCACTTCCACCTCCTTGAAAGGTTTCATCAACGTTGCCTCCGGAAAATCCTGCAAATTACTTGGGAAGATAGGCGAACAAATGTCAGTGTACTGGAAGAAGCAAAGACTACTAGCATTGAAAAAATGATCCTTCAACGCCAACTTCAGTGGACCGGTCATGTTGTTCGAATGCCTGACTGCCGTCTCCCAAAGCAGTTACTTTACTCCCAACTCAAGGATGGAAAGCGGAATATCGGTGGTCAATATAAGAAGTTTAAAGATGTTCATAAGGCTAATCTAAAAAAATGCAATATAAACATCGAAAACTGGGAAGCTCTGGCCCATGAACGATCTAAATGGAGGTTGGCCTTTCACAAAGGTTCCATGGACTTTGAAGAAGCCCGAGTGCAAGGTGAAAGGGAGAAACGTGCTAAGCGAAAAGCACGTCAAATGAATCCTTTATAGGACCATCTTCTATCTGGTAACCTGTGTCCTCACTGTGGGAAGCTGTGTGGATCTAGAATTGGCCTCCACAGTCACTTACGGACCCATCGCTAGAGTCTACACAATCTTCTTTAGAATTTCCTCCTTTTATCCCGGAAGACAATCTTACTCGGTCACGAGTGATCGCCTGATGATGATGACATTTCAATGACAACCCACATTCAACCCATACTCAATCCTTGAGTGTGGGTTATTGTGTAGTCTGAACCCAGTCAATTGTCAAGGCAATTCATGTCACTTCTTTTCCCAGACACAATTATTGCATATTTCCTCCCATTCTTTTAATATAGCCCCCCTTTTTTACATTTAAAGGGATATTTATTAACAAAAAAGAAAATTCATGTGAAGCAGCTGTGACAAAATACTCACTGAATGAATGTAGTCACTAATGGGGAAGAAAAAAATAATTAATGGTATGATTAGCTTTCACATTACGACAATAAATGATTAAAGTTTCTCAGTCTGAAGTCAAAGATCAGCTTGAATATGTTTGATGAAATTCTAGGGTAATTGTGCTGCTCTGAGAGACCAAGTGATAAGTAATATTTCATATTAAATTAATTGTAATGACCAAGCATTCATTTGGGCACTGTCATAAAAAGTTGTTAATTAGCATCAAACTTTTAATGAGCTTAGCTGATCAAGATCTGATTTTTCAGAATCTTTTCTTACGATGCCACAATCAATGCCTTTTGACTAGTGTGTTGTGAAGCAAAGCGAACTGATACATTTGCCGTGCTGGGTTGGCCAACTTCTTTTGTGATTCTGATTGCTGTATGATGCGATGCTCTTCCAAGAACCTCTAAAGCAGGGGTGTTGAACCTCTTCCAGCCCAAGGGTCAAATTCAGTTTTGGAGAAGCTCTCAGGGGCTGCATTCCAGTGGTGGGTGGGGCCAAAGGCAAAAGGGGCGGGTCCAAAAATACCAGCATATTTTGCTTAAAGGGGCCAGGGGAAGGGGGCACTGGAAACCTCAGAGGACCGGATTTGGCCCTGGGCCTGAGGTTCTGCATCTCTGCTCTAAAGCAAAATGACTGATGTTTAACCATTTAGTGTCCCATTTGCATCCTATACATGTAAGAAGAGAGGGGGAAGAGCAGGAATCTGCAAATGCTCAGGAACCCATAATGGATATGTGCCTGAGTGCTACAATTGGCAGCAACGTGCTGGTGCATATGAAGTGTGAGTTGACACAGCCAGAAACTAGGAACTGCTCTCCATTCAGCAGCTTTACACTTTATGCAATAGTCGGTATACCATTGTTCACTGTAGTAAAAATATAAAGTGGGAAGCATCCTCACGCCCCCTAAAGCAGACACATGTGCTGGGAGCCATGCCTGGCCATGGATCCTTGGCACATGTTCACTGTGTGTCTGCATATGTGCATCTTCTGCACTTTACCCCTTATGTGTTTACTCCTCAAATACTGGTGTATCTGGGCTATTACATAAAGGGTGCAGTGGCTCTAAGTAAGTGGCACAGTTTTCCATTGTCCCAAATGCCCTTTGAAACAGCAGATTCTTAACCTGTGACCTGTACCCCATTAACCAAGGAACAGGTAAGTCTCCTTGCAAAAGAAGTTCCACAATTTTGGTGCCACCACTGAAAAGACTCTGTCTTGTCTAGCCACCTACCACACATCAGATACAAAGCAGGGACCCAGAAGATGATTTAAGTCAGGGGTGGCCAATTTTGGGGGCTCCAGGGACCAATTTCAGCCCCCCCAAACTCATTGGGTTCTGTACCACTGCCATGTGCATCTGAATTTCAGTGGTAGCAGTGGCATAACAATTGGTGGTTTGACATTGAATTTTGACAGCAAAGCACAATGGTGGTCCCAAAAGGCCAATTTTAGCTGTAAAACAAGGTGTGTGCCTCGCTGCTGAAATTTAACAGCAAACTGCAGGGATTTTTGTCACTGCCACTGCTCCACAACAGTAAATTTGGGGGTAATGGGAGCCACACTGAAGGCTAGGAGCACTGCATGCAGCCCATGGGTAAAATATTGCCCATCCCTGATATAAGTGATTGGGTAGGTTCATACAGGTGAACTAGCTCTTTAAGATATCCTGACCCTGCCACAAACTGGACCAGTTGTAGTTTCTAAACATTTGTCAAAGCTCACCTCAGGTAAAGCACATTACAGTAGTCTACTGTTGATATGACCTGGGTATGGGTGGCGGCAGCAAGACCTTCCTTATCCAGGAGATACAAATAGTAGCTCCTGCACCCCGTAGAAGTTCACAGATGTCCCCATCCCACCTTTCACTGACTAGATCATGCAAAAGCAGGTCAAAGATATTGACCCTTAATTTCCCCCTGCCATCCTAATCTACTTTTCACTGCATTGTTTCACTGCCTTCCTACACAGAAATCCAAATTAACAGTTTACTGAGTGGGTAGGACTGATACAGCTTTCCCTAATGAGTATTTTGACTGAAAATAACTGACTTCAGCCTCATCACAGAATATTAACCAACCAAAAGATTACCTATGATGTATTCTGAAGCCTGGCTTTGTTATTTCAGGAAATTAAGTGTCTTCCTGGAGTGTGATTAAAAACAACAGCGAAAATGAAAAGGTCAACTGACCTCTTGAGCAACATTCATTTGGGTGGCTAGGACTGTCAGATAATTTGTGAAAAAATCACAAGAAGCATTTAATTAAGCTTGTAATAATAGTTGCAATAGTAGTCCCTGTGTGTACATTTCTCCTTTCATTCCACTGCAGTAAACAACAAATTAGGGGTAAATCTTCTGTCAGGCATGTTTTCAATAATTCATTGTGCCTCTGATTTGTAGCTGTGGCCCCTAATTAATTATTATTAATCAGCAATATTGGGAAAATGACATTGTTTAATACTAAGATGTTCTGATGCTTTTCTGATCTTTAATTGATCTTCAGTTGTTTTTTTCCAAAATGCCTTAAATCTAAATCATATGAAAAAACAGAAGTCATGATAGTTAATGCTACCTCCCTGCAGATGTTATGGTGCAGTAGCCAATGGTTATTTGAAATCAAAATATAACTTTAAGATAATATTACTTCAAGATTAAATATTGTTTGTTTTTAGAAGGTGACACAAATCCAAAACATAACCTCCTCATCAATCATGCAATTGTTTCTTAATATTGCTGCTAATATTGCTGTATTTTATTGCATTATGATAATAGATTAAACAGTAACTTTAGGAGCCTTTGGTGAAGAGGTTCATCAAACACTGTTTAGAAACCAAGTATATAATAGCCACCAGATTGTCCATATTCCTGGTTGCTGACATCCTCAAAGAATTCCAAATCGTTAATTAAAAAAACAACTTTCTTTGCAGAAGCCATATATAAAAAGACGCCAAAATAAAAATAAACAGGCCTTTCATCTGATCCAGCAGGGCTCTTCCTATGTTTTTAGCCCAGACAAAGCTTTACCCCCTCGGTGAGAACTACGCCTAAACTGCATCCTCTTCGTTGCTAAGTGACCATTTGGATCAGCAGCAGAGTCCAGATGCCTCTTGCCAGATTTTACTTATATTTTCCAACCATGCCGCTAGGGCAGAAGGATGGTCCACTGAATACCAATAATATCCTGAAAGTCTTCAACCCTGCAGCTTGGCTGATGGTTTTTTACTTACTGTAGTACGTTTTGGGGGAAGGAACATATGGTGGAGAAGGCTCTCTCACAGGTGAAAGGTCTGCTTGGTTTGTTCCTTCTCTTTAAGAAAAGGGAGAAAGAAAGATGTCATAAAACTGGCATGTACATTTATACGTGTGTATGGCCTGCATCACATGTTATGTCATTTGAACAATGTGGGAAACATGTACCCTTATAGCCCTACCACACGCACAGTTATTGTTATTTTTTTAAAATTATATATTGTCTTGTGGATGATTTTAAGGTAGTTTACAAAAACTAAAACAATAAGTAATGCATCACCAAAAAAGAGGGCAAAGGATGTCACAGATTTCCATAAAATTTACATATGCTAATTTATGTGTATGCATGCACGTTTGGAAAGAATTACTATAATTTAAATAGAAGCCTCTTCCCCTGAAACACGCGAAGCTGTGGGTGGGGAGAATTTTGTGAGCAGGAGGGAATGAGGAGAGACTCACCTGACCACTTAGGGCCCAACACAGGTGGGCGGGACGGCACGGGCTTATATTAGGCCCAGAAGCCCCACCCACACCCTCTTTGTCCCATCAACTTGTCTCAACTCTGTATTTCCACCTTTACGCTCGCAAATACCATCCATGATGGCCACCAATGTGGACAACTCTAAAAGGGGATTGGACAAATTCATGGAGAAGAAGGCTATCAATGGCTGTTAGTCCTGATGGCTGTATGCTACCTCCAGTGTCAGAGGCAGTATGCCTATGTACACCAGTTGCTGGGGAACATGGGCGGGAGGGTGCTGTTGCACTCATGTCCTGCTTGTGGGTTTCCCGTGGGCAGCTGGTTGGCCACCGTGTGAACAGAATGCTGGACTAGATGGACCCTTGGTCTGATCCGGCATGGCTCTCCTTATGTTCTTATCTCACCATAGTGGAGAAATCTGTGACCAGGTGACTTATGTGCCTGCTCAGTATGCTGTCCAGGTGCTAACTCCTGATGGGCAACTTCAAGGTCCACCTGCTGTCCCTTCTTATATGGTTGTTTATCTTTAAACCAGACGTGGACTGGGCAGTCCTTCAAATTGAGGACTGTTCTCTGTAAAGTAGGATACATGGCTACTCTATCTTTCAGAGATAATGAAATTAATGTACTTTTAATGCTCACTTCATGGCAGAATCCAATAGTGATCGCTCACAAGCAACCAGCCCCACCAGTTCTGTTGCACAAGCAGCACCCACTGCTTGCTTAATGGAGATTTAGTACTTCCAAGGGCAACCCAATGCAGAAATGCTTGTTTCTCAAAAGGGGCAGGTTGGCAGAATTCACATAAGGGAGCTCTGCCAGCCTGCCCATTTCAGAAACCTGTGTTTCCACTCATTTCAGGTTGCCCCTGGAAGTGTTAAATCTCAATTATGCAACCAGTGGGTACCATTTGTGCAATGGATTCGGCAAGGTTGGCTGCTCACGGAACAGAAGTAACGGTGAGACCCACTCATGGATGAGCAGCATTGGATGAGCACCCTAAGAATCTATACTGCCATCAGAAGGTATCTTTCCCTTGTCATTGTCATGCACTGAGCATTCTTTTGAATGCATTCTCACCTGATGAGATCCAGTGTTTATTTACCTCGTCCTGGAGGTACTGACTTCTCTAGTGTATGATAAATACAAATTCAATATATCTCCTGAAATTCAGATTTTGTTCCCTTGCACAAACTCCCAAGATACTTAAAATGGATACTTAAAGTGGTGACCCTTCTTCATGTCGTTAATACACAGACTGCTAGAACATTTTCACATCGCAGCATTTCCAGGCATCTTGCAATAGGGCTTCCGCAGGGCTTTTGTGACTCAGCATTTTGGTATAAAGTAATTAATTTCAGACAGTGGCATTATTAATCCCCAAGGAACAAAACACAGGCACACACCAACATAAGCCTGAAGATGCTTGTTAGTATAACAAATCAAAATTTGGCATAGTATTTTTTAGGTTCTACAATTTAGAGACCTAATTGGCTCAAAGCACTCTATTTTCACACTGCCTCTACCTAGGTTTCTGGATTTTTTCTTCAGGAGTTCCTTCTCCTAAAGTAAATTATTGCTGATTCTGTAGTTTTTAAAGTCTTGCATTAACATTTCAACTTCCTTTTTTAGTAGACTTTTCTATGACAAAACAAAACAAAACATAGAAGAGCTATGAGCAGTAGGAAATGCCTATCTTTACATTGAACATTTTGTTTATAGTAAGAATATATCATTCATTGGTCAAGCACGTCTTTATAATGTAATGTAATTTTTCAGCAGTGTCAAGAATACAATTAAAGTCAATACTGTTTCACATAGGAAAGGAAAAGCCTTGCTAAGTATAAAGTATAGAGCCCTGCTGGATCAGATGAAAGGCCTGTTTATTTTTATTTTATTTTATTTATACCCTGCCTTTTTTCCTGCAAGGAACCCAAGGCGGCTTACATAATCATCCTCCTCCTCTCCATTTTATCCTCACAACAACCCTGTGAGCTAGGTTAGGCTGAGAGTCAGTGACTGGCCCAAAGTCACCCAGTGAGTTTCATGGCTGAGCGGGGACTAGAACACAGATCTCCCGAGTCCCAGTCCAACACTCTCACCACTACGCCACACTGGCTCTCTAGTCAAGCATTTGGTTCCCACAGTGGCCAAAGAGATGACTATGGGAAGCAAAAAGCAGGACATGAGTGCAATAACACCCTCCTGCTTGTGTTCCACAGCAACTGGTATTCAGAAGCATACTGCCTCCATTATTGGAGGCAATATTTAGCCATCAAGACGAGTAGCCATTGGTAGGCTTATCCTCCATGAATTTGTCTAGTCCTCTTAAAAGCCGTCCAAGTTGGTGGCCATCACTACATCTTAAGGTAGTTAATTCCATAGTTGAATCATGTGCTGTGTGAAGAAGTACTTCCTGTCCTGAAGCTCCCACCATTCTGCTTTATTAGGTAATCCCAGGTTCTAATGTTATGAGAGAGGAAGAATTTCCCCCCCCTATCTACTTTCTCCACATCATGCATAATTTTATACAACTCTATGACATGTCCCTACCTCCTTACTCACCGTTTTCCTAATCTAAACAGCCCCAAACATTGTAACCTTTCCTCACAGGGGAGTTGCTACAGCCCCTTGATAATTTTAATTACCCTTTTCTGCACTTTCCCCCATTTTATAATATCCTTTCAGTGGTGCAGTGACCAGAACTGCACACAGTATTCCAAGTGTGGTCATTCCAAGCGTAGCTGGCTGGGCATGCTGGGAGTTGTAGGCCAAAAACATCTGGGGACCCAAGGTTGGAGAACACCGCCATAGATTGTATAGAGGCATTCCTCCAGCCTGCCTGCCTGCGTGGCTAACTGTCTCCTGACAGGAAGTCTTCTTCACTCCCATGTCTACTGATATGCTAGGCTCTCGGCTTTTTGTGGTTCATCCCTTAGTCTTCTTATTTTTCAGGGCAAAAGCAGCCCACCACACTAGAAGATAGCTTTCCCATTGCTTGACACATGTGGCTACTTGAAGAAAAGGGACTTCTATAACCAGTGCCACCAGCTCCAGGTTTTTAAGGGCCCTTGGGAAAGACACCCTCAAATGGGCCCCTCTCTCAGTGACTGTACCTTTTCATTGCTCTTACCACCAGGTGCTCTTGCTCCTCATCCTCTTTCTCAGCATTGCGGCCACTTGCTTGCTTGGCAGGCAGGGAGCCAGTGAGCAAGTAAGCAGTGGCACCAGCTGCTCCCCCTTCTCACCACCCCTGTTGTCTGGGCCAGTGAGAGGCAGGTTGCAATGGTGAAGAGGACGAACAACTCCAGGGGGGCTTTTATCAATGGGCTTCTGCTGGAGTGTAGCCTCTCAGCAGGTGCCCAACCATAGCCTACCTTTGACACCGGCTCTTTTTTTTTTTTATAACCGCTGAGGTACCACCAGGGCTGGGTTCAGCAGGGTTTATTTTCCTTCTTTTACATTCAGTTTGGCTCGAGCCCTCACCCAAGAAAACCTGGGACCCTGACTAGATATTTTTGGGTAGTGGTCTCTCCTTACACACACATACCTGAGATATTGCCAACTTGGGGGTGGGGAGGTGTTCACCCATCACTAACTAGCAACCCATGTGACTCAACTGGGGGGGGGGGAGAATCAGGTCTGAAATTGTTCATCCCAGAGGTTTCACTGCTTTCTATATCAGTATCAATTTCTTTAGCAACATTTCTCTTTCCATACAAAACATGGCGAAGGGGCTATTCTCGGCAAAATACATGCTGAGAACAGCTCTCTCCAGAAGGTGCCAGATGGAGCTCTAATGGCTGTCATTGTGCTTGCCGCTTTTTTGGCAGAATACCAGTCTCCTGCATCTGTTTTGCTTCTTGATGGGTTTAAGTTTCTTTTCTTTATAGTTCATGCTAGGTCAAGTTATATGCCCAGACCCAATCTATCTGAGATTGCCCTCGGGTTGCTCGGGGGAACTTGCTGCCATGTTCACTGCCAATATATCGTGCATGAGGGAACCAATGAAGATTGAACATGACTTCTTGTCTCCTTGACAATCAATCCTGAGGTGTTTCAGCATTACCTTTGTAGGCTATTTTTTCCAGGCCATCAACAAACTCAGCATTTCCGAATTTCTCCTCCTCCTCCTCCTCCTCCTCCTCCTCTTCTTCTTCTTCTTCTTCTTCTTCTTCTTCTTCTTCAACAACAACACCCAAACCCTTAAAGATAATAAATCACAAAGCATGTCCCTAAATACATTTTTGTGGACTAAAGATAAGCTCTACAATACTATGCAAGGATGTTATCATATACACTTAATCCTGCTTGTTGGCATAGGGCAGTGGTTTTTAAACATTCTGCCTTCAAGGAACCCACTAAGGTGACCATGTGTTCTACTTTACAGAGGACAGTCCTTTATTTGAAGGGTTCCCCAGTCCAAGTCTGCTTAAAGATAAAGAATGGCAGCCCCTAGTGGAGACCACCATATTAATTGCCCACAATACCCCATAGCAATGCTACCTTGGGGGTATTGCGAGAAGTTTAAATGGTGCTCCAAGCTACCTGGCACAGGAGTCTCAGGGCAAATGCCAGCACAACAGTAGGGTCTGGTGGGATGCTGAGGGCCTGGAAGCTGCCTGAGGATGCTGCATGCAGATGCAGGGCCTGATGATATCCATGGAAGTCCTGTGTGAGGCAGAGGATTCTGGGGAGTGTTCTAAGGAACACACAGCTCACACTGGGTGTTGGCCAGGCTTGTTGAACCTCACTGTCACTCTGTGTGACCTGAGCTTGAGATCTCCTGTACACTCTCCTGTAGCTGCACATTACTGGGAAAGATCAGTAGAGGATGAGCTGGCTTTCAGTCAAGCTTGGCATCCATTATTGATCTTCTCATCAAGGAACCCCTCATAAGCATTCAAGGAAGCCCAGGGGTCCCCAGAATACAGTTGGAAGACTACTGGCATAGGCCTCACTCCAGCAAAGATAAGCCCCTTTATTGTTTTCACCAGTCCACACTGTCTTACTGAAGCCTCACCCCATAAACCATCATGGCTGAAGGGCAATTTGATGTGGAGTGTTCATGACTCACTCACAGGATCTCAGAAGCATGGGAATGTAGGATGAGCTGCTTAGCCACAGCCATGATACAGCTTGTGGCTGAAGGACTGCCAAATTTGGATTGGTTTTGGCAAAAGAACCAGTAATGCACAGCCAACTTTCATCTTAAATAAAATAAACTGAATTCTCTGAAGAGATACTTAAGAGAACAGTGGCAGTTAACATAAGACTTTCACAGTCTTATCCAGCTACCTTTTGGACTGTACTTGGTACCAACTCAGGGATGTTTTGGACCTAACGAATCTGAGAAAAAAACGATATAGGGTTTAAGTATTGGCTGTATAATCACAGCATGGAAATCATGCAGTGCCATCAGTTGCAGATATTGACAAAAAAAGACTAAAGCTTGAATTAACTAATATTCTCACTTCCACAGATCAAAGCTGAGGCAGATAAAAGGGAGACATCAAGAAGCTTACTGTGCTGCTTCATTTCTGAACCTCCTATTTATCTAAAGTGTTGTTGGCCTATTTTAGTTTGTCATCAATTAGTAATCTAACACACACCCTAATGTTACTAACCAAGCAATGAACCAAATTTGCTGAAGGAGTAATGAATCATAAGGCTCCCATTTTGCTACAGCTGCTAAGTTTGAGAACCCCATAAGAGGAACATTTAAACAGAACACAAAAGGGGTTGTATCATGGAATTAATAAGCCAAAGCAGAACATCTTGCAAAGTATGAATGAATAAAGTTTTAAAACAAATGTTCACATACCATTATAGATTCATCATATGAAAATGAGACTCAACTGAAATTCACTCCCACGAGAAAGGAACATTGTTTCTGATGAAGAGTTTGCTGTACTAAAAATACAGTAGGTGTGATAATTACTTCTGCAAGTAATCTACTTCTGAAAATACTATTTTCGCTATCATTATTTGAGATCCTCCTAGCTGTTAGTTAGCCATACCAAAATCCGACGTATTTTCTACAAATCTGGAACATTTCATTATGGACAAGGAAGTTTTCATTGTCATCATGTTTATACCAACGCAACAGCATTATATTTTCTCAGAACATTTGCATTCTTGTGGTAAGCATTCCCAAGCCACCAGTCTCAACAAATAAATCCCATCAAACCAGGAAGGATTTATTTCCAAGAAAACAGGTTTATGTTAGGCTTCATGTCACTCTTGCTTTGAATTTGATTACTACAAATGTAGTAATCAGTCATAAAGCTAGTACAGTAATACCTTGGATTGCAAGCATAATTCGTTCCGGAACCGTGATTGTAATCCAAAACACTCTTATATCAAAGCGAGTCTTTGGTGGGCGTGAGCGGGGCCGATTTCAGCCCGCTACGCCCGCTTGAGGCGAGCGGTTACATTCCTACACTACTCGTCTTGCAAGACCTTGCTCGTTTATCAAGTCAACATTTTTTAAAAAAAATTTGCTTGTCTTGCAAAATGCTCTCAAACCAAGTTACTTGCAATCCAAGGTATTACTGTATGAGGGGAAAGGATGATTACCCCCCTGCTGTGAGGTAGGGTCATCAATTTTCCATCCTGCCCCAACAATTTACCTAGATTGTGCTTAGCCCACCAGGTAACCACGCTCACTCAAATTTTTCCAGCACAAGGTATCACCAGGAAATGCAGATTTTTACTGACTTCTGGCACTAGACACACAGAATTTTAGTTCAGTAACAACTCTCTGAGACCAAGCTTTTGTCCTTTTTGCTCCTCCCACCCTGCAAAAGAGTTAGACGGCTGATTTTGACCATCTAAGACTAAGTCTTTTGCCCCGGAGCGTGAGGAAGAGAGGCTGAGGCACCTCCAGGATACTACATATGCTGGTGGAACCTGGTTCCTCCCTTCCCTGCCCCCCAGAACGCCCACAGGACAACAGCTCTGAGGTCGGTCTTACAACCTCGGAGCACAGCCAGCACAGTTCTTTCTGTGCCAGCTGCAAGGGTGGAAGGAGGGTGCTCCGAAGTCCGAGTCCCAGCTCTGACCTCAGAGAGTGTTTCCAAGGTCAGAGCTGAGACTCCAACTTCTCCTATGGCCATCTGGACTCTGTCTAGCAGCCATAAGATTGTGCCCTAGATCTATTCTTTTAAAAAAATCTATATCTCTTGGTTTTAAAACTCAATTTCTAGCCACAAAAACATGTCTGCGAGACAACATATGTGACCATCATAATATGCAACTGATATGGCAGTGACAAATTAATTGATTGTCTCAAAATAGCTGTATTTGTGTTTTAGCTTGGGAGGCCTGATGTTTTCCATTTCAAGCATCCCTGCCTGGGTTGATAACATTTCTAGTTTTTGGCTGTTTTGCCCATGACCTAATACTACTGTGACCCTCTTGATTTGCACCGTCCTATTTTGACACTAGAACCTCCATTGCCAGCTATTCACCACTCTACGTCCTGGCACAGATGTTTCCCAGAATGTTAAGTATCACAACAGGATTCCCACAGGACTGTACTTAGAAAAACTCTTTACTCTAAGCCTAAGAGGCCCAGTTGTGTGGGATTGGGTGCTGGAATAAAATAATGAAATCCTAATGCAGAATATCCTTTGATGCATTTGATCATGACATCTCCTAACTGCTTAGCCAGGTCAGACCGGGCAACATGGATCCCAATATTTGCCAGAATGTAAGCAAGCTAAGACAACTTGTTACATAATATAAGAACTGCTTTACTTGCTACAAACCATGAGCAACCATGGGTCTGTCCCAAATATTGTCTGACCCCATCATTTGGCAGGGCACCCTTTGTATCTGGTTTTCTGTGTATGATGGTGATTAGGGGGTGGAGAAACTTTATATTTCTGTTGTCATGGCCAGATCACTACCCAGTGGGCTTAGACTTGCTGCCTGGGACTCAGAGTTTCTGCAGGGGCAGGGGACCAATTAAGATGGTCTGCTCCAGGAGGGTGATGGATCCGGATGGTTTTCTGATGGCTCTTGAGGACTTTCCTGTCACCTTGGCAGGTGATTCTGTTGAAGCCCTGCTTGACCTCTGGAATGGAGAAATAGCTCAGGCAGTTGACACAATTGCTCCTGAACATTCCCTCCCATGAGGTGGAGCAAAACAAGCGCCCTGGTTTTCCAGGGAGCTGAAGGTGATGAAATGTCAACTAGAGCAACATTGGCAGAAAACTCAGAATGTGTCCAATCATTTAAGGGCTAGAGATCTTTTGAAAGCCTACTCCATGGTACTGAGCTCAACAAAGAAATTGTACTTCTCTGCCACCAATGCATCTGCATGGAATCACCCAATAAAGCTTTTTCAGATCATCAAAAGCCTATTCTATGGAATCAGCTCCTCAAGGAGATGCGCCTGGCAGGCGCCAGGCGAAGACCTTTTTATTTGCCCAATATTTTAATGGTTAATTTTATTCTTTTATTATTGCTACTTTTATTATCGCCACTGTACCTCTGGATTGAATTTATTTTGGCTGCTTGTTTTTATCATGTTATATTTTAGTATGTTTGTGTTTTTATATTATTTTCGTTGATATTTTTGTGTTGCTTTGTTTTGTAAACCGCCCAGGGAGCCTTTTGGCTGATGGGCGGTGAATAAAAATATTAAATAAATATTATGCTCTGGCTTGCCCAAAGAAGAGGTGGGCAACTCGACAGTCCCTTGTGACCAATTTGCACAACAGTTTGCAGATAAAACCAATCATATCCATGCCGACTTCAATGCCATAGTTCAGGGGTGCAGAACCTCTGACCCATGGGCATAATCTGTTCTGTGGGACATTCCAATCTGGCCTGCAGCACCACATGGGGATCCTCCAGGGGTGGAGCTTATGCTCCATGCCCTGCCCCCTGGAGGAAACTCCTTGGATGGTATCCCCTGCTGGTGCACACCAGCAGCAGAACCCACACTGTTATCTCCAATCTCATATCTGAGATAGATAGCAGTGGGGGTGAGAAGCAGAGAGACTCGCCCATGTGGGGGAAAGAGCCCTCACTCTTCCCCACACATGGACAAGTCCCAATTCCTTCATCTCGGAGACAGCAATGGGGATGAGAGGCACTGCAATCCAGCCTCCCTCCACTTGTCATAGTTGACACAAGTCCAGTGGGTGCAACTTTGGTCCTTGCTGGTCCAGTTATAATGGATACTTTTTAATTTGTACAGTCTGAGGGTGTGGACAGGATCCTTGGAGAGAGGCATGCCACTTGTGTGCTGGACCCTTGTCCTTTCTGGCTTATAAGAGCAGCTGGGGGGGGCGGGACGACTGGCTGAGTGGGTAAAGGTAGTGGTGAATGCCTCTTTATGGAGAAGTGTGGTTCTGTCTTGCCTAAAGGAGGTGGTGGTAAGATCTTTGTTATAAAAACCCTCCTTGAATTGGATAAATTCCAGCTGGTTTCCAGTATTGCATTCTTGGGCAAGGCGCTGGAGCGTGTGGTCGCTTCTCCCCGCTCCAGGAATTTCTATAGGGCAGATTATTTAGATCCATTTCAATCTGGCTTCAGGCCTGGTTATGCGACAGAGACTGCTCTGGTTGCCTTGGCGGATGATCTACACTTGGAACTGGACAGGAGGAGTGTGTCCCTGTTGGTTCTGCTGGACCTCTCAGCAGCTTTCAATACCATTGACAATGGTAGCCATCAGGAGTCTGTCTGAAATGGGACTGGGCAGCACCGTCATACATGTTGGATAATAGGAACAACTCCACATGCTTCCAGACACTATGGGGCGTCTTTAATAGTGTTGTATCAACAGCTGCTTGTCTTGTTCATCCCCCTTGTTGTCCTGTAGCTTCATTGATTCCTTTCTCCTGCTCCCTCCCCTTCTATACTTGGCCGGAGAGTGTAAAAACATCTCTTTGCAAGTCAGTTCAAAACAGCCTCTTCCTTAGGTAGGACTTTATTCAGTTAATCTGAACATACAATAAACGGATTGTACAAAGGTACTTACATTCTTAGAAGTAAAGGTTCAGCTTAATGCAGTTGCATAATTAAAATCCAGAGATAGAGGCTGGTAAAAAAAAAAAAAGCTACTGTCTTCCCAAAGTTACACAGTTTACTCCATCTTAAAGACCAGAAAAAAACTAAACTCTCAAGCAGCTAAGTACAAAGGGGGAAGGGAAACTAACCAATCACACGGGGCTGTGCCATATAACATGCAGCTAGAGCTAGTATAACTAGCCTGCTTAGAGCAACATACTCTATTCTAAAAGGCAGGTTGTGAATCTTACACATTAATCTACTAACTAACTTCTGCGGAGGTAGCACACCTTCCTCTTCGCCTCTGCAACAATCAACGTGTGCTCTCCACCAGATGGAAACAAGTAACCATATCTCATGCCTTTGCTTACTTATACTCACACACCCAGCTTTAGGGGGTGCTTGTAGTTAAAAATCAAATCAAATCAATCAATCAATAATACAAAGCCACTTCCATAATATTTGTGTATATATCAGTCTTGTATATTAAATGAGCTTGGCTTTCTGACGTATTCACCAAACACTCTAGAAGTGGTTTTGTAGTTCACAAGCCTGTCCTGGAACCAGCCACTTATTTGTGTTCATTTGGACATTGGAGTGACACACAAAAACCATCCCATGTGTGGAAAATATAACATAGGAGACAGCCATCAGTTAAACAGATTGGTCTCAGTGCCTGCCCTTTGTTTCCTGCTTTGAAAGGTTTCCTGAAAGTGGAGCCCAGCGTAGCAACACAGAAAGATATATTTAATAAATATTTAAATGCAAGGTGCGAGAATTGCTCACATCTGCACATTCTGTGTTTATCATGGTCGTGTCAACAGAGCTGTTGTTAAGGTTGAGTTGGTTCTTCCATTTAAAAGTCAGATATGCAGCATTTATTATCTAAACCATTTCAAACTGTCAGGCAGAAATTTGGGAAACAACTTATAAACTTTCTGGAAAGGGGTATACAAATGTAATCCCTGCTAAAGTGACAGAGGAGTAAAATGAACTGCATGATGGCCTGGGTTGACCTATAATTTACTCTTTGCTGATTTCTAGTTTTGTTTAAACACACACAGATTTCATAGATTGGAAGGGGCCTACAAGGCCATCAAGTCCAACCCCCTGCTCAATGCAGGAAACTAGAGGAAGGGTCTCTCATCCAAGTAATAACCAGGCCTGACCCTGCTTAGCTTTCCACACTCAGAGAAGCTGAGCCAGCATGAGCCACAGGCCTGTATGCACATACATGAATTCACAGACAACATTTTGGGTTGGATCCAGTGTGGTACCACCCAATCTCCTCCAGAGAGTCCTGCAACCCTCCCGAGCAGATGTGGAAGGCACACAGGGGTGGGGTTGGTATGGCGGGAGGAGAGGACATGAAGGTCCTGTTTCGTCAGTGGTATCTTTCAGCAGGCGGAATGAAGGTGCTGGATACATACCTTTGAACTCAAGTATAAATGGACCCCGTCCATTTGTCACTCCCTACTTGAGAGGTGCAGCATAAGTAAGGCTTGCAGTCCTATGCACACTTATTAGGGACGGGAGTAAGACCCATTGAACTCAATGGGGCTTGCTCCTGAGTAAACTTGCACAGGATTACACTACTAGTTGTGGTACGGAAATCTTTATGGACAATGCCAGTGGTCTTGCAAAGCTAACATATGACAATGTGATGTCATCACCATCTAGTGCTCAGAAAAAGCTGAGAATCTATTCACTATTCTATCCCCAAAGAACGGACACCAGGAGTGAATCTGGAGAGCAGTAGGATAAGGTATAGTTACACTCCTGCATCCTGCTTCTGAGGTGATAAATTTTGGGGGCTCCAGCACTTACTCAGACTTCCGTTTCCCTAGAAGGAGGGCACTGGAGGGCCTGTGGCATTTCTTTCATAAAAAGTTTATTTACACTGAGCTCAAGATGAGGGTCCACAACATTATCAGCCCAGCAGACCTCTGCTTGCCCCTCAGCTGTTTAGGGATTACCGACTCAGACATCCAAAGTCAGCTCTCTCTACCCTCTTCCATTCAAACTCTCCAGAGTTTCATGCTACCTCCCAGGCTTCACTTGCCTCCCCCCCAAAAGCTACCAGTTCAAGAGCTACAGACTGAGTGGGGTGAGAGGGGGGGGAATCCTGAATCACTTTGTAATCTGAGGCACTGAGTTAAAAGGGATCCCTGAAAGGTAATTTAGACTGACCCCAAGCACATAACAGCATCTATTACCTTTCCAAATAGTCCAGTGGTTCTCAGAGTACTGCAGCAGTCTGCTCTAAAATGCATACTGTAAAAATAGCACCAGTGAAGACAGGAAACAGCTTATATTCTTTGCCTTTCTGTATTTCTTTCCTAGCTGCTTAGATGTCTGGCCTGCTATTAAATAGTGAACTGCTGCACAGGGCATGCATTTCATCCAAACAATTCAGCCAAATTCAGTCGATGGATGGCATTTTTTAAAGCTGTGCAAAATGAATGGATGGAGATCAATGGCCATAGTCCAATACAAATTTAAACACCCGTGACCCCAATGATTTCAATAGGCTGAAGAACATCTCTATGTTAAATTTTCCTTGTTTTCCTTTCCTTGCTAGGGTGTGTGTGTGTGTGAACTGTGTCAAAGGAAAATAAATTGGGGCGGCAGCAGTTTGTGTGTGCATACCACCTAAAAATATACAGTCATGCCTTGGATTGAGAGCATAATTCGTTCCGGAAACATGCTTGTAATCCAAAACACTCTTATATCAAAACGAAATCCCCCCAAAAAAATTTGTACAGAGATTTTTAATTTAAGCCGTACTACAGTACTTGTATTGCAAGACGTCGCTTGTATATCAAGTAATAAATAAATAAATAAATATTTAAAAATTTGCTTGTCTTGCAAAACGCTCTCAAACCAAGTTACTTGCAATCCAAGGTATTACTGTACTCAATAAAGTACCCTTTACAAGATAAACATGCTGATGAGTGGTTCAATATATCATACTTAATTATCAGTAATGCTACCATGTTCGAAATGGCTCACAGCGTACAATTAATAAGTTCATATCTCATCTATCTGAACCTTCTTTTGCATGTCCTTTTATTTAAAAAGCCCAACAGTTATTTATTTCTGGTTCTTTAATCTTAAATATTCCCAATCCTCAGTGTAACTGTTAGGGTGCTCCTTAGGTAGCTCTTTATTAATTTACATTTTTGAAAGTGAGTGCTGAGCATTTGCTACTGTTACTAAGTGACAGAAATACTATTAATGTATAAAACAGCACGAGGCCCTGAAACTTCAGAGAACTGAACTGGGTCAAGAGTTTGTGCCCTTAAAAACCTGAGGTGCGAAAAGTTCATGCACCAGCTTTGCTCAGTGGAACATTGTTCTTGATTATTTCTTTAGAAAATGTATGTTCTGCCCTTTCCAGCATGCTCTACAGAAATGCAAAACAGTAAAAATAAAACAATAAAACCAAAGTTTAGATGCAATGGGCAGCAGGAAGGAGTATTCCTGTTCTAGTTCAGCCTTGCTCAGGCAATACAGTCTTCCTGACCTCTGACATGTTTTGGTTCATCTTTGGTCCTGAATTCTGGTTTGCTCCTCAGTCCTACCCCGGGCCCATGGTTTGTCTTCCAGTTTTCACTTGCTCCTTGAGAAGGGCTGAAGCTCAGTGGCAGAGCAAATGCTGTACATGCAGAAGGGCCTTGGCTCAAGCCCCAGGATCTCCAGGTAGGGCTGGAAAAAGCCCTGTCTGAAACTCTGGAGAGCGGCTGCCAGTCAGTGGGCTTGTGTTTGCACATCACAATAAGTTAATTGTGGGTTAATTCACCCATGGGGCTTTGAGATGTGTGCCAGCCGCTATTTTGAATATGCAAGCCATGCGTAGGGGCGCACTGCAGCTTGTTGGATCATGCGGACCTGGGCATTTAACCCTTAAATAACCCATGATGCCCGGATTCGCATGACACAAGAAGCTGCAATGCACCCCCACCACAGCCTGCATCTTCAAAATGGAGCCAGTGTGCATCTTGGAGCCCCATGGGTGAATTAACCCATGGTGGCTTACTGTGACCTGCAAACTGGGTCAGTGTCTGTCAATGCTGGACTAGATAGACCAATGGTCTCACTCAGTATAAGTCAGCTTCCTGTGCTCCTGACTTCTGGCTTGCTCCTGAACAGCCCAGTCTCATCTGATCTCAGAAGCTAAGCAGGGTCGGGCCTGGTTAGTACTTGGATGGGTGACCACCTTGGAATACCAGGTGCTGTAGGGAGGGACCATTGCTCAGTGTGATAGAGCACATGCTTGGCATGCAGAAGGTCCCAGGTTCGATCCCTGGCCTGCAGGTAGGGCTTGGAAAGAATCCTGCCTGAAACCCTGGAGAGCTGCTGCCAGTCAGTGTCGACAATACTGGGCTAGATAGACCCATGGTCTGACTCGGTATAAAGCAGCTTCCCATGTTCCTCCGCCCTCACACCTGGTTTGCTTCTTGATCCTGGTTCCCGGTTTGCCTTTTGTGCTACTGCCTACTGACTTGCCCTATGGCTCCTGGTCTCCAGCTCCTGGCTCAGGCCCAGCCCTGAGAGCATGCAAGCAGAATGCACAATGGGCAGCACATTCACTGAAGGAAGCAAGAGAAATCACACTGGTCCAAGTACATCCCAATGTGAATATGGAGAGCAAACAGAGAGACCGGCATGCACCTTCCCTCCCCCAAACCAGAAGTAGCAGCACCCAGTCATGAGTTAAATATGCAAGTTTAGTAAAAGACTGAAACCACAGAGAATGCATTGCCTTGCCTTTCCCATCTCCTTCCCAGTGCCACCTAGCACCTACGCTATACTTTATTTACCAGAAACAGACTTTTTACTTGTCCTTTAGCCATAGGATAGAGGCCTGTGTGGCTAGTGAGATCGGCTCCTTCCCTCCTACTGCCAGTTACCCCACCCCATCCTTTTGCAAGCATTGGGAATGGGATTGATCTCCCCACCAAGCCTTACCTTACCTTGGGAAAAAGGGTGGAAACCAATGTGTGTTTTTTATTGGTAAAAGTTCCTTTGAACGGGGGTGAGGAGGGGAGATGTTTGACCATCCTTAACCCCAGCATTCTTTGTGCAATACAAATATAATAAAATAAATGTCTTCTGCACCTGATATCCAGTTTGGGCACAATCTATCAGGAAGTCTCCTATCAAGTCCCACTGAAATGAATTTCTGGTGAATTGTGCTCCTTGGTACTGACTGACATCAGAGGGGCTGGTTTAGGAAGAGAAGGGTCAGAAATATAGCTAAGTGACGTATAAATGTTTCTGAAAAAAGCAGAAGGTACTGGTAGGATTTATTTGCTCAAAATGAGAATTAATACCATTTAATTATGCTAATGAGAAGAAAATTATACTCAGCGCTGCTTGATATGCCAGCTAAGAACTTGAAACTAAAATGAGAATATATGGGTGTGATGAATTATAGTTAAAGTCAAAATAGGTATGACGGGTAGCTACATTATCTAAATGAAATATTTGCACTTTTGTAAATTGATTTATAAACCCATCTTGGTTTTAATTAAATTTTAGACAGCAAAAGTGAAATATCTTCACCTTACATGCTTCCATACAGTCTTGATTCTGTACTTCATTATTTTCCCACTTGCTCAAAGCGATGAGAATGACAAGACAAGGTAACGTTTATTTCCACCAAGGGAATTGACAGAGGTAATAATAGACAGTAAAAGTGCAAATGCAACGAAGGTCCATAGAGCTGTAGGATATAACGAGCTGAAATTAAGTGGATAGATATTTCAGCCACATTTCGATATAACGCTGCACTTTCTCCTGGGCACACAAAATTAGCTTGTATATCTTGTTGTTCATCAACACGGATGAATTGTATGTATGTAACTGTATGTCTGTCACATATCTCAAAATGCATTTCTTTTTGTACCAAAGAGGGGAGGTCACCCTATCATAGCTCTATTCTGCTAAAGGCTATGGGGGTTCCTTTTAGTTTTGCCAGCTTTGTTCAGCTTATCTGTATTTTTTTTTAGGACTGAGGAATGTTTGAGGAATTCAATCTTTGTGAATTCTGATAGGAATTGACCTGATCCTCACCTCCCAAACTGATCTACCATACTGATGATAATTATCTACCAGCTTTTGCACTTCCTGAATGTTTGGATGCAATTCTCAGTCAAAAAATATATAAAAATGTGTATATTCAGAAAAAAATATATTTAGATATGTTTAGTCTGAGAGAAAATACATTTGAAAATACATATTGAAATGCACATTTGTGTGTGGCTTCTTTTAAAAATCACAGATTAATTTTGAAAATGGAACAGATTTATGACTGAACACATCTGAAAATGACACAAACTGGAAATATACATTGATTCGTCCATCCCTGATTAGGATTGCAACACACATTCCTTTTTGCAGACACAGAAGAACTGCTGCAAAAAAATAATAATTTTCTTTTAGAGCCCCACTTTACAATTATCCCTCTGGGCTGCTCTTAGAGATTTAATAGGCAAACGTGTCATGATATCTTCAGTGCAATGTTTTAATTAATTAGTGGTTATGTTCTTGTCTTATGAGTATTAATTGCCTGCCAAGGTTATGATCCAAAGATCTTTGTACAAAATACTATAGCAATGATGCTCATGGTCCATAGCAATGCTCCAAGCCTCAGGATAACCAGCTACACTGCATTGGAAGAGGAGAGGAGATCCTTACCTTATTTCATTTGCAGGTTGTCAGGACTTGAGCTGGCATCAAGTCTTGAAGTGGTGAACTGAATTGCCAACTTTCACCTCTAGCCAAGGAAGACGCCTGCTGAGAGACCAGCCAAGGATACTTTCTTGCACCAATTAGGGTGGCCATCTGTCCTCTTTTACAGAGTCCTCTATTTGAAGGGCTAACAGAGGACTGTCCTCTATTTGAAGAGTTGTTCTGTTCAATTCCAGTTTAAGGATTAGTCCTGTGCAGATGTTCCTTAACTGTGTAGGCTAAACACGCAAGGAGGAGTGCACTTGCCCTGCTCCCTTCCTCATATGTTTCTGTTGCCCCTTACATGTGGTGGGTGACATTCTGAAAAGGAGAGCTTCTATCCAAGGAAGCCCTCCATGTGATCTGGAACCCTGGAAAATCAGTGGGTCACACAAGGGAGAAGATCTGCATCATTCTAAAGACAAACAAAGAAACCCTCCCCAAACCAGCAGGATTTGTCTGGGGATTATCAAAGGGAAATGAGTTTTGTGTGAGTGATTTCAAATGAGCAAAGCCATGTTATGTCATGCATTGTATCATTGAGTGGGATGGCTGAAATCTGTTAATTTGATACATCTAAATAAATTGACAGCAGATTCACAGGGTGAAATTTTGCTTGCTATTGCTTTGTTGGTAAAGTACCTTCATTTTGCATTAATGGAACCATCCTTCAAAGCAAATTAAAATACTTTACAGTGATTATTGCTCCCACAAACTATGGCAGGGGAAAGGTTACATGCAACCTGGTCATAAGTGCCCTACTGGCTCATTGCTGCCTGCGTAAATGCACAATTTTAAAGAAGCCATCAAAGAGTAAATGTCTCTGTTGACCTGTTGATAATAGGTCTCAAAAGGGAAATGAAGTTTTGCATAAGAAGGGCCATTACAATTAGTAGAAGCTCTGTATGGGAGGACCTTCATCTTTTGAACTTCTGGAAAGGAGTCAGCATAAGTTCATAGTGAACTCTTACTCTGAAAAAAATGCTCTTCATTAGTTGGCAACTTTGCTTTGTATTAATGGAATAAAATTCTGAAGGAGCCAGAGTTTGCTGACCTTCAGTACATGCTATATGGCTTACTTATTCACTTAGAATAATGAAATTCTGCATTGACTCAAGTTAACTAGGAAAACTACCTTTTGATTTCAGCTTCAATCTTTGGGAACAGGGGAAAACCCACTGAAACTCAGTGATATTGAATACATGGATGATGCTTTTCTGCTGGTTTAATACCTAGTAGAAGGTAAGCTTTTCAAATGCTCTTTTTGGGTTGTGAGCAAAAGATATATAAGGCAAAATCCTATGCTTTAATTTCTAGACAAAGAGATGCTTGTATCTGTTTGGATTCCACATCCTCTGAAGGTGGATCTAGTTATTAAGAGAGACAAAACTGCTTCCACTCTGAGTCTCTTTCTTTCCTCTTCCTCATACCATCTAGTTGAATTCCATCTGTGACATGATATTGTCAAACTATGTATTTCCAAACTTTCATTAGCTAACGACATGAGGTAAGGATTGGGAACTGCACAGCATGAAGACTTTAGATCTAATTTGCATTGCAGTCATATGGTGGTATGCAATGCTGTCATAGCACTAGCACCAATAAAGTTGTGCTAGCAAAAACCAATGCTAGCACAACGTGATTAGCACTTGCTAGTCAAAGCAGAACAGTGGCGATTTATCACCAAAATTCAGCGGCAAATCACTGCTATTTCCCTTTACTTAGCAAGTGCTCATGACATTGTGCTAGCAGTGGTTTACGCTAGCACAACATAATCAGTGCTAGCACTGTGACAGCACTGGATACTGCCCAAAGACTCCTAGAGGTTTTATTTTGATGGGAGCATCTCATCCAAACCTTTACCATGAGGTAAGAGCTTCTGTCCAACACCCTTGTCCCAAAATGACTGAAAATAGCTCAAGAACACAATTATGCCTTTCACAGCTTCCATTCTTTACAAGATATTTGTGCAAAAGAAAAGCTCCATGTGGGTTGCACCAGGGCTTCAATGGTGCTAGGGCCCAGCTATGGCATCTGTTTTCATTTCTAGGACTCAGCTTTGCAGCATATAACGTAAGCAGGGGAGGCTGGTGACTCCTGTGTCAGTGGGGCTCCTTATCCATTGTAGCTTTTATTCTGAGCTTTATAGAAGCTATACGTGGTGCTGTACTCCAGCCCCAAAATAGGTTCACCACCATGGAGAACCATGGATAGCTCCTATAAAGCTCAGAATAAAAGCTGCAATGGATAAAGAGCCCCACTGACATAGGAGCCTTCCCCTAGATGTAAGAATAGATAAAATATCCCCAGTAAAGGCAGAATGCATTTTCCTCATTATTAGGAATTACCAATATTCCCCATATACCACAGATTTAGGAGAAAGAACTTGTATATCAATGTAGAGCTGGACGTTACATGGAGCTGCTACTGCTCCTTATCTCTGGTCCTGGAAAGGAGTTACATATTTTGAAAATATTTGACTGTTTTACAGTAACACAATCCTGCTACATTATAAATCTGGATATTGATATCTTACAGCATGTCAATTCCACTAGATACAGTCATGCCTTGGATTGAGAGCATAATTCATTCCGGAAACTTGCTTGTAATCCAAAACACTCTTATATCAAAACAAAATCCCCCCAAAAAAATTTGTACAGAGATTTTTAATTTAAGCCGTACTACAGCACTTGTATTGCAAGACGACGCTTGTATATCAAGTAAAAAAAAAATTAAATAAATAAATATTTAAAAATTTGCTTGTCTTGCAAAACGCTCTCAAACCAAGTTACTTGTAATCCAAGGTATTACTGTATATGTTTGTGAGACAGGTGCCAGCTCTGATGGACTTTCAACACCTGTTAAAAACATACCTGTTTAATCAGGCATTTGTTGGTTTTTAATACTTTGTTGTGTAGATTTTCTGTTTTTATTGTGGCTTGTGTTTAATTTAATTGTTTTAATGAATTATGTACACCATGCTAAGAATTCGTAAGGAAGGGTGGGGGGTTGGACTCGATGGCCTTGCAGGCCCCTTCCAACTAGGTGAGTGGTATACGACATTTCTTTCTGTGTGGTATTGTTTGTAATATTTCCTAGTAAACATTGAAGTCAACAGTTTGCCTTATGATACATGACCTTGACTATATATACCACTCACTGCTTTATGGTTACTATTTATCAACTGCAGCCTTTGTTGTTTTTGGGTTTATCCCCCCAAATATCATAACACTTTAAACAGTGCCACCATCAAGCATTTTTGAGGCAGCTACAATGCCTTGTTTAAAACAACCCCTATGTTTAGGAGTAGTTCAAACCTCTTAAAAAGACCCCGAAAGATCCCCAATATTCTTATAACAATTCCTATTTATGAATAGTTCAAACCTCAAATAAAGTCCCTGAAGTAGTTATTTGCCCTGATGGAGAAAGCATACAGGGTTAAGCTCCCCCTTTCTCAGCACCATGGTCACACAATCCAATTCTCCCCTTCCATGGCTACTTGAAAAATAATTTTAAAGAGATGTTAGATTCAATCAGGGATCTCTGTCTCATCTAGTATTGCCCTTAGACAGAGTGTAAGAGGTATGCTCGTCATCATCATATCTAGACCAGATAATTTTTGTGAGAGCAAAAAATATCAGTGGTCTTTATTTGATTAGGCAGAATCATGTGCTTTAGGATCTGAGAGTGTAAACATTTTCTTGAATGTTTGTGAGAATGAAATAAATGTTTCATGGTTTCATAACAATAAAATAATAAAATAATAATACAACACAGTCCAAAACCCCAAGAGAAGCAGAAAGCAACCGTGCAATGAAAAGCAACATGGAAAAGGGGAAAGCAGTAAGGAATCCCCCAAAGCCAACTGGAACAATGTGTTTTCACTTGACTTATGAAAGCCAAGGGAAGAAGCTGTTCAAATTTCACTTGGAAGGGAGCTCCATCATATTGGGGCTGCCAGAGAAAAGGCGCTGGTGCTGGTAGAGGCTAATCTAGCTTCCTATATGAGATGGAATCCAGGGCAGATCAGAGGGTGGGCTTAGATAGATAGTTAATATGGGAAGCTACTTTTAGCTTTTGGAAAACTCTATACTTAAGGTAGTCTGTGGTGTGCACCACATTACATTACCTTGTGCTTGTTCTTGGCACCTGAATCTACTTGTCACTGCCTGGAGGAAACATCTGAAATCAGGACATTCACTTACATATCCGCAGTCAGGCACAGCCAACCTCAAACAGAGAGTTGATCTATTCAGCCGTTTTAAAGTATCTTTTCATGGTCGGTTATAATGTTCTGTCAGCGCAAGCATTTAAGTCAATTCAATGAGGAATCGTTCCTTTCTAATTCTCTGCAAGCTGCAAACAATTTATTCCCAAGGGGCCAAGACCAAGCACTGAAGATGACGCGTGTCAGCTTGTCCACTGAGTAATTTCCCAGTGCTCATAGAATAAGAATATCCCCACATTAGATTGCTTGCAATTTCGTTTTGTGATGTGGTTTGCTACCATGCTTTTGTGCCAGTCAGGCTTTCCAGCTGCGAATAAAGAAAAGGAAAAGATAATCTGAAACGAGCCCCTTCCTACTGCAGAAGAGGCACTGGCCACTGTATTGTCATCAATCCAACCTTCCATCTGTGTGCAGCCAAGCAGGTGGTCCTACTCTGCCTGCTGCCAGATTCATACGAACGTGTACTGGAGTATAGTTTAGGCTATTTGGCATGTGTTCTGCTACTTCTTTCCCATTATACATTCCAGGAAGGCTAGCGCATGTTGAATTTTGGAACTGTTACAATTCTTTCATTTCCAAATTGATTTATCTATCACATGCCTGGTTATTACTTGGATGGGAGACACCTCCTCTAGTTTTCTGCATTGAGCAGGGGGTTGGACTCAATAGCCTTGTAGGCTCCTTCCAACTCTATGATCTATGAAATCTATGTGTATCTCTTCCTTCCTATAAGGAGGCCAGGATGCTCTATGTGGGATTATCCCATTGTATCCTAACAATAAACCTGTGACTCAGGTCAGGCTAAAAGGTGATGACCCAAGGGCTAAACTGCATGCTACATTAAGTATGTAGCAGCGTGGGGATGATACTTTCTTTTTTACATTCAAGTAAGCAGTGCGGGGATCCAATCAGATTAGGGACCAGCACATGTTGGTGGTGGTGGGGGGAACACCTCCACTGATGCCAGTGGAGGTTATTTTTCTCTTTTTAGTCCCTCTTGGGGGGGGTGAATTTAAGGGGGGAAAAGCAGTTGGGGGGGGGGAAGGTTTAAGCCTCCACTACAGCACAAGCTGATCCTGATCTGGATTTGGGGTCCACATGCTTACTTGAAGGTAAAAATAAAGTTAGGATCACCTGCACGGTACATTTTTAAAAAATGTAGTGTGTAGTTTAGGCCTGAACCAGGTCATCCAGTGGAGCTCCTGGCTGGGACTTGATCACATGTCTCCTTGTTTTAAGTCCAACCATCTGCTCACAATACCACACTGACTTTCTATGAAGACATACTAGATTATCTGCAATCCATATTCTGATTTTATTTAAGTGTACGGTTTCTCAATGTTGGATTCAAAGGAATTTGCTGTTGGGGAATTCAGCAGATGTTCAAGATGAGGAGAGGGCTGTGATGCAAGACAGCAATTCATTCCATTTCTCACTTTGACCCCCTGTGCTCCTGTAGCATCAGACCTGACACTGTTGCTTACAAAGCACTGGAATAGCACCAGGGGCTTTGCATCAGGTATAGGAGGAGTTATACTGGAGTAAGGTAGAGCCACAATAACCCTTGCCATTATATTTAAAGATCTATTAGAGCAGGCCTATGGACATCAATATACATGTGCAAAACACATGGTACTTGTGGTACAGCCCTACTAGGACTGTACCACTTTAGAAGGCAGGTGGAGAAAATTCTAGTTTGGGTGTTGACTCTTTGGAAGCCACAATCCTTTTTGCTAACTCTTCTTATATTCTCCTAAGGTCCTTGGGTTGAGGTTGGACAGTGCTTTGTTTTCCCCAAGAATAGAGGCCTGGCTAGCACAAGCCTGGGAAAAGATTGATTTCAACTTGAGGTGGCTGAAATCGTAGTCCTTATGTCCAGGTAAAAGTAAGTAGTGGGACCTTGCTCATGGTGGTTTCAGAGAGCAGCAGGGCTGACCAGGACTTGATGTACCAGAAGAGTGTGTGACCTAACCTAATTTATGGGACTGTTGTAAGGATTAGGATATATTGTAGAGGAGTCCTTAGGAGAAACACTGAACAAATGCCAACACTGCAGATTACTTGGGAGTAAGTAATCTTACACACAATTGCTTGGGAATAAACTCCATGGAACTCAGAAGGACATAAATATGCATAGGATCAGGCCGCATGGCAGTGAGAAAAGTAAGGAACACATCCCAGTCAACCTTCGATAAGTATTAAGAAGCTGTGAAAGGGACAGAGGAGTAGAACCAGTGAAATTAACAAAGCAATACTGCCTTATAGATAGTTCATCCCGCCAAAGGAGCTTTCCTCCCACCATTCACATGTGTCATGGAAAGCAAACTCTTTCCCAGTCAACACATGTGTGCTAGGAGGCTTACGGGCATCCTATGCAGGGTGGGAGGAGTGGTGGAGGCAATCTTTGCCTCCCCATTCTCAAGCCCTGCATTTTTCACTAGATGGCCTTTTTTTGCCCATCTAGGAAAAGCATTTTGGAGGAGGAGGGAAGGCTGCTGGAGAGGCCTCAGGATAGCTGGTATCCTGGCCTCCCCAGTCTCCTCCCCTCTGCTCCCACTGAAACGACCCCTTTCCCCCTCTCCAGAGTTGTATTCCTGACCTCAGAGAGGCAGCTGGCATGGTTCTTTCTTCAGAGTGCTGTCTCCAACCTTGGAACTGAGGATCTGAAATATGCTATGACCCCTCAGATGCTGTCTAGGGGTCATAGGATTGCTCCCTCCATTGATTTAAGGCTGCAATCTGATAAACATACCAGAGAGAAAATCCCACTGAATTTTGTGGCACTTACTCTTGACTAAATAAGTTTAGGACTACAGTGTAAGATTTCTTTGGATGACAGCCCTACTTATTATCCAAATATTTTGAACACCCTCCCTCCAGACAGCTCTGGCAAATGATTTACCTTTATTATTTTGCAGTTATTGTTATTTGCATTTTATGGAAAATTAGCTAACAGAAAATTTGGGGGGAGTGTTAATCCAGACAAGTTAACCCATATTAAGCTTTCTAATGTAGGCCATCTTATTATACATCAAGAACACTTTCCTCCAGTTTTTTACTGATCTTTACTAAGAAGAGGGTTAAACATGTCACATAAAAACACACATAATCCATGATAAGAGTGTCTTCTTAGGCTTTAAAGGAGATTAGGCATATTAAATCCAGATGCCTCATTTATAGGGATTACCCAAAACTTGCTCATATATATATATATATATATATATATATATATATATAAAATCGGTTTTGCTGTAATTTATAGGAAGGTGAGCAAAAGTAAAAGGAAGTAGTCATGTTATACTAATGAGTTGGAATCTATATAATCTGCTACCAAGAGTAAAACATACATACAGTAATCAAAAAGGGCAATCAAAGTTGCACTATCATAAAAAGAAATCTCTTCGGATCATTTTAACCTTTGCAAATACACAAAGGTGTCATTTAAGCAGCTGCAGAAATCCTCATCATACGTAACTGATTTTTAAAGTAGCATTATTAACCCACCTCCAGGAACACCTGCCAAGCTTCTTGCATTGATTAGCACCTGAGGTTCATTCATGAAAAGCAGCAGAAACTGGAGAATTTAGCACACAGAAAATTTCAAAATTGCCTCCCTAAGGCAGTTCTTTTCCAGTTTTGCTGATTTTGCTGATTAGGTTGGTAAGTTAAAAAAAAATCAATAACTTACCCAATTTTCTCAAAAAAATTAAAATAAACTTTAGAACGTCTTGGCAATTATTCAGCTTTCATAGTGTCCTATTTATTTCTTTGCAAGTGAATAATAAGGTAAGGAGAAGGCATACTTTATTTAATAGACATCACTGGATACAAAGCAGTAGTTGTTGGCATTTCCTGACATGCCAGATAGACTGAACCTATTTATCCATGCAACTTATCACCAGGAGCTATGGTTTTAAGTAACACCTGAAAATAGGGTTGGATCCACAGTTTTTGTGCTATGAACATAAGGAGCTTCTGCTCATGGGAAAGGAGTTCTGCTCATGGAAGGATCCATGAAGGGCCAAAGCCTGGATGCAATAGAGTGGCCCTAAGACCCTATTTTTAGCTGGCTCAAAACAGGATGCTGTTCTCTGTTATTTGAAGGGGTGCCCACAGTCCAAGTTTAAACTCAAAGAACCAAAAAAGGGAGAACAAATACCTTGAAGTTGCCCATCAACAGTTAGCACCTGGACAGCAGATTGAGCTGTGTCACCATGTCATAGTCTTCTCCACTTTGGGGAGATATATTATTGTATTTCTGTTTAAATCATAGTTATTATTTCTAAATTTGCATCTCTCTCTCTCTCTCTCTCTCTCTCTCTCTCCATGCATACACAAATGTCATGCAAACTGGTGTCCCATTTTGTCCTCTCTTTTTTTGATGATGGATTTCCTCTTTTTTTCAATGTATAAATGGTCACCCTATGTGGCTAGCTTCAGTTCAAGCCAAAACAAAGCTACGGGGCCCACTCTTATCAGTAAGAGAGGAAATGGAGCTGGTGGCATAAATGAGAGCAAGTGTGGGTGACTTTGGGCCAGTCACTGACTCCCAGCCTAACCTACCTCACAGGGTTGTTGTGAGGATAAAATGGAGGAGTGGAGGAGGAGGATTATGTAAGCTGCCTTGGGTTCCTTGCAGGAAAAAAGGCGGGGTATAAATATAATGAATAAAAATAAAAATAAAATCAGTGCTAAGAAACATGAGGAAGCACATATGTTAGAGAGACATCTTTGCTTTGCAATCTGTGAGCAATGTACATCCAGAATAAGTACAGATTTTTGTGTAAAAAGTTCTGCCTTCTCTCTCTCTCTCTCTCTCTCTCTCTCTCTCTCTTCAAAAACCAATTGTACATTTCAGACTCCTGGGGACAACACAGGCACATTTGGATTTAAAATTTATTGGTTAAATTCTGTCATCGTGTCACCGTTAAATTAAATAGCAGATTTTGAGCTTTGGGCAGCAATGCCATTTTAAGAGCTATATTTTCATTCGGTTTATTAAGCACTTGGGTGGGCTTGCTGTGGCAGATACAACCTATGCCTTTTCCTACCCATTCCAGGAAGGCCCTTCAGCTCTTCTTCTCAAGGGGCCAATATTTTTTTAATATGCCACCCTGCCACTGAGTGAAACACAATGTGATGTCATTGTGCTGCTAAATGGAATACTGTTATAATAATAGTAATAAAGTCAAATAAAAGTCTCCTGTCACCATAAAATTTCATTTCAAAACCTAGTTAAGAGAAGCCATTGTAATTTCCTGTATGGAAGCTGCAAAAACGTTTCTGCAGGATCCTGACCTGTTTTGTCTTTTACAAAACTGGCATCCCATGATGACGTAGGGGGCATTCCTTTGGCAAACTGTGCACAGACCTCAGAAACCTGGAAGTTTGTCAGATGACAACAAGGATGGTTCCACTTTCTTGGCTTGGGGCCAGACATTTTGTGAATAATAGGGAAGTTCACAAAGTTATTCTCTTTTTTTGGTGGGGGCTCCGATCTTGTGGTGCAAAAACCGTGAAACACAAAAGACTTCCCTCCCTTCTGAGTGCGGAGCCATTTCGCATAATGCTACTCCACTTCCAGTTTCATCTCCACACACAGCCCAATGCTCACAATTAAAATCTATTTCCTTTGTTGTGGCCAGCAGCTTGAAGGCAGCAGGCAAACAAGGGGTTCAGAGCAGACTGGAACATAATGTGAGGGTCTGTGTCATCTTAACAGTCCCTTCTCCCACCTGCAAAATGAGTCTTGCTAGTAGACAGGCTCTAGTCATTTCCCTCTCTTTCAGCAGAACATGGGGAAATGGTGGGTGACCTGTTTGACCTCACCATTAGTGGGACAGGGGCTGAACATGGTAGAGAAGAAGGCAGAGGTAAATGGGAAAACACCTTGATGGAGATCCGCTACCATGGTCTACAGGTGTGGGTCAGATAAAGGGCAAGGGACCTCCTTTCATGAAAGATATCCATGGTTTTGGCGTATGTGACCTCACTGCCATCTTACTGGAAGCTTTAGCATATCATTATTTATGTATTATTTATTGATTACATTTATACCCCACCTTTTTTCCTGCAAGGAACCCAAGGCGGCTTACATAAGCCTCCTCCTCCTCTCCATTTTATCCTCACAACAACCCTGTGAGGTAGGTTAGGCTGAGGGGCAGTGACAGGCCCAAAGTCACCCAGTGAGTTTCATGGCCGAGCGGGGACTAGAACCCGGATCTCCTGAGTCCCAGTCCAACACTCTCACCACTTTATGGCTGAGGAGTGGGATAAAAATATTCTCTCTCTCTCTCTCTCTCTCTCTCTCTCTCTCTCAATAAATAACTATTTTGGAGGCATCAGAACTACCTCACAGAAGGGTCATTGTGCCAGTGTGGCGTAGTGGTGAGAGTGTTGGACTGGGACTCGGGAGATCCGGGTTCTAGTCCCTGCTCGGCCATGAAACTCACTGGGTGACTTTGGGCCTGTCACTGACTGCCTCTCAGCCTAACCTACCTCACAGGGTTGTTGTGAGGATAAAATGGAGAGGAGGAGGAGGATTATGTAAGCCGCCTTGGGTTCCTTGCAGGAAAAAAGGTGGGGTATAAATATAATAAATAAATAAATAAATAAAAATTTTAAAAAGGCCATCCCCGCCCACAGGCGTACAAGCTAAAGATACAACTTACAAGGAAAAAAGAATAGGGAGGGAAGAGGGGGAAATTAAGTCTTTCAGTGGGGCTCATGGGATGGCCCTGCTTCCCCTACCATCTCCCTCAATACAGCCTGCTGGAATGACTGCTGGTGGTGACAGCTGAGGAACCTTCATGGGGGAGGTCTTAAGCAGGGCTGGTGGAATGGCCCTACTTCCCACTTTCCTCTCCCCCAACACAGCCTGCTGGAACTCTAATAGAAAGGGTTCCTGAGAGTCCAGGGATCCCACCCATGGGGTATGGCTCCAGATCATCCATTCTGAGTCATTCTGAACATCCATTGTGTAAAAGATAGACCTTGTGTCTTCTTTCATCCAATAAAAAAGCTCCATGGCTATACATGTGGTTTGGTACCAAGAAACAGGGTAACAGGGAGGATCTCCAAAGAAAAAGGCAACTGGTGAAACACTCTGCAAGGATTGTTGAGGCTTCATTAAGTTTTGCCAGACTTTTAACCAGGAAATGGTATATTCTGGGGGGAAATATATATTTGTTCCCAAGCCAACAGCCAGAGCAATTAAAGGGTCCCTCTGCTATGGAGAAAAAACATCAGAAAAATAAATAATGTGTTGGGTTCTGAAATGAAGGCCATTCTTCAAAGGAGTGGCATATAAAAAAAGCCAAACACTTTGTGGCTATTCTTCAGAAATGTTTAATTCATCTGAAGCAAGGCCAGACGGATAAAGGGGGGCCGGGACCCCTGTGCTGTTACCAGAGTCTGGGCAGTCAGATACCTTTACCTCTATGAATTCTGATGTGGTATTTCTTGAGTATTGGAGTATTGGAAACAGGGAGTCTGCTATACTTGTGTGGGCACCTCTACTGATTTAGAACTCTGCATGCTGTTGTTGCACGGTGGAGGCTCAGAGTGAGTGACTCAAAATGAAAGACCAGGAACCATGTCCAAGGGAATGATCCCTGCTTCCTTGCATAAACTCACTCAGCCAGTGAGGTACACCCACTTGGGGAACCCATATGGCATTCCAAAACCAATTTTAAGGTCAACCCTCTTCTCCCTAAAATAGCAATCAATTCATGGAACCACCTCAATAAATGAGAATATTGTTGTTAATGTACACGTTGAGAATTTTGTTAATGCTTTGAAGGATGGTATCCATTAAAATATTGTTGCTTCCAAGGTAATTAAGGAACTCATGCTGAGAAAAGCCATTTACTTAAAAAAAAAAAATCATTTGTGGGCTTAATCTTATTTTGATTTCAGCCAAACAATGAGCTTAATGCTCTATTAGTATTTCAAGCAGTCTTTCAGTAGGTGTATTTCAGGCTGGGGGTTGATGCATTCTAGGCAAATATTTTCTGTCATATTCATGTGAGGCAAAGATTAATCCAAATGTAGCTGGATTTGTTGCAGACGTGTGGTCTTTAATGATGCTCCAAAATGTTCTGTTGATATCCCCCCCACACAAATAAATTCTGCCCATTTGTGTCTGCATAGCTGCCATTGGGCACAAACTCCTCTGCAGAGAAGGAGAGAAACAAACTTCCAAAACGGTGACACTAAAACATAAGAACAGCCATGCTGGGTCAGACTAAAGGCCTATCTAGTCCAGAATTTGGTTCCCACAGATGCCTAGGGAAGCTCACAAATAGGACATGAGCACTGCCTTGAGAAGATTCTACCCTTAAAGGTGGCCTAAAAATAATTTTAAATGAAATAAATGAATAAACAGCACCCTCCAGCTTGTGTTTCCCAGCAACTGGTATACAGAAGTGTATTTCCTCTGATACTGGAGGAAATATACAGCCAATACACACAAGAACATAAGAGCCATGCTGGGTCAGACCAAGGGTCCATCTAGTCCAGCATTCTGTTCACACAGTGGCCAACCAGCCACCCACAGGATCTCACAAGCAGGACATGAGTGCAACAGTACCCTCTCACCCATGTTCCCCAGCAACTGATGTAGATAGGCATACTGCCTCTGATACTGAAGGCACATATAGCCATCAGGACTAGTAGCCACAGATAGCCTTATCCTCCATGAATTTGTCCAGTCCCCTTTTAAAGCCATCCAAGTTGGCAGCCATCCCCACATCTTGAGGTACTGAATTCTATAGTTTAACTCTGACCTGTGTGAAGAGGTACTTCCTTTTTTCTTCACCCATATCAGCCTGCATTCACTTTAAGATCAGTAAGAGAGGCCCTTCTCATTTGCCCACATGAGAGAGCAGTTAGGTTGGTGACTACATGAAAAAGGCCTTTTCTGCAGTGACCCCACACCTCTGGAATAAGTTGCTATCGGGGGTCCACCAGGCCCCATCATTGCAGGCTTTTAAGAAGGTCCTGAAAACATACTATTTTACTTTGGCCTTCCCCTGATATAGTCACTGTTGTTGCTGTTTTTATTGCTTTTTAAGACCGTATCAATTTTTATTAAGCGCTTTATTATCGTACGCTGCCTTGGGAGGGCTCCTGCCCTGAAAGGTGGCCAGGAAATATTTTAAATAAATAAATACAATTTTCTGTTCATGACACCTGGTTCTGGTATTATTATTTATGCTAAAGGGTGAAAAACCTCTCCCTTTTGAGTTTCTCCACACCATGCGTAATTTTATGCACATCTATCATGTCTCCCCTTACTTACTTGCCCCTTTTCTAAGCTAAAAGGCCCAAATATAATCTTTTCTCATAAGGGAATTGGTTCTTGATCATTTTGGTTGCCGAAGATTTCAGTGGAGGCACACTACTCTTAGAGATGCTTCCCAAGGATGCTTAGAGGTTGCAAACTTGAATGAAACCTCCACAACCAGAGACAATCTGCATAGCATATTAATTTTAATGTAAATAACATCCACTGAAAGCATCTAAGAAGCCACCCTCATCTTCCTCATTATACAGTTATACAACATTTGGGCCTTTCAGCAATTCAAAGTGCTGATATTAACATTCAAAGCCCTAAACAGCTTGGGGCCAGGGTATCTGAAGGATCGTCTCCTCCCATATGTACCTGCCCGGACACTAAGATCTTCATCAGCGGTCCTTCTCCGAGAGCCCCTGCCAAAGGAAGTGAGGCAGGTGGCTACCAGGAGGAGGGCTTTTTCTGCTGTGGC
Source organism: Shinisaurus crocodilurus (assembly GCA_021292165.1). NCBI lineage: Eukaryota > Metazoa > Chordata > Lepidosauria > Squamata > Shinisauridae > Shinisaurus > Shinisaurus crocodilurus. The sequence continues at coordinate 31,424,949 of CM037877.1, forward strand.
TCCCCGGTTGTGGAATGAACTCCCCAAAGAGGCTCGCCTGGCGCCCACATTGTACTCTTTCCGGCGCCAAGTGACCTTTCTATTCTCCCAGGCATTTTAATCATTTTAATCATCTTAATCATTTTTATCTGGTAGGTTTTAACTCTGTTACTGTAATTTGAACTGCTGCTAGCTTTGCTGTTTGTTTTAATCTGTGGTTTTAAATTTTATAGTTATATTGTATCTTATGGTTTTAACTGTTGTAAACCGCCCAGAGAGCTTCAGCTATTGGGCGGTATAAAAATGTATTAAATAAATAAATAAACAAACAAACATAACATGTGCCATGAATGCTCTCAAAGTTAAAGCAAATTATACTGTATCTAGCTATTCAAATGGTGTCTTGCCTCAAGACACACTCAGGTTAATAAACAAGGAATCATCATTTGCTACCTACTAGCGAAAGTGCCCTTTGCAGTTATATCCAAGGTCAAGAAGATTTAATTACATTGCTAGCAGTACCATAGCCTTTCCATTATTGTTGCTATTTAACAATAATGTTTTAGACAACTGCTTAGATGCGTATAAGAGAGAGCAATTGTTTAGATCTATTTATATGTCCCGTTACAGTTCTGGGCAACAATGTTGAATTAAATGATTTATTTCATTAGTTTGGGAAGCCCCCACTTTTTTTTTTTAGGACCTAGCTTATTTTGTTTTATTTTATTTCATTATTTATTTACAGCATTTTTATACTGTTCCATATCTAGACAGATTCTGGAGCGGTGAACAATAAAAAGATAAAACAGATAAAAGAATAAAAACATGGCATTAAAAAACAGGATAACATTAAAAAGGTGGCTGGTCAGCAAGGACGGCTTCCTGGAACAAAGACATCTTCAGCAGGCACCGAAAACAACGCAGTGTCGGAGCTTGCCTGACCTCCAGAGGCAGGGAGTTCCATAGAAGTGGAGCTGCCACACTGAAGGCTCTTCTCCTAGTGGACTCCAATCGGGTCAGAGGTCCATGTGGAGCCACCAGGAGAATGTCCTCATATGACCTTACTGACTGGGCAGGTTGGTAAGGGAGAAGGCTTTATCTCAGGTATCCTGGTCCCAAGTTGTTTAGGGCTTTGTACACTAGTACCAGAACCTTAAACCTTAGCCCTTCTCACCTGTGCCATGGTCCTAATGAAAATGCTCCCCCCCCCCCCAGCTGCTTTTCCCTGTGGAGGAAGCTGCTCATCTCAGATTGGGGTTAGTTCCAGGATCTGCCTTTCACGATAGGAAGGGCTCTGCTCACGGAAGGTCCCGGTGCCCAATTTTGGAGGATCCTCCCTGCCCCCCACTACAGTCCATCCCATTCAAGAGGGCCCCCTGACTCTCTGTGTATAGCATGGTCAGGAGGCTACAGGGGCTGCTATGGGAGGGAGGAGGCAGGGAAGTCCAATGCTGGCCAGCACAGACGATCCATCATAAATCTAGATCCATCCCAAGCATTATGAGTCATCAGGGTTACTGTTCTGAACCAGGTATTTTACTACACTCAACTACGCTACACTATACATTCACTACACTGAGCTTCCAATGTTCAACAGCACTTGTTAAACAGATGGATCAACTGTGAACTATATTTTCATACCAGTGTTGAGCAACAGATTAATGCACTAGCATAGATACTGGATTTATCTGCTGTGCAGCAGATTTATATATCTGATATGCTTTGATGTCTCCAAAATTGCTATAAAACTGGGGTGTTAAAATATTTGCAAACTCATATTACTGAGCTTAAATCTCATAGGCTAAAGAAAGAGAATGAACTATCCTTAACTGTTTTTCTTCTTACCATATTTTTTAATCTTCTCCAGACTGAGAAGTACTGCTGAAATACAGGTGTTCTCCATCAAACATATACTGAGAAAGTGGACATTGCATTGGATGTAGTCTTAGTCACACTTAGAGTAGACCAATTGAAATCAATGGGACTGAAATTAGGCATGACTAAGAACATAAGAAGAGCCATGCTGGATCATACCAAGGGTCCATCTAATCCAACATTCTGTTCCCACGGTGGACAACCAGCTGCCTATGGGTAGCTCACAAACAGGGCATGAATGCAACAGCACCCTTCACCTCTGTTTCCCAGCAACTGGTGTACTTAGGCACACTACCTCTGATACTAAATGTAGTATATAGCCATCATGACTAGTAGCCATTTATAGGCTACTATGAAACTAACTGTTAAGTCCCATTGGCTTTAATGGGTCTGCTCTAAGTATCCAGATCCAACCCAATCTCCACATAAGATTCTTCTAAGCTATTTCAATGCTGTTGCCCTTAGAGTATTTGAAACTCTTTCACAACTACCTTTGGTCTTCTAATCTGATGATATCAGGCTTTCTCCATCTCTTAAGAATGTTAAAGGGAAATTTAGACATTGTGAAGATTAAAGTAAAAAGTTCAGCCAAGAACATGATGCCCTTAAACAAAATTCAAGTAGCATTCATCAAACCATCATGTCTTGTACTCTTAATCCACTAACAACTATACTTGTTAGTGTTCAATTACAATAACTGACACAGAGGACAAGCTCTATTTTTTGTCTTCACTTTTAAAAGAACTTAGCTAGGCAAATTCTCTGACAGCAATTATAAAAAGCCAGTACTGGCACATTGTTCACAAGGCAATTTATCAGGAGGTTGAACAGAATTTTTCGCTCTTTATTTGTTGTTTTGTGATCCTGTCTTCATCCTTGACATTTTTCAAGACAGTTCCACACACTTTCTTTACTGGAAGTATTCTCTCTTTAGATTTACTGCCTTTAAAAAAAAAAAAAAAAAAAGGAATTCAAGTTGATCCACTTCCAAAAGTAGATCAAAAACATCTGGCAGCCATGTCCAACTCTGTCATGCTTTTCAAAAATCTACCTATTCCTATATCAAGCTTGAATGAAGAAGCATTATGTTTTCTTCTGATATGTCCATTCCCTTGACAATTCAAACTTTTCACACCAAATCATTTGCAAATCATTCACACCAAATCATTTGAAAACCATCTTCATACACACAAATGAGTAGCTATGCAGCATTAAGGATCTTTTCAGTGGTCTCCCCACGATGGTGGAAGCCTGTCCCCAGGGAGATTCACCAATCCTCCTCTCTTCCTGTTCTTAAAAGTGGTCTGTTTTGGACATCTTTTATAACTGCTTGATATATATTTTTTTAAACTATACTTCTGCTTTAAGATACTGCCACTCTTGTTGCATTTGTTTGTTTGTTTCAATTGTTATTATTTTTAAATTATATTTATACTATTTTAACCATATTGGGTTGTATCCAGCCCTGACCATCTGCCAGCAGAATGGAAACCACTTGCAGAACAGTTTTCCCTTCTCCCTGAAACGCCCCCAAATCTGCTCTGTGGGGTGGGGACCCTCCAGAGCAGATTTGTAAGGTGCATGGTGGGGCTCCAGGGAGTAGCAGAGCAATAGGGAGGTCCCAGCACACAAGTGGAAGAGCGCTCATGGAACTTGGATTCAACCCATTGTGAGTTGCTTTGTGAGGGCACTTTGCCTTGAAAAATTAGGCATAAATAGCTAAATAAACAAAACAAAGACTGCAATATCAATGATGAAGGAATGGTGGGTTAAATGGTACTGACTGAAATTTGAATGGGGCAGGTCATTTTCCTGCTAAAACTTGCTGCCAGGGGGTGGGGTGGGGGGACCCATTCAGAATATGCAAAATATGGAATCAGAGGCGTAGCGTGGGGGGTGCAGGTGGGGGCGGCCGCACCGGGCGCAACATCTGGGGGGGCGCGCTCGCACTCGCAGCTCTCTGCCCCTGCCTGGCTCACTCACTCTCTCTGCAGTGCTGGCTGTGCGAATCCGATCCGAGCCGCCGGGTCGCCGCCCACTGTGGAGGGGGTGTGTGCCAGGCGTGCGGTGCGGTCCGGCTGGAAGATGGGGGGGCGGGGGGAGAGAATAGAACGCAAGTTTGCATACTCTCGCGAGATAGCTCAGCCTTTTTATTTTTGTTCATTCTATGAAGGAGATGGCGAGCCCTGGTTGAGATGCTGTTTGTTTCGCGTTGCAGAGCTTGGAAATGGATCACGGTAGCTGGCGCCGCCCTGCCCGGCAATTGTGCTCTTTCCAGAAAAGCGCTGCAATTTTTAAAATGCACGATCTTGTCTGTGTAGATAGATTTCCATATTTTTATTTTAAAAAGATACGCGTTATGTTTTCCCTTGTGGAAATATAGTATTGTCAGTGTTCAAGTGAGGGAAATGAATAGCACACCGAGGCTGCAATTCTATACACGCGTATTTAGGAGCAAGAACCACAACTGAAAGGGACTTGCGTCTGAGTAGACATGCATAGGATCGCACTGGAAGGCACACTTACCTAGGAGTAAGCCTCATTGAACACTGTGGGGCTTCTGAGTAAACATTAATGTGGATGCACTGGATGGTTAAGTTCACAGTGTGAGAGAGAATATCATGGTACCATAAATATTACCCTATTTATTTTTGGCTCAAGCCTTTGTCTATTATTTATTTTTGAATTATTTTAAATGAAAGGCTGTGACACAATAAATCTGTTAGTCTTTAAGGTGCCACAAGACTTTTAAAAAATATGTTTGCTGTAACACAGCTAGTGTGTAAGGGTTGCAGTGTAAGGCTATGCACACTTGCTGGGGAGTAAATCGCATTGAAGGTGGAGCTGTACTTGAGTAGACATATCTATAGGATTCCACTGTTACTTTGGAATACGTTCCAGTGAACTCTAGAATTTACTCAGGTTCAGGCTGAAAATTCAAGTTATGATCACTAGATTTGCCAGGGCTATTGAGAAAATAAGGCCAGGTATAGTTTTTTGTGTCGGGTGGTACAAACAAAAATAACTTCTTCTGGAGAGGTTGTTCAGGACAAATGAACATCAAGAAAATGTTGCAGTGTAGCCTTACCTTCTATGAGTTCACAGTTCCAGCCAGCCATTCCCTTCAAGTTGGGCATTCTGTACGTCCCCATCTATTGCACCCCCTTAACTGACACTCAACATTTCATAGCTGCTCAACATGCTCAATTGTCTTAGAATTTGGGTTAAAAAAATTACTTCTAGTTTTACAAACCTGAGGATTCTCCTGAGCATGTTGATATTGCTGTCTTGTTTCTCAGTGGCCCTGTTTTGGCTTTAGTCCTGTCAGCACTCAGCACCTAGGTAGTTCACTTTTAGAATGAGTGATTGATAATCAGGATGTTTTCATGAGTGATGGCAACAACTTATTTTGGTCTGGAATTCATCCTTCCTAATATTATTAGCAATATTCATACATATGCCAAATAGTGACACAGAAAGCAGAACAAAGCTATTACTTTAAAAGTAAATGGAAATAGTTTGTGGTGTGTGTGTGTGTGTGTGTGTGTGTATGAGTTCTTTCCAACTTTATGATATGAAGTGGGAGACAATCAGGGCCCTCAAATATTTTATTTACAAAACAAAAAACAAGCATCTATGAAGTAGCTATAAAGAAACTTTCTCCATTTTAGTGCAGAATATATTTCATGTTTCAAAACATGTAGATTTCAATTCTGTTGTTGAAAAATTTGCGCTAATTAAAAGCAGGCGAATTTAAATTAATCTGTATATTATATACAGATTGATATCTTGTACTTCTATTAAAGAATTACAATTAGAGGTACAAGATTGAGGAAGTTGGCTCCATCTAGCCCAGTCTTGGATCATCTCCAGGGTATGGTTCCATTTTGATGTTTAGTTTTTGTTCTTGATATTTTTTGTCGTTTACGATGGTTGTGAGACGACATATAATAGCATGGCCCATGCTAGGTTACTACATTTGTAGATTTGTATTCATAGACCTGCTGAAAATGTGGAGAATGTGTAATGCATGTTCCCACTCAATAAAGTGTTTGAAAATAAACTTGTATTTAGATGCATTTTACTTTAATTACATCAGTATTTTCATAACAAACAATACATGTGCTTAGGGGGTAAGGGTTTCTTTAACTAATCTAGTGGAAGAGACTCGAGTGCTAAAATCCACGGGTTAGGGGGCGCAAATTACTTGCCTTGCCCTGGGTGCTGACAACCCACGCTACGCCACTGTATGGAATAGCTTTATTTCTCACAAGGTTAAAAAATAATTTTCTGTAACAAATTAACAATTCAAAGTAGTAGAAGAGAACATTTGACCACTAAAAAAATGTTGTTAATGCACATATGCCTGTCTCTAATTCTATGCATGTACGCAATTCTATTACAACAGATTACCTCTCAATCAAGTCTCCATATGCCACCCAAAAAGAACTACTGTCCCTCAATTAACTTTAATTCACTGCAAGCACATTAACTACTGATGCATTGAGTTCTGACAGCAGAGTAATGTAATATTCCCAAATTGACAGTTCAACACTTTGTATGAGTACTTATTAATTTTAATGGCATTTTATGTTTTAACATGAATTTTGCATATTAAAAGCTTGGACTGTTTTGCCAATTGTAAATGTAAAGGGCACAAACAAAGTTCGATTGATGTAGCTGGAAAAACATTCTTAGCTCTCTTCCACTTAAATCGGCTGGAATTTTTGAAAAAAAAACTTTAAAAAACATTAACTTTGGCAGAATCATGTCAAAAGCGTATTTATTTCCCATTTGGGGGAAAAGAAATTTAGGGTGCAATCCTATAATGAAGAAGATATGCCAGCTGAGGGTTTATAGAAGGGCGGGCACCTTGTGGCCTTCCAGATGTTTTTACCTACAACTCCCATCGGTTCTAGCATAGCCAATGGTGGAGGATCATAGGAGTTGTAGGCCAAAACACCTGGAGGGCCACAAGTTACCCTCCCTGGTTTATAGGATTTGAAGGAAGCCCATGACAGTGGAATGCAAGTTCTGCTTCCACCACATACAATATGCTGGTGGACCACTCCAGACTGGCAGAACACTGTGCAAGAAAGCCTATTCCACTAATGAGGATATGCCAGGGTGGAATTATGGGTGGAACATTGGTGACATAGGTGAAGAGTCCACTTATATGGTATCGTATACCCCTTCAGTCAACGGCCATGCCCTTGTTGCAAAAATAAAAATAAAATAACCCTCCCATTGGCTTCAGTGTTGACAATTGCTCTGCCAAACAATGTTGCCATGACAGAGCATATGATATGGTGTAACTCAGCACCCAATCACAGCACACCACCTCCAGTATATAAACCTCACACCATAAAGTTGTATGAGGAACAAGCAGGGAGACCATAATTCAGATGGCAGGGAAGATGGCATGGGTTTCTCTGTCTGCATGGTACACAAGGGAGAATTTTGGTGAGATCCTCATGCAAAGCAAGTTAGTTTTAGTGATGTGCTTCACAGACAGAATTAATTTGTTGGTGTGAATTTAGTGTACTTCAGCTGGAAAGTTGCCAAGAACCAGGAGCGCACCAAAGTCTGTGAGGCTGGGGAAGCTTTGTACCCAGCATGTCACCCTGAATCTCTGCGGCAGGCTGGAAACATCAGGCTCTCTTTTTTCCCACCATTTCCCAAAGTGCTGCACTAAGAAATCTTCCATCATTGAAGGCAAAGCAGATTGAGTTAGTTAAGGCAGAAAACTGACAGAGGGTGAATGTTGCTATCAGGCTAAAGCTTCTGTTATTGCTACCTGATGCTAAATGTATCTGGGAGATTTTACATACAACCAATAGGCCAGACCTATAATTAGATGGAGTGAGGAAGCCCCATCAGGCAGTGGATGCTGGAAGGCAAGGGCAGGGGATGGGGAGAAATGGCAAGGTGTTGGAGGACAGAGCTGTGTCTGCCATGTGGTCTGCCCTGCCCTGCACTGCTGCCCTCAGGCATGGCAGAAGTTGCTGTCCTATTGCCAGTGTTGAAATATGATTCAGTTGCCAGTCTGGTGAGCTTTTGCACATGGAATGTGTGCGTGGGGGATCTTGTCCTTCAACTCAGGCAATGAAGTATCTTGGGCCAGCCCTGGTAGTAAGGGTATGTGTACAGGTGTAATAAACAGTGCACAGCAAAGTGAGGAAAAGAGTTGTGGAGTACTTGCAGAAGAACTAGAGTATTGAGTTTGGTATATATGGGTCTTCCAGAAAAAGTTCAATATTTGGCTTCCTTTAACCTGCATCTTGGGATATTTTCTTACCCCAGAGTCACATTTTGTTGTGTATTTTACCCATAAGTAGACCTATAAGCCAGTGCTGCTAGGACATTGTCAAATGCAGGATAGTAAAAAAATATTCCCAAATTCCAGCCACCTGCCTTTTACAGTTTTCTTTCTATAAACCAAACATGCCTGGGGCATAAAATGTTTCAGAAATCTGCAGAACAATAGGCTTTACGGGGTACTTTAGTACCCCCAAACAACTGTAACAATTATGGGGGAACAAAAGGAGGCCATCCACAGGTCTTCTTAGTCTCTCTTGATAGCCAAGAACAGAAATCCATTGTGGGTAAGTTTTGTTATGCTGATTTAAAGTTTATAGGCCTCAGGCATTTTTCAGACTTTTGTACTGGTAAACAGGAAGAGAGGAGGATTGGTGAATCTCCCTGGGGACAGGCTTCCACCATCATGGGGAGACCACTGAAAAGATCCTTAATGCTGCATAGCTACTCATTTGTGTGCATGAAGATGGTTTTCAAATGATTTGGTGTGAATGATTTCACTAGGCCTCTCTTTGTTATGAAGATTTCCTTGATTCACATTGCTGCAGGAAAGATTAAGTCTTTACTTACCTTAACTAGCGAAAACCTGAAATCCATTCTTAATCTGATCCTAACAGCCTCAGGGAAACATTCAGTGAAACTGAAGCCTTTCATAGCACAATTTACCTTACCTGAAGCACTTTTGTTTGGGGTGACTTGGGACCTCAGATACAAGGAATGCTAGGTCACATAAAAAATGCTGGAAGAAGGTTAAAAATAAAATAAAATGGAAATCTTGCCCAAATGAGAACAAAAAGGAACAAAAGTTTGCACAAGCAGACAACAAGGAATGCAATAATAATAATAATAATAATAATAATAATAATTATTATTATTATTATTATTATTAAAAAAAAAAGATGTTGAGGCCAACACAATAATAAAAGAATCTTTAAATACACATCCAGTGAAACTGAATGGTGGGAGAATCAGGACAGACAAAAGGAAATGCTTCTTCACACAGTACATTATTAAACTATGGCATTCACTACCACAAGCCAGTGGCTTATGCTGGCTCAGCTTGTCTGAGCGTGGAAAGCTAAGCAGGGTCAGGCCTGGTTATTACTTGGATGGGAGACCTCCTCCTCTAGTTTCCTGCATTGAGCAGGGGATTGGACTCAGTAGCCTTGTAGGCTCCTTCCAACTCTATGATCTGTAAGTTGTAGTGATGGCCACCAACTTGGATGGCTAAATGGGCATTAGATAAATTCATAGAGGATAAGGCTATCAATGGATACTAGCCATGAAGGCTGTATATTACCTCAAGTGTTGGAGGAAGTATGCTCTTGGGATATGGCACTCATAAAGCTAATAAAGCATGGAAGTAACAACCTGTGACTTTTCTGCTACTGTGGCTAGGGACTGGGAGCCTCTTGTCTCTGGTCTAGCAATACATGAGCATCCTGTTGCTCACCTCCAAAAGAGAGTGAGCCATTGAAATAGTTCAGATTGAACGCTAGCAAAGGCTCAAGAATTCAGTGAGTGTTCGATTTGAAAACTTGTAGAAAACTCCCTCTGAGCACTTGGAAACTGCCTTCCACAACTGTCTCTCCCTTTCCCCTTCCCCAGGGGCTAGTAGCTTACCTTGCATCAGGGGAAGGCAGTGATGGGTGGTCCACAGTGGAGCATCTTTTCACACCAGGGACGGTACAGGGACTATGAGAATCCCTGGTGGGAAACTGACACCATGCACATCATTTCTAGCCAGTATGGCGTAGTGGTTAGGGTGTTGGACTGGGACTCGGGAGATCTGGGTCCCCGCTCGGCCATGAAACTCATTGGGTGACTTTGGGCCAGTCACTGACTCTCAGCCCAACCTACCTCACAGGGTTGTTGTGAGGATAAAATGGAGAGGAGGAGGAGGAGGAGGAGGAGGAGGAGGAGGAGGAGGAGGAGGAGGAAGATAATGTAAGCCACCTTGGGTTCCTTGCAGGAAAAAAGGCGGGGTATAAATATAATAAATAAATAAATGTGCATGGAGAGAAGGGATGGCCCTTCCAGTGTGTGAGGAGTGGCAGTGAAGTGCTGGAGGTGTGTGTCATGTGGCCTGCTCTGCACCTCCTAAGCTGCCCTGCTGCCCTCAGGTGTAGTGAAGGATACTGTCTTGTCATCAGTGTTGTAGAATTTATGGGGAGGGCTCTGTCTTGTCCAGTTTCCCCCCCCCCTTCAAAAGTCTTGGGCCAGCCCTGCTGAGGAGCACCCATTATCTGCCTCTTTCCTGTGCCCTAAGGCAACTTAGCAGTGGAGGCGGCTGACTTCTATTTTGGCGGGGCTCCTAATTCATCACAGGTTTTATTTGGAGCTTTATAGGAGCTATCCGTGGTGCTGAACTGCATCCCCAAAATAGGTTCACCACCATGGATAGCTCCTATAAAGCTCCAAATAAAAGCTGCGATGGATTAGGAGCCCCACTGAAATAGGAGTCACCAGGCTCCACTGCAGCTTACTGAGCCTTGAGAGAGGGGAAGGAGGTGGCAGTGGTGGCAGCATGCACACAATAAAGGCGAGCAGAGCCCCGCTCACAAGCAGAGGAGCTAGGTGTGAATGCTCATGATATCTCTAAGGTCCCAGCATAGAGAGTCCGTTCATCTTACTCAACCCATGCAGCGCCTGCTGTGCTGAGCTTGTTGTGGGGGGTGGGGGTGGCCCTCATGAAGTTATGATACCCCCTAACCCAGTGTGGAGAGTTCATTCATGTTACTTCACCCATGCAGTGCCTGCTCTGCTGTGCTTGTTGTGGTGGGGGCCCCTCCTGGAGTTGTTACACTGGGAAAGATCTCCAACAGAGCTTCAGCTATTGGGCAGTATAAAAATGAAATAATAATAATAATAATAATAATAATAATAATAATAATAATAATAATAATAATAATAATAATAGATCTTCACTTCCTTTATCTGTATCTCCTCTGGAATGGTACCCTAGCAGAGTTCTGTTGTTTTGACACAACCATTAGCATGAAGTAATAAACTTTAATCTTGTGTTAGCAAACCAGTCATTTGAAAAAGAAGTAAGATTCAAGATATCATTCTCCATAACAGGAAATGAGCACTCGCCTTGCAGTTTACCCAGCCACATAGGGACACATTCTGTGGGGAGTCAGAGGCGCTATGAGAGTCTTAACATTTTACTGTTGCGTGGTCTTTACATGTTGATGTTGCATTTCATTCCTTGCATTAAAGATATCTCATTTCGTTCGGGTATTGTTAATGTTTCACAATGCTAACTTGATGGACATCTGCCACAATAATATGCATTTAAAACAAAAACCGCTCATTTCCACCCCACCCCACCCCCATGGAAGAAAAGAACTGTTCCCAACTTTTTATTTTATTGAAAATCATCATGAGAATTTTATTAAAGGGTTGCATATAAATAACCATAATAAATAAATAACAAATATTTAAATAATAAATATTTATTTTTAAATAAATATTTATTATTAAATATTTATGAAATATTTAGTTCATTTTTCTTCACCCTCTCCTCCCAATCTTTCTAAACTCTATTTTAGATGCCTGTCATCTTCAACTCTAAAATGAAAAAAGGCCTATTTGATGGCTTAATGCAAGGGTGAAATTAACTTCAGACCACTAGTCTTATTCCCTATTCAGTCAGTGGAATTCAAGAGTATTGAAAAGCAGCTAGAAATATATACAGGTAAGGCAAATGGCAATGCCAATCTCATTGTAAATTCCCTAGCAAGTATGACCGTTAATACAGTGGCTGCTCTTGCTGAAATCCAACAGATTGCTGTAGCTGATTGCATTGTTCCCAAAAGGACAATCTGTACCCTCTTCGGTATATTTATGGGGGAAAGGCAGTGATGCTCAAGAATTGGTCAGTGACCCAACTGCCATGTGCCAGGCTGCTCTGTACAGCTACAGAGCCATTGGTTATGCATAATGCCAGCATAGCTCCTAGGTGTTTTTTCTTTTGTGCAAAAAGATCTAGTACCGAAAAGTCAAGTCATAGAAATTATAACTTCTTAGGAGGATGTGTGTGTGTTCTTCAGAATGTAGGAGAGGAGACTCTAATTCATATCAGCCACAACCTGACACAGACTGTCATCATCATCAGGCGATCACTCGTGACCGAGTAAGATTGTCTTCCGGGATAAAAGGAGGAAATTCTAAAGAAGATTGTGTAGACTCTAGCGATGGGTCCGTAAGTGACTGTGGAGGCCAATTCTAGATCCACACAGCTTCCCACAGTGAGGACACAGGTTACCAGATAGAAGATGGTCCTGTAAAGGATTCATTTGACGTGCTTTTCGCTTAGCACGTTTCTCCCTTTCACCTGTTGGATGGATGGCAGCCATTAAATTTAAACTGAAATGAAAATCTGCTAAAATTCAGATGTATTGTGAATCCTGTGAAATATAATATTTACAGTGCAATACTATGCAGATTTACTAAGAGGTAAGTCCAACTATACTCTCTAGTAAGTGGGTGTAGGACTGCAGCCTTAGAGATATTCTCTCTCTCTCTCATAATTCTATATTTGATGGTCATCCTATGAAATTGATTGGACATAGATTTAGGAGAGACAAAAGACAGCACTTCTTTACACAGCGTATAATTAATCTATGCAATTCACAGCTACAAGTAGCAGAGATGTTCCCTTGCTTAGAAGTCTTTAAAATGAGTATAAACAAACAAATGAAGGATAGTTCTAGCAATGGTTATTAGTCATAATGCACATTTAGAATTTCTGTGTTCAGAGGCAGTATGTCACTGAACATCAATTGGTGGAGAGAGCAGCAGTAGGACAAGAATATTGTCCCAAGCCTTGTTTGTGGTCTTCCTGAAGGCATCTGAATAGTCACTGTGGGAAGCCGGATGCTAGATGAATTAAGGATGAGGGAGAAACTCAGACAGTTTGCATTTTAATTTTAATGCGAATTTTAATGCAAACTTACCTAATTTTGTACTTTTGAACCAATATGCAAACTGAAACTCTGTTACCCTTCAAAATTCGCACTTCTCCAAATTTCACAATGAAGTTTTCCAATTTTTTAAAAATGTAACTATTAGGGAAAAGTGAGCACAAAAATACACACTTTATTGAAAACCACTTCAAACAAGGATTCTATTGGGGAAATGCATGTATTAGGAGTAATGCACACATTAATGTGTACATATTTTAAAATGTTTTTAAAAGTTTTTTTTTAAATCTCAGAGTTTGAGATGAACTGAATTTAAGACTAGAAAAATTCTCAATGTTTTGGATAAACCAAACTTAAGATTGGAAAAATGAGAAACCAAAATTGACAGATTTGCCCATGGAACTTTGGTCTGATCCAGCATGGCTCTTATGATATAAGACTTATGATAAGACTTATGATCTTATTTGTTAAGTCTTTTCCATATCAAAAAGCAAAGTCATTTCAAGGCCAAGGAGCCCACTGGGACTGAGATGCATAGGGTAGTAAAGCACAACAATTCCTATGTTTTACATCACCACACAATGGACTGATTTGACTTATCCATGCAGAGACTTAGATAAAGGCTCCATATAGCTGAGTACATGAGAAGCCAACATCCATTATGAAATGAAGTGAGGCATGGAGTCACCATAATCAAGAATGTATTCCCATGTGTTCTGCCCTCTTGGCCCCAAAAGAGTGAAGAAAAATATTCCTTTTTCATGTAATATAAGCTACAGTAATACCTTGGATTGCAAGTAACTTGGTTTGAGAGCACTTTGCAAGACAAGCAATTTTTTAAATATTTATTTTAAAAAATTTGACTTGATATACAAGCGACGTCTTGCAATACAAGTACTGTAGTATGGCTTAAATTAAAAATCTCTGTACAAATTTTTTTTGGAGAATTTCGTTTTGATATAAGAGTGTTTTGGATTACAAGCACGTTTCCGGAACGAATTATGCTCTCAATCCAAGGCAAGACTGTATTATTGAAGTTAGAATGGATAGACGGCAAGCATGAATTTGAAAATGAAACTTTTTTCTATATTCAGTTCAATATCACTGCAGTGACCAAGTTTTCTGGCACTCTCCTGTTGGCATCCACAGAGGCATGGGTGCATCTTACTACAGTAAAAGCAATTCTCCTTGGGCAATTATCTATCATCTATCTATCTATCTATCTATCTATCTAAATCAGGAACACAATTAGATACTCCACAGGGGAGTCATGTGTATCTATTCACCATGGGCAATGGAATGATGAGGTTTTCAGTGAGCCAGCTTCAGAACCAACACAGATTGTGATTATAAATAATAAGCATACGTCACAACAGCTTTTTTTTTAAATGCATTTATATTTAAATGTTCCTAAATTATATTTAAATGTGACTAAATTGGCTAAAGTACTGCAAAGCAAAATGCATTCAGGCCTCCTGTTCCCCAGTTCTCACTGTCCCATGCCACATTTAAAATTAAGCGAAGAGCCGCTAAAAGATACAGATACCATTTCAGATCTTCCCTTCTGTGGGACTTTATTTTACGAACACTGAGCTTTGTCAATCACCATCTCTCTGTCTACTCTTCCTTTATATCTTTATACCCTTATGTCTTAGGGAAGGTAGGTTCTCAATTGTATCCATTATTGCTTCCTCTTGATATGAGCAGGGAATTTTCTTGCTACACAGCCCATATTTCTGCTTCAAAATTGCCAATAAACATATCAAATAAGAGTGTTGCCAACATTAAAGCCCTAATCCCAAGTGGTCACAATGATACCTTGTTTTAAAGGGACTTGTTCTTGTTTTGCCCCAGGCGGTTGTTAATTTAGCCAATTTAATCTCTGATAACACTCTCTCCATCTGCCAAGTGTGCAGGCTCCAATTTTGGCCGTAAAAGAACGGAATCCATCTTCCAGCAGCTAGGCACAGATAGCGGGTGCATGTAGCTGCCGATTACTGTATTTCTCTCTTACATTTGTGGAACCCAGGCAGAAATGAGAAAATAAACCAAAGTGCAGAAGCTTTCTGGATATTCAGCCAATAATTTATCATATACAGTGTGAGTGGGTCACATTAAACCCACCCTCTTCCATAGCCTCCATAATTACAGGAGTCCAAAAGCAAGTGTGGCAAGCTTTTTACTGTAAGTCTTTCCCTCTAGTTACAGCACTGAAGACTAGTAAGCATATAGACTTAAAGCTCAGGGGGTAAGGAATTATGCCTTCTTCCCTCCCTGGCCTTAAACCATGAGCATTTTCTCCCCTTTGTATGCAATGGCCTTTCAGGTGGCACTGGCAACATTTCACAGTTTTCCTTCAATGGATGCTGTCCATCTCTAGTAAAGTAGCCCTCCAGACCAAGCAGTGGGAGGGGGGGGGGCTTTTCAGGTGCCTCAGAGAGAGAGAGAGAGAGAGAGAGAGATGCTAAGGCCAGGTTTTGATATGCCTGATGTCTTCCTGTGGCTGCCCACTGGGGATTTCCAGGTCTCTCAGCCAAGGAAGGCTTGGGTGGTGCATACACATGAGGCATTCCCCCAGGATCTTCCTTGGCAGTGATTGTGTCTGACTGCCCTCTCATGAGCAACTTTATCAGCCTGTCTTCCCTTATTTTGCTCTCTCCCCACCACCCTCCTGTCCTGCTCCTTCCCAGAGCTTTATAGCAGTAGCTTGATGAGTCCCAGCTCTCGCTGCTGCGGCTCCACTTTTCTCCCACAGCTGTGGTGCGCTTCCTTTAGCAGCTTGAGTCATGGACTGGCAGTGCTCCATTTTAACTTTATACTCAAACCCCGCTGCTGCCTCTCTGCCTGGGTGTTTTCAGCAAGAGAAGGGGGGAATGACTTGATTCAGTGAGTCCAAGCAGGCTGTTACATATCTAGCTATCATGTGTGTGTGTGTGTAGTTTTATGCTTCTGTTGTTGCAGTTTTCTTTGTTTGTTACATTTATATCCCCGCACGGAGACTCACGACAGAGCGCATGGTTTTCTCCTCCCCACCTCCCCGCCCACAAATTTTATATTCACAACAAACCTGTGAAGTGGGTTAGGCTGAGAGACAATGACTGGCACAAGGTCACCCAGTGAGTTTCACGGCTGAGTGGGAATTTGAACCTGAGTGTCCCTAGTCACCTCTGTACCACTGCACCACACTGCCTCTGTTTTATGTTTGTTTGGTGGTTTCCATTGTACGTTTAGGAATGATTCTGATACTGCAGTGGATTTTACTGTATTAGCATGGGGAAATCATCATCATCATCATCACCACATCAGCTGTCAGATGTTTTTTTTAAAAAAAAAATCAAAGAAGTATGTACCTATATACGGCTTAAGGATGCACTGGATTTTCATACTCAGTTGTGGACTTTCCATAAAAACATTCATCAGAATATCCCCATCCCCCCCCAAAGAGATCTGCTTTGCCACAATTTCTGTGGACTCTGCTCACTACAAACCACACATTAATACAGGGGTGTTGAACCTCTTTTAGCCCGAGGGCCGAATTCCATTTCAGAGAAGTTCTCAGGGGCCACATTCCAGTGGTGGGTGGTGATGAAGGTAAAAGGGGTGCAACCCTTTCACGATGGCCAGTTGGCCACAAGCCGTCGAACCCAGAGGCTTACAGTCATCCTATGCAGACCAGAAGGAGCAGCGGAGGCGATCTTCGCCTCCCCATCCTTCCGCCCTACATATTTCACTAGACAGGCTGTTTTGCCTATTTAGCTGGGGTGTCTCAGAAGGGGAGGGAAGGAGGCTGGAGAGACCTAAGGACAGCTCATATCCTGGCCTCCCCAGTCTTCTCCCCTCCCCCCGAAATGCCCCCTTTCTCCCTCTCCAAGGTAACTTTCCTGACCTTGGAGAGCAGCCAGTGCAGTTCTTTGCATGCCGGCTGCAAGGGGGCAGGGGAGGTATGTGTGTCAGAGCTCTGATTCCCAGCTCTGCGATTAGAACGCCGTCTCCGACATGGAGCTGGGAATCTGAACTATCCTACGGCTGTCTAGGGGCCATTGGATTGCTCTCTTCTATGCTCTTACTGCCAGTAACTAAGACTTAGGAGGGGCATTTCAACTTTCTGGAATGGGAGAAAGACTGCACAAAAGCCGGGAAACCAACAGACGACTGGTAGTTGGGGGAAATATATGGTCAATATAAGAATGATATTCTCCCATACAGGCCTAACCATGTTTTCAGATCTTTGGGAAAGGCCTTTCTTTCTGTCCCACCAACATCTGAAGTGCTTTTGGCAGGAATTCATGAGAGGAACCTTTTGGTGGCTGCATAAAACACATGTAACTGCACCCTGTTATTTCTAGTTTGGCCCTAACAGAGAGCCAGTGTGGTGTAGTGGTGAGAGTGTTGGACTGAGACTCAGAAGATCTGGGTTCTAGTTCTCACTTGGCTGTGAAGCTCACCAGGTGACTTTGGGCCAGTCACTGACACTCAGCCTAACCTCCCGCACAGGGTTGTTGTGAGGATAAAATAGAGAGGAGGAGGAGGACTATGTAGTAATGTAGAGAGGAGGAGGACTATGTAGAGAGGAGGAGGACTATGTAAGCTGCCTTGGATTCCTCACAAGAGGGGAAAAGGCGGGATATAAATGTAATTTTAAAAAAAATGAGTTTAATGCATGAAGCCTTCCCCATCCTGGTGCCTTTCAGACACCAAAAAGGAGGACAAATGATGACAGTGATTTGCATAACATTGGCATATGCTGATTTTTATGTATATATGTAAATTTAAAGTTATTACTGTAATTTAAATAGAAATACAGTTTTATCTCGCCATAGTGTGTAAGACTGTGGCCAGGTGACCTGTATGCCTATTCAGTCTGCTGTCCAGGTGCTGTTGATGGGGAATTTCAAGGCTGGGGGAAAGTGGGTGGGGCCGGGGAAAAGGGGTTGTTGCCCTCTCTGGGGAACTCTGGAGGGCCAGACTGAGACCCCAGGAGGGCCAGATTTGTGCTAAAGCAGAGTGAGGTGCTACACCCTGCTTTAGTATATTATATTCACACTCCCCCCTTTCTCCCGTGATTTTGTTGTGAGTTTTAAGATGGAAAGTAAGAGTTTGCCCCCTTTAGGATGCAATCCGATACAAGTTTAGACAGAAAAAGGCCGATAAATCCCAGCATGCCCCAGCTAGCCATGCTGGCTGGGGCATGCTGGGAGTTGTATGCCTTTTTTCTGTCTAAACTTGCGTAGGACTGTACCTTTAGTGTATTAGAGGGCGGAGCCATCTAGTGTCTCACCAAGCCACGCATGGAGATCAGCCACGGCACAACCAACATTCCCTATCTGCTGCCTGCCAGTTCTTTATATAGCTGAGATGGGCTTTGGTTACTCTACGGGCATTTGCGATGCTGATGTGCTAATATCCTTTCAGGCACACTGTGCTCTATATTAGAAATGCTGCCAAGCCATGGAACTGCATGGCTCTTACTGATAAACATGTCTAGTGAACCAGATTGTGATGCACTCAGGACACTGCTCTAAATAAAGAGTTATATGATGCTTTAAATCACTTGAATTTGCCCTGCAGTCATCAAAAGGTTTATTTTTAAAAAAAAAATTATCCATACAAGTTAGCTAAATCTTAGCTCAAGATTTACCCTGGAGAGGGGAGGTTTAATTTCCAAATAGGCTGATTTTTATCAAAATAATGGTTTTCATAAGCTTGTCAACTGTAATGGATTAGTTTATTCACCAGCGAATTAGTTTATTAGTCTCTGGAGATATTAGCTTGGGAAGAAGAAGTAACTGGGGAGGAGGTGATGGGAGTCACATTATTGAAGTAATTATGGGCAGGGGGAGATATGGCATTGCAGGGGGATCAACAGGCCAGCTAAGGAGATGTAGGAATAGACGCTAATTGTCTGCTCCCTCGTCTGGTTTTCCTCCCAAATGGTGGAGAACAGTTGCCCTATCAGCATGACCTCAAGTCTGCTGGTGCTATTAATTAATGCCAGTTCAGTTCCAGGGCCGGTGCTACCATTAGGCCAACTAGGCAGCTGCCTAGGGCGCAGGGCTAAAGGGGGCACCAGAAATAGGGAGGGAGGGCTCAAGTGGGAAGGGGGGGTGCTAAATATCTGATCTTGCCTAGGGCACCAAACTGCCCTGCCCTGTTCAGTTCACAATGAGATGTCTTCTCATCCATGACCTGATCATGGATGAGAAAGCTGACCTGATGTGCATTACCAAGACCTGGGTGGGAGAGTCGGTTGGGGTTAGTTTTTGGTATTTGGTAGACTTGTAGACTGGCGCAGTATTTGGTACTGCGCCAGTCTAAACTAGAGGGTCAGGGAGTGGTAATCTATAAGAGTTCCATCTCCCTCTTCGGACTCCCTGTCCGGGTGACTCTAAATCTGGAATGCCTGTACCTGGTGTTGGGCTCTTGGGACAGATTAGGGATTCTGTTGGTGTACTGCCCACCCCGCTGCTCAGCAGTCTCCTTGCCTGAGCTGAGGCTACGATATCACCCTGAGGATAAGGCAGAATAATGGAAGCCTCTTTCATGGGGAAAGAAAACTTTCAGGATATCAGTGCAGAGATTCTGGCATGGGACTAGTTTCGCCTCTCTCGCCTCTAGGCTGCCAACACAGTAGATGCTGTTGCCACTTGCAGTGACAGCACAAAAACAAAACAAAACAAAACCCCTTACAAACATAGAAGGAAGCTGTGCTACACCCCCTGCCAATGATGAGTCCTACTTGTGAGAAACTTGAGAATTTCTCCTCCCCCAATTGAAATGTGGTGAAACTCCTCCCCCTGCAATTTCTCAGCCCACAGATGGGGTGGAGAATTTTGAGAGGCCATTTGCGCACGGCTCTAGTCAATATTACAGTTCCCTTGTTCAAACAAATACCAGCAGCAAAGCCCCTGGCAGCAGAAATTCATTTGTGAGCATATTAATGTTAAAAAAAAGGGGGGGAGAAGTTAAGGTGGTTCCTTTAGGCTTCAATTGTTGCAATATTTGTCATCTGTCTAAGTATAAGAAATTAAATTTCTGTGGGTATTGCTTCTGAGCATAAATAGATATGCTTCTTGAAGACTGACAAATGAGTTTTTCCAGCAAAATAAGTGGTAATATCAGGTTATATATGGTAATATTGATATTTTTAAAGCCATTATTTTCTGAAAAGCGAAAACTGACATTTAGATAAAGCCAGTGTAGCAGATGCAGTTGGGGAGAGACTTGTGCTGTAGCATTTCTCAGAACCTACCATTTTATTACAGTATCAACACAAATTATTTAGGGCACCATTCTATGCAAGTTTAGACAGAAAAAAGGCCTACAGCCAGGCATGCTGGGAGTTGTAGGCCTTTTTTATGTCCAAACTTGCATAGGACTACACCCTTAATCTGGGAGGTATTTAGACCACTCGTATCCTTTCAAATTTCTTCAGATTGCTGTGATTCAAAATGATGCTATGTAAAGATCACCTAAAGCCTAGGGTGGCCAGGTGTCCTCTTTTATAGAGGACGGTCCTCTGTTTGAACGGCTGCCATAGTATTGTCTTCTATTTTGAAGGTACCTCTGTTTGAAGGACTGTCCAGTCCTAGTCTGGTTTAAAAATAAAAAAAACATCAGAAGGAAGAGCTGGGCCTTGAAATTCCCCATCAACAGCACCTGGACAACAGACTGAATAGGCATACAGGTCACCTGGCCACAGTCTTACACACTATGGCAAGATAAAACTGTATTTCTATTTAAATTACAATAATAACTTTAAATTTACATATATACATAAAAATCGGCATATGCCAATGTTATGCAAATCACTGTCATCATTTGTCCTCCTTTTTGGTGTCTGAAAGGCACCAGGATGGGGAAGGCTTCATGCATTAAACTCATTTTTAAAAAATTACATTTATATCCCGCCTTTTCCCCTCTTGTGAGGAATCCAAGGCAGCTTACATAGTCCTCCTCCTCTCTACATAGTCCTCCTCCTCTCTACATTACTACATAGTCCTCCTCCTCCTCTCTATTTTATCCTCACAACAACCCTGTGAGGGAGGTTAGGCTGAGTCTCAGTGACTGACCCAAAGTCACCTGGTGAGCTTCACAGCCAAGTGAGAACTAGAACCCAAATCTTCCGAGTCTCAGTCCAACACTCTCACCACTACACCACACTGGCTCTCTGTTAGGGCCAAACTAGAAATAACAGGGTGCAGTTACATGTGTTTTATGCAGCCACCAAAAGGTTCCTCTTATGAATTCCTGCCAAAAGCACTTCAGATGTTGGTGGGACAGAAAGAAAGGCCTTTCCCAAAGATCTGAAAACATGGTTAGGCCTGTATGGGAGAATATCATTTTTATATTGACCATATTTTCCAGCTTATCCTAGATGGATTCAAAGGTTTGTATTCTTGAAAACACAAAGGTTCTAATTTAGAAATAAACGATAACAGTTTAATAACTTGTAACAGAGTCACACACTGGCAAGACAGAAACAAGCCGGGAAGTGCTGCCCTGCAACTATTTACACATGAGTAGTGCCAACCCTGCCTCACTCAACACACCTTTTAGTACCTTAGTAGTTGGAACACATGGACACTTCAGACTTCTGGTATCTTAAGGGGAAGAGTCAGACCTGACTCGGCTTCTGTTAGTTCAATAACAGACAAAGCAGTCAGCAGTGGTTGAGAGCATTCAAGTAAGTGCTTACTCAGCTTCAGGTTCCCAGTTTCAAGATATTTGTTAAGGATTCCTGATAAACGGAGATAGAGATGTAAGAAGTTGCACTTAAAATAAAACAAAATAGTACTTTTTATGGATTCACATAAGCACAACCTCCATCAACGTGAGAGAGCCCAGGACTTTGTAGAAGGAGGTAAACACAGAGATCCTCAGACAAAGGAAGACAAAAACACACAGCTAAGTCTTTTCAGGTTGCACACCTTTTTGCTGTCTAAACTTGCATATGATTGCGCCCTTAATGAATCAAGACATTTGCTGTCACACTGTGAGATTCTTGACACAGTGTACCCTAAAGAACTTCCTTGGTTACTAAGGAAGTTTCTCAATGTTTTCTCCATCAGTCATGTACCATAAAACTTGGTATTTATGTTTACATTTTACTTCCTGCTTGTATATTCACAAACAACTGTCAGTCAGTCAAGGGATGAAAAAGTGGGACTTTAGACCTGAGTTGTCTGTCATCCTTGGAAGTAGTGACTGTCAATAAAAATAAAATAAATCAACCCTTGACTATCAGTAAATGTCACTGAAAGTTGTGTGTTGGTGATGGCAAAACAAAAACAAAAACATGTTATCCAGTCTTGTTTCTGAGTACTTACTCTGTTCTGAAAAGACATTTAATTGAGGCTCTTGGGAGTCTTCAGTCTGACACATTCATTTTTGTCCATTGGCAATATAGTGGTACTGGTAGCACCTCTGTTACCTGCCTGAGACCTCTCCACAATTCAATGGAGAGAAATCTGCTATATAATATTTAACTCACTAGAACACCATCCATTCATGCCCTTGAAGTTCGAAGAGTTAGGGAATCTTCTGCTAGGAATAGAGGAATCTGTCACTTTTGGGTCCTCTCAATTTCACATTTTTTCCAACCTTAAATTTGTTCTGTCTTGTTTCCACATTAGTTTGCAATTAAAAAAAAAAAAAAAAGGTCTGCAAAAAAATATGTATGCATTTTTCTCCTAAGATACACATTTTTTGTATGCAGATTTGGATGATATATGCATTTTTGCAAGAACAAATTCCCAAATATAATGCATTTTTGTAGGTCATTTTTGTGCACATTTTCCCTTACTATATGCATTTTTGTAGGCTTCTTTTTAAATATATATATATCAGAGAACTGCACTGCCAAATTTGGAAGAAATACACAAATACCGGTTCACAAATAGGTTTGGGAATTGTGAATTAGGCAGGTTCATATTAAAATGTGAATTTCTCCCCTATCCGTATCTTCTGCTTTATGTTTTCCCTGGGGTGCAGCTGGAGACCTAAAGGGAGACCTAGGATGGGGCAAAAGAGGAGGAGGAAATGAATTAGTAGTCAATGTGTAATCTTTACAGTGCAGAACGTAAAATATAACTTGGCCCTATTATGAGCAAATGCCCTGGAAGGGCACTGAAATGTTATTGGGAATATTTTCTGGCTGTCGTAAATCAGTCAATGATAGAATTAGTAGCTGAGGGCAGAATCCTATGCACTTTTAGACAGAAAAAAGTCCTACAACGCCCAGCATGCCGGGAGTTGTAGGACTTTTTTACCTGTCTAAACATGCATAGGATTGCACTCTAAATTCCTCTTTCTGTAATAAGGTCTCATAAGATGATTCTTTCACCCCTATTGTAACTTTTTGGGTTTTTTAGATTGTATTTTAAACATGTGTAGGTTTTAATGATCATGGTTTTTTTTATTGTCTTGTTTGTATTGTTTTTATGGGTCTGCAACATACAATAAATGTTGATTGATGGATTGATAGACTGAATTAGTAGTCAATGTCAAGGGCATTGCTAGGGGCCTTGCCCCCATGGGGCCTTGCCCCCAAATCTATACTGTGGAAATCAGTATTTCCACAGAGCCCTAAGTGTCTATTAGTGCCAATGGAAGTCTTTTTTCCTCAGCTTAATTACCATGCAGGAGGCCATTTTTAATGGGGACTGCCGCTGGTGAGGGAAGAGTTAGCTCTCCCCTTCCCCCCCCCTAAAAAATATTTCCCTGTATGGCAATTAAACTTACGGGGAGAACCTTTTCCCCATAGGTTTGGGATGATCAGGGCAAGGGGAAAAATCAATTGAAGAATTAATTTTATTTGTGATTATTTGGACGAGAAATGAATTGGCTGGCTTTGCCTCCTATGAAATTTAAATAAATCCTATAATTATTTCTCAATTTGTTCATATAAATTAGCATAGGCAAATTTTATGGCAAGTTGTGTCCCCATGGGCCTCCGTCCCAAAACTTTTAAGCACCTAGCAATACTCCTGGTGGTCAATGTAGAACCTTTCTCTGAAGAAAGTTGGGGAAAACTGATTGCCAATTGTCTGACAGGGCTATGCAGGTTGACTGCCACGTACGCAGTTGGAGTGGGGCCATTTGGTTGTATATTTGAACTCATGTTCATTCTCTCCCACCCGATTTCAGATATCTATACAAAGACCAGTATGAGTTTTCACTTCCATTTGCAATTGTAATCAAGTCCAGGGAAGATTGCCTTCCAGTGGAACCCTTGCATCTTCATTAAGGCACCTCACTGGCAAAGCACAAATCTGCTCCAGCGGACCTGTCAATCCAATGTAAGTATACCTTTTATATGGCAATAAGGGGACTCTGTTGCAATGTGTACTCTAAATGCCAGCAGACAGATGAATGACTTGTGAGTAAATGGAGATGCATCACAGCACTTCAGGCAATGCTTTCCTTGATTTTTGCAACTGCTTGAGCACTCCGGCAAAAGATTATCCTAACAAAAGCTGCTGGGAGGACTGATGTAACACCGAAGTAGACATAACAGAAACAGATCACTGGTTTCCAGACAAATGAGGGCATCTGCATAGCTGGAGTGTATCCATTTCAAAAGCCATTTTTGTAGCAAATGAGTCACAGGGACTCAGCAGCACTGATCCTCTACGCTTTAAAGGAGCAGGGGAAAGAGAGAGAAAACGTGACTGAAGATTATATTACCGTTTGCATGCTTTGCTCAGTGGCAGATACAAAAGCGAACCACAACATAGCAAAGAAGTTCAAGTCATTCAAAGAAACTTCTGCAAAAATATTGTGTCTTCGATCTAACAAAATGTGTGTGGAGTAGCCAGGGCTAAGTGAGCAGAACCCCCATCTTTTACTTACTTATCAGTATGTTATTAGTTTTTTAAAATTATTTTGCAATGCAATGCAAACAGGAAAAACTTTCCCCATCCTGTCACTCCTTGTTCCCATGGGCTCCCCTTTACGTTTCCCGCTCCCCATATCATCCTGTATTTAAAGCAGGGGTGCAGAACCTCAGGCCTGGCATCTGAATCTGGCCCTCCGGGGTTCCGAAATGGTTACATACCCTCAGCCTGGCCTAGCGATGTTGGAGAAATCCACAATGGACTCAAATGAGTTCAGATTTCTAAGAATCCAACCTGTGGATTCCACAGCAGACCAGCTTGTCCTGAGTCATGCTGATTCCGCAGACTCGCACACCGTTTTTACATAATTTACACAAATTTCGTTGTAGAAAAATAACGTTTTTTAAAAAAAGAAAATTTAAAAATGCACATTTTCCCCATAGGCTAAAGTATGAAATACACATTTTGGGGGGATTTGCATATTTGGGGGGGGGCTTCATGTATTTTCAGGACTGCGAATTTGCACAAATCCAAGCTGTGCAAATGCGCAAAATCCGATTCAGTCAGTGTGCAGATGATAGAATGAAAGGTGCCTGACAATCCGCAAAAAATAGATGGAATGGATTTTACACCATCCGTGCATCCCTACCTTGGCCCCACTGCCTTTCCCCTAACCACCAAACATTTGGTGGTTTCTCAGCTTTTGTGCAGTTTTTCCCCATTCTAAAAGATTGAAATACCTCTCAAAAAGCTTAGTTACTGGCAGTAAGAGCTTTCAACTAAAATATGCTGGTATTTTTAATATTTTGGCCCCACTCCTTTTGCCTTTGGCCCTGCCCACCACTGGAATGTGGCCCCCAAGGCTTCTCTGAGATGGAATTCAGCCCTTGAGCTGAAAGAGGTTCTGCACCCCTGACTGAAAGCGTAAAGTGTTCATGTACGTAAGTAAAAGCATGAAGCAAAAAATGGATAAATAAATAGTTACACAGAAAGATTAAAATAAAATAAAAAGGTTTAATGCCATGCACATCTCTTTGGGGGCCTGTAATGTTTTTGCAGTGGATCACCTTACTCTACATATAATTCAAGAAAATGTCCCCATATTAATTGGAATATATTTTCTTTTAGTAATTTGGTGTAATACACCTTTTCAATGGGTGGCTAAGGATCCAGTTGTGTATATCTGCAGTTTAGTTTGCCTTCTAGCATTGTAGAATAATATGCTTAGCCATTAGTGTGGCCTTTTTGCCAAGTCCTGGAACGTATCCCACTAAGCTAGCACAGCTGCTGATCAGCTGTTTGGTAGGGAAGGAGGAGCAGAGCGTACGGGATCCAGCCCATCACCCACTTCCACACAGCCAATTGGCAGAATTTCAGCTATGTTAAAGGGCTGCATGCATGCAGCTCCAGCTGTTAGATTAGGCTAGGAAATCTCACTACAATCACGCTCACATCAGGGCCTCGCTCGAATGCCGTGTAAGAGAAATGGGGCTGAAAATAAATACACATACACATCATCTGTTGATGTACAGGGTATATTGTCTGTTACACTAGACCAGCCTTCCCAACCTGGCACCCTACAGGTGTGTTGGACTGCAACTCCCATAATTCCCAGCCAGCATGGCCACTGGGGAAGGCTGTACTAGACAATTTGCACCCCAAGTACAACAAAAGTCTCATAAAACAAGCTCTGAAAATTCTGCTGATCAATATACAGAAGAACATAAGCCGAGCCATGCTGGATCAAACCAAGGGTCCATCTAGTCCAGCATTCTGTTCACACACTGGCCAGCCGGCTGCCCATGGGAAACCCACAAGCAGGACATAATAACTGCATAATTGGGAGTTGCCGTCCAACACACCTGGAGGGCACCAGGTTGGGGAAGGTTGGAGTAAATGTTCAGAGTAGATCTGTGACCCCTGAGAGATGCATCCCGCTGCATCCTGCTCAGACTTCAAACAAAGAGCTTGCTGGCTGCAACCAATGTTTTGTCCCGATTGATTTCAACAGGGAAGCTAAAATTTAAGCACACTCAAATCTCCCACTGGAATCCATGGGACTTAAAAGGGCTGAACTTTGGCTGGATTATACAGGCTGCACTCTCAACAGTCATATATGCAGGTGAGGGAGGTTTATGGACACAGCTGCAGGTAGTTTTTGGAAGTTTTTACTGCAGCCAATCACCTGGATGAAAAGACAAGTCATCTACAACTGCCTCGCTTGTTCAGCTAGATGGGGGGGGGGCAGACGGCGGAGCCCACAGGCTGCATGCAGCCTGCCAAGTCATCTCGGGTGGCCCACCAGGCACCCCCCTGCAGTGCCTACACTTTCCGTATCTCCGATCTCTGGTGATAAAGAAGGGCAATTCTTGCTCGCCCTGGCTGCTAGATGATTAGTTGTAAAGTAAAAAAAAAATTCAAAACTCTCTCCCACCCTCTGCAGTAGGATTGCAGACACAATCAACATAATTGTTTGGTAAAAGGCACTTGGGGCATGATCCAGGCAAAGTTTTTGTAAACTGTCCTGGAAGCTCTGCTGAATGACAATATATTAATCTTTTAAATATATTTTAAAAGTATTTTGAAGTTTCACTGATTTCAGCAGGAGATACGTTGTTGATCTCCCATGCTGAGAGGATAAAGCTATCCATGTAGGCTATCAAATTCATGGAGGAGAAAGCTATCACTGCCTACTACTAGTCCTGATGGCTCTATGCTACCTCCAGTATCAGAGGCAGTACACCTGTGTACACCAGTTGCTGGGGAACATGGGCGAGTGGGAGGGTGCTGTTGCGCTCATGTCCTGCTTGTGGGTTTCCCATGGGCAGCTGGTTGGCCACTGCATGAACGGAACACTGGAGTAGATGAACCCTTGGTCTGATCCAGCAGGGCTCTTCTTATGTTCTTACGATCATCTCTGTATTTCTCTAAAGCCTTGTCGTTCTACTAGACATCCCACAAAGCAAACACAGAGTGGGGTGTGGTGCAGAAAGAAGTGGCAGTTCATCCGCAACTTCCAAAGCGATGCTGCTCACAGGGCAAGAGGTGGGGAGTGGCTTAACCAGGCTTTTCAGAATAGCGGATCTTTTCTCTTCAAACTGCCCCCCCCTGAAATCAATGTGGGCAAATTAGTTAAACTAGCTCCAGGCTGGCATAGCTCAGGGACCCAGTCCAGGGGACCCTCAGGGCAATGGGAGGGGGGCTGGGATCCAGCTGATGCAAGGCTGCCTACTTCTTTCCCTGTCCCCAGAACACCCGATTTTGGGCCTACTGGTTTTTTGTCACACCCATGGACCATTTCATGGAGCATTTTTTAAATTATTTATTTATTTATTATATTTATACCCCGCCTTTTTTCCTGCAAGGAACCCAAGGCGGCTTACATAATCCCCCTCCTCCTCCTCTCTGTCTTATCCTCACAACAACCCTGTGAGATAGGTTAATTGGGGGCCCGGGGCAGATGCCGCCCTGCCAACAGACACCCCTCCTGCGCCCCATCCTAAACTGCTCGTGGCTGTCGAAGGGTGTTAGGATTGCTCTGTAATTGGTTTTTCTTTTGAATCTCATCTTTTTGAAATGTGGATCTCGGTTTCAGAAAGCTTGGAACTTTTTGAATAGAATTTGGGAGTGGGGAGAAAACTTTCAGGTCCTTTTGATTTGAAGGGGTTTAGTTTAGAAAAATGCTCATGAATAAATATCTGACAGCTACAAATGTTTAGTTTAGGAAAGGAGGCTGTCTATTTTAGTACTGTATATTTCATGCACTGCTGAGTGGTACTGGAACAGCATGGGAATAATTAAATGTTACAGTTGTCATTAATGCACTCGCTCCAGTATACCCTGAAGGAGTAAATGTTGAAATAACATACATATCCCTGTAACAGCAAATGCTGAAAGGTATAGACAGTCCTATCATTATGGTCATGATTAGGGGGCACAGCATGTACAGAAGGCAATTCTTATCACATCATTATTAAAGGATACAGTTGGAGGTGAGAACCTTTTCCAAAGTAGAGGCCTTGCGAATTCTCCAAACCTGAACCCTAGTTGACATTAGTGGGAGTCAGTTACCATACACACACCAATGAGAAAATATAACTAGACCTTCATTAAGTATACTGTTCCACAAAACTCTTACAAAGCATAAGGTTGACATTTGGACTTGAAGTAATTGGGACAACGCTACTCTGTACAATAATTTCCTATCATTTCCCCATATCCCTGAAAGACTAGGAGTATATTATTTCCAGACCTTGCCCTGCCCTTTATATAGATCAGACTAAAGTTTATTATTTACACCCAGTTGGAGCAGTGGAATAACCCTGGCTAATTCATCAATTTGCTCACGGAAAAAGGACCGGTTTCCCATTGCCCAAAGGGCCAATTTACACAGTCACTAACCAGGAATCCCTGGTGGGGGGAATGAGCATGTATGCACAAACTCATACATCATGGGCCTGAGGTAATGCATGCTGAGGGCACCATGTGTGACCAGCTGTACACATGCTGATCCAATTTATATGAAATGCCCCTATGTTTTCAAGGGAAAGGATGGATAGCACAACAAACTGGATTTCCAATCAGGCGGGTGTACCAACTGGCTCCAAGACAAAGTCTCCTATCCATACAGCATTGCTGGTCGATACTTGTCCAACCTTTTCTTTGTTGTCTAGCAGCGCAATCCTATGAGGGTGCCCTGCTGCAACCCTCCAAACCCAGAGGATTGTGGGCATCCTATGCAGGGCAGGAGGAGTGCAGCGCTGCAGCAGACTGGATATTCGCCATGATCCTCTCACCCTCAGAAACATCTAGACAATCAGTTTCAACATCTAGACCATCCCTGAGAAGAGGAGAGGCTTGAGGCACTGCCTGGATTCCTCGGAAGGTAGAAAGGACATAGGATTGCACCCTAGGTTGTTATATGAGTGCATCCTCAGAAAAAAATAACTGTGGTATCTCCTTATTTTTAAACCCTCACATTACTGTATATATTAGTTAAATACTGAAGTCTGTCAGAATTAAATAATTCTTTAAAAAAAATATTTTTATTTGCAACACAACAACAACAACAACAACAAGAATGCCAAAAAAATGTGGGAAATCATATCATAAAACTTATCAACAGACAGTAATCATTAACCTCTCCCTTGATGGGGGGGGGGAAGAACACAAAGGGGTGGGGGGAAGGGATTTAACACTTCCATTTCAAATATATATGTTAATATAAGCAGTCCATGAAACTCACTGGGTGACTTTGGGCCAGTCACTGACTCTCAGCCTAACCTACCTCACAGGGTTGTTGTGAGGATAAAATGGAGAGGAGGAGGAGGAGGATTATGTAAACTGCCTTGGGTTCCTTGCAGGAAAAAAGGCGGGGTATAAATATAATATAATAAAATAAATAACTAAATAAAATAAAAAAGCATCCACACAACTTTGATGGTTGTAGGAGATACGCTCAAATCTTTCAAGAGCAGTAAGATCTTCAGTTCATTGATGGTGGTGGTGGGTGTGTTTCCTTAAAAGCTTGCAAGTGTAAAAGCTCTCAGGATCCACTTTTGCGGTCCATCTGTTAATCCCCACATCACAGGGATTTAACTTAAAAGTGCATGCACATCTGCTTTTATCACAGATTTTTCAAGAAGAAAATTTACACGAGCAATGACTTCCAACCCAAAGGAAGCTGCTACAAGACATGCCCACATCATATGCCTCAATAAGGCATTGTCCTCATTAGATCACCAGCATCTAGCTGAGCTAGCCAGCTTCTTCTTAACAAGCCTCTGTGGTGTCCAATGTAGACAAAATATCAAGTTTTGTTGAATCAGTCTCAGTTTTAAATCTACAGAAATAGTAGATATGGAAGCTAAGGCAACCATCCAATGATAAAGTATCTTGGTATATTTGTGCCTAGAGATATTTTGCAAATGGTTAAATTGAATATAAGTGTATTACTGGTAGAAATATCTCTTGACTTGGAAAGATGGGCATGACTTAATTTAAGTACTTGGGGTAAGGTTAACATACTTAATATGAATGTCTTGCCACGGGTAATTTATGTATTACATAGTATTGCTTTATATATTCCCAAACGTATTTTCAAAAACTTTATGCAGCATTTTGGAGTTTTATTTGGGGTGAGGTCTCCTCCCCATTTTTCATTGAAGAAGATGAAGTTGTCAATTAAAAGAGCAGATTTAGTTTATATCATAAAGCTTATTTGTTAACCCACACTAATGACTGGAAAACAACTTTTTCTTTTAATACTCTTGTAACTTGAGTCTTACTGCTTAAAATCCAGGCAGTCAACCCTACTCACAGATCTGGTCAAGGGAAAGTCAATTAACAAAAGATTTATTAATATACATTAAACAAAAATCACACCCCCAACAGAATGTCAAGGTCAACCCCAATGAGCCCTTTATAGCATAGCCGAACACAACTGAGAGGCAGAGCTCAACTCCTCATATGGATTAGTCCCAAACATTACAAACCAGTCTTGTAACAGTTACAATAGGTAGCAAAGTATAGCCATTGTCAGCATCAGCTCAGGTGGCCACCAGTCACCAAACTCCAGCTCTGCAGCAGCCACCAGATCCTGGTCTGCCAAATGGGTTCTCACTCGTTGGAAAAAAAACCACTCTCTCAGTTCCTTGTTCTTGTTGCAAAGCAGCTTCTGGCCCAGGCAAGAACAGCAAAACAGCCTCTCTTTTTTCCAGAAGGCAAGAAAATATACTACAGCTCTTCAAAACTAGGACAATCTTCTAGTTCCTTAATTAAGTCTCCCACACTCTATCCATAATACTTTTCTCCCTTCAAACATCCTCTAGCAAGAACTAGCTGCAAGAGGGGAAGAATGCTTCCCCTTCTTTTTTCATCTGCCTCAGGGCTTTGACTTAAATGCACACCTGATCAGGATGAGCATACCCACCTTAACTCTCAGTTAACCCATATTACCTCCTGAAGTTGGCGTTGAAGGATCATTTTTTCAAGGCTAATCTAAAAAAATGCAATATAAACATTGAAAACTGGGAAGCTCTGGCCCATGAACGATCTAACTGGAGGTTGGTCTTTCACAAAGGTTCTATGGACTTTGAAGAAGCCCGAGTGCAAGGTGAAAGGGAAAAACGTGCTAAGCGAAAAGCACATCAAACAAATCCTTTACAGGACCGTCTTCCATCTGGTAACCTGTGTCCTCACTGTGGGAAGCTGTGTGGATCTAGAATTGGCCTCCACAGTCACTTACGGACCCATCGCTAGAGTCTACACAATTTTCTTTAGAATTTCTTCCTTTTAAAATTTTCTTTTTGTAAATTTTTATCCTGGAAGACTATCTTACTCGGTCACGAGTGATCGCCTGATGATGATGATGATGATGATGATGATGACGACGACCTCCTACCAAACCATGGCACCACACAGTATAGCATTACTCTACACTATATGTTTTCCTTTACACAGTGCTTTTTTTCTGGAGAAAAGGGTACCGGAACTCTTGGATTACATTTCCTCGGGAGTAGATGGCGATTAAATTGTAATGCAATTAATAGAAGAAAAGGTGCTGGAACTCAGTTCCGGTGAGTTCCACCAGAAAAAAAGCCCTGCCTTTACATGTTTATAAACCAAATACTTAAAACTTAGAATATGCAAATTAATTCTCATCAAGTTTTCTGGATTTCCTTTCCTGCTTATATTACTCCATTATATGACAAACATCTGAGGCCCCATCTTGTTACACTTCTCCATGGATTGTTTTGGAGATAAAACTTTTTGGTACCACTTTCTGGCTGGATGGCGTTTGGATATTGGTATATTAAAAAGTAAGGAATGGCTCCACTAACAATTTGAGCAGCGAGAGAGACTTGGAATGCAATGTCTCCTCAGCTGCAGTTTGATCCATATTCTCATGTTAAATTAGCTTTATGGGTGAATCCAGTTTTGAAAATAGAGAGATGACCTTTTATGTGGAGAAGTTGGGCTGATAATTGAATTTATACTTCAGATCAGTTAATAGGTTTGGATGATGAATTTTTACTATTTTCAGTATTGCGAATTAGATATCATTTACCATTTACTGCTAGTTGGCAGTGCATTCAGCTTTAGCATTTGTTGGAGTCAATATATGGGCCATCAGTGATGAGTGCTTCAGCGCTTCCTGCACTGTTGGAGGAATTAATTGGTTCCTTACAGAAAGCTAAGCCTACAATAGCTGTTTATAAAAGTCTTTTGGAATGTAGTAAAGTAGATGTTCAGAAGGTCAGAGATGAATGGGATAAGGAATTGGAATGCTCTATAAAGTTTAATCAAAGTTTTAAATAATTCTGAAAAACAGACTTGCTGCTGAGGAGTGGATATTTCTAAATTGCTTAAGAAACACAACCATCCTCACCAATTAGGATCATGGAAGGAATGAATTGATATCACAGCACCACATAGCCAATCAGATTTGGCCATGTTAGATTAGCGAGAGCAAACAAAACCAATAGTTGTACCCTCATTTCAAATGAGGATGGTGATGGAATGTGTTCTCACTGCTGAGGCAATTGGGCTCGCACCTCCTGTCTTACCACAGTGCTTCACTGTGGCTCTTCAATGATCTGCCCTTGTAGCACAGCTTTGTAAAACAGGGAGAATTGGTCTGATATTGCCTCAGCAACGTGGGGACTTGTTCTGTGCCTTGCTGTGCTGTGAGGGTGGGCCACAAAATGACTGCCGTACAATATGGCAAGACAGAGGATGTTGGTCCACTTGCATGTTTGTGCTATTTTGAGCCTATGAGAATTTGTATGTCCAGTTGCATGTTTGTCCAGTTGTATGGTCCAGTTGCATGTTTGTGCTATTTTGAGCCTACGAGAAATGTACAAGGATTTTGTTAATGTTCGCAAATCGTGAACATGCCATGATTGCAACCCCAAATGTGAATACGAGCAGGAGGGCATGTCCTCCAAAAATGCTTGCAAATTCCTGATCTTGCATTTGTGCTAAAAAATAAATTGTGCATTTTTTAAAAAGTGTACTTTTAAAGGAGTGTATTTTTGAAGAGGTGCATTTTTATGCTTTACTTTATGGTGGGGAGTGCACATTTCTGGTACGCTTTTTAAAAAATGTGCATTTTTCCCACTTGAAGGAAACAAAAGAAGTGCGTAAAAGGGCATGGGAAATGAGGTGAGTGGCAAATTGGTTTTCGGAGAATCTAAGGGTTCATGAAAATCCCTTGTTCTCCCATCCCTATTAAATGAGCCTGCCCAATTGCTGAAAGGGCAACCCTCCTGGCAGGGTCATAAACATAGGGCCCCATTTTGGCTCAGCTCTATCCTGACTTTACAATGTTGCTTATCGTCTTACACAACACCATCTTACAGTGGAACATTAAAAAGAGTTCTTCCTGTGATAAAACAGCCATCACTCACAGCTACGCTTCACATTACAGTTCCAGGACGTTCAATGACTCCCATGAGTAGTTTTCAGGCCTGCAAAGATGGGGAGGCAATTTGTCTAAATGAGTAATATACATGACTGAATACCCTGGTGATCTGTAATCAAACCTTTGAACTGCTGAGCCATTTCCCAATCACTCAATTCACAAGACTTCCTGGGAGTCACCTGCATGTCATGAAAGATTTTTCGGGCCACAACTTTTAAGAAACAAGGAGAGACTTGCATTCAGTGTCTCTTTAAGATGTGGTGAGAGAAGTACCTCTCAGGTTCAAGGAACAACTCAAAATCGATAGACTTCTTTTAGCTCAAGCAGCATGAAGAGTGACTTGCGACGATGCTGCAGCTAGACCCAGAGCCAAGGCCTTGGCAGTGCTGGCTAGTTCACCCATGTGATATACAGCAACAACTATTAAAAACAGGCAGACAATATGGTCGGAAGATGGCACATAAAGAGGGAACTAGAAAGGCTAGCCAAGCTTTTCAGTGAAGGCGGTTTTTATTCTTATAAAGACAAACAGGAGATGGTGGACCATAGCTCTGTGGCCAAGCACATGCTTTACATCAGGGGTGCAGAACCTCAGGACTGTGGTGGCAAATATAGAGTCCTAGGCTCCCGCTCCTGGGGTCCCATACAGAGTGCAAAGATAGAAGAGCTTTAGAAGGCATAAATGTTGGCCACTGAGGCACACACTTTTTTAAAGACATGAAATTTGTCAAGCCACAGCCAGTAATGATATATTTTTAAGTGTACTGCATTGCATGTTAAAAAAAGATAAATGAAAAAAGATCCCCAGCAAGCATGAAGGGCTCAAAAATAAAAATAAAAATAAAAAAATGAAAGGAAAGGAAAGGAAAGAAAGGAAAAGGAAAGGAAAGGAAAAGAAAAAGGCCACCAGCCACCACAGCTGGCTCTGAAAAAAAAAATCCAGTGTTCCACAACTGGCTTAGAAAAAGAAAATCAATTGCCACAACCATCATAACTGGCTCGGAAGACCCAAACAATGTGGTAAGAATCATTAGGGAGAATCACACAGGCCATAACAGCTTCTTTGAAATGGTAAACATGGGGTTTATTTGGACAAGCCAAGTTTACAGCACAAGCCATATCTATGCTGAATACAGCAAGCCATAAATTATTTGTTCACCACAGGGAATCACTAGAGAAGCAAATAGGCCATGAAAGTTTCTTCGGGCACAATCCAATGGGGATGCCCATAAGCCTCCAAACTTGGAGGATTACAGGCATCCTATGGAGGGCGGGAGGAGCATGGGGGAGAAGGTCGCCCCCACGCTCCTCCTGCCCTGCAATTCAGTTAAACAGCCAATTTCAGCCGTCTAGCTGAGCTGAGGCACTTTGAAAGGGGAGGAAAGGAGGCTGGCGATCCCAGTCTCCTGCCCTCCCCCCAGAATGCCCACTTCCCCCTCTCTGAGGTCGCTCGAATGACCTCGGAGACACAGCCAGTGCAGATCTTTCCATGCCGGCTGCGAGGGGGTGGAGGGCGCTCCGAGCCCAGATCCCTAGCTCCGAGCCCTTTCCCGACCCCAGAGCTGTGACTCTGAAAAACCTTATGGCCTTCTAGATGCTGTCTAGGGGCCATGGGATCGCTCTGCCTGGCTGCAATCCTACGCACACTTACCTAAGAGTAAGTCCCATTGAGTTCAATGAGGATTGCATCTGAGCAGACATATATAGGATTGCACTGTTTAAAAACACATGCATAGGATCACTTTGAAATGGATGCAGGCCAAAACCCTTCATTTAAACAAATAAGACATGCATAGAATTTATGATGATTTACAATGCTTATCCAGAGTTGAATAAATTTATTCTTTTTTAAAAAAACAACAACCCCAAAATAACAACAGGTCAGCATAGCATAGCATAGCATAGCATAGCATAGCATAACAAAGCAAAGCACACACACACCCCATCGCCACCCAGAGCCAGAAGTGGAATTCATTCTTTTCTTTTAAAAACTAGCATGCATAACAAAGCAAAGCAACCTTCTTCCTCCCTGCCCCATGGAATTAATTCTTCTTTTTAAAAAAGCATAGCATCCCCTTAAAAAATCCCATACAGAAGATGACATACCAGATTGTGACTGACTCCTGGCTGTCTTTGTCAGGCATTCTTTTCTTAAAAATTAAAATAAAATAAATTAAGCACATGCTGCACTCTCTCCCCCCCCCTTTCCCA
Organism: Shinisaurus crocodilurus; assembly: GCA_021292165.1. Lineage (NCBI taxonomy): Eukaryota > Metazoa > Chordata > Lepidosauria > Squamata > Shinisauridae > Shinisaurus > Shinisaurus crocodilurus. Next base: position 31,461,518 of record CM037877.1, read on the forward strand.
GTCAACATTACAATTAAAGAATCAACTGCTCAGGAGGGGAAGAGATAAGGGCATTCTACTGCTGCTCCTGCTGCTCGAGGTTGTGGAGAAGCTCCCTTGCTCTCTTGCAGGCTGGCTTGTTGTGGCTCACCTCAGCAGGTAAGTGACTGGGCCTGACTTACACGCTTCTCCCCCTTTGACTTCGGCTTTCCTATTGGAGAGCACGGTCACATGGGGTCTACTCCACTGTGTTCTGGGCACCCTCAGCATCATACACGGAAAGGCCCTGGTGTGGGCTGGGGCCCCCTCTGCTTGCAATACATACCACCTGCAATTTCTTTGAAGATGTCGGCAATCGTTTGCCCAGGGCACCCTCTGGGAAAGCGGCCATCTTTTTTTAAAACATGATTTGCACACATGAGCTTGACATGCTGCTGCCTGCTGAGGTGAGCCAGCCTGGAAGAGATAGAGAAAGAACAGACCAGGTGCTGCTCGGCGCATGCGTAGTTTGCAAAATGAAGTTACTGGTGATTGGGCAGTGCCAGAAAGACACGGCAGATGGCAGCAGAGCGTAGCAGCAATGGTGCTGCACTAAGAAGGAAGAATCATGTCGGAGTGTTGTAATATAATGGAGGAGTTTAGCTGTTTCATGGGGGGGAAGTAGCTGGGCGCCGCCCCTGTGTGCACTTCCAACGAGCACTGCCTGTGCTGGTGTTTTTTGTATTTTTGTCCCCAACCCTTTTGCCCCACCACCACTGGAATGCAGCCCCTGACAGCTTATCCAAAATGGAATTTGGCCCTTGGGCTGAAAGAGGTTCAACATTTCTGCTTCATATGCATTTTGGGGAGGGAGTGTAGTTCAGTGGTAGAGCACATGTGTTGCATGCTGAGAAGGTTTAAGTTTAATCCCTGGAATCTCCAGTTAAAGGATCAGGCTGCAGCTGATGTGGAAGACCTCTGCCAAAGATGCTGAGATACTAGACAACAAAACTGGCACAAATGAACAAATAGTTTGACCTGGCAAAGCCAGCTTCCTATGTTCTATGTTCCATCTTCAAGTTTTCCAGCCAAGGGGATCTCAGATAGCAGGGATAATTGACTTCTGCCTTGAGTCCTTGGATGGCCATTGCATATGTCCCCCTAGACAAGACTGGACTAAATAGTCCAATGACCCAACTAAGGCAGCTTCATATATGTTCACACAAGCATTTCAGGGGTATGCCTAATTGTTTTCTAAATGTCCTATCTCTGATTTTCTCAGCTTATCCTTCTTCAGCTATGGAGCTCAGTTCAATAGAGTAGAAACAATTTCTCCTGTCACCATATCTCCATTTAGATTTAGCGAGAAACCTTGAAGACCTCAATTGCTGCTGGTTGATTAGCCAGAAGCTGAATTGCACTTAATAAAATGTCTCTTTTGCAGTGATTAAACGCCCCATACTTCTCGCTTAGTGCTTGTGATGATCCTATCTCAGCAAGACAAATGAGGGATAGATTGCTGCAGGAGAGATAACTTTGTTGTCCATGAAAGGGTGTCACGTTCATCTCTAGGAGAGAATTTCATACACCCTCATATTTAGCTAACACTATGTTTTCAACTAGCTGGGTGATATGAATTCTCCTAGGAATCTGGCCGCCCCAACCTCGGGCTCTTTCTTTTGCGGCTCCCTCCCTCCCTGTTAGCCGTGTAGGCTCCTCTGGTTGCCCACTTGGCTGAGTAGGAATTTTGGCTCATTGCCTCGATTGGCTCAAGGGCAGTGCGCGTGTTTCGACTACTCTGCACTGTGATCCAGGGCTGGGATTTGTTATTTTGGGTTCAATGTTTGATTGGTTTTGATTCAATTTGGTTACATTTTGGCTGGAGAGTGAGGAACAGGCAGTGGGGTTAGGGTTCAGTGATCATCCAATGGCACCATTTAGGTGACTGGCGAGACCCGAGGCTCCCCGTTGCTGGGTTTTGTGGCCTCAGTTTGTGGGAGATAAGGACTGCCTTTGAGACTGACTCACCTCACCTGCATTGGTGTTTTGCGGCCTCGTGAGGTGGTGACAGTGGGAAGGCCTCCCAGCACCATGGTGGTGTAAAACTGGGTTGTGTGGCAAGTTGCAGAGCCACCCCTTGGGGTTGGATGCCTTTGCCCGTGACCATCTCCACTGGCCAATGGCTGGTTTAGTTAGTAACTGAGTACCTGCACTCCTTCCCTTCACAAATCTTTGATTATTCAATAAATGTGGCCCTAATTTTACACCATATCTTGTGTCTCAACTCTTTATTTCCCCCCTTTACATGCGCAATATGTCTGCTAGACTAAAAAATGATTCACGCTTAATATGAGAGTGTATCTAACTCATAATTTATGCTCTTTTTTTATAAGAGGTATAAGCAACAACATATTTAGTCATTAAATTAAGGGTGCAATCCTATGCATGTTTAGAAAGAAAAATGCCCTACAACTCCCTGCATTCCCCAGCCAGCCATGGCTGTGGAAAGCTGGGAGTTGTAGGATGTTTTTCTGCCAAAATATGCTGATAGGGGTGTGCCCTAAGTTAGTTAGGCTGTCACACAAGCTGGTACAAGAGTCTTGCGAAGTTCAGAAAGACACCAGAATAAAATTAGACAAGAGCTTAAAGAAGATTCTGGGGCAAAAATAAATAACAAAAGTGATATTGAGTCCACATTTTCTCTAATATTCATGACCATTGTAGCAATACTCCTATTTCCTGCTAACCATAATCAGCATCACCACCAGGGGATGTGATCATTCCAAAGCTGGCAAGATGTGGAGAAGACGTAAACAATATTTGATCCATGCTGCCACATGCTTAGCTATGTACACAGGAGGGCATTCCCATAGAGCCCAGTTGAGCACTTTTTCCTTCCTAACCCATCCCTGTTTGTCACTGGCTGAGCATGAGCTATCAAAAAACCAAGTACAAGATTATTATCTGCCATGCATGGCCACTGTACCATGGCCAGCCATCCTATTCCTCCAGGACTACCCAGACAAGTTATTCATATTCTACAGAAACTGCATGCATAGTGAAATGGATCATGCCCTGATTTTTTCTTTTTAAGCAAAACTAAAGAAGAATTAAAGAACTAATTTAAATAAGCTCAAAGGCCTGTGTAAAAACAGAAGCAGACAGAGTAATAGATCTGGTGCTTTTTTCAGGACTGGTGCAAGGCAGTTTGGTGCCCTAGGCAAGATCAGATATTTAGCACCCCCCTTCCCACTTGAGAGCGCTGTAATTTTTTTTTCAAGGCATTTCTGGCGCCCCCTTTAGCCCTGCGCCCTAGGCAGCCGCCTAGTTGGCCTAATGGTAGCACTGGCCCCAGCTTTTTTGTACATTTTTAAAAAAGAGTTACATGAACACCAGCTCTTTTTTATTATTATTATTTTTTATTTAAAATTTTAATTTTTCACATCTTACAACTACTAATGAATATAACAACAAAAAATACAACATAAACATTGTGCACCCCCCCACCTCTTGGGACCAAGTTATATTTCTCACCCCAATTTTTTTTTATTTTTTTTTTGTATATATACAAGATATTATTCTATATTCCAAAAATATAACAAATCTTGACAAGGTTTGTTCCCCCTCCCCTTTACCAACACATAATCCACAAATTTGCCCCAAATGTTCACAAAGGTGTCTTTCTCCAATTGTCCTTTTTGACACTTAATATTACAAGTTAATTTATCATTTAACGCGATATCCCATACCTCTGTATACCATTCATTAATTGAAAACACATGTTGAACCTTCCACTTCCTAGCTATCATTAATTTTGCTGCTGTTAACAAATTCACTATCAATTCTTTTGTATTTTTTAAACAAACTAACTTTTCTGTAATTGTTAACAATGCTAATTTTGGGCAGACTTCTAATTCCATTCCAATTATTTCTGATATTTCTGCAAATACTTTCTGCCAAAATTCCAGAACATTTTTACAGCTCCACCACATGTGGGCATACATACCTTTTACATTACATCCTCTCCAACACAATGCGGAGCAATTTTTATCTATCCGATTTAATCTTACTGGAGTTAAATACCATCTCCATACCACTTTATAAAAGTTCTCTTTTATCCTTGAACAGCAGCTCTTGAGTGGAACAATGGAAGAGCATTCAGTCGGCAAAGGCAAGGCTATGGCCTCCACAGATGTGGTCAGACTCTCCCTGCAGAGTCATCTAAGGGACACCAAAGCTAACCTGGTTCTGTCCATACAAGCCACAACTTCACTCAAGTCTCAAATGCCTTCACACATGGGTGATGCATTTACCGGTAGGTCTCTGGTTCCCATACCAGGCACAATCCTGAATGAATCTACATATGTACTGAAGCATTCGGGGCCTGTCTGCATTGTTCAGCTATATAGATAGGATCAAGCTTTCCTGCAACACTTCAGGTAAGTATAGTCCCTTTCAGCGATTCTGTGACTACATAGCAAGTGGATCAGGCAGGCTGACCTCTCTGGACTGCCATCCATGTTAAGGTCTCCACTGATTTCATTTTAAGACCTGCAGAGTTCTTGATTGCATGGAGAGCTCCCTACATCCCACTGAATATGCATTGGCACAATGAAGACTTAAAATGAACATGTGGAAGTTAGGAGCAGCAGAGACAGTGCACATGTCCCCTTCTTCCCATTCAAACATCTAAAGGGGGTTTCTGTGTTCCATCAGTTTCACGCATCTCTCTAAAGTGGCCAAAATTAAAGCTAGGGCCTGTAATATAAGTGCACAGAAAGTACAACGGCATGTCTACATTTGGTTTAAGGGGAGGTGGGAGGTTCTAGTGCTCTGTTTGAGCACAAGTAATATTTTCAAGTCACACATGCGAAATCTGTCCTGTTATCTTGATCCAGAAGGCATGGAGAATTGCAAATCTGCTGGTCAACAGCACTGGTAATACAATTTACACAGAAGACGTTACATGAAACCTTGTGCAACATGGTGCCTTCTTTTACAAGTTCAGTTTCCCACGTGTCCAGTTTTGTAGCACACTTGGAATACTGGGTCCTTGAAACAGCTATGCCTTCCCTGTTCCCAGTCAGAGTGTGTGCATTCATCTAAAGCAACCCTCAGACTGTGACTTTGATCTAATTTCCCTTTTTGCTCAAGAGCAACATTTGTAATGGTAATTCCATCTCAGATATTTAATCTACATCTTCAATAATCACAGAAGCAGGACACCCACTTAAGATTGGTTGGTTTCCATGGAAACCATGAGACAGGGAGAGAATCTGCTTCCCCCCTTAAAATCATCTTTCATCTTTTGTCTTTGGTAATAAAGATAAACTACTGACTTCTTTGTTCACTGTGAACTTGATCCTCTCTCCCTGATCCTGCATAGCAGTGAAAACATTTAGCACGATCTGCTAAAACTCTTAAGCAAGCTCAAACCAATGCATTTCCTCAATGGAATCATTAGGGCTTCTGTGCTCATCTTCAAGCATGCACTTGAGTGTTTAATTGGAACCAGTCAAAATGATCCACTTCTTCAAAGAGCAACTCTTTTTTAATGATAGTAAATACAGCTTGCATTCTTCAAGCAAACACAGATGAGCATTCCTAGCTGCCACTAGAAATCTCCAGCATCCCACAATCTGTGAATTGCTAAGAATGTGTGTGTAACTCTACACCCCTCCAATCTGTTGCATGTGTGTGGTTTGTTCCAAACATAAATATATAGGTACTTCTAGCTGCTAGGGCAACTCTCCCTATTTCTTCAGTCTAAGGTTGGTTCAAGCATTTCAGGGGAGAACCTAGATGGCTGCATTCTCTTCATATGTCTCTTGGATGACATTACAAAATACTAAATAGTGCTGGCTGACATTATGAAGTAGATTTCACAGTACAAGCTTAATGTGTTAATCAAAACATTGCATTTTTAGTCTTGATGATACCAATCAGGGTGCCTTGGACTTTTGGGTGCACCAAATTTCAGCTTCCTGTTAGTTATAGAAGTACCCTACAAGTACCAAGTTAGAGACACACTATGATTTAATTTTTATAAGAATGTTTGTACAAGGAAAAGTTAGAAACAAATAAAAGGATTTCATCTGGTCTATCAGGGAACTTTTTAAATACATAAATAAATAAATGATTACATTCTGTATTTATAACCTTTATTATTTCTATCTTTTCCTTGTACAACAGTTCTTATACAAATTAAATAATAGCAGCATATCCCTAACCTGGTCACTGGATTTTAAAATTAGAATAAGAGAATCAAGAAAATCAATTCAGGGCACAATCCTATGGCCTCCCAACATTGTCTGTGGGGCCATAGGAGTATTTGGAATCTCAGCTCCAAGGTCTTCCAACCATGGAGCTGGGACTCCGAATGCAGGGCCCCCATCCTGCCGGTTGCATCTTTGAGGTCAGAAATTGACCTCGGAGAGGGCTGAAGGGGTGTGGCGGGAGGCAGGAAGGGGAGGAGGCTGGGGCCGATGGCTTATGCCGTATCCAAATGGCACCCTGGCTTCCTTCCCTCCCACTCTGCAGTGATTCATCTAGACAGCCGAAAACAGCCATCTAGATGAAATACAGGGCACGAAGTGTGGGGCAGCAGTGAAGATCGTCACTGTGCCTCGTACCTTGCATCGAATGCACGTAAGCCTCCGTGTTCGCAGGCTTACGCGCATCGAGGGTGGAAGACATAGGATTGTGCCCTGAGTTCAGAAACACAAAGTATGTGACATGGTGTCATCCCATTGTGAGGTTCTCCACCTCTGCAAGCATTAACCAATGAAATGGAGATATGGTGGAGTAACCTGCAAGACAAGAACATAGTATCCTACGTTTTGTGTTTCTAAACTTTATAGAGGACAAGGAAGGGGATGCAGGACTGCTGATTTATGCAGTGGCCACATACATAATGTGGCCACTGCATAATGTGTGCTACATAATGTGTAGTTCTGGCCAGAGACATATAGGTTGCAGGGATTGTTGTCTCAAGAGGCCTGTGGCATACCCACCCACAGCTGCTCTCCAAGGTCTCAGGCAGAAATCAGGCCCAGCACTGTTACCTGAGACCTTCTAAGTGGAATAAAAATGTAAGGACTGGATACCAGTCCTTAAGCATGCAAACCATACACTATTATCACAATGGAGTGGTTATCTGATTGGTACCGCATTGGTACACCACAAATCCAATCCAATTTGGACATGATGAAACAATCAGACAAGCGCTTGAGAATAGATTCAGAACAGACTCAGTGTTTGTGACATGCCCACCAGGTCACTGCTTCTCATCACCCCAAATGGGTGGTTCGAACAAGACCCAGCTCCATTGCAATGGCAGTCACTCCCTCTAATAGCAAACTCAGGAGGTGGGAACCGACGGGATTGGAGCCCAAACTTGGGTCACTAAGAAACAAGGGGGAGATATCATCCTGTTTGAGGAAATCCTGAGGTTTGCGGAAGTGCAAAAAGATCTTTTTTAAAAAAAAACCCTAAGAGGAAAACCCCAACCCAGAATAGCCTAGTGATGATTCAGCATGTTCCATAGCCATTAAATGTTGGCTGTCAGCTGGTAAAAAAAACTAAAAGGGGAGAATAGAACGCCCTGCTTGAGCTCCTCATAGCTTCTGGTATCCTGCAGGAGGCCATGACTGGCAGGACTGGTGCAGGGCAGTTTGGCACCCTAGGCGGAATTATATTTAGCGCCCCCCCTCTCGTGCCAGTGGGGGGGCTCCGGAGCAAAGCAGCCCTGCTCTGCAACCCCCCCCCCCCGCGCCGCCGCCGCCACCTACCTACCTACTTTCCCCCCGCCCTGGCTGCCGCCTCCGAGGAGGAGGAAGTGACGCGACGGGACCCCCGCACTCTGTTTTATGCCAGGGAAACCAGGGCAACAGGGCTGTTTAAGCCCTGTTGCCCTGGTTCCTCCCGCCAAAACAACGCGGGCGGGGCTCCGAAGCGACGAAGAGAAGGTAGGTGGCGAGGGGAGGGGAGGGGCGGCAGCGGCGGGCGGGGAGGCGCAGCGGTGGCGGGGGTGGGCGGGGAGGCGCGCCAGTGGCAGGGGTGGGCGGGGAGGCACGCCAGTGGCAGGGGCGGGCGGGGAGGTGCGCGGTGGTGGCAGGGGTGGGCGGGGAGGCGCGGCGGTGGCGGTGGCGGGTGGGGAGGCGCAGCGGCGGGCAGGGGGAGGCGCGGCGGTGGCTTCGGCGGGCGGGGGGAGGCCCAGCGGGGGCGGCGCGGCAGCGGCAGCGAAGAGGAGCGCAGCGTTTCCGCGCCCTCTTCAACCACGCGCCCTAGGCAACCGCCTAGTTTGCCTAGCGGTAGCGCCGGCCCTGATGACTGGATGACTGGAACCCTGGCCAGGAGCATTCTTGTTAGGGCATGATGATGCACTGCCACATTTTGTTGCAGGTCTCATTTGTCTTTTAGTAAGAACAAACGTGTTCATTTTGCATTTGTGTTTTCAGCAGCACAAAGAGAGTGTAGGTGCAACTTTTTACAACTGCGAGGCACACTTCAGATCCCACAGTTTATCATTTTGATTCATTTGGCAAATTGCACAAGCCATTTATAGCACTCTCTGAGTTTGACAAGAGTAAATTCTACAGATTACTGGCACAAAATATTTCAACGACACAAAAGCATTGTAGTATAAATTCTAGCCTACGGAACAGGCTAAATATTACAGATCAGCAAATCATTAGTTTGACAGATGCTCAGCATGCAGGCTGAGGGCTGAAAATTACACAGAAGGAAAGCAGGAGCATTGCTGTCGGTAGAGAAGGCCTGGCTTTCCTCACGAATCACTGCAGGCAAGGCAGACGTTAATAGAGGCTACAAGCATGTTTCACTCCAAATCCAGATCATACCATGATAAGGAATGGTGACACTGGATACCAATTCCTTTTTACCAAACTAAAACAGCAGGTATTAGGTGCTAGAAGATGCTAGAAGCAGGGAGTTCAACTGAACCGCCCAGAGAGCTTTGGCTGTTGGGCAGTATCAAAATGAAATCAATCAATCAATCATAACCCCCCCAAATCTGGTTCAGGGAAGCAACAAAGTGTCTTGTGGCCGCTTAAAGACTTAACAAATTTACTATGCCATACGCTTTCATTGAGTAGGGGCACTTCATCAGACGTGTGAAGGGTTTCCTTAGTTGGCAAGTATAGATAGATAGGTGTGTGCACGTGTGTGTGTTTATGTAGTTGTAGAGAAATTGTAAACAGAGGGGTCAAATGGCAATGAAATGCAAACATATTCTGTGGCAATTCAATTAAAGCTTAAATGTATGAAAAATAAACATAGTGACCATTCACAGCAGCAGTCATTGGTGGGGTTTGCAGTAGTTATTATTATTATTATGCAGCTAACATTTTCTAAGTACTGCACAGATATTAAAGCAGAAGACAGGTTCTGCCTGCAGGTTCACAATCTAATAGACACTATACAATAGGAATGGGGAGGAAAGAGGAAAGCAAAAAGCAAGCATTAGAACAGCTGCGCCTTCGCTGGTAAATGGATGGGGGAAGATTGTCCCCCCTTGCCACTATGCTCTTCCTGGAAGACAGGTGCAGCAGCCCCCTTGCCCCAGTGGCCTCTGGTCTCCTGGACAGTGGCAGAGGTCAGATTGTGATTCCCTTCAGCTCTTATGTCCCAGGGCAACAGTCATCCTATATTTGCTATGTGAATTAATACCTATGGTGGGGCAAGAAACCATTTATAGTGGGGCAAGAAACCATTATCTATATTCAAGCCCAAATGGGTTGAACCAAACTTCTTGATAAATTCTAATTCCTCTATTTCATGCTGGAGTCTTCCTTTAAATTTCTTTTGTTGAAAAATGGCAGCTTTCAGGTCAGATATAGAATGCCCTGCAAGACAGACATGTAAATCCACTGGCTTCCGAATGTTGCCATTTCTGGTGTCAGATTGGTGTCCATTTTTTCTTTTATGTACAAACATCCCTGGGTGTCCAGTGTAGAAAGCAGAAGGGCATTGCTAGCTGGTAATAGCATATACAGTAATACCTTGGATTACGAGTAACCCGGTGTGCGAGCATTTTGAAAGACGAGCAAAATTTTTTAAAATTTTTGACTCGCTGAACGAGCGAGGTCTTGAAAAACGAGCACTCCGGGTTACTCGCTGCTGGCTCTGGGCGGCTCCACGCTACGTGGAGCCGCCCGGGAGCCGGCGCAGAGTGAGTGCCCACGCCTGGCCTCCGCGGCTCCCTGCCGGAGCCAGAAAAGCACTGCCGCCTCCATGCGTGGAGGCGCTCCCACCGCTCCCCACCTTTTCTTTTCCAGTGGCGGCTCGCCTCTCTGCAGCGAGCCGCCCGCGCTGCCATACCCGGGTCGCATCCTGAAGCGGCTCCCTTTTCTCTTCTACTATAGGTACAGTATGTGGCTCCCTTTTGTTTTCAAGCGGCGGCTCGCCTCTCCGCAGCGAGCCCCCGCGCTGCCAGCGCCGGTCCCGTCGCATCCGGAAGTGACGCGACGGGACCGGTGCCAGCAGCGCGGGCAGCTCACAGCAGAGAGGCGAGCCGCCGCTGGAAGAGCGGCTCCCTTTTCTCTTCTAGGTACTGTATGTGGCTCCCTTTTACGTATTTTCAAGCGGCAGCTCGCCTCTCCGCAGCAAGCCCCCGCGCTGCCAGCGCCGGTCCCGTCGCATCCGGAAGTGACGCGACGGGACCGGCGCCGGCAGCGCGGGCGGCTCACAGCGGAGAGGCGAGCTGCTGCTTGTTTAGAATGGTAGGAAGCAGCGGGAGCGGCTCCACGCATCTCCCCGGGAGCCGGCAAAGCACTTGCCGGCTCCCTGGCAGGGAGATGCACCTCCTGGGCACTCAGCCGGCTGGCGCAGCAGCGCGAGGCGGTGGGCAAGCCCGGGCGAGCCTCGCGGGAAGCCCCCGCCTCCTGGACTCTCGGCCGGCTGGCAAAGCAGCGCGAGGCGGTGGGCGAGCCCGGCTGCGCCGCGCCTCGCCTCATGGGAAGCCTTCACCTCCTGGACTCTCGGCCGGCCGGCCGGCGCAGCAGCGCAAGGCGGCGGCCAAGCCCGGCTGCGCCACGCCTCCAGGAAAGCCCCCGTCTCCTGTCCACTCCTGGCAGAGTGAGTGGAGGCAGGCGAGGCACGGCCAGGACCCCGGGAGCCAGCGCATCAAAGCAAGTTTCCCCATTAGAAATAATGGGAACTCCACTGATTCATTCCACAACCATTTAATCACTGCTTTGCCGGCTCCCTTCATGGGGCAAAGCAGTGATTAAATGGTTGTGGAACGAATCATCTGAGTTCCCATTATTTCTAATGGGGAAACTCGCTTTGATGTACGAGTATTTTGGATCACGAGCATGGTTCTGGAACGAATTATGCTCGTAATCCAAGGTATTACTGTATCAGTTTGGAAGATAAGCAGGTGAATGGCCACAGCATCCAAAATCAGTGGAGTGGAAGGCAAACCAGCCTCATTTTCCCAATAGCTTGCTTGTCACTCTCCCTGTTCTTTCTGTTTGACCTCCATTAACAGCATGCCCTCCTCTGCAAACAGCTTCACAGGAGACATGCTCTTTATGACACACAAAAACACTTGCATAATAAAGGACATAATGGGCAGATGTTTCACACAGTTCCTTGCCTATTCTCTCTGCCTTCCATGTATTGACAGGGAAAATCGTACTGCTATGGTGAATATATATAATATTTCAGTTCCCATAGCCCCTTCCTCAGGGAATTTTAGGCTTCAGTCCTGTGCACCTTCCTGGAAATAAGCTCCATTGAACAGAATAGGTCTGACATCTGAATAAACATGCATAGGATTGCTCTGCTGTAAGAATAGCTTCAGCAAGAAGCAGCTTGTTTCCTTTCTCTTTACTGTCTCCAAATAAAATCCAAATGTTCTTCTGTCCAAGAGAACTGAAATCCAGCTTGAATGGAAATTACACAAAAATGTTTTTACATCAACTTCTGTTATAAATCAGAGCCTTCTGTGATCTTTGTTTGGGTTCCCATGTAAACTGGATTAGATGCATTCCTTAGATTGCAATCCTAAGCACATTTTCTTGGGAGTAAGTACCACTGAATTAAGTAAACCTGTGTCATCAGTCTGACTTTTGTATGGAGATGCAGGCAGGTTGTATTGGGAGGCTGAGACACCTTGAATTCCTTCTGTGGATCCCAAAATCTTTTGACAGGTCACAGGACCCATTTTTGTGACATGCAACACTGACTCCACCCCCAGCTGTCATTTTGTGATCAGTGCCCATAACACTTTCCCAAAAAGTTAAATGTGCCCACAGGCCAAAAAATGTTGGGGAGCCTCTGATATAGAGGTAGGGAGGTTCATTCAGTACATGTTACAGAGACAGCTAATGGCTTTTGTACCACATGAAGTACAGAGTGGAATGCATAGCCATAGCATAATACGCATGCAAAGAACATCAACAGCAACTCCTCACAGGAGAAACTATTCCTGATCCTGACCTACTGTCAAACTCACACAGGTGCCTTACTCACTTTGCTCCTTACACGTTGTCTCTGAGGCTGTGTGGAGATTGGAGAATCAGTCTTTTTCCAGCGCATTTCTAGTCAGTTTCATGCATGTTAACTAAGCAATAAGTCCATTTCATTCCATTTCTGCTTATTAATCTGCAACTAAAAAGAAATCTGCACAAAAATTCACATTTAAATATGTATTTGAATACATATTTTTAACACATTTTCTCTCAAAATACACATTTCTAAAGGTATTTCATGTCAAAATACACATTTTTAAATGTATTTTTATGTGTGTGTTTTGAGCTGACAACAACTGTCTTGGAACATTCAAGGCATGTGAAAATGAATGGATAACTGAGTTCCAGTTCACAAGGTGTAGATAAGGTCAGTACATGTTTGAATTCATAAATATTGAATTCCTCAAGAATTCTTTACTATGGTCCTTCTTCACAAATACTGAATTCCTCAAGCATCCTTTGCTATGACCCTTCTTTGCCAGAGTCACCAGAATTTCCTCAGAAAGAGACTGAGTCCAGAGGCGGTGTTGGTAGATTATTCTATCAAATTCTAGGAGTTGGTTTTTACAAATCAATGTGGGTGATACTGACACTATCTTACTCTTACCCCTCCCCATGGTGAGAAAGCATTATAAAAATTTGGACCTCTGTGCTTGTCCTTTTCCATATTGCTAGAATTATATTAAACTAAATCCTACAATAGATTATAAAATCAGTAGCCATGCAAATCAAGGACTGATGAGTAGCGGATTTACGTTTGGAGAACCTTGGTTAGCTCTAATACCACTCATTCACCTATCTCTACCGCTTTCTCCAAATGCAAGTTCGCTGATCATCTCTCCTTAATTTGCACTCATGTTTGCGATCGTTGCTTGTTTTGAGCAGACACTTTGCACAATTGCACAAACAGCAGAGTTGCACATTTTTCAAAACTTGTGCATTTTGACCAAGTTGCATATTTTTCAAATACACATTTTGCAAATGTGAATGCAAGTTCAGGAATTTGTGAAGATTTTCAGGGAAAATACACTCCCATTCACATTTGCGAATGGAGCATTTCTGAAGGGTTTTCCTGATGGTCCTGATGGAAAACTTACAAACTCAAACAAAATTCTCATCCATCCCTAGATCCGTGGGTCATGCTCATTTCCATAACAGGGGAGGTCAGCAGAGCGCTCTTTTGCTACTTCTGCTGACCTGTTCTGTTCCAGAAACTAGTGTTTTGGCTCATTTCCAGTTGATTTAGGAAATTCCAGCTTCCTGTTGTACCAGCGGTGGGTCCTGCTGCCACAAAGGCAGCATTGGATACTGCCTGTGGATTCTATATTTTACTTTAGAGCACTTACAGTTGAAATTTACCTCTCTCCAATTCAGGGTAGTAATCCAGTTGGTGGCGCTGTCATTTCCTTGCAGCCCTGGCATTTAGCTTTAAATAATTGTGATTTGAATTCAGACATTGATCTTTACACCGTCATCTCCACACTGCTAAGGCTGTCATTAATTGCTGCAGCCCAGAGGTTAAAGAGGGAAATAGAAGAGCTAATTCAAGTGCAACCCAGACTATATAGTCCCTTATTATGGAAGGAGAACAATAATAAACTGTATCCTATGGAGGGCACCTCTTCTATGATACATTTATGACCCAGCCATCTCTTAGGTCTCACTTTCATTGATAAGGGTGTACGTAGTGGCATCATTCATAATTTCCTCTCTGGTGAAATAATGTCAAGTGTCAGGCCATTGATGCTCGCTTGAGCTTAATGGAAATGCCAGAGCCAGTAGAGATAAGGAAGGAGAAGGTTAAATGGCTGATTTAAATTTCTGCTGAAACAAAGTCTAAGCTTGCATGAAAATGAAGATAATGCCTTTGTTTAGCACAAAAAGGACCAGCGGGATGGATTAGGATAAAGCGGAGAATAGGCAAGAACTTTACACAAAATGCTTATCAGCCACATGAAGCTGACAATAACAAGCTTGCTCAGAAATCATGTCAGCCAGTGATTTGTGTGGCTACAATGAGCAATTAAGCAGCTTTAAAATAAATAAATAATCCAAACATTATTTTTTTAAAAAAATAAATAAAAATCTGCTGTAGTATTAGAGACAATACAGGAGAAAACCTTACTCATTAAGCAAAAAGGAAGTGAAATCTGGATGCAAAACAATTGTCTTATTGTGCATTCATCACCTTTTGTGTGTCTAGGAAAATCAGAGTGGCCAGTTGATGGAATATGGTTGCCAATGTAGCACATCAAGTACTTCAGAAGGCCAGTTTATTGGCTTTTCCCAACAAGGAAATTATTTTGCATGGCTGAAAAGTTTGAACAACAACAAAGCATGTATTTCAGCACTTGTGTGCTCATGCTTCATGCAATCCTTCTCCTCCAGAATAAGGGAGCAGGAAATAACACACAAATCACATTTGGTTGCACACATTACAAGATAGGTACTGTATAGTGGTGGCACATAATAGGTTCTTCCACCACCTGAATGGGAGGCCCATTCTGCTGAGTGCAGAATAAAATATTGGGTTGGATCCAGACTTAGTCATACTTGGAGTAGACCCATTGAAATCAGTGGGACTTAATTTAGGCTGCAATCCTATGCAAGTTTAGGCAGAAAAAAGGCCTACAACTCCCAGCATGCCCAGCCAGCATGGCTAGCTGGGACATGCTGGCAGTTGTAGACCTTTTTTCTGCCTAAACTTGCATAGGATTGCACCTTAGTGACTTAAATCCCATTGATTTCAGTGAGTCTACTATAGGTCTGGATCCAACTCATTGTTTTGACTATTTGGCAAAAATAATGCAGAAGAAATTATAAAGAGAAGGAAACTCTCAAAAATGTTTACAGTATTGAAAACCCATTCACAATAGCTGAATCACCTGCACAATGCACTGCATTGTTTTCCAAAATATTTTGGGAAGGATCAGCTAGTGACATTACTTAAGCAACCAGCTTGCTGGTGTAATTCTCACTGACAGTATTTAACAGAAAACAAACCATCTGTGCAGGCACCCAAAGCTATATTCCAGAAAAGATTGGGACTAATAGCACTTTTCTAGCTGAATACTACAGGAGATGACATGTGAACAGATCGTGGGGAAGATCCTCAGTATCCCCAGGCTGCAGATACCAATTCTTTTCTCATACTGAATTTTACAATGCCCCCTTTCAAAGACTTCTGCAGTCAGAGATGGAAATCTAAGAGCAGTTAAATAATACTTCCTTTGTGCACAGCCCTTGAAACGCAGAATACTTTTCACAAACGTGACTTCATTGATTCAGGTTGAGCATGACAGCAAATTTGCAATGAGAATCCAATGAAGAGAACCCTCTATGGCTTGGATCCAAAGATCCTACAGTACAAGCAGAAGGCACTTCTAGTCATGCAGGAATTAGGGACATTGGAAACTGCCTTATACTGAATTGGGCCATCTGTCTCAGCATTGTCTGCACCAGGGGTGCACAACCTACAGTCTGTGAGCTGGATGCAACTCCCAAAAGGCCTTAACTGCGAGTGCGACCCCATGACACCCCCCCCCACTGCTGCCAAATCCCCTGGCAGCAATTTACCCCTTCTGCTGCTGCCATTTCTACTTCAAACTGACCAGGTCTCCTTGGCCTTGTTTGCCTTGCCAACTTCCCTCTGAAAAAACACTCGAGTAACACTTTCAGAGTGCTCTATGACTCCTAGTACATGAGCACGGATGCCAGAGTGTCTATTACTCCTTCCCTGCGAGTGCCATTGCTGCTGGTGGTGAGACTGACAGGAGCAGCGACTGGTGATGGGCACCATGACCATACCCTCCAACTGTCCAGAAAATCCCAGGACCATCGGGAAAACCCTTAAGCCATCTCGGCTTCTCACTTTGTTATGCAGAGTCCAGCATTCTTTTAGCTTAGCTGCAATTTTGCCCATGGCTATCCCTTTGTTGTCATAATAATAATAATAATAATAATAATAATGATGACAACAGCAGCAATCACCACCATTATCATGGGTCTGGAGATCAAAGTGACTTCAGAGTGGTCAGGAGACTGCTGGTCTCCACCTTTGTGTCTCTGTGATCTGTTATGGGCTATTAGCTGTTTCAGGTTGGTGATTGACAAGCCATGTTGATACAAATAGACATAAAATAAATAAATAGGCATGCCTAGATGTTCAGCCTTAGTTACCAACACATTGAATTAAAGGATGCATTTCTGCACAAAAAGAAAAAATTATAAAACATTGCGGTGTAATAAAAATTGTTTAATTATTTCTTACATAAAACCTGTAACCTAAATGTATACAGAAAATAGGACAAATATATTAGATATAAAAAGACTCACCAATACAGGCCTCAAATCATAGTCCTTGACAAACCTATATATATATATATATATATATATATATATGCCAAAGCAAGTGCATATCAAAATGCTATAGAACTGAAAAGGGCCTTTAGGCTCCACTATGAATGTATAATTCTGGAAAACGCAAGGAACTGTTGCAAACCTGAAAACAATTTGAATCTGAAAGCAAATGCACAAAATGGAAATACAGTCACACCTTGGATTGAGAGCATAATTCGTTCCGGAAACGTGCTTGTAATCCAAAACACTCTTATATCAAAACGAAATCCCCCCCAAAATATTTGTACAGAGATTTTTAATTTAAGCCGTACTACAGTGCTTGTCTTGCAAGACGTCGCTTGTATATCAAGTCAATTTTTTTAAAATAAATATTTAAAAATTTGCTTGTCTTGCAAAACGCTCTCAAACCAAGTTACTTGCAATCCAAGGTATTACTGTATGTGTTTATTATTATCGCAGGTTGAGACACTGCAGGTTGAGAAACTTTCTGTTTGTTTGTTTGTTTGTTTGTTTGTTTTTGAGCGGGCTGGTTAAGAACATAAGAAGAGCCATGCTGAATCAAACCAAAGGCTTATCTAGTCCTGTATTCTATTCCTGGAGTGGCCAACTGGATGCTCGTGAAAAGCCCACAAGCAGGATACAAGTGCAGTAGCCCCATCCCATTTGTGTTCCCCAGCCACTGGCATACAGAGGCATACTGGATGTAATATATAGCCATCATGACTAGTAGCCATTAATAGCTGTATCCTCCATGAATTTGTCTAATCCCCTTTTAAAGCTGTCTATGTTGGTAGCCTTCTCTGCATCTTGTAACAGCGGATTCCATGGTTTAACCATGTGCTGTGTAAAGAAGTACTTCCTTTTACCTGTCCATTCAGCTTTATGGATTGACCATGGGATGATTCATAGCCATGCTTGAAATGAGTCCCCATGGCTATTTATTACGAATGCTCCCGCATGACTATCTAATGCATATTATGGAACAATCATATTTCATGTTATGGAAGGGCAAAGGGCTACTGCAGTGTTGTTCACTGCAAGGCCTGTGGGCCACTGGCAGCTCCCAAACACCCCATTGGTGGTTCCCAAACACAATACCACTCTCCACCCCACCCCACCCCTCTCTCTCTCTCTCTCTCTCTTTCAGAAATGATCCCCCACAGGATCAAAGGCATTGCCAGCAGAGCTGCTCCAATGCACTCTTTACCAAGCAGGAGGGACTGCCTCCAACAGGGCTTTCAAATAGCCAGCACCAAGAGCGCTCAGGACATGGTCACTAGACCTCATGGCCAAACTCATCTATGAGCTTCAAAGAGAGACAGGAAGAAGGAACTTTTAAAAATGTGGAAGCCTTGGCCTCTGCTCATCTCACCCTCTCCTTCTGCTGTAAATCGGGCCCAGAGGGATGGGGCTAAGTGGATGGCTAGCAGTGTCAGCAGCAGTAAGGAGGGGAGCCTACTCAAGGAGGACATCCTGGTCGAGAGCCCCCTGCAAACTTAAAGCAGGGGCAGGGTAGGGAACCTCAGGGCTGTGGGCCAAATCTGGCCACCTGGGATCCCCCATTTGGTGGTTTCCTGGCCTCTCTTTGTTAAAATACCTTTCCTAAGGCTTAGTTACCAGCAGTAACAGCTTCAAGCTGAAATATGCTGGTATTTTTTGAGTTTTGGCCCCAGCCCTTTTGCCTATGGGCCCACCTCATTTGCCTTAGGCCCTTCCCACCACCGGAATATGCCCCCCCCCGAGCTGCTCCAAAATTGAATTCAGCCCTTAGGCTGAAAGAGGTTCCCCCACTCCTGTCTTAATGGAGTCTGACCATCCATGGGGAGTGGGGGAGTTGTCAGATTTTTCAACACCTGGACCAGTGTTTTCAGAATATAGTGTGGCCCCCACCCTAGAATAAGAAGTGGGCCATCCCTAGAATAAGGATGTTTAATTAAAAATAAAATAAAAAAGAGGTTCAGAAAACTCTAGCTACTCGTTTGTTGACAAAAAAATGCCTGGTGCTCTGCTCTTACTTCCTGCTGTATTTTTCTAAGCTTCTATAATTTATTTTAAACAATGAAAACTTTAACATTCAGAGAGAAACTCAAGGTGCAATAGTATGCATGTTTAGACAGAAAAATGGCTCACAATTCCAAGCATGCCCCAGCCAGCATGGTTGCATGGGGAATGCTGGCGGTTGTAGGCTCTGTCTAAATGTGCATAGGATTGTGCCCACAAACAGGACCGGTGCAGGGCAGTTTGGCGCCCCAGGTGAAATAATATTTAGCGCCCACCCCTCTTGTGCCGTGGGGGGGGGGGCTCCGGAGCAAAGCAGCCCTGCTCTGCAAAAAAAAAACCCTGCGCTGCTGCCACCAACCTACCTTCCCCCCGCCCTGGCTGCTGCTGTTGCTGCTGCTGCCACCGCCTCCGAGGAGGAGGAGGAGGAGGAAGTGACGCGACGGGACCCCCGCGCTCTGTTTTTTGGCGGGAGGAACCAGGGCAACAGGGCTGTTTAAGCCCTGTTGCCCTGGTTCCTCCCGCCAAAACAACATGGGCGGGGCTCCAGAAGCGACGCGACACGGAGAAGGTAGGTGGCGGGGGGGGTCGGGTGTGTTGGGTTTTGCATAGGCAGAACGAGATTACCACCTGACATCGAGATTGTCACCTGACCTGGTGGGTGTCTCTTGAGTTCAAGTACACAAGGTCTCTAGTCACGAGACATAGTCTCGAGGTGATATGACTCAGCAACCTTGGGACAGGTTTGGAATCAACATGTTGATGAATAGGTTATACAACTGGGGTGAGTAATATCCTATTTATAGGTGGTATAAAGCTAACACACTTGATGATAGCTTCACTCCTTCTCCTCTTCACACTCTCGTCTCGACTTGTTCTGGACTTCACTTCATCTAGCCTTACCACTGGGGTATAGGATTTGAGTCTGCAATGATGTAGTGAGTAGAGATGCATTGATTGCCTTAATCCCATGTAATTGGGTCTTACAAATAAACTCTTTAATCTTTATTAACTGCTGTTATCTCCTCCTTCCGCCTGCGTGACTAGGACTGAGGGTCACTGGCTAGGGAAGCTTTTGAACCCGGGTCAGTCCAGCTCTCACATCTGGTTATGGGCCCAGATAACGATCTGATGGTTATCTCAGATGGGCAGATAAGCCCAGAGACGCAGTTCGGAGAAATTCGGCAGTTATAGGGTTAAGAGAATTGTTTACTATTTGTAAGAACGGTTTGTAAATAAACCAGGGAAGGCAATGTTGCTAGATGCTGATAACAGCGGCTTGGAATGCAGCACAACTGAAGAATGCAGGACAGAGAGACGAAGGATTTTTCGTTTTGGAAGCAGCTGGAACGGAGGTGCCAGGCTTGGCAAAAATCCAAGGCTACAGACTGTGAAAAGAAGCTGGAACGGAGGTGCCGGTTCGGGCAGCTACTAAGCTACTAGGCTGAACAGTGAACAACGCTGGACACAAGGATTTCGTTTTCCACAGCTTGCTGGAGTGATTGTCAAGGAGCTGTATCGGGCAAGGAAATAATCTCCAGGAGGCTCTGTGTCTACTCATTTGAGTCAAGGCTACAGCAGGAGGATCATATTTCATTTACAGTTTGCTTCACTCAGCAGCGGATCAGCTATCTTTTGCATTGTATCAACAAGTGGCTTGGATTACAAATGCGTGGATTACGTCTGACGTGGGCAAAGCGTCTGGAGCGTCATGTCGCAGCGAAGCAAAGTCACGTGTGACAGGAACGTATCTTGGGAAACCTGATACTACACGGGAGGCTGTACTAAACCAGCGGAGGCGTGGTTTTAAAACAGCAGGAGAAAAACAGCGCGGCAGTTTTGAACAGAGAAAGCTGTACTTAAAATGGGAAGCTGTTCTTCATTTTCTTCATGTGGGATCACAGAAGAAAGGAGCTTGAAATCAGCAGGGGTGCTGCTGATGGGAAAAACTTTGTGTTTTAACCCAGGACATAACAAAATGCACATTATTTTGTATGTGAGCAGAAGCAGTGGATTGTTTAAACGAAGCTCTCTGTGTTGGACATAAATAAGCAGAAAGAGGACTATGAAATGGTCAGGAGTTTAACAGTCATGTTTTTTGAAACTGTATTTCTTGAAAGTTGGATAACTTGGAATCAAGAAAGTGTAATATATGCTCTTGAAATGTCAGGAAATGTACTGAATGCATATGACTTGAGTATATTGTGGATTTCTCTGTAGCAAAATGTAGACTACTGAATTAGTAGGTATGTTTATATGGCAAAGCTAAGAGATGGATTATTTCTTTCATATTGTAATGATGTAATAAAGAAATGGAGAGTTGTACTGATGCAACTATAAAAAGTTAAATGCTTATATGTATGACATGTACATGCATGCATATCACATGATGTTTGGTCATTTAGATTCACAGGCCTGTGAAAGAAAATGCAAACTGTGTTGTGGGGAAAGCATTTGGAAACTGTAATTTTCACATGAAAGGTAATTTTGTGCACATAAACAAGGGATGCTAGCTTCAACAGGTAAACTGGAAGGCAAGCTGTAAAACCAGTTCATTTCATTTCAATTTGTTCTTGGTGATCTTGTGGATACTGATGGTTTTTAGAGGAAAGGCACGTTATTTCATGATGTTAATTGATCAATACACGAAGTACAGGTTGTGTACATGTTAGATAGAAAGCTGGAGTATTGAACAGAGTCAAGGTGTTTTGTGCTTGGGTGAGAAACAAGCATATTACCCATGTTACCTATTTCTTTTGAGATATGGGGAAGTTCAATTCAGTGCATGTTTTGATGACTTTCTAACAGGATGTGATATTGAACACATGGATTGTGTGGAAGAGTAAACAAACACTCAGAAGAGGTGATACTAATTTGGTTAATGAGGTTTGGGTAGAAGCTCTTAAATGTTTTGATTATGTACATGATAGAAGTTTTAGTTCTGTGGATGAACTGTACACCTTATGGAAAGTAGTGTAGAAGGAGGAATCTTCTGGAGAAACATTTCAGGATCTTGGATCTGATATGTAGGTACATACACCTCAAAGTTAGAAGAAATCTGTAAGGGAGCTTACATGAGATTTTTCTAGAAATGAGAATATTGTGTTTCACATGAATAACACTTGGATGGTGAGATTATCTAGAAGTGTTTAGTATAATGCTGAATGAAAAGGTGAGATCATTTTTCAAATTAATTCTGTTAATGCAGGGGATGCATCAAGTTCAGAGTCAGAATAGAAAAGCATTTGCTGAAAGACAGTCAGGTAAATTTGACAACTCTGATACACATTTGGTTTAGTGGAGACTAAACAAATGATTGTTCATCATTGGTGAAAGTTCATTGGAACAAGAACCTGATAACTGATGAGGTAAGGAACAGGTGAGTCAAACAACCTGTGAGATATCAGGATGAATTTGCAGGAAAAGCCATTTGAAACTCAAAATTTCAAAGGTGAAAAATTGTCTGTTAAGGAAGCTGAACCATAGCTTCAGGCTATGCAAGCTGAGTTGAATTCTTTGGATAAAGAACAAAACATGGAAGCTGGTGAAACAAACAGCAGTCCATGGAACTCATTGTTACCAGATAGATTTTTTAGGTGAAAACTAACCAGATTGAAAAAGGTTATATGACAAATAGCAAGATTGGTTGCTTGTGATTTTTGCTCAAGTTAAAAGGAGCTGGATAATCATGAGTGAGTGCAACAACAATTTGCTTTGGAAACAGTTAGACTGATGTTTAAGAATGTGAAGATGTATGAATATTTCACAATTTGAAATATTGGAACATAAGCATTTTAAATGAGAAGAAGTCTTTAAATGAAAACTGTCTGAGAACTTTCTGAGAATATTTTTCTGTAGGAAAAGCTAAAATCAGCTGGAGGCTGGAATTCTGTTTGAACTCAAACATTGCTGAATTGAGATTTGCACAGAGAGGCAGATCAATGTTTGTTTGTTAAACAGGAGGAACAGGGACATAGACTGTATGTACTTTGTTTAGTTGGATGATCTATTGTTTTTTCTGGACAGATAAAAGCAATATGATATAATTGATCCAGGGTTTGGAATTTCATTTGAAAATGAAACTGCTTGGTGGTGGATCAACTGTTTATTTGTAAATAGAAGTTGAGGGAGAACCAAGAGGGCAGTATCTTACTGCAACAAACCAGAGAAATATCATGGATGTGATTGAGAATTTTGGAGAATGTTAACTCAGTGCGAGACTCCAAATAATTGAGGATTTTCAAGCACATACTGATGGAAAAGCAGTTTGAATGCTACACAGGAGCATTGGGCTGTTGAGCTTTACTGTACAAGCAACAAGGCGAGGTATTGCTGTCAGTGTGATAGACAGACTGTTAGACCAACAGGACATGCTTGGAGAGCTCTGAAAAGGAATTGAGTGTTATCTGGAAGGAACATCACACTTCAGACTAAGAGTTACAAGTCAGAGCACAGGTGGCTTACAGATTCACAGAAATGCCAGTTGTGGTTGTGATAGTAAGAACAACGAGAACACACCTGAAGTTTGTTATTTTTATAACCATACTTTGTTTGATTGATTTTGTTAGAAACAATCATCTAAAAGGTTAGAGTTCAATTGAAATTGAACTGAATGCATTGTATTATGTATTGTGCTATTATGCTATTGTAAAGCTTGAATAGTTATTGCATTTGTTTAAATAGTTTAAATTGTTAAAAATGTTTAAATGATGCTGGGATTGATGTGAAAAACCTATTACAGTTTTTTCAGGAAACCAAGGCAGGATTGCTATGCTGCAGGCAGATAGCAATACACAACGTTTTGGGTTTGCAAATAAAACTGTGTCATGAGGAGGGATACATCAGAAGTGATTTGATAGTGGTTCAAATTTCTGGCAGGTAAAGTCATTCCTGCAGAAGTTTTTTTTATCAAAGTCCATAGATGAAAAAAAAACAGCATCAGATGTCAACAAAGCTGTTGCTGTTGTATGAGGTAAATAACCACGTTCTGCGCAAATGCAAAAGCAGGGGGATGTTGGGTTTTGCATAGGCAGAACGAGATTACCACCTGACATCGAGATTATCACCTGACCTGGTGGGTGTCTCTTGAGTTCAAGTACACAAGGTCTCTAGTCACGAGGCATAGTCTCGAGGTGATATGACTCAGCAACCTTGGGACAGGTTTGGAATCAACATGTTGATGAATAGGTTATACAACTGGGGTGAGTAATATCCTATTTATAGGTGGTATAAAGCTAACACACTTGATGATAGCTTCACTCCTTCTCCTCTTCACACTCTCGTCTCGACTTGTTCTGGACTTCACTTCATCTAGCCTTACCACTGGGGTATAGGATTTGAGTCTGCAATGATGTAGTGAGTAGAGATGCATTGATTGCCTTAATCCCATGTAATTGGGTCTTACAAATAAACTCTTTAATCTTTATTAACTGCTGTTATCTCCTCCTTCCGCCTGCGTGACTGGGACTGAGGGTCACTGGCTAGGGAAGCTTTTGAACCTGGGTCAGTCCAGCTCTCACAGGGTTGTGGCGGCGGCGGCGAGCGGGAGGGCGGGGGGAGGTGCGGCGGCGAGCGGGGCGGGAGGGCGGCGTGGCGGAGGCCTGGCGGGGGCGGTGCAGCGGCAGCGAAGAGGGTCAGCCGCGCGCCCTAGGCAACCGCCTAGTTTGCCTAGCGGTAGCGCCGGTCCTGCCCACAAACTTCCTCCGCTAGAGATAGAGATCAACAGGTGTATATGTCTTTGAATTACTGAAGTGATGAATAAAAAGGATGCATGAACAGTTGTCTGGAATAGAGTCTTTTAAAAAAACAGTTTTACAAACCAAAGTGAAATTTCTATGGAATGATTGAACAAAAGAAGGTGATATCCTGGTGGAGATCAGATGGCAAACATAAAACTGGGAATCTGAAAACCTCTCACATTTAATAGCCTTGCAGTCTCGTGTAGTCACTTCTTCCCTTCAGATCTATGTAAGATGACACTTTGTCAGCAGACGAACTGGTCCACCTGCCCCATGAAGCGTTGATGGCTTCATTAAAATGTCTTCATGAGTAATCTAAATCAGGATAAGCAGCTTTGGAAACATTTCCCAGGTCAATTCTCGATTTCTCATTTCGTTTGGAGCACTTTGATTAAAAGCAACAAAAAAGGCATCGATTTTCTAACTAATTTTCCATCGAGCTTTAACTTCAGCTTAAGGGGGAACATAAAATAGCTTACTTCAGAACCAGCTGCCATCAGAAGTCTTCAACCTCATCATGAGGAAAGACTTAAGAAATACCTGGGAAAAGAGCAATTGCTTTTTTATTATTGTTATAATGCAAGGAAATTGCTCTCCAAAAAAATGACGGAGACATACTAAATATGTATAAGATATGTACTGAAAGGCTCTACAAAGAGCTGCCATAATGGATTTCAATCATACAGTAACTTCTTTCATAACTAAACAGAAAATCTGGCACTTTATTAATGGGCTACTTCTCTCACTTCCCCAACACCGCAAAGCCTTTTGAGGATGGGAAGGCGCACCTGCCCAGGTTGTCCAGCCCTACTGAAGATGAATGTCAGGGCAGTACCTTTGATGTAATATTTACACCTCATGGAAAAGTGACATTGCATATTTGGGACATTTATCCAGAAAAACAGATATGTCATTTTCACAAGGCTAGGGTGATCTTTTAGTTCTCATCTTAACATGTATCAAACGGCTGACTGGCTTGCTATTGTGCTGGTGTCAGTTTGTTGCTCAAAAGATTAAATGATCTTTCCTGATTCTGTGCAATGTCACTGCTCACCTTCCCACCCCTCCCTGCATGGAGCCTCAATAATGGTCTGAAAACATTTTTATTTTAAAATCGGGTCACTTATCTGAGGTTGTGAATATGTATGGGGTGGGATTCAGGCCCAGCCTAACTCGTTCTTATTATCTTGAGGTCTCAGTTTTTGTCCTTTTACATAGAGAGCTAGTGTGGCCTAGTGGTTAGAATGTTGGACAGGGACTCAGGAGATCCGGGTTCTAGTCCCCACTTGGCCATGAAGCTCACTGGGCAACGTTGGGCCAATCACTGAATCTCCGCTTAATCTACCTCACAGGGTTGTTGTGAGGATAAAATGGAGAGGAGGAGGATTATGTAAACCAACTTGGGTTCCTCACAGGAAAAAAGGCAGGATATAAATATAATAAATAAATGCTCGCATTGGGTTCTCAGTATAACATTTTATTTTGTTGTTTTTTATTGTCTTATAGAAAACAATAGAAATATTTGGAATATTTAATTTCACTATTGTATTCAATCTGTAAAATGGGCACATTTTTCTAGCTTGTCTTACAAATGCTTAATGCCTTGATATTATGCTATATTTATGGATGTTGTATGTCTTGTGACTTGATGTGTAATCTGTGGATGAGATCATGTGCTTGGGTCACTGGTTTTGCATACATTTCTATTTTTTGTGTAGTATTTGTGGCATGCTGTACTAGTCTGGTTTATGGAAGATCAATAGTGGTGGCATCATATCATCTGTGGGGGGCCCTACATTCTACTTGAGTTAGAATTCTACCAGTTTTCATTCTGGTGGAATTCTAACAAAACCACAGATATTCACTGTATCCCTTAATCCCTAACAGGAAAGAAACTGACACAAAGGGTACACAGCCATGATATCCTCGAAAGTAGCTGTCGATTATTGTAGCTACATGTTTGCTCACACATGTTGTAGACCGTCTAATCCATGTTTGATCTTCCATGTAATCTTTTCTGAGCTCTTGCAGTTCATCCCTTGTCCAAAGACAGGGTAATTAATTGCCCAGTTTGCATGATCACGGTGGGGGAAATAAGCCATAATGACTTTCCCTGCCGTGCATGCTGGTCACGTGCTGGTTGCATGCCAAAACCTATGGGCTATTTTAAGGTTCTGATGTGGCTTGTTAACCACATAACAAGCCACCTTCAATGGCTTTGCATGACATGGAAGCCATACTGGTGAGGGTAATTATGCAAATCCCCCTGGCATGTGACCAGCATGTGTGGCAGGGAAAATAAGCCACCTTGGCTTATTTCCCCCACTGTGATCATGCGAACTCAGTCAGCATGCAAAGCATTTTCATTCAATGTTTCATTCATTGAATCAGAGTGCCAGAAGGGGTCAAGTACAGCCTGCCAATATAAGGCAGGATCCTTCACCATATAAACCTAGATATTCTAGATCTCTGTGTACTTGAAACAAAGATGAGGAGCAAGCAAAGTGCCTATAGAGCAGCTGGCCCCAGATGTCATGTAAGCTCTTCATGCCAGGCAGATGAATCATTGATGGCTGATGCCACAAGTTGCACATCTGGCATGTGGAATCCATCTCACGTTATTTACTGGCTTCTTCTGTGAAGGAGATGTGCGTATGAGCTCTAACACAGGAACACTGGAAAGAGCAGAAGCAAGAAGACTAAATGCAAAATGTGCAGTAAATAGCTAGACCAACCAGAAAGAAGGCCAGGAGGTGAGAGATGGCTTTCTTCGCAGACTTCTTTTTTTTCTTTTTCTTTTTTAAGCACTGCTAATCTGAGGTCAGTGGAGACCAATATTTCATAAATGATAGCTTTTGGCAACTTGTGAAATTTACATCCCCACCACTTTCTGCAATCGTATTAACATTGTGACTAGCTTCCATTGTGACTACTTTTGCCACAAATTCCATTATTCTAATTGAGTTCTCCTACTGATTGTTCATTCCAGCTTTTAACTGAGCTTTATCAGAAGAGAAAAATGAATGTGGGCATTCACTGATATTTGCAAGTGATGGTCAAGTGCCTGAGAGAGCTGTCAGGTTTTTTTTTGGAGGGCTTTTTTGTGGTGTGTGTGCCCAGATATACCTGCCTTCCTGAAACGAATATCAATAGAAATTAGATTCTGTCTGACATTTCTATTGACTATCTGATAACTTAATTTTTTTTTAAAGCATTTGAAATTCTGTTCACTATAGCAGAATCATGTCATCATCATCATCATCAGGCGATCACTCGTGACCGAGTAAGATTGTCTTCCGGGATAAAAGGAGGAAATTCTAAAGAAGATTGTGTAGACTCTAGCGATGGGTCCGTAAGTGACTGTGGAGGCCAATTCTAGATCCACACAGCTTCCCACAGTGAGGACACAGGTTACCAGATAGAAGATGGTCCTGTAAAGGATTCATTTGACGTGCTTTTCGCTTAGCACCTATTGATGTTAACAGGATTCATGTGGCCTGGAGAATCCAGGCTGAGGAAGTAAGTCAAAAATAGGAGAAAGGTCTAGGCACATATGTAAGGGTGGGGGTGGGGTGGGAGGTCACTTTAACCTTTGTTTGCATTTCTCTATGCACTGTTTGATTCAGATTGTGAGAAGAGATGTGTTTCGTACCTTGGGGGGGGGGCTTGCCTCAGCTCTCCTCTCCTCGGCAAGCAGCCTTCCCCCGAAGCCTGGATTCTCCGTGGCGCGGAGCGATTCTCCACCCGCTCTTCGCGCTGCTGAGGCAGCTGGGCCGGCAGTGTGGGGTCCTGTTGCGTCATTTCCTGCTGGCCGGAAGTGACGCGACGGGACCCCGCGCCGCCGCCGCCGCGACGGAACCCCGTGCCACGTTTTTGGCGTAGAAACCAGGGCAACATGGCTTAAAACGGCCATTTTAAGCCATGTTGCCCTGATTTCTACGCCAAAAATGCGGTTCTGTCGCATCGGCGCAGGGTCCCGTCGCATCACTTCCTGGCAGCCAGATATGATGTGACGGGACCCTGCGCTGCTGGTGCGGTGGCGCGGCGGCTCAAGCAGAGGGGCGAGCGGGTGCCAGGTAAGGCCTGTGAGTCTCGGGGGGGGGGGCAAGTGGGGCCGATTTTGGCCTCACTCCAGCCCCCCGATATTCACGGTAACATGCCTAAATTGAGTCCTTTGGGGAATGGAGCATGCAAGAACAATCACCCACCCTGAAACTCTTCCTCTCTTTTGGCATAAGTGACCAGTTCAGTGAGGGTTGTATTTGTGCCAGTGTCATTTAGGATGGCCATGTGTTCTACTTTATAAAGGATGCTTCCCCATTCGAAGGGCTGTCAGAGGTGAAAGGGCTGTCCCTTTCTTTGCAAGCATCCTCTATCCAACATAGCTGCCTGTCAACAGGCAACACCTGTGCAGCATGCTGAGCAGGCACACCGGGCAGCTGGTCACAGTCCCCCCCCCCACACTGGTGAAATGTATATGTATTGTGTTTCTATTGAAATTATTGTCATTCTCCCTGAATTTGCATCCATATGTATAAATTAACATATGCAAATGTTATACAGCTCTGTGTCCTCTTTTGTCCTTTTTGGTAAGGCATTTCCTCTCTTTTGGCATAAGTGACCAGTCTACTGTACTGCCAGTGACTCACTTGAACAGAATGAATAAGCCAGCTGCTTGTAGCACTCAAGCAAGAAAGAACTGAAATGTGCTATAGTAATTTTGCTAATTATCACTTTGGACAAAGTATTCAAATCATATAAACCTGGTATGGCTCTGGGCTTGATATTTGCATGGTCAGTTCTTTCTAATTAAGAATCAGTTCCAGTTCCTCAATCAGATATTTTGTCACATTCACTGAGAAATGGGTTATTTGCATCAAATCCCAACGTGAAAGAATACCAAACTGGGACATCACCTTTTTAAGCAAGGTAGTGGTGTTCAGTCATGACAAGCAAATACTAGCTCACCTTTAATAAATTCAGTGGGGAAACTTGCTTCCTTTTCATTGGGCCTGTATTTCAAATCGGCCGGCTGCAAACGAAGGAATAACTCACTGCAAAAGTTCCATATTAAAAGTGTGTGGTTCAAAGCTCTGATTGGATCAGATTTCCCAAGCGAGATGTACCTTCGGAATCCACATCTGGCATCTCCTCAGTGAAATCTAATCCAACTTGCCCTGCCATATTTTATAGGGATGTGCATTGGATTCGCCTGAAATCCGAGCCTTATCAGGCTCCTTTGGACCATTTTTGGTGCTTCCAGAAATGACGCAGGCTTTCTTCCAGAGCAGTGGAAGCTGGTGACTCCTGTGTCGGTGGGGCTCCTTATCCATTGCATCTTTTTTGTTTCAGCTTTATAGGAGCTATCCATGGTGCTCCATTGTGTGTGGGGGGGGTGGAGTTCAGCACCATGGATAGCTCCTATATGCTCAAACAAAAAGATGCAATGGATAAGGAGCCCCACCGACACAGGAGTCACCAGCTTCCCCTGCTCCAAAGTGACCAGATGTGAAGCTGGACCCTGCATGAGGCTTCATTGACAATTCAGCTTTGGAAAGGCAAACAGTGCGTCTCGAGGAATAGTGCCTCTTTCTTTCTTTCTTTCTTTCTTTCAACACTGATCGGAGGGAGGGAAGGAGGGAGTGGGGTTGAGTGACTGACAGGTCCACCTTCTAATCATAGGGCACATTTTACTGGGGGCTATCCAATCACAGTGCTTTTGGAGGACAGTAAGGATGAGATCGTGAAAAGGCCATTCTTCTAATGCCACCAGGCTTCAGTATGGGGGAAAAAGAAGAAGCCTTAAACTGATTTTCAGTCATCATGAATCTCTAGCCGCTGCTAGGGATGTAACCACTCGCCTCGGGGGGTGGGGGGGCGTAGCAGGCCGAAATCGCATGATGAGCCACCCGCGCCTGCCGCGATTGTCCCATCGCATCACTTCCGGCTGCGACGGGACCCTGCTGTGCTGGCGCGACGGGACCCGCACTGCGTCATTTCCATAGAAACCAGGGCAACAGGGTTTAAAACGGCCATGTTAAGCCCTGTTGCCCTGGTTTCTACGGAAATGACGCTGTGCGGGTCCTGCCTCGCTGGCACAGCAGGGTCCCGTCGCGGCGGGTGCGGGTGGCTCGAGTGGCGCGGAGAATCGCTCCACACTGTGGAGAATCGAGCGGGGGGGGCACCGCAGAGAGGCGAGGTGAGGTGGGGTGCCCCCCCCCAGGTACATTAACATCTCTAGCTGCTGCACCTATCCTTTTGAAACTTTGCATGTTTCTTACCTGGAGACAGCTCTAGGGTGTATGACATTTTCATACACATTTCCCCTCCACCCCCACCCCCACCCCAAAAAAATGCGGGGAGGGAAGGGGAAGCAAATCACTCTTCCCCCCCCCATATTTGAGGACTCTCCTTCCCCCTAAATCATTGTACCTATCATTCTGAAACTTTGCAGTTTTGTTAGGTAGTATGCTGGGGAACATGGGCAGGAGGGTGCTGCTGCACTGATGTCTTGCTTGTGGGATCCCGTGGGCAGCTGGCTGGCCACTGTGTGTGAGCAGAATGCTGGACTAGATGGTCTGATCCAGCATGGCTCTTCTGACATTCATATGTCCTTATGTTCTTATTACATAGGACCACCTCTATGGTGTCTTTCATTTTCAGAAGGATAGTCCACAGGGAAGTAAGTTAGGGATATGAGCATGTCCCACTCATTTCAATGAGACTTACTTCTATGAAGGTATGCATAAGACTGCAGACTTAGTTGGCACCTACCCCACCTTGCTGCCTTCAGAAGCCAGCTGGTCATTTACATGTGTTTGCAGATTATCATTATCTGCTGTTACTTTTGGTTCAGCAGTGCCTTTTGATACCAGGCTCAATAAGAAAAGAATAGTTACTGGTCCTGTTCTCCCTCTCTTTAAGTGTTTGTTTAAAAACAACAACAACAACAACAACAACAACAACTTGCAAATTTAAATCAGGACTAGGATATTGTGGAGGAAGGCTAACCCTTCCCTCCCGCTCCTCTTGTCCTGATGAAAGTTCCCCCTGAAGCTATTCATTCTAACTGGGTAAAAGGCAGGTTGGCAGGGGCAATTTTCATCAGCAAAATGGGATAGACGGGAAGGATTAACTCTCTCCAGTTCTCTAACATTGCAGTCCTAATCCAACAACCCTCCCACTCCCTCGACACATGCACGCACACATACTCTATGGGTTCTTTGTACAAACATTTGGGAGATTATCTCTGTCATTTCATCTATAGTTTGGCAAACAGCTACAGGTAGTTGAATATGGCATTTTAATATTTCATTGAAATATGGATGAACAACAAGGGGGAAAGTTTGGTTGGAAGAGTTTTTAAGTTTGGTCTCCATAGAAAAATATTTCCTTTCAAGGCCAAATGACAGCTTGACACCTTTCTGATGAGCGTAACAGGGAATACGCATTGAAAATGAAGCACTGAAGTTGATGACGTGTGGTTTTTAAAAAAAGAAAAAAAGCCTCCCTTGGATGAAATTGCCTAATTACAAGTGAAAAAAATGAAATGACTAATATCCAAATTCCAGCTGGGCAAACCCCCGTTAGGCTGCTAATAATATTTGTCGTTTGACATCAATCAACACGTGTTCAGATTTCTAGGCTTCTCCTAAACTCAAGAGATGAGATCCAGGTGAAAAGGGAAATTACCAACAAGCTGTAAACAACTATAAATTGCCACAGATGCACTGGGACTGTATTTGCTTTAAAGTGATGTATATGTAATCAAAATTTAATACCAATCATCAGCCATTCTTCATATATTGCCATAGAAGCAGCATCTGTGTTTATCTACAACATGCTATACACCGTACAAATGGGGGCAAAAGTATAAACACTAGGGCTGTGCCAATTTTTAAGAACATAAGGAGAGCCCTGCTGGATCTGACAAGGGGTTTGTCAAATTCTGCATTCCATTTCCTTCAGTGCCGACCCAAACTCCTCTGGGGAGCCAAAAAGCAGGGAATGAAAGCAACAGCCCACACCACCACCACCACCACATTAGCTTTTCATGATGTTTGACTTTCTATCCAAAAATTCTTCTTTTTCAGGGGGCTGATGTAGTGGAAATGCAGAAGACCACTGTAATCTTGAGGATAAATTAGTGGTGAACAGCAATTGCTCCTTTTCGTGCCTAGATTTCCTTTGGGGCCTGGGTTCATTAAGTGATTCGCTATAGCTATGCTTCTTCTCTTATTATTTCTTTGAGTGAGCTATTTGTCTGAGGCTGAGCTGGTTACAGCTGGAGAGTCTCGTATTTACTTTTAGATGGTCTCTGGCAGGATCTCAAGGTTAGCCACCTGTTACAGGAGTAATTGGGATGGTCATATAGTTAGCTATGCTGGCCGCTTACCATTTGCTAGAGGCAATCCTTTCACTTTGCAAGAGTGTATAAACGTTCTGCAAGTTATTGGAGTGATCATAATGGTATATAAGTCCCTGGAACCCTCCCAATGTGGAATCACAATGCAGGCCAGCTGGGAAAGGTGTTGCATACCCAGCTGTTACTGTAGTCCGTCTGTTGCCATTCTAAGGGAGCTCCCGGCGACTGAAGGGAGTGGACATAAGCATTGCAATCTTGCTTTGTGGTTTCTCGCTCTGTAGTTTGTCTTTGGATTAATAAAATCTTTAGCCTTCACCCACTGGTGAGTTCATTGTTTCTGAATCCCAAAAGAACCGTTGCCTCTTGGCAACACAGCTGAATTCCTCCTAAAGGGAAGTATCCAACACTGCTGTTGAGCCTCTGCTCTTTCTCTTGTGCCCACAGGACTTCCCATGATTGCAGCAGGGAGCTGGTACTTCCTAAAATAACCCTGGAAATGAGACTCCCTTCTGATTTAGGAACTGCTAGCTTCCCATTGTACTAGCAGTGGGCCCCGCTAGTGCATGAGCAGCATTGGATACTGCCCAAGATGCCTGGGCTGCCTTTTCGTTGTGACTCCTTTTCGTACAAAAACCGCTCCTGTGTTATTATGCAGTCAATAAGGTGGCATGTCAAGAATGATGTCATGGTACATGCTGACTCGTGTTGTCATCATCATGTCACTGAGGTGCAGCAAAGAAAGTCTGCACATCAAGAAGCGCTATATGCGAAAGTTCCCCGTTTCAATCTCTGGCATCTCTAGGGATGTGTGAGGAATCCATTTGAGGGGTGGAATCCGGCAGATTTGACCAGTTCGACCCCCCCGCCAAACTCCGCCTCACTTACTGCTTCCCCCGAGTGCCACATTCTCCTGAGTCGAGCCAGGGAAGCGACTTCCGTTTTCAAAGCAGGACTGCTGTTTACATAGAAACTGCCATAACCTACACCAAAAACGGCCGTAGCTTGCACGATCCATGCAAATTACGGCCATTTTCAGCCATTCTTGGCATAGCTTATGGTGGTTTCTATGCAAACAGCAGTCCTGCTTTGAAAACGGAAGTCGCTTCCCTGGTCTCGACTCAGCCTGCTTCCGACACGCGTGACAATGATATCCTGCCGACCAGAGGTGGGTCAAGTGCTGCAGCATCGTCCATCCCTATCTCTAGGGGATTTGATTATAAAAGCGCCCTGCCGCATTCATGGACATTTTACAGGAAGACAATATTTTACGTCATCTTCCATTTGTAACCCTCCTGTGTGTGGGTTTTTTTTTGGTGTTTTTAATTTTTATTACATTTTCCAAAAGAAAAATACATGCGGGGAAAAACCACATGAAACATATCAATACTAATACGTAACACACACACCCCAATCCCTCCACCAACTTAATCCGTATTAAATTATCATTTTTTCATTTCTTTATAAACTTCTTTTTCAAGAATCCCACAATTTTCTATACGCTTCTGTCAGCATTAATCTATTCGAATCTTTTTTCATGTAATCTATGTACTTTTGCCAGTCCTTCTTTAAAAAGTATCTTTTTTCTTTATCCCTCTATACATTCTTAATTTTTGTGTCAACTTTCCATTAACTTTCCCATATTTTCTTTTTCCACATAGATATTGTCAGCCTCCGAGCAACCCTCCTGTGTTTTCCCACACTCCTTCTGCCTTTTTTTTTTCTTATCACAAACAAATCTGTGGGGGGGGTGCAATCCTGTGGCTGCTAGACACAGCCTATATGGCCATAGGAAAATTCGGAGTCCCAGCCCCAACCTCGGAAAAGCACTCCAAGGTTGGAGCTGGGACTCTGAATTTGGAGCTCCCTCCCTCCCTCCCTCCTCATAGCCGGCATGGTTCTTTCTGAGCCGGCTGCAGCTCTGAGGTCACAAGATCGATCGACCTTGGAGCTGGCATTGAGTGGGTGTTCCGGGGTGGGGAAAGGAGGAATGAGGCTCTGCCAAGATACAATGTATCCTGGCGGCACTGTCCTCCTTTGAGCAGGCACAAGAGACTTAGATGGCCGAAACTGTCCGTCTAAGTCTTTTGCAGGGCGGGAGAAGCACAGAGGCAACCTTTGCCTCCATGCTCCTCCTGACCTCGATAGGGATGCCCATAATCCTTCGAGTTCAGACGGCTACAGGTAGGGATGTGCGAGGATTTCATGGGGGTGGGGTTGTGGAAATCCAGCGAACTGGCCAGGCTCGACCCCCTGAACACCATCCTGCTTACCTTCTTCCCTGGCTTGACTCGCGTTCTCCCGAGTCGAGCTGGGGAAGTGACTTCTGGGTTCCCAGCGGGCCGCTGTTTACATAGAGCAGTGTTCTCCAACCTTGGGTCCCCAGCCCAGATGTTTTTGGCCTACAACTCCCAGCATGCCCCAGCCAGCTATGCTGGCTGGGGCATGCTGGGAGTTGTAGGCCAAAAACATCTGGGCTGGGGACCCAAGGTTGGAGAACACTGCTCTATATAAACAGCGGCCCACCGGGAACTCGGAAGTTCAATGAGCAGTGAGGCGGGTGTCCACTTATGGCCCGGCTCGGTGGGCACAGCAGCGTCGTCCACCGAGCTGGAGCCTTGAGGTGGGTTGGGTCTCAGCAGATCACCCACCCCTAGTTACAGGCAGCCACATCGGATCGCGCTATTAAGGAGGGAAAGAAAGAACACTGTACAAAGGAGGAGGAAAATGGTGGCTTCCTTCCTTCTCTCTCCCTGCCACCCCACCCTTTTTTCTTTACTTCACCTCAGGCACCAAACAGAGCAGTAAACACAGCTTGTGGTCCAATTGTATTTGTTCTTCTGACCCAGCAACTGCCCCTTCTGCTGGTATTTTATTCCAGTTGGGTTAGTCGGTCAAAAGGGGGTTTGTTTTGTTTTGTTGTTTTGTTTCGTTTCAGAGACGTGTTAAAGCGTATGTCAGTCAAGTTCTACTGCTTTGTCTTTTAATTAAGCAGGAGACAATAAAATAGAATGTGAGGCAACCTGTCCTGGACTTAGAAATGTAATTTAGCTTCCTCTATGAAAAGGTTAAGTTAGTTATTAATTGAGGTCATAGCAAAGGGATTAAATATGATATTAAAGCTTAATAATGATTTTCACTCTAGTCCCTTCTGAGACTTGAAGCAGTGCTCAAAAGGCAGAAAACAGCATGTTTCATACTGTTGCTGGCAGTTTTGCCCTGCCCTGAGCAAAGAAATAGCTGCACTTTAACCATCAATATCCCCTCTCACTCCCCAGCGATGTCTTTAAATTATTCACATTAAAAATGTAGCAACGCTTTAATAGAAGCCTGCTAAGCAAAGGTCCTTAGGTAGAGCTTAATTCCTTCCCCCAGAATTAATAATGCTGATTATTACAAGCAGTACATTGTTGCTTTATTTTTTTGGCCTACGTTAGCTTCGGACATTGATACTGTAGAGTAGAAGTGGGGAACCTTTTTCAGTTCAGCCCAAGGGCCAAATTCCAATCTGGGAAAGGTATTGGGGCTTGCATTCCATCAGTGGGTGAGGCCAAACTGTGATTATTACCAATTTTAAGCCTACTCAGAGGAAAGCAGGTCAAGGCTTCTGCGTGTCTACTCAGAAGTCAGCAGGACAAGCCACAGAAGTAAGTAGGCAGGGCTGCGTAACTCTGGTGCTTCCTCCCCAGGTCCTGTCCCATTTGCCTGACAGAGGAAAGCTCTTATCTCCAGTCAGCAGCTGTCAGAGATATGAGCTTTTCCCTGCCAGGAGAGATGCAGGGCCTAGGAAAGAAGTTGGCTGGCTAGATGGGGAGCCACTGTGGGCCAGAGGTTCCCCATACCTGCAACAGAGCAAGTGTGGTACTTAAACTGTGCTTCTGGGACCTAGGTCAAGTGTCAGTACCTGGCATTCTTGGGCAGCTGCCAAGGGCCCAATATTCTGGCAGAGCCCACTGTTGATGCCTGTCCTGCCTCTGCCCCTTAAAAATGTCTGACCTCGCATGCCAAGCAGTAAATGTGTGGTTGAATCTAGCCACCCATTCAATTTCCTGCAATGCTCCAGTTGTAGCATCATTCTGAGGCGTTGTGGGAAATAAAAATGGTGGCTAGACCCATCTGCCCAGTGCTGCTTGGAACACTGCCACTGCAGACAGGTAAGCCCACTAGTGCCCACTGACATGAGGAGGTGGCCCACCAGAGATTACTTTGCCCATTGTCCTATCGAACCTGCAGCTGGCCTTGTCTGGAACCAGTACCAATCTGTGCACACTTTTAGATGATCCTGGAGGAGGCCACATAGAATTTGAATCACAAAAGAAAATACTGATGAGTCAGGGGCTTCCTAACAGTTTATATAATACATGTTAACGAGGAAAATTCAACACCCCCCCCAACTCACACACCCTCTACAGGGCAAGAAGTGTGGGAATCCTTTCTCCAATGCATGTAAAAGGCAGCAACTGGGGGAGGTGCATTTTGAAGAAAATGACATGAAGAGAAGACTTTCTGCCTCTTCCGCCTGCTTCTCTTTGACTTCAGACTGTGACCTCAGCCCTGGCTGCATTGTGTATGTATTTTTTTTATAAAAAGAAAAAAGAAAAAAAAGCCAAAGAACTATGAATCACGTGTACTTCTGCCCTCATATGAACCCTGATTTATCTTCATGCTTGCCTTACCACTGCACTTCTGTTTCCCCCATGTTCCGTTTATTTTCTGTGCCCAGGGTGGCCATGTATCCTACTTTGTGGAGGACTGTTCTCTGTTAGAGGGCATGATCCTCCTCTGTTTGAAAGACTGTCTGGCCCAAGTCCAGTTTAAAGATAAAGAACCACAAGTAGGGAGGGGGCAGCAACGTCTTTGAAATTGCCTACCCACAGTTAGCACCTGGACAGCAGGTTAACTGAGCAGGCTACACAGGTCACCTGGTCACAGTCTTCCCTATAATGTCTCATATTTCTATTTAACTTAGACTAATTACTTCTGATTTGCACCTAATCATATGAAGTGGCATATGTAAATTTTATGCACATTGGCATCCTCTTTTGTCCTCCTTTTTTTTTTTTTTTTTTTTTTGGCAATGCGCGAGTGGTATATCCTATTTATGCCTCTCTGCTTTTTTCAGCTCCAAAGCTTTCCCTGACCACCCACCTGCCCTTTCTGAAACCCTGCAAGAATCTCCAAAGATAACACTGGGGGTGGGGGGAGAACATTCACCTCCAGTGAGCATCCTCAGTTTGTCAATAAAAAGACATGTTTTGGTATTATATATTACAGGTGCAAAAAAATGTGTGCTAGGGTCATATGTGTGGCCAGCAGATTTATACTGGAGTGACAATTAGTGATGGGGGCCAAAGATGTGTATGTGTGTGTGTGTGTGTGTGTGTGTTTAAAGTGTGACTTTAAAGAGAGCCAGTGTGGTGTAGTGGTGAGAGTGTTGGACTGGGACTCGGGAGATCCGGGTTCTAGTCCCCGCTCGGCCATGAAACTCACTGGGTGACTTTGGGACAGTCACTGACTCTCAGCCTAACCTACCTCACAGGGTTGTTGTGAGGATAAAATGGAGAGGAGGAGGAGGATTATGTAAGCCGCCTTGGGTTCCTTGCAGGAAAAAAGGCGGGGTATAAATAT
This sequence comes from Shinisaurus crocodilurus, assembly GCA_021292165.1. Classification (NCBI taxonomy): domain Eukaryota; kingdom Metazoa; phylum Chordata; class Lepidosauria; order Squamata; family Shinisauridae; genus Shinisaurus; species Shinisaurus crocodilurus. The sequence continues at coordinate 31,500,058 of CM037877.1, forward strand.
AATAATAAATAAACTTGCAGTAATCATAAGGGAGCTAGCGCAGAAAGTGTCAGGTCTCGTGGCCTCCATTTCACTCACCCAGTGAAGCTGCCAGAAGCAAAACTATCTGAGGCAAAGTACATGATTTCCTATCAGAGATGACAAGGCTGCTGATCTGTGCTTTGCCACTGCCCTATTGCACCTTACTGGCTCTAAGCTTTAGACTTCCATGCTAAGGTTGAGCAGAAGCCCTGCATTCTGCGCTGAAATGTCATTGCTGCTGCTCTGCCAAAACTCTGGAGTGGATTGCACTTCAGCATGTGGAATGGATTCTGCAATCCACACCAGACATATGCAGAACGGCCTAGTTTGAGGAGTGGCTGGCGCTATTACTGCCCCCATGACACATGGAAGGCTTTGTGAGAGGCTATCAACCCTCTCTCCATCTGGTGCCCTCCAAATGTTTTAGACTACAATGCCCCCCAATTTTGACCATTGGACATGCTGGCTGGGGCTGGTGGGAAATGTAGTCCAAAACATCTGGAGGGCACCAGGTTGGGGAAGGCTAGCTGAACTGAGGGACTAGATGAGAACATTTTTACAACTCTCAAGAAGTGCCACCATTTTGGGGTGATTTTTTTCAAGAGGAAGAAGGAACATATTGTGGGCACCTTGGCAGCCAGGCCAAAGCTCCTCAGGTGAAATGAAGCCACCACAGTGTAGTATGCCAAAATGAGGTGTGCTGATTCAAACTGCATGTTTATGTAACTCAAGCTGGATTGGGTCTTCAGAGTGAAGGCAATGTGCCTTCGCTTTCCCTCACTTACATCACCAAGTAGATAAATAGGGTGGAGTCAATAATTCCATGACGTTGTCATGATCCCTGATTGGCTGGGATGGTGGAATGGAGAATGAAGCAGTCCTGTTAAAGTTTAAAAGATGGCAAAGCAGCAGCTGATGAGTTAACAATGGCTACAAATAGGTTGCCATAATGAAATATATTGGAAGTTATCAGTAGAATTTTCCCATTGCTTTTATTGCTGGTTTCTAAGGATTTTTTTGTCACACCAATGGCTTTGAATGGGGTAGTGTTGGAAAACAAATTATTAAATGCCAATTTATAAAAAAGATATTTCCTCTGTTTTTATATGCTTGCTCCCGTGGTTCATATTGACAGCTCGACAAATTTCTGCCATCACCCACTCACTAAGTAATTGCATTAACTATGCTGAAACTTGAGGGTTCAAAAAGGGCAAAGTGTTTATTTTTGATAACTTCAGGCACCCACTTCAGCCACAGCCGGTCTCTCCTCCACTGACACCATGTCAGACGCAAGCATCCCTGCTGTATCGACGGAGGAGGAAGCTGCTCCCCTATTCACAAGAGTATAACATAGAAAGCTATGTTCTAAAATGAAGATAAAATCATATAGGATCCCCCACCCCGCTCCCAAAATAATTGCAGCAAAACAGGCTCTCACAGCAGGCAAGCTTTTGCCAACTATTCAGGCCCCTGCCTAAATCTATAGATGCTCTGCAGGAATTCCACTGTCTGCCTTGATTCCATTTACTGGATTTATATTAGCTATATAAAAACTTTGCCTTTAGCCTTCACTAAGCTGTAAAAACAATAGAGTTCCTCTGGAGGAGGCTTCCAGCTAGCAAAAGTGAAAACACAGCCTCAGTGTTCTCATTAGTTCTACAGTTAAGCATAAAGGAAGGTGCACTAATTAGAAAGAAGGAAAATATGTGGCTCCATCAGTCTGAATCTGAAACTAAAGCTTTTGTGAAAATGATCTCAAACATGATATACATATTTAAGACTGAAAAACTAATACTCAATTATTATTTTGTTAAAAAAACATGTTTGTGTGTTTCTTTCTTATGGTGTTTCTTTCTTGTGGTTGGGAGAGGCGTTCCGTCAGGTATTGCGGTCCCAAGCCATGCAGGGCTTGCTTTATAGGCTAAAACCAGCACCTTGAATCGGGCTCGGTAGCATATAGGCAGCCAATGCAAGTGGGCCAGAACAGGTGTTATATGTTCAGACCTCTTGGCCCCAGATATTAATCTGGCTGCCGTATTTTGCACCAGTTGCAGCTTCCAAACAGTCTTCAAGGGCAGCCCCACGTAGAGTGCATTGCAGTAGTCAAGCTTAGAGATTACCAGAGCATAGATTACTGAAATCAGACTATCCCTGTCCAGATAGGGGCATAGCTGGGCCACCAGCCAGAGCTGGTAGAAGGCACTCTTTGCCACTGAGGCCACCTGAGCCTCAAGTGACAATGAGGGTGATGGCGCGTGAGTGACAGCAGAGCCCCGTGTGTGCGAGATGGGAGATTAAAAATCCTGTTCAGTGTGTAGAGGCCCATTTATCCACACACAGAAATCCAGATCTTTCTCCCCCTCTCTCTGCGCAGCGTGCAGCGTTTCGGTTGCAATCAGCCAGCCAGCTTTCCAGCCTGTAATCCGACTCCAGCAGCCAGCTCCCCCGTTTGCAGATAGCAAGGAAAAAACTCTGTAACTCCACAGGTCTATTCTACCTGTTTATTTACTTAGCAAAGTAATATTCTACAGAGTATACATTTCCTAGTTACAGTCCATGTGCAGAGTACAGTGCATAGCAAGCATTTATTCCAGTGGAGCAAGTTGAGCTTTACCCCACCTCAGCAAAGACGCTACATTGTTGCATAAGTCCAGCAAGCAATAGTCAGAAGAAAAGAGTGAAGAGAGAGAACAGTCCTGCTCCTCTCTAAAATGGCTTCAGACAGAAAAACAAGTCAGTACGTCACCAGAACATCTAAACCATGTGACTAGCTCATACTGTTCTCACACTTTAGTAACCCCTGCGAAAACACGAGATTCTAGAGAGACATAATAAACCTGTTTACCCGCCATTCTGTCCCTTCCATGTGTAAACAATGTGCTCCAGCTTGTGAATGTGATACATATCACAACAGAGGGCTCAAAGTGGACCCCCAAGCTATGGACCTGCTCCTTCAAGGGGAGTGCAACCCCATACAGAACAGGTTGAATTCCCTCCATCCGGTCAGAGGAACCACCCACTAACAGCATCTCAGTCTTGTTTGGATTGAGCTTCAGTTTGTTAGCCCTCATCTAGTCCATTGTCGCAGTCAGACACCGGTTTAGCACATCCACAGCCTCACCTACAGAAGAGGAAAAGGAGAAATAGAGTTGTGTGTCATCAGCGTACTGATGGCAACAAACTCCAAAATTCTGGATGACCCCACTCAGCGTAGAGGGCAGTGTGGCACTTACACTGAATATCCAGAATCGGATGAGTGTTGATATTCACATCTGTCTGTTTACAATCCTCAATGAACTTTGTGGATGTCTGAAAATAGATACATATCTTTCCACTTTTGGGGAAATACACCAGTGACATGCTGACACAATCTCATTGAGCTTTCAGAATCCATCCACAAAATTTGTCTAGGATTGTAAGCATCCAAAACATTCGATTTTGGACATTGACTGGAAGGAAATATAATTGTGTATGGCATCTTAGGCATGCCTGCTGCCTAACGGAAAGAAATGCACAAGCTAATTAACCTCGGCCAAGTATATATATATGTGTGTGTGTGTGTGTGTGTGTGTGTGTGTGTGTGTGTCATATAAGGGGTCTGAAGAAATTTGGATGAGGCTTTAAGCAAACTGCCCACATCACGTATGCAAGTACAGAAGGCAAACAGCAAAACGATCCAGGGTCGTTTCCGCCAAACAAGTCTGTCACAAAGAGGAGGGCCAGGATCTCTTCTCGATCATCCCAGTTTGCAGGACACGGAATAATAGGCTCAAGTTACAGGAACCCAGATTCCACGTGAACATCAGGAAAAAAATTCCTGACTGTTAGAGCAATAAGACAATGGAACCAACTACTTAGGGAGGCAGTGGGTGGGCTCTCCCACACTGGATACTAAGCCTTAGGAGAGGCATTTCAAACTTTTAGAATGGGGGAAAAACTGCACAGAAGCCGGGGAAGCAACAAATGGTCAGTGGAAAGGGGTGGGGCCAAGGAAAGGGGGTGGGGCCTTCTGGGTAACCCCTGAGGGCCAGAATGGAACCCCATGAAGACCAAATTTGGCCCCTGGGCCTGAGGTTTTGCACCCCTGGTAGATGGGCTGATTTTGCTGATGCTATAAATGTATCGTTGCGCCTGGAGAATCTCCAGGATTGTGCAGGCTATAAATCTCCAGTGGAGTAGCATAAGATGCATTTGGAGAAGCTAGATGCTGTTTATTCAGTCCCCAGTGGGCTGCTGCTTATACCTGACAGCAACTGTGAAGAGCCATTTATGAAAGAAGACAAGCATGAGCTGTGTGCAGCTTCCCATGTGGCGAACCACTGAACTGCAGGTCACATCTTCTCAGTGAAGTAGCTTCCAGGCCCTGGACTGTCTCTTCCCAGTCAGTCTGGCCATTGGATCTCCCAGGACAAGAAGAAGTACAAGAGGGCTTCTTGTTCCAGTTGAGTCTTGCTTGAGCAATGTGATTTGTGGACACGGACACCCCAAATGTGTTTGGCAGCATGTGTACATTTGAAAAAATGCTCTTGAAAAAATGTGTACTTTAGAAAAATGCACACAAATATGCTTTAATCAATGGGATAAGAATGCATTGATTTCAAAGATGTGCACAATTGATGTATACTTTTGGGAAAATACGCACGAAATTAGACATGTGCAAATCAGCAAAACTTTTGCTCACTGAAGTTCTCCAAATTCCATTTCAAAGCTCATTCTGATTTGATTCCATATCAGATTGTGAGCTTTGGTTGTTGCTGTTTTTTTCACTTGAAAATCCATGCATAGTTTCATCATATTTTTTCCAAATATATGCATCAATTTTATGCATTTTCGAAAAGTACATATTCTTCTTCCATTGATTAAAATGTATGTGTGCGCATTTTAATGTGCATTTTTCTAATGTATGCATGCTGTCAAACATAATTTTCTTGGTCCTCGAATCATATTTCAAGTTCAGAAACGTATTGACATCAACCGCAGATATCCTACTGTAATAAATAGCACTACTTTGGGTATTATAATAACAGTTTTGTTCTTAGGGCTGCAGTCAGGGTGGGGGAAGCAGCTGCAACCCTATTAGGAGCGATGTCTTTTTTTTCCTTCTGATTTTTACTCTGCAGTAGGCACAGAGGGCTGATCTGGATCTTAAAAGTTTTCCTACACCCCCCCCCCATGCTAGGGTCCCAATCCAAATGAGGGTCCCTGCACCTACTCTAGAGAAAAATGTTTGAAAAAAAAGAAAAAAAGGCATAGCTGCTGGATACAGATTTAAATCAATGTCTTATTTAGCCCTTAGAGAGAAGATTAAGAAGCACATTATAGCAACAATCATAAATCTGACATGTTACTACACAGATGAGAGAGAATGACAGCTCATCAAGGTCAGTGCAGGAAGGATAGGATGCAATGGATCCAAGGTGGAATTGAAGCATCATAACTTGGATATCAGATAAGATGTATTGCAAAACCAGTCTGACATTGGAAGGAACAAACTGACCAGCACAATTTAGAATCTTCTTCCTGGGAGATTTTTAGAGGAGAATACTTAATATATGCTATTTTCTGCCTTTGTGCAGGCCATAGGAATCAAGAGACTTACAAGGTGTGAGAGCTCCACATAACAGCTCACTAGCCTTGATTACAGAATGCAGTGGCCATTCTAACCTGGGCTGCAAGAATCCCATGTGAAAATACTCAATGGGCAATTGCCAACTGGCTTCATAGCAAAAATGTAGGTTCACGCTTCAGGGCAACCAGCGCTATAATTAATCAAGTAGACTGGATCCTAGTGTGTGTGTGTGTGTGTGTGTGTTTTATGGCAGCAATATATCCATGTTGAGCTCTCATTGTTTGATTAGTTGCATCCTGAGACTCATTTAGGCATTTAAATCATCAGAGCATCTTATAGTTGGTCTTGAACTAATTAATCCTCTCAACCAACAATCCATGTGAGATACGGAAATAAAGATTCTTCACTTCATGTTAAGGATGATGGATATGCACCAGGTAAAATGACTTAAGACACAATCCTATGTGTGATTAGACGGGGCGGGGGGGAAGGCCTACAATTCCCAGCATGCCCCAGCCATACTGGCTGGGGAATTCTGGGACCTGTATATCTTTTTTTCAGTCTAAACATGCATAGGACTGCACCCTTATTCAGCAATAGAGTACATCTCTGGAATCAACTCCCCAAGGAGGTGCGCCTGGCGCCTACTCTTTATTCCTCCAGGCGCCAGGTGAAGACCTTTTTATTTACCCAATATTTTAATGGTTAGATTTTTATTCCCATTTTTATTATCACTCTGCACCTCCGGTCTGACTCATCTGGCTGTTTTGTTTTATTGTTTTGTATTATATTGTATTTGTATTTCTATTTTAATGATATTTTTGGTTTTAAGATTGTTTCTATCCTGTTTTTCTTGTACTGGCTGATGGGCAGTAAATAAATATATTAAATAAATAATAAATAAATAAATACAGGGAACGGGGTTCAAATCTGCTGCTTCAAGTCCCATGTTACAGCTACTAGATCACTGCCTATCTCAAGATGCTACTTTAATGAGAATATAGAATCTCTTTCTTACTTGAATGATATCCCATGGCTCCATAAGGATTTAAATGAATGCACGCACGCACGCGCGCACACGCACACTAGGCTTGACCTCTCTTCCCAGGTCTAGCCAAGTGTATCTGAAATCACATCAACTGCTTAAATTGAGTTGCTTGCCTATCAAATGAATTTAATTCAGAAGGTGACCTGCTCCCTTCTAACATTTTCCTCTAATTTCAGGTAACTTCTCTGATGCTTCAGCATTCCAAATTTCCATAAATCTAACCAAAGCAAACCAGTTAACTTGGGTTTATGGATCAATTGCTTCCTTGGATTGACAGTAAGTCAGGGTACAGGTAGGGATGGATGAATCTTTCTGTTTTGCTTTTCCCCACATTCGAGGGTAGTTGTTTTTATAAATCTCAAGTCCTTTCTTTCTTGAATATGAAGAACATTGTGAATTTTGGTAAATTCTTATAAAACATGAACTGAAATAAAATCTTCACCCATCTGCACCATTCAAATTCAGCAGGTACAGCTGTTCCCAGCATGGAGAGGACCATGATGTATATGCCTACTATATAGCTATTTTAAAAAAAGAAGATGTGGCAACCCTAATTAAGCAGAAACCTGGTTGAATACACAGGAATTCAAATGCAGACTTTTAAGAGCTAAGCACTCAAAGCCCTGGGCCAGGATGGATGAATCTGTCAGTTTTGATTTCTTCCACATTCTTTTTTTGTTTTGTTTTGTTTTTTAATCTCAAGGGATTTTTGTCCCAAATATGGAGAACTTTGCAGATTTGGTAAATTCTTATTAAAACCAAATTAAATTTTCACCCATCCTTAAGTACAGGTGACACAGTTTCATCAGTTTCATCTTATATCTTGGATCTGGCTTTGCCGTTCTATCTTACCCAAAACCTCAGGTTGTATTTATCCTTACGTGTACAGCATTTTAAACTGGAGTCATTACTGTTCTGGAATACTCTGGAAGCTCCCAACTGCTGAAAATAAGCTCATTGTTTTCCCACCATTTCAGCGTATGGATGCCAGCGCCAGCCTTACCATTAGGCAAAGTGAGGCAGTTGCTTCAGGTGGCAGACGCTGGGAGGTAGCAGCAAGGTGTTGAAGGAGAGAACTGTGTGCCACATGATCTGCCCTGTGCCCCCTAACTGAGCCTGCTGCCTGCAGGTGTGGTGGAGAACAATGTCCCGCAATCAGTACTGTAGAAATATTCAACTGCAGGTCTAGTGGGCTTTTGTGTATGGAATGGGAGGGGGCACCATCTTGATCTTGGGCAGTCCTGATGGCTGCCATTTCATCACATAAGTCAGGATCATTGGGCATATTTGTTGTGACATGTAACAAAACAACAGCTGTGAACACATTGTTTATATTTGGAAAGGAACAGAAGGCTGAATAACAAGTCATGTTTTGTCTGCTACTTCCTGTCCTGTTCTCATGGGAAAAGTAGGTGTGAAAGAAATACGAGCTGGTCACATGGTTTGTATGTTCTGGTGACGTAGAATTGATTTGTTAGCTTTCGTTTCTGAAGCCATTTTAGTAGAGAGATGGATTGCTTCTTTTTCTCTCTGATGCTCTGACTAGTGCTTGCTGACTTATTGCAATCATGTAACGTTTTAGCTGAAGTGGACTTGCTCCACTGGACTAATGCTTGATATGCATTGTAATCTGCACATGTAATTAAGGGATGTATACTCTGTAGGGTTTACTGGCTGTAGTAATAAACAGGTAGCATAGAAACCTGTGGCGTTTACAGAGTTATTTCCTTATTACTGGAAGCTGCTGGAGGAGGAGGCTGGGCTGGCTGATATCCGAGACACTTGGAATGCTGCTGATGGCAGAGACAGGTCTGCAGTTCTGTGTGTATCTTCATGGGCCGTTGCACATAGGAACAGGATCTTAAATCTTCCATCTCACGCTCTGCTTTTCCACGAGGCCGGCGGGCCTACCGGGTGGATTGGTTGTAAAAACCTTCAGGGCTGTGTCATCGCCCTTTCAATATTTCCAGAAGTGGAAAACGTTGAAAACCAGTGGTCCACTCAGGCTTCCGGGTGAACATGGAGCTTTGAAAGCCGCACAGAAATTCTGTGGGGAGCTGGCACAGCGTTTCCTGGCCAGAGAATGTCTCAGGCTGGGGGATCTACTTCTCATTAGAGAAGCGAAGATCTGAGGTTACCCCCAAATTATCTCATAGGGTCATAAATCGCTTTTTGTGTGTCGTATGACGGATAAATGCGGTGGTGATCTGAGGTGGGGGAAAACGGCGCTGTTTTCCAGAGACCGGTTTTACCGATCATCAGAAGTTTGCATGTTCGCTTCCAAAATAAAGGAGTACATCTGGAGTGGCTAATTGGAATCTTTCGGCAGCAGAGTGGGATTTATAATTAACTGTAAGTAGACTATGTTTATCTGGGAGGCGAAAAAGATAAGAGAGGAAACCTGAAAGGAGGTCTATAAATCTTATATGTTTGGAAGCGTCTTGGAAATATCTATACGCAAGGCAAGATGTTTGCAGTTGCAGCATTTTTAAACCTGTGGAACGAAATGGAGAGAGAAATTCTAAACAGATTGGAAGTAAGGATCCAGTCTTGGAACGTAAATCTGAAAGTGGATCAATCAGAAGAACAACGTAAGACGGATTTCTTTACAGGACCGGCAGAGGAGAAGACAGAAGAAGTAAATAAGGACTTGGGAAACTTACCAGAAATTCACAGAGACTTTGAAGTTTTAATTGGGTCGAAGTGGCATGAGAAGACAGTTCAGGAAGATGTGACGCACTTTTTAAAATCTAAGATGGCGGAGCCGGAGATCGGTATGCAGGAGACCACAAAACAACAGAACAAGCTGATTTCATTCTTGGTTCAAAACCTGGAACTTAATGAATATCCCTTTGACAGAGGAAAGCAATGAAAGGGACTATCTTCACGGTCTTTTATTGGCAAAAGATAAAGGGTTGATGTATACTGAACTATATGTCTAGTTGGAATATAAATAATTTTTTGATTTTAAATATTAATGGCAAAGGTAAAGGGATTGCTTATATGACTTATTTGAATTTTAAATATTAATGGTGATGTAAGAGAAATTATTATAAGTAAGGTATAATTATATTTGGTTTGTTGGAAACATTTATTTAAATAATAATAATAATTTGTTGTTGTTGTTGGGGGTGTTGTTTTGTGGAGGCTTTGAAGTATTAAAGGGGAAGGTCTTTTGTTTTTTTTGTTCTATAAGTAGCATGATGGCTTATGTGCTTCTGCTGTTTTGTCAGACGTCACTTATTTCTTAATTTTTTAGACTTATCTTTCTTTTCTTTCCTTTAAAAAAATATATCGTGGAGATTAAAAGTGAAGGAATTTCTGTTTAGATAGAAAGGAATAATGAGTAATTGTAATAATACAAATGTGTTGATTCGATGGTTAGGTACTAGAGAGTGCGGGAGCGGTGGAAATACAAAATGCTTTTGGTATGTGGTCATTTGCTAATTAGTTTATAGTTACTTTTTACTTTTGGGATTCTTAATATACTGTATTTTGGAATTGAAAACAATATTTAATGAAACTATAGGTTTTCTTTTTTGGAGTATCCATAAATGTAGAATTTAATAGATTAAATAGTTGATGTTTATTGGGGGAGAGTGGAGACCTCTGGTGTTTGTTCCTTTTAGGGTTCTTTTTTGCCATAACTGGAAGTGATTTTTTGTTAACAGAAAAGATTTTAAGATTAACTGTGGTTGATTAAGCTGTGGAGAAGATTGGAAGTCCATTATTGTGTTTGTGTTTGTTTGTTTGTTTTATTATGAATAAAAAATAAAAGTTGAAAAAAAAAAAAAAAGAAAAAAAAAAGAAAACCAGTGGTCCACTCCAAGATCCTAGCAAGGCATGGGCAAGTAGCATGTCATTCTAAGCATATGATTTATGGAGTTTTGGCACATTAGAAATTAATTGAATTTGGAACTACCTGAGATGTTGTCCAAGAAAGACCCTCTGGCTTTGCAGTGATTTCTGCTATGTACTCCATCTTGGCAAGGGAGACTTATTTTTGACATGATAAATTACTTCGTCATTTCAGAAATCTAGGGATGTTTTAAGGCATCTGTCACATTTGAACCAGGTGATTGCAACTTGCAACCTGGTTAAAAATCCGTTTCAGACTGTTCTGATCATGTTTCCTTGTAAGTAAATCCCAATGAGTTCAGTGATGCAGTAAATGTTCATACACCGGATTGTGTTCTTGCACCTCTGTTTGTGTCTCAAAAATCTTCAGGGTGGCTACTCCATTTAATCAACACAACAATTGGAACCCATCTTATACCACATTACTCTATTTGTCTAACTAGCCCAATATTGTCTTATTCTGACAGATGGCAGCTCTCTAGGGCCTCAGGCAGAGGTCTTGCATACCACTTGCTACCCGAGCCTTCACATTGGAGATGGCTGGGATTGAACCTGGGGCCTTCTGCATACAGGGCATTTGCTCTACCACTGAGCTATGGTCCTGCCTAGCCCTGTGACATGGGAAAATTAGACACAGTAACATGGAAAAGGCCAAGTCCATTCAATGGCTTTCATGGCTCAGTAAGAATTTGAAATTCAAGTCTATCTGGCCCAAATCCAACACTTGATCCAATGCAAGGCATTGACACTTGTGATTCCCCTGGCAACAGTCTGTTTCGGTAATCCCAACCTGCCCTCTGAAAGCCCCGTTTATCCCAATATCTGGTGACATTCAGGCCTGGCCCAAGACATTTTGCTGCCTGAAGCCAAGAACAAGATGTCCCCCACCATTCCACATATAGAAATTGACAAGACAGTTGATACTTCAACATTGGCAATGGGACAGTATCCACCACCACACCTAAGGGCAGCGGGGAAGGCTGTGTCGTAGGGATGGGAGAACCAGAAAATTTTGAGCTTGACTAAATTCCTCGAAAATCACTTTGAAGCTTGTTTCGGCTCGCTTCCATTTTTGTTTGTGATCTGATTGTTGTTTTTTTGCTTCTTCCAATGGGAAAAGTGCACATTTCGAAGTGCTCATTTTGGTGCATATTTTTCCAAAGTGTGCACCTCCCCACATCAGTGAAAGCATGAAAATGCATATTAATTTTTTTTCTTAATAAAGTGCATTTCAAAGTGGGCATTTTTAAAAAAATAGGCATTTTAAAAATGCAATTTCTTGAAGAAAGAGGAGGAGGAGGAGGAGGAGGAGGAGGAGGAGGAGGAGGAGGCAGCACTCCTGCTCACAGTTACATTCGGGATTGCCAAGAGGACATGTCTGCACTTTGCGAGAAGAAATGAAATTCGTGTACATCCCAGGCGTGTGACATTTTCAGTCACTGCATGCTGAGATCAATGTGGAACTGTGTCATCTGCAGTGGTCAGTCCCAACGGGTTGATTTAAATTACAGAACAGATCTTGTGGTGCTGTTTATATTACTAATGGCATAGTACTCTGAAAGACTGAGATTGCTTCCAGTCAGAAGATTTTAATTTTTTTAAACTCACATTTACATATAATTTAGGGTTTATATTTGGTTCTCAAAGGCAAAGCCCATTAGTGGTATTTATCAATGACAGCACTGCAGGCTTCTGTGTAGCACACAGCTCTACTGGTTTTCATTATCTGGCAACCTGATGAGTTGGAGACACAGCAAAAAAGAGATCTAGACAACCACTCCTATTCTTCACTTCTTCATAATAGCAACAAATGCTGACATCCAGCTTATACGGTATACTTATTAACATGGACAGATTTTATGCTGCTCTCCCCTCACTGATTTCTGAATTAATTTTGTTCAAAACTTGATAGGTTGTTGAATGTCAGTACATGGCAGCACTGAAAATAATTGGCTAATCAGCCTCCAGATCAGAAATAGAGACTGGCATTCTTATCATAGCCCAGAAGCTCCCCCCCCCCCCCGCCCACTTCTGAAAGCAATCTGACCTTGCAGGTTACAGCTTTGAATATAGTTCTCAGTCCAAAACTATCCATGTTTTATTATGTAAACCCAATGACAGAAGGGAAGTTCATGCCTTCCAAAACTGCACAAGTGAAAACAGAGACCCTCTTGTCCACAGATAACTGTGTGGGTCGAAGGGCAGAGCCTGGTAGACTTGGGAGAGCCACTGTGGTGTAGTGGTTAGAGTGTTGGACTGGGACTCAGGAGATCTGGGTTCTTCTCCCCGCTTGGCCATGAAGCCCACTGGGTGAATTTGGGCCAGTCACTGATTCTCAAGGTTGTTGTGAGGATAAAATGGAGAGGAGGGAGACCGTGTAAGCCGCCCTGGGTTCCTTGCAAGAGGAAAAAAAGTAGAGATATAAGTGCAATAAATAATAACAGAGAAGTGGTCCAGGAATGTGGTTTAGTAGCCAATG